>OU696698.1:38120390-38720390 GCA_916050605.2 Platycheirus albimanus
ATTCAATTTTCAAGCTGTGTTTGACCCTATGCACCATTTCCATTATTTTTTCAATTTTGAAAAGTCCAACTGGTGTGTGCAGCCCGATTCGTGGTTTAAATGAATTATAACTATCATACAACTGATCGGCTTTGGCAATAATGAAATAATTCACATGTGAGTAAACACTTCCCAGCTAGCTTTTTTATGGCGGACATTTGAGACACATTTCCAGGTTCTTGTGCTTTTTCAGTGGGTTTTGACTTCAAATCAAGAAACCCAATTCTCTATCCAGAATGGTCAGCAGTGTCATTGCATAATACACTCCACATTTCCTGAATAGTTTCCAAAACTCTGTCTTGATTTTCATATTTTTTACCCTAGTCGATGCAAAGAAAATCGCACCCACACCATTTTTCTGATTTTTAATTTGGATCTCCTGACAAAGGTGTTGACCATAATAGTTCAACTTAATTGAACTTTTGTTTGTCAATCCAAAAAATGTACATCGATTCAGCGATCACTAAAATATGAGATCATTAAAATGCTTATGATGCGCCCGAGTGAAAAAAAAAACAAAATTAGAGATTTTGAATTTCGATTCAAGTAAGTTGTTTTCACTGATTCGCATAAGCTACATAATGAAACTTTCTGTAAAAATGTTACGATTTGTCTCATTTAAAGGCAATATTAGTATGGTGCCTGCAAAGCCCGTCCGTACACAACTGAATGAGTATATACATATACAGGGTGTCCCAAAAGTCAACGTCAAAACGAAAACGGTTGATAGGGTAGGTGGTGACAGTTATCAGAAAAATAATAAAAAAAATCTTTGCCATGTATTTTGTGAGTTAGAGGCATTTGAAAAAAAATCGAAAAAATGCTCACCCTCTGACGCCCTTTCAAGTGCCGTGATTACAAATCTTAATTTTTCTCAATTTTTTTTTTCTGTTATGGAACCTCGAATAACCCCGCTAACAATTGCGTTAAAAATTTAAACACACCTGCATCAGTTTTGAAGAAAATGTCACTTTTTTGCCCAACTAAATAATCAAAATTTTTACATGACCCTAATTCAATGGGCTGTAGTGTAAAAAATATTTACTACTAAATTTTAGCAAGTTACCTTAAAAGTTGGCGCGTTCAATTCTCCTTCCAAAATGGTATAAGGTTTTTAAGAATATTCCATAAATAACGGAAAAAAATGTTTTTCTCAAATAAACAGGTTTTAAGATAATTCTTTTTCATTCATTAAAAAAAAAATCTGAATGTACTCCAGGCTTTCTCGTCTAAGTTTAAGTTCGAGGAGAGTGACCGTTATTATTTATAGTAACTAATAGCAGGCCCAGACTTCCAAGGGCTATCAGATAGTGATTCATTTCTATTTTTTGGTTTAAGTTTGAAATAAAATTCAATTTTTCAACAAAAATTACATCAAAGTTTATTTCGATTAGTTATAACTATAACAAATGTTCAAAATGTTTGCCTCCAACAGCAATGCAAGATCTACATCTTCTTAAATAAGATCGTTTTATAAGACGAGCGAATCTTCTTGAGTTGATGTCTGCAACAGCCTCCGTGATTTTTTGGCGCAGCTCTGCTAAATTTTGGATTGGTTTTGAGTTGACTTTTTCTTCTTCTTTTTTTTAACATTGAAGCGATACTGCGATTTGTCTTCCCGTATCAAATGTGGATTTTCTACATGCCGATGCCACTCGTGCAAATTGTGGAGGTTCATGTATCCATCCTTTTTAAATGTTGATTCATCGGACCACAGAATTTTGTCCAAGAATCGCGAATCTTCCCTGTACCGTTGTATTATCGTTCGACAAAATGCAACTCTTCCAGGTAATCTCGGGGTAGTAGGATTTGCACTCGTTGAACATGGTATGCATGGAGCTAATTTTTCTTCAAAATGCGATGTGCTGTACTTTTGGGAACTCCTGTTCTTGTTTGAATTCCACGTACTTAGGTACTTGGGTCTTGATTGACTTCTTGTAGCACTTGGTTCTCGTAGGGCATGAGGGGCCTGCCTTCACTAGTTCTTTGGTATGGAAATCGACCTTCTGAGAATGACTGGTGCAAATTCACAAAAACCCGATGATCCGGATAACGCTCAGCATTTGATATTTCCAATGGTAAAGTCTAGCTACAGCACTAGCATTGCTTCTGCATTCTCCATAAATAAGGTGCATGTTCGCATATTCCTGCGCAGTGTACAAAGATGGCATCGTGATGTTATTAAGTGAGATTATAACGCACTTAAATCCAAAGGACAACAAAAATATTCCAAGGACCGGATCAGTTTTACTAAACCAGAAATGAATCACTATCTGATAGCCCTTGGAAGTCTGGGCCTGCTCGTAGTTACTTCTAAATAATAACGGTCACTCTCCTCGAACTTAAACTTAGACAAGAAAGCCTGGAGTACATTCAGATTTTTTTTTAATGAATGAAAAAGAATTATCTTAAAACCTGTTTATTTGAGAAAAACATTTTTTTCCGTTATTTATGGAATATTCTAAAAAACCTTATACCATTTTGGAAGGAGAATTGAACGCGCCAACTTTTAAGGTAACTTGCCAAAATTTAGTAGTACATTTTTTTTACACGACAGCCCATTGAATTAGGGTCATGTAAAAATTTTGATTATTTAGTTGGGCAAAAAAGTGACATTTTCTTCAAAACTGATGCAGGTGTGTTTAAATTTTTAACGCATTGTTAGCGGGGTTATTCGAGGTTCCATAACAGAAAAAAAAATTGATAAAAATTAAGATTTGTAATCACGGCACTTGAAAGGGCGTCAGAGGGTGAGCATTTTTTCGATTTTTTTTCGAATGCCTCTAACTCACAAAATATATTGCAAAGATTTTTTTTTATTATTTTTCTGATAACTGTCACCACCTACCCTATCACCCGTTTTCGTTTTGACGTTGACTTTTGGGACACCCTGTATATATAATAGCACTTTCCGTTGGGCGAAAAGAAGCGTCCAGAAGCATCCGGAATTCTTCTGAAACCTTTTCATTGGTATGCAAATGACTTCTGATGATTATTAGAAGAGAATTTGGCTTCTGGATTTGAAGTCAGAATCCACTTAAGAATCACAAATACGTGTATAAATCAAATTTCAAAACGAAATGTCAATTTGAAATTTGAATTTGTTTTTAGGTTTTTAGAATGTAGAAAGGATTTTGTGCTTCAAATTAATTATTTTATTAAAACGAAAGTGAAAAAGAAAACCGAAGACCCTGTTAGCTTTTTTAATTATATGATTCAAGTGATCATAGAAAGTAAGTTTAGAGTTAGAGTAAGTTTAGGAAGACTATTCTTAACGGGCATAAATCGAACGTATAATTTAAAACAAACGTGCGAGTGCATTATAAAAAAAAACATTTTGAATAAATATTTAGTGCTACTTTTTAAAAACAGTATATCTGCATCTGTTGCTATACTTATCAACCTTTTGGTTAGGATAGATTTTTCGTAATGTATCCTATAACGGTACCTCTCTTATAACCGGTTTTCTCAAATGAACTTTTTTGTAAATAATTATTCTGATTTCAATGAAATTTTGCACACAAGAAGATATTTATAATTCAATTATTATTGCATTTCAAAATTTAAGAAAAACATTTTTTTCTTTGATCTTTAAAAACTTGGATAAAAATTTGAGTTTCGAAATATTTTGGAAAAACAATTTTTAAAGATTTTTTCAAAAAAAAAAAAACCACTTTAAAAAAAATCTGGTCCAACGTTTTCCCGTATTTTTTTTATAGATGCACATTTACTTTTGAAATTTTATTGCATGCTTAGTTTTCCGAAAGAATTCTTAAGCTAATTAAAAGATAAAAGAATTTTCGAAATAATTTATAATTTTTTTTATATTTATACATACATTATGCAGCCAATAAGCAACTATCGAACATAAGAGCAAGTTTGTGGGACCCAGTCATTTTTCTTACCTTGAATTCGTCCTGCCAAGGCGTGCCAATATTATGAACATATCGAACATGGTTAAGCATCAATTGGCTGTCACTAAACCAATCCACTGTCACCCACGAGGAATCCACTTGTCGAAGCCGTTGAATGGCGCCATATTGTGGTCTTTTAACAATATCATATCTTATGTCAATATTATCCTCCCCAGAATTGGTATCAATCGAAAGATTAAAAGGACTTAGAAAAAGAAAGGATTTATGAATCATTATGATGCCCGTATTATTGACAAGTCTCAATTCGAGCGGATGAACTGAAACAGGCAAATTAACCGTATCACTAGTCTCAATTCCATCAGATACTTGTAGCTTTATATTGTATGAAAATGACTCTGTTGTTGTCGCATTAAAAATGTAAGTAACTTTTCCCATATCAACGTCTGTTTGGGAAAAAGTTTGGGTTGGTTTGCCATCAACTTCAAAACGACCCTCGTTTTCTTTTGGGATTTTCGTTGGCAAAATAGTATAGATCAAAACATTCGGTGGACTATCTGGATCTTGGATGGAAAATAGATCAGTATCTAATACTTTTTCGATTCCTTCAATAACTCGGAGTATCTTATTTCTTGGAATACGTAGCTGAGGTGGATCATTGACTGGGGTGATATTTGCATGCAGCAGAAAACGATGTTTTCCTATAATGTATTCTGGTATTTTATGTGCTAGACCGTCAATTTGCATATCGATTGTGGCATGATCGTTGAAATGTTCTGCACCATTGTGAGTATATTTCAGCTTATCAGTGCTCAAATCGTCTAAGCCAAATGTAACTGCTGGGAGGAAATTATTTTTATCTCTGGAGAAGTGCAAGATACTTCCATGCTTGGGCTGTTGGACGACAATAAACCTTAATTTTAGGTCGGCCAGATCTTGTTTCTTGAATTGAAAGAAAAGATCAATATTAAAGGCTGTTATGAATGTTGTTCCTCCTTCCAATAGTTGCAACGGTGAAATATTAAGCAGTTCCGTTTCCGGACTAGAATCTGCGAAAATCTGTAAAAAAAAAAAAAAAAAAGTTTCAGATAAAATTTCAACAAGTTATATGAAACAGCTCAGCCTTAAATGCTGGCAGAAACGTACTCTAAGTTAAAGTGTTATAATATTGATGGCTGCTGCGAGATAGTTAACCAAGACTCAAATTTAATTTTTTTTATGAAATTGCCGATATTCAAAGTCCCTTAGCATAATGTTACTTATAAACCTTTTTTAATAATATATGTGTACGCGTAGCTGAGGGAATCATGACTACCCGATTCGATGCCGTTGTACGTTGAGTTTAAGTTTCCAAATATCACAATAAGAGAGAAAATAGGGATAGAGCATTACACATTCGTATTGTGCGTCCAGTATACTCCGTATACTTTCCAAAAAGATCAAGTCAGTTGCAAGATTGCCAGTTCAGATATGGGAATATGAAGGAGTTGAAATGTGGTATCGATAAGGTTATAAATGACTTCCTTTCTGACAAAGTTAATTGAAATCAGAAGAATAGTTTACGAGAAAACCAGATTAAAAAAAACCGGTTCTATGAGCGAATGAGCGATGCCGTTGTAATAAAAATTCTGACAAATATATACTATTCTAACCAAAAGATCGATCTTTCTAAGAAATTGGTATCCTGAAAGTTTTATCAAAATCGTTGGAGTGTTTTTCGAGAAAATCAATTTTTTGACTAATGACAGTTACCGATTTTTGTTCGACCTAGAGCAAAAATGAAAAATGAACCCCTGAGAGAATACCATATAATTAGTAAGTAACAATTTTGAAGCAAATCGACCAATCCATTTAGGCTGTCGAGGTGCGAACAGACAGGCAGCCAGGCGGACGGAATTCACAAACGCAATTATCTTGCTTTCACCGAAGCTATTCGGTGAGATATTCAATCTGGTCACCAGTAGACCCGATTGTCACGAAGCCATATTGTTGGTTATTAAGAAGTTATGTTTCGAAAGTTTTTTACAAATCCAAATAATAATAATACCAATAAAATTGTTAGCCATGTAAGAATTTACTTCATAGAAATTGAGATTTTCGGGTGTTCTTTAGTGATAAGTTGGTTTCAGAAAATCGGAAGTTTACACTGGTAACCTCTTTTCAGCTTAAATCAAAATTTATGAGCTTTCTTTAGCTTCGATACTTTCAACACTATATATCTTCTATATAAATAAAAATGGATTGCCCAATGTGTTTCTACCCGCAAAACTCGAGAACGGCTGGACAATTTGGCTTATTCTTTTTTTTTCAAACATTAGATTTAGTCTAAGGCAGGTTCTTATGAAGAGAAAAATTGAAAAAATTGATATGCCATAAGACATAATTGGTCCAGCCGTTCTCGAGTTTTGTCGTTAACAATGCATTTGAAATACTAAATAAACATAACAGTTTTTTTATTTATTTTCTGAATAAACACTTTACCTTAAATGGCCCTTGGAACTCTGCTTTGATGCAATACGCCTGATCGCAGTAACAAATAAATTCATCAACACTCCATTGGTTGCAAATTCCACTTATCAAACAAGGTTGCTCCTCAATACATGGATATTTCCAAACACAATCAACTGACAATTTGTTGCTGGCTCTCATTTGAGGAAATCCCAACGGATATCCATTAACATTAATTGTTTGCATACAACCTTTTAAGCTTTGATCGGTGACTTTAAGACCTTCGCTTAGAAGCTTTCTTCGCATTTTTTCAGGCACACCTCCAATAAAGAAACTCTTTTCGATCTGAATTGTGCTATTAGTGACATTTGCATGATTCTCCACTGACAAAACTTCATCAACCGAAAATTCAACTTGGACGTCATCATAGCGTATTGAAACCTGATGCCATCGACCATCACATATGGTGTTATTGGAGGCAAGTTTAATAATGAATCCACCTTTGTTGAAAATTAAATGCAGAGTGCCATCTTGAATTTCGACGAGAATGAAGTCGTAACCTCCATTAAAAAACACAAGTCCAGAAGATTCAATAGTTCGAAGATCAAAATTAATGCTTGAAAGGGAAAGAAAAATGGTGTTTTAGTAAACGAGCTAGGCTCTTTACTTATGATATTAACTTACGATTCAGAAGCAAGATTGGAACCCTTGACCAATAGCCCAAATGAATCATCATTTAAAAAACTTATAGGTTCATTTACTCCAGCCTCGAATTCGGAGCTGCATGTCCATGAGACTCCAATGCTAGTCGTGTGTCCAATTCGTTCTTTTGCTCGCTTGATAATATTAATATTGTTGTAGAAGACCTAAGGAAAATGTGTTGGTGTTTTTACTTTCTTTAATAAATTAACTTACTCACATCAGATATACAACCCCTAAAGTTGTTAACATCTTTAACATATTCCGCCCTGAATTCGCCAACACCTCCTAAATATGTTCCATAGTGGACATTGAATGCTGACAGTTCATTTTTTAGTGATTTTCGAATAATACTGGCATCCACTTGCAGAGTAATGTTGCTCTCATATCGCTGGATTGCTATATCATGCCACTCCAAATCGTTTAGTCTTTGTTTCTTTGGTGAAAGTAACTGAAGATATACAAAAAATAAAAGCAATGATAAATTTTAATCTAAGAAAACTTTCAAATAATAACTCACTTGTATAATATCGCGATCAATTTTAAAAGTAAAATTTATAATCCCTCCATCTAAACGTATAAGACAGTAGTCAGTTCTTCCATCTGCTAGAAAGAGGAACGCATTTTCCTGCTGAGTCCGGAATTTTATTCGGATATTTGTGGACATTTTTGCCTCCTGTAGTGGCATAGTAATGTAACCATCTCCATAAAATGATACTACGAAAATCAACGCTTTAACATTTGGTAATATATATAATGTATTTTGAAAGAAAATAGTTCTAAATAACGAACATTAACTATTCCGATAATACCTGGTCTACAAGGGTTTTCCTTTTTTTCTTATAAATATCAATCAGTCGGAATTGTATGTTTAATAGTTTTTTTGATTTGAAGTAAAAAATATGGTTAAGTACACAAACAAAATATGTATGTGTATGTGTATGACGATATTGTTTTATTGTTTAGTATTTTAAATTTGTGAACGCTACAAAAATTCATTTCAATGATGTATCTACACATTATGTAGGTATTCCAAAAATTCTAATTTCGAAAAGCTTTTCCAAAGAAGCTTTTTGATAGGAGTAGATGGTGGAAGATGGTAGATGGTGAAAGATAATAGAAGATTTTAGAAGATGGTAGAAGTTGGAAGGTGGTTGATGGTAGAAAATGATATGGTGGTTGGTAGAAGATGGAAGATGGTAGCAGATGGTAGATGGCAGGAGATGGTAGATGATAGAAAAAAGTAAATTGTAGAAGATGGTTGATGGTAGATGGTAGGTAGATGGTAGATGGTAGATGGTAGATGGTAGATGGTAGATGGTAGATGGTAGATGTTAGATGGTAGATGGTAGATGGTAGATGGTAGATGGTAGATGGTAGATGGTAGATGGTAGATGGTAGATGGTAGATGGTAGATGGTAGATGGTAGATGGTAGATGGTAGATGGTAGATGGTAGATGGTAGATGGTAGATGGTAGATGGTAGATGGTAGATGGTAGATGGTAGATGGTAGATGGTAGATGGTAGATGGTAGATGGTAGATGGTAGATGGTAGATGGTAGAAGGTAGAAGGTAGATGGTAGATGGTAGATGGTAGATGGTAGATGGTAGATGGTAGATGGTAGATGGTAGATGGTAGATGGTAGATGGTAGATGGTAGATGGTAGATGGTAGATGGTAGATGGTAGATGGTAGATGGTAGATGGTAGATGGTAGATGGTAGATGGTAGATGGTAGATGGTAGATGGTAGATGGTAGATGGTAGATGGTAGATGGTAGATGGTAGATGGTAGATGGTAGATGGTAGATGGTAGATGGTAGATGGTAGATGGTAGATGGTAGATGGTAGATGGTAGATGGTAGATGGTAGATGGTAGATGGTAGATGGTAGATGGTAGATGGTAGATGGTAGATGGTAGATGGTAGATGGTAGATGGTAGATGGTAGATGGTAGATGGTAGATGGTAGATGGTAGATGGTAGATGGTAGATGGTAGATGGTAGATGGTAGATGGTAGATGGTAGATGGTAGATGGTAGATGGTAGATGGTAGATGGTAGATGGTAGATGGTAGATGGTAGATGGTAGATGGTAGATGGTAGATGGTAGATGGTAGATGGTAGATGGTAGATGGTAGATGGTAGATGGTAGATGGTAGATGGTAGATGGTAGATGGTAGATGGTAGATGGTAGATGGTAGATGGTAGATGGTAGATGGTAGATGGTAGATGGTAGATGGTAGATGGTAGATGGTAGATGGTAGATGGTAGATGGTAGATGGTAGATGGTAGATGGTAGATGGTAGATGGTAGATGGTAGATGGTAGATGGTAGATGGTAGATGGTAGATGGTAGATGGTAGATGGTAGATGGTAGATGGTAGATGGTAGATGGTAGATGGTAGATGGTAGATGGTAGATGCTAGATGCTAGATGGTAGATGGTAGATGGTAGATGGTAGATGGTAGATGGTAGATGGTAGATGGTAGATGGTAGATGCTAGATGCTAGATGGTAGATGGTAGATGGTAGATGGTAGATGGTAGATGGTAGATGGTAGATGGTAGATGGTAGATGGTAGATGGTAGATGGTAGATGGTAGATGGTAGATGGTAGATGGTAGATGGTAGATGGTAGATGGTAGATGGTAGATGGTAGATGGTAGATGGTAGATGGTAGATGGTAGATGGTAGATGGTAGATGGTAGATGGTAGATGGTAGATGGTAGATGGTAGATGGTAGATGGTAGATGGTAGATGGTAGATGGTAGATGGTAGATGGTAGATGGTAGATGGTAGATGGTAGATGGTAGATGGTAGATGGTAGATGGTAGATGGTAGATGGTAGATGGTAGATGGTAGATGGTAGATGGTAGATGGTAGATGGTAGATGGTAGATGGTAGATGGTAGATGGTAGATGGTAGATGGTAGATGGTAGATGGTAGATGGTAGATGGTAGATGGTAGATGGTAGATGGTAGATGGTAGATGGTAGATGGTAGATGGTAGATGGTAGATGGTAGACGGTAGATGGTAGACGGTAGATGGTAGACGGTAGATGGTAGATGGTAGATGGTAGATGGTAGATGGTAGATGGTAGATGGTAGATGGTAGATGGTAGATGGTAGATGGTAGATGGTAGATGGTAGATGGTAGATGGTAGATGGTAGATGGTAGATGGTAGATGGTAGATGGTAGATGGTAGATGGCAGATGGTAGATGGTAGATGGTAGATGGTAGATGGTAGATGGTAGATGGTAGATGGTAGATGGTAGATGGTAGATGGTAGATGGTAGATGGTAGATGGTAGATGGTAGATGGTAGATGGTAGATGGTAGATGGTAGATGGTAGATGGTAGATGGTAGATGGTAGATGGTAGATGGTAGATGGTAGATGGTAGATGGTAGATGGTAGATGGTAGATGGTAGATGGTAGATGGTAGATGGTAGATGGTAGATGGTAGATGGTAGATGGTAGATGGTAGATGGTAGATGGTAGATGGTAGATGGTAGATGGTAGATGGTAGATGGTAGATGGTAGATGGTAGATGGTAGATGGTAGATGGTAGATGGTAGATGGTAGATGGTAGATGGTAGATGGTAGATGGTAGATGGTAGATGGTAGATGGTAGATGGTAGATGGTAGATGGTAGATGGTAGATGGTAGATGGTAGATGGTAGATGGTAGATGGTAGATGGTAGATGGTAGATGGTAGATGGTAGATGGTAGATGGTAGATGGTAGATGGTAGATGGTAGATGGTAGATGGTAGATGGTAGATGGTAGATGGTAGATGGTAGATGGTAGATGGTAGATGGTAGATGGTAGATGGTAGATGGTAGATGGTAGATGGTAGATGGTAGATGGTAGATGGTAGATGGTAGATGGTAGATGGTAGATGGTAGATGGTAGATGGTAGATGGTAGATGGTAGATGGTAGATGGTAGATGGTAGATGGTAGATGGTAGATGGTAGATGGTAGATGGTAGATGGTAGATGGTAGATGGTAGATGGTAGATGGTAGATGGTAGATGGTAGATGGTATATGGTAGATGGTAGATGGTAGATGGTAGATGGTAGATGGTAGATGGTAGATGGTAGATGGTAGATGGTAGATGGTAGATGGTATATGGTAGATGGTAGATGGTAGATGGTAGATGGTAGATGGTAGATGGTAGATGGTAGATGGTAGATGGTAGATGGTAGATGGTAGATTTAGGCAGGAGGCGGGATGAAGCTTGGCGGGTAAGCTTACATTTAAAAGTGTGTGGAATAAGTCTTGAATTGCCGTGTTTTTCGCATAGACACAGACTGTTGTACGTTGCGTGCTCAAGAGACAGCAAACTTTTGGCACAATTTGTTTTTTCTCCAGAAGATAAAAGAAACAAAATATTTTACATTAGGCTAAGATTACACATGTAAATTTTACTTACGAAAGTTACTCACGCAAGCAACTTCTGAAAAAATTACTAATGTAAGCGTATACAGAGCCGCTTACATTAGTAACTAAACTACGAGTATATTGACTCATAGTTAATTTTATCAATTAACGTAAGTTGTAAGCTTAAAGAAAAACTTACAGAGTGTTAACGCGTTTTATGAAACTAACAGTTTACACACCCAGCAGTGATAAGTTTACAAGTTGGAATAATTAAGCTGAAGCATATCTACGTAAATAGTAAAACAAAAATTCAGGAATTTCAAAAATATTCAAAAAAAGACGGTTACTAGTTAACTGGGTCAGCTAGTATAAAATAAAGAAGAATGATTAACCACACTTAAATTCGAACGAGGTAGTTCAATTGACCATTTAGCTAAAACAATTCATTCCTCTAGAGCCTAAATTTTTTTTTTTATAATGCACTTTCAACGGGATACCTATGTTATAATGAATTAGCATGTGCAAGCGAGGAGAGAACGAAAATAAAGATAGAAAAGAAAGTTAAGATCTTGTATGATAGTTATCTCCCACGGGTAGCATCCAGTTGAAACTGTGGATTTTAATAAAAATTGCTACCCCAGGCTGGGTTTGAACTCACAACTCTGGGTTTAGCAAGCACTACATCCACTGGACCATTTTCACCCGCTAACTGTAGACATTTTCGTCAAACATACGAAAACTGATGTTCAGGGAGCTAAGTTAGCTCAACTGTGAAAACTGTGTCATATTCAGAATATTTGTACGACACCACCATAACATCCAATTATAAATTATACTACAGACAAAAGAACCAGGACATGATGAATTTTAAAACACAAAATAACCTCATCTAAGAAAACACACGATTACCACAAAGAAATAGCTGCTTAGGACAAAGCCGAGAATTTCAATTGATAATATTTTTGAATTACATTTGGTTTTTGAATTATTTTTATCTACACATTCTGTTTGGCAATCATTTATTTTATTTTTTTATAAATCAAAGTTGACTTTTTTCTTAAAATTTAAACTATCTAGATCAATTTTGGGCTTAAAATTAAAAATGAGTTCGGAAGGCGACTTGGAGGTTATGGTACGAGTAGATGGTGTATTTCTCCAATTTAATAGAAATGTATCTACTTTCTCAGACAAGGACATGTTTGGATGTTCTAATTCAAATTTGTAGAAAACCTTTTTAATCGTTTGCACCATACGTTCAGCAGAACCATTCGATTGTGGATGATAGACAGGACTTTTTGAACACTTGATATCATTCTTCTCACAAATTTTTTTTTAAATATGAGGCGTTGAACGGAGGCCCATTGTCTGAGACAATTTTCGTCGGAAAACCTAAAATAATGAATGATTTCATTAGCTCGTCGACTAATTTTTGCGCATTCCATGACGGTAGAACTCTTATGTCACAATATTTCGAATATGTGTCCACCAACACCAAAATGCTTTTTCCCGCAAAATGCATGTAATCCAAGTGTATAAATTCAAAAGGATACGATGTTTGTGGCCACTTTGAAGTAACTACTTCTCTTGAAACATTAGCAGTCTGCTGACTAATTTTTTTTTATTCAAATTTTGCCGCCCCTACTGACCTCTGCAATTCACTATCATAATGATATTATTTACATGTTTTTAATGTTTTACTTCGAAACTCAAAGCCGATCGTTTTGAGGTACCAGGAAGCCGTTCCGACTATTTTCAATAAGACGTCCGTGTATATGTGTAACTTATATTTGATGTCTGATATCTTAAGAACAAACCGAGCGATTAAGATTTCTAACACAGCGTTCGAAAGGGTCTATTCAGAATTGGAGCTGAAAAGATTTTGAAGTCAATCAGTCGAGCGGTTTCGAAGATAGTCAAAAAATAAGAATTTCGAAAAAAAACTATCTTCAAGAGCTCAAAAACATAAAAACTAATTTTTGTGGACACGAAGAGCTCAAAAACGTGCAAGCTTGGAGCTTGCAATTATTAAAAAGTTTCAGCATTGGCCTGCAGGGTTTACCGCTTTTCTAATTACTTTTAATTTGTTTAAGATAACTTTGACAATTTTCATTCAAACGATTTTTTTCCTAATATAAAAAAATTTGTGATCGAAAAACTACGTTAAATGCCGCCAAGCGGATCAAAATTTGAATTCAAAAAGCTTGATAATCCCAAGTGCCTACATTTTCGAGCGCTCCGAGCCCGAAAGTAGCGGGAAGCTTCAGTTATGGCCTGCAGGGTCAATCGCTTTTCAGATAGTTGTCAATGAGATTGCAACTTTATGATTTGTGCATAATCGTCCGCATTAGATACATCAGCTTGTTCTCGTTATTAGCATGATCTTGCACTAAAGGTTCCTCTTGTTTTTTTCTTAATCTTGGTTTCTAACCTAAGAAAAGCTCAATTACCTACTACTTATAAGGTGGGATAAGGTATGCCTTGAAACTACTTACACAATATGAACACATCATGTAAGAATAGTTAGTAAATGTTTTTATTTCACTTATAGTTTTAAAAAAATAGGAAAAATATCCCTATCAAATTTTTTTTAAATCCGGTGCCTTTTTGAGCGATTTTATATCCGCAAAATCATCAATGTAATGTCGTATGAAATCTTGTTCATTAGCTCTGATTCTATGCACAAAAAGGCTAATGCGTTTAGTTTCTCTTGACTTAAAGTAGATCGAAGATAATTTTTTACCCGCTTTAAGCAAGAAAAGCTTCTTTCACCTGAACAATTTGTCGCTGGTGTACACAAAGCCATGCGAAGTGCAATATAAAAATTTGGATAAATGCTCTCCAAATTCTGTTTTCGCAGGAACAAAGATAGACTTTTTAATGATCCAGAATCTGGTTTTATCAAAAGATTTTCAGAAGAAAGGTGGTATTGGAAGTGTGCGCATTCTTGAACCAAGTCAGTTTCTAAGTCATTAGAATACATTTTTTCCAATAATTTTGGTTAGGAATGAAAACTTTTCATTAAATCCGCTGCAGACCTTCTGCCGTTTTTCTAACTCGTAAACGAGTCTATCTATGAGGACGAGAAACGTGTTGACCCTGAAATGTTTTTTTTCTGTGCAGCTCTAACATACACAGTTCTCCGTGAGTACCTATAATTTTTTTTTTTTTTTCTAGAAAGCAAAAAAATATTGGACCAAATTTGCCGCCCCCTCAAATCTGCCGCCCTAGGCTTCAGCCTACTCAGCCTATTGGTAAATCTACCACTGCTTGTGTATCGGTGTCAATATGAGGCCACCAAACGTATGATCTGGCTATCATTTTCATTTTTACAACTCCCAAATGATTTTCATGCAGCATTTGGAGTGTACTTAAACGTAAAGTTTTCGGAACTACTACTCGATTCCCGTAAAAAATAACCACAGAATCAGTATAAACCGGATTCATACCTTTTAAAATTGGACATGGACTTTGCAATAGATGCTACATTCGAAGACGATGACCTTTTATTTTCGTTTGGCCAAGACGACATTCAATTTTCATACAACTTGGACAAAATTGGACAAGACTTGGTTTCTGCTCCACTTCTTCTATGTTCATTAAATTTCCTGACTCACAATTTAAAATACCAATTTGTTTCACTTCTGTGCCTTCTTGTAGTGGCATTCTTGACAAAAAATCAGCTTCGACATTATCTTTACCACGACGATAAGAAATTTCATATTCATACATTGACAAAAGTATCGACCATCTCTGCAGCCGTGATGCTGCTACTGGTAGTGTTCCTTTCCTAGGATTAAAAACTTCTTTGAGGGCTTGATGATCGGTTATTATATGAAACTTATGCCCATAGATATACTTGTGAAATTTTTTTAAAGCAAAGACTATTGCTAAAGCTTCACGATGAAGCTGCGAGTAGTTTTTTCGGCATCTGAAAAGGAACTTGATGCACAGAAGACGGGTTTCAAAGAATCTTTTACTAGGTGCGACAGCACCTTGAAAAATCTAAGACCGACCAAATATTCGCATTACGCCAGATCCTGGAGAAAACCCAAGAACACAACATCGATACCCACCGGTGATTTTAAAACAGTCTACGACAATGTTAATAGAGTTTCATTGTATCGTGCCATGTCTAACTTTAGAATCCCTGCTTAACTTATACGCCATGTCATGATGACGTTGGAAAATGCTCGCTGTTCCGTCAAAGTTGCTAGGGATGGTACTGAAACTTTTAAAACCACCAGAGGGCTGAGACAAGGCGACGCACTGTCATGCAGCTGTTTTAACATTGTGCTGGAAAATGTCATACGGAACACCCATTCCAGCATATCGAGCACCATCTTTAATAAATTGACACAATTACTTGGGTTCGCAGACGTCAGACGAAATTGACGTGATAGGAAGAACAAAGCGAGCAGTAACTGGTGCTTTCACTACTATGGAATCAGCAGCAAGCATAATGAGACTGAAAATAAACGAGGACAAGACGATGTATATGATTTCATCAACAAAAGTCCAATCCTACCACCAACCTACCAGGTATAACTTCGAAGTAGTCAATGAATTTGTCTATCAAAAGCAGACGAACGCTTCCTAATCTCTGTTTTTTTGGGCTGAATAAACAATTGGGGAATAAAGCCCTATTGAGAAGAATCAAGGAGACACTGTTTAAAACACTCATCATCCCGGTCCTGCTATATGCTTCAGAAGTATGGACCCTCTCCCAACCGGATGAAGTCTCCAAAGACTCCAAATGTCTTGTGAAAAGTAATATCTCCTTCCGCAGAGAACTAAATTTTTAATCATATCTGTACTGGAGTCTATGTCACTATCGAGGAAGCATAGTGACCTGTTAAAGTTCCTGAAGAAATCATTGAGACCATCCGAGTTGGCTTTCTCGTATTGCCAAACGGTTCTCTTAGGAGTTTTTTCTTTAACTTTATTTTATGGACACGAGAAGTTTGCAGATATGACACAATGGTCCGATATGCCTATAGAGGCGACAATATACTATTAGTGTATTTATCGTGGTTAAAGGTAAGAAACAAGTGTAGTGGCCCGCAACGGCAGGGGTCCGAATTGGCTCATCGACAAGCCGAGTTAAGAGGTTTAACTCAGCAAAGATCTCAACATACTTTTCTTCGGGTGTTGTCTGGCCTAAAAAGCGAAGCCAGGAAGAATTGTGTATATTGAAATAGCCCGCAATCACGATTTCAGTAAGAGGATAAAGAGAAACTATTCTTTGTATGGAGTCGGAAAGATTATCAAATTTGTAAGAAGTCGAGTCACTGTCCAGTTTTGGGCTTCAATAAAGAATCAAGTATGGATGATACGCTTATTGACCGTACATTTAAGCCACATGAAGTAACAGTTTGTTTTTGAGCACAAACCATATTGGGGTTGAAGTTGGTACGCTACATGATTTTTTATAGATGGCAAGACCGTAGTAAAGAAAGAATAATGGCACTAAATTAAATCCAGGCATTAATCTTCCATTTGATCGGAATTTTTTCCGACCTGGGTTTTACTCACTGCCAAAACAGCTGGCCTGTCTTGTGCAGTATAGACGTACGCAGCACAAACAATTCTTTCTTAGCACCCATCAGTTCAAGACACAAAACTAATTAAAACCAAATGAATATAAATACACTATTAGTATATTGGTGGTGGATCCATGATTTTCATGTACGATCATTTTTACATACTCTTCTGGTTACTCCAGGTTTAACTCCAACTGACGATCTCAATGCGTGCTTGAAATCATAAATCTTGTGACGGTATGTGGAAACACTCAAATTGACGACTAACATACTACTATATTTGAAGCAAGATCGAACAGCAGATGTGTTTTTGAGGCAATTGTTGGACATTGGTATTCGGTTATAGAAAAATCACTTTACTTAATGATTCCTGCCAATTGACCGAATAGAAGGCAGAGCTTTATTAGAAATGTTTCTCCGAATAGTACAAAATTCAAAACCGTGGTTGGATTGGCAAGACTATGACTTGTGAAGTGTGAAGCAAGTCATACATTCGCTCGAAACTTGTGTGTAACTCTTATATCTGGGCAAGTGCTCCTGTTACACACTTGCGCCTTCTGAACAGAATCCAAA
This sequence comes from Platycheirus albimanus, assembly GCA_916050605.2. Taxonomy (NCBI): domain Eukaryota; kingdom Metazoa; phylum Arthropoda; class Insecta; order Diptera; family Syrphidae; genus Platycheirus; species Platycheirus albimanus. The sequence goes on from OU696698.1 coordinate 38,137,938, forward strand.
TAAGAGCTTTTAAACTGAAAGGTGAAAGAACCATTACCGAAACATTTGGTTCACTCACCATTTGTTTTGTCGCTACTTCCATAAACTCTGCTCCAGAGAAATAGCCAGATGAATTACTCCTTAAACAAATTCCTCGTAACAGTATAGAGACTCTTTTCTTAGCCGCTTACAAGAACGTAGAATGCTTTAACCAGCTCAATTTTAAAAATTAAATTTAAATTAAAAACTGTACTGGGATATGTTTTCATCTTGCTTTCTCGGTGTATATCCAATTTTTTTTCCACTTTCACTTTGTTTGTTTAGTCCTTAGCCACAATTAGTTGTTGGAAGGTTTGTGGGCGCCGGATCTTTCTTATAGTTCAACACTGGAGAAAGAATTCCATATGCACTTCTAGCTATATTTATATTACTGTGTCCAGGTCTGTTTCACTATCGACTGACAAATTTGGTTGAGGGCTCCATCTCCATGCTCCAGTGCTGTATGATATTAAACAAAATGTCATCAGCATAGTCCAAATGGCTGAACTTGTGAAATAGGTCCCAGCAGATACTCTCTCACTTTCACCAATTATGGTAGTCATAAGTCATAACATCATCAATCGCAAGTAAGAACAACATCGGTGAAAATACATAACTTATTCTTTCCCACTTCCTGGGTTTCACTAAACGACCACAACGAAACACTTGATTCAACTTTAAATGCAGAATGGTCCACTCTACTCCACACATGCGTTAGGCCAAACCCAGAGTACCGGTGAGTCTTTAGTTCCAAAACTAAGGAACAAAGCAGTAGTAGTGTAAGACTACATCCATAATGGATCGATCCACTGAAAGACAACTCATTATGCGTAACTGGAAGGCCGGACTGGCTGACGGCGTGTGTTCTTTAAGTGCAGTGGTACACAACGGACTGTTGTCGCTTTAAATTAGTAAGTATAATAACTATCAATTGATTAAGACCTCTGTAAATTATGTTTTTATTGGTGTATCTCATATTCATTTTGATGCATTTCTGATTTATAAATTAAATCAGAAACAATAGAAAATTAAGATATTACAGTGAACACCCGCATGATTCTCCCCCACACTAAACAATCAAAATTAAATACATCAATCAGTTCCATAATTTCTATTTTAAAACCAAAAACTATTGATTATACCATATCCACATATCCCATTCAATAAAAAATTAAGTTCTAATTTTAAGATTTGATGACGAATAACCGATAATCCGCTGCAAAACACAGATTATCGGCCAAATAGATTTGGTTTTAATTGACATTTTTTTATTAAAAAATATCGAAGAACTCACCTTTCATTGAGTCTGTTGAACTAATAATCACAATGACAGCAGCCAGACAAGTTGCCAATTGAGTTCCAACGTTGATGTTCATTATGATGATGTCTTCCTCATGCCTTACGCCCTGAACTGAACGTGAGTAGCATGTGCCTGCTTACTCATAGATTTGAACAAATCGGTTTTTATTTTTCAATTTTTGTGAAGAACTGAAGATGCAACGATAATAAGTTTTTGAAGAGGTACTAGATACGGAACTTTACATGATTTTAGGCCAAGTTTTTTTTTTCTTTTTGTGTTTTTTTTAAGATTTGGATTTTCAAATTTCAATTTTATAAGACACTAATATAACCGATATGCTAGAATTAAGTTCAATTAATAAGATACAAAATCTTTGTTCGTTGATTAATTGAATGAGACAGATTTTTATTTGGAAGGGGTGATTTTGATTAGATCAAGCGTTTGCTGTATTCATTTTCATTAATCTTTGCACCATATGTTTTTATTCATGTTTTGCACAAAACATCAAATGAACAAATATGTTATTACATTATCAAATTGAAACCACCGAAGCTACGACGACGAGTAAATGTAGGCAATGAAGCGGTAAACGGTAATGAATATAATCCAATTTCTTTCAAAGATAGTTTCGCGTATACACTTTAGGTAGAATGAAAAATACTGGAAACAGAATTATAAATAATTTTTACATCGAATTGTGTTTGTATATAAAAATAGATCCCCCATTAAGAGCTACTGCTTCAGAGAGCACGAACACAAAGAGCTCATTCTGTTTCTGTTTCTAGATATGAATTTTATTTTTATGATTTGTACAAAGAAAACACCAAGTTTTTGAACAATATGGTATCTTTCATGAATTAAAAGTGACAATTATGATTCTTAAAAACTTCATTTCAAAAGTAATTTATTTGTTAAATGTTGAAATATGTTAACAATTTGAAAATATTGAGTATTACAGTTCAGATACAAGTCCCAGAAAAATAACCGAGTTTTTAACCTTACGAAGTTTTCTGAAACACTGAACTGATCAATGATCTTATGCCGGTCATCAGTGGAGAGGATCGAAGTTGAACAGCACGGGGACGCCTTGCGAGTTGCGAGTCATCAGCCATCCCTCGAGAGTGTCTTATATTGTGACACATGCGCAGGCAGACGCACTTCTGTTTGAGAGTAGCATTGAGGAAAACTCATCTTTTTTGTCCGTGCATTTGCATCCGATCATTCATCGCATTGCATTTTGTATTGCCGGAATTACTTCTTTATGAGAGCTATGATTCATTTGGGTAATGCTTTTTAATTAAGAGCATTAAACGTTACCCCAACATTTTGAACTATTGTTTAACAATAATTTGGGGAAAAATGTAATGTAATGTGTTTTATAAATGCAGAAGTTGGGATTGAATCTGTTTGAGGGAAATGTAGAGGTAGATTTATGTATAATTTACTTTTGCATCTGATTTGATAACGTTTCCTCCTGCTTTCCACCATAGCTAGATTTTACAAGAAGTGGCAACAAATAGCGATGAATATGGACCAATTTAGAAATCGACCTTAACTTTAATGTGGATAATTAAAATGCATTAGAACACAATGCTTCCAAATAAAATAATTTAAATCTCAACTTATTCATGAGAGTATTATGCAAATGCGTTTATGAGTTTAAGAAATAAGTAAGACATCGCAAATATTTTCTTTTTAAAATGAATAATTAGATTGCAAATGCAAATGCAGCAATAAGTTTATTCTGTGAAATACAAATTATATCTTTATTAAAGTCCCACGAGTTTTGTGTATAAGGCTTGTCTATTTATAATTGTAATAATATACATAAATGTATATAAATGAAGTAAGTATATGTACAAAAACGCAGGTTATGGATTTATTAAATTAAGATATAAATAACGTAAATATGGCTAGATTGTGGGTGCAAAAATTCTGTCCGACAATCTGTATATCTATATGTTCGTACCACTAGAGCCCGAGAGGGTAAGTGGGGTCAAATTGCAAGACAAACTGGTACTAAATCTTAATTTGGTAGACTCCCGAGATTATTTTTTTTTTTAATTCGAAGAAGAAACTTAATTTTCTCGAAAACGGCTTTCACGATTTTGATGAAGCTTCCTGATGGTTTTTTGATTAATTTCAACTATAGGTACCTTTCGGTGAGAATGGATTTTGTGGGAAAGAAATGTCAACTATAGACTTAACTTAACTTTTTCAAAACCTTGTGCGTTGGTACAAACTACGAGATATTAAGAAGGACACCATTAGAAACTTAAAATAAGTTAAATTTAAAATTTAAATTTAATGAACTATTAAAAAAAAAACATTCCAAAGCTTAAAACTTTTTTTTATGTATAGGTACTTTTATTGCTGCCATGGGAAGCAACAACAACAATTAATATGGTGGAAATTGTTGTTGTTGCTTCCCATGGTGTTCTAGAGCTTAGTTTTTCGTCGATTGATGGCGCACCTCAAGTGGGAATACTATAGTTTATATATGCAATGCCACAGGACAGAAATGTACGCAAGGCGATAAAAGCATGACACAAAACACCATAACATTTTTTTTTATTTTTTTCATATGCTACATCTTTATAATTCAGTTTCAAAAGTCAAATGTCAAAAATGCGCACGTATTTGCGGATCCCTCACATTGTAACCACTACATTGAAATAGTGGTATTCAATATTTTGACATGCGATACGACTGCGTCTTCGTCTCCGTCTCCATTGCGTTCCACCAGTAAATTAACTGCCGTCTTTTTACTTTTTCTTTCGTTTTCCTCCTCTCGCATGAAGCAGTGTTGTCCCTTTTTGTTTTATATAAATTGTTAACAATCGGCAATCCTACATCTTCAATTCGCCCTCGAATTTTATATCAGCATATTATATTCATTTATTAAGGGGAGTCATGTCGAGGTCGTGATAGAGGACGGTTGTGCTGTGCCAAGCACTGCCGTCCATTAATCTAAAGCAAAAAAAGTAAAAGTTTTATTGGCAACTATTTTCATTTTTTATCGTGAATAAAAAAGTAACAGAGTAAATTTAATTTAAAAAATTCCTCGGTCTACCGAAAAACAACCAGGGCACAAATAGTGCCCAGCAACTCGTCATCCGAAAGTCCCGCAACCTTAAGCACTGCTAGAAGTCACTTCACGGTTATTAACTGTAACTTTGGGGAGACTGTACAATTAAAGTAACAGGCTGAGCGGTAAGCTTTCGGATTTAACATCCACCGCAATCTTGGTGGCGAAGGTGAACAATGTATCCTGTAGCAGCAACTGCAAATCATCTTTTTTTTATCGGCGCAAACAGTGACCAGCAACTCGTCATCCGAAAGTCCCGCAACCTTCAGCACCGCTAGAAGTCAAATTTGTATTCAATTATATAATTGTACTCTTATTATAGACATAAGTACTTATATCTGAAGCTAGTCTTTAGCTATGTAAATAAATAAATAAAGTCACTTCACGGTTATTAACTGTAACTTTGGGGAGAGTGTACAGTTAAAGTAACAGGCTGAGCGGAAACTTTCGGTATTAACATCCACCGCAAACTTGGCGAATGCGAACAACGTACCCTGTAGCAGCAACTGTAAATCATTTAATCGGCTACAGAAATCTACAAGGAACATATTGTCTGGAGTTTTAACCAAAACCCATCAACTGAAAGAAAAGGCATTACATTTAACATTGGTGTGAGAGCAACAAGCACCACAACCGCAAACAGCAGCAACGTCATTATGCAGCAACTTGGTTTATAAAATATTCTATTCACATAGAAATCCTTTACAAATTTTCTTTTTAATCTAACCAGTGATTGTTAATTCATATAGTAAAGTAATCGTCTAAAAGAAAAGATTTTATGTGAACGTAATTCGTGATTTCATGGTACAAATGTGATTTATTCAATTTTCATAACTCAATAGAGTGTTCCTGCTCTAAAAAATACTCTGTTCATTTAATAATTCTTTTATTTCATGTATTTTCAATGTGATTTCATTTTCCATACAATAAGATATAGAGCGTACTCGCTCTAAAAAATTTCCACTTAAACGAAACAAATCTATATAGTCTATATAGTTTATATTTTCTGGTTATTTATTTTAGGTTTATCGTAGGCTAGATTAAGTATTTATTTGTATATATGTAAATTTTTAAAAGTGACAATACGTCACGCGCAACAGTATATAGCTCCATTAGCAAGAGCAAGCTAACACTATTAATTGACAGCCATGAGGCAAACATAATATAACTCCAGTGCAGGCCATACATTACAGCCGCCGTTTTCTAATTATAATTGACAAATTGTATAAGTATATCTACACTCTGTAAAATTTTCCTAAAAGACTCAATAAAATACAATACAAATTCATTTATTAAGGCGCTTCCATATTATGCCGATTGGCCTATGTCAAACGAGTATCCATTTGATTCGGTTTGAGTTCAGTTCGGGATGGTTTTCGCATTGTATATATAAGCTACATATATGCTATAGTATTACCAGTACCACTTGAGGTGCGCCATCTATCGACGGAAAACTAAGCTCTTGATTTTAGAGATTTTTGTCCAGAATACAGTGGGAAGCAACAACAACAATTTTTTTTACGTTCCACCATTGTATATGAAATCTATAGTAATATGCACGGACCAAGAAGATACAGACCGCCAACTCACCATAATGGTCTCTCTTTTTGCCACCAAGCTAAAAATCAGCTGATATGCCATTTATTTTGAGAGTGTGACGCTCTCCCTTGCTTTAAAACCCATTTAGCAAACACACCTAAAAAATAAATGGCATACGCAGGTATAGTTGCCATTACAAAATGCACAGAGAGAGATGTACAATGTACACGTATTCACAGACTGGAAAAAATATTTCGAGGGTGTTTCAGGCAAGAGGAGTACGAGTTGGCGGTCTGTATATGGTCTGTGGTAATATGGATAGCAGGATCGACTGTGGCGACACCGTGAGCCTCCAAACCTCTTTTTCAAATTTCTCGTTTTGGAGAGAAAATGTAGGTGGAAAGGTTTAAATATGTGGTCATTATCAGCGACATCTATGTGTCTCCAAACCCCGTTATCTCTTAGTCGTTCCCCAGACTACTATAGATTTCATATACAATGGTTCCACCATTTTAATTGTTGTTGTTGCTTCCCATGGTAATCTAGACAAAAACCTCTAAAATCAAGAGCTTAGTTTTCCGTCGATAGATGGCGCACCTCAAGTGGTAGTATAGTTTGTATATACAATGGCTTTCGACACGCCCATACTTATTCGGCTTGGCCGGTCGGGATGGGCCGATCGGCATCATTCGGCATAATATGGACGAGCCTTTATATTATTATTTATTAATAGAAACAACAAAAACAATAAATTTTGGACTTCAGTTAAATGTTTCAATCAATAGAACAAATATAATAAAATCAATCAATAAAATAAAAAAAAAACAGTCGTGATGGTCTAGGATCTAGGGGCTTGAGATTTTGATAAAAATTGGTTGGTCGATCCTAGAAAGCTTCACTGATTTATTTTAAATCAAAATCGTTAGAGCCATTTTCGAGAAAAAAAGCTTTAACGTAACGGTACAGGCACCGTTATTTTTTGAGCTAAAAAAAATTTAATGTCCCCTCTGTACAATACCTAAAAAAACTTTATATACTAAGTTTGAAGCAATTCGGCGCACCAGTTTGGGCTGTAGGTGTCTAAACATACAGACAGACATACAGACGGACAGAATTTTTAGACTATCTTTTCTCGTCTTCGCTATCATCGTAATGTAATGTTTGCTTGTAACATACCTGAAAACTTTTTTTTTCGACGAATGCATAACTTGCCTTTTAGTACCTATAATCGCAAGTAAAAAATATATTAACGAAATTACCTATACATTCATATCTTCACTTTTTTTCAGTTAAAATTTAAGGGAATCAATAAAGCGGAAAACACAAAGATGCTTTGCTGCGTTGAAAGACGCTCGGTGTGAAAACCCTATTAAAGTTGGTTTGACAAACGTAAAAACTCGTAATGTAGGTACGAGGGGCGTTCAATATATTCTCGGTATCGATATTAAGGAAAATACGAATTCAATTTAAATTATTTTTATTTTTCAATATAATCTCCCCTAACATCAATGCATTTGTTACATCTTGAGATAAGCTTTTTTAAACCCTCAAAAAAATAAATTTCCTCTTTCCCTGCAAAATACCCATTTATTGCCGATTTGAGTTCTTCATCATCCGAAAATCTTTTTCCACGAAGACATTTTTTCAAATCCGGAAACAGGAAATAATCACTAGGGGCAAGGTCTGGACTATAGGGTGGATGTTGGATTTCTTCGAAACCACAATCTCGCGCAGCAGCCTTGGAAACTCGCGCCGTGTGAACAGGAGCGTTGTCATGAAGAAGCAACACACCCGCTGCGAGTTTACCCCGTCTTTTCTTTTTAATTTCCTCCCGCAAATTATGCAAAGTGGAAGCGTAGGATGTGGCGTTTATGGTTTCACCTTTTTTTTTGTACTCAATGAGCAAGATTCCCTTTGAGTCCCAAAAAACTGTGGCCATGAGCTTCCCGGCAGACGGAGTGACTTTGAACTTCTTCGGGGGGTCTGTTCCTTTTTATGCCACTGCATGGACTCTTGTTTGCTTTCAGGGTCATAGTGGTGAACCCATGTTTCGTCCCCAGTAACAATTCGATCCATAACACCGTCCGCGTTCTCACTACACATCTCCAAAAGCTCTCTACAGCATGCGATTCTCACTTTTTTCTGAGGCGCTGTGAGCATTCGTGGCACCCACCTTGCACTGACCTTTGAAAGGTTAAGATGGTCATGAAGAATGGTGTGAATGGTACCAGTTGAAAGCTTGGTGATCTCTGCCATCATTTTCACCTTTATTCGGGCATCCTCAAGAACAAGTTTTTCGACTTCTTTGATGCTTTCTCCCGTACAAGCAGTAGCCGGGGCGCCGGAGCGGGGGTCGTCTTCAATGCTCTCTCTGCATCTCTTGAACACACTTGACCACTTTTGCACAGTTGATAATGAAGGTGCGGAACCCTGGTAAACAGCCACCATCTCTTCATGAATAGTTTTTTGACTTTTTCCTTGCTTAGTGAGAAATTTAATTACAGCGCGATGCTCAATTTTCACCATCATCGTCTCAGTTGCCATTATGATTCTGTTTAACTAGAGATGAAACGCAAAATAATAATCACATTTATATGAAATTTTACATGAATGCAATAAAATAATAGTATTACTTGATAAATAATTTATATATATAACCACAGCTTCACCCCGATACCGAGAATATATTGAACGCCCCTCGTACATATCGTTGCAATAGAAGCAGGCAAAAGATGAATATTTTTCAACTTAAAAAAAAACAATTGGCTGTTATTTTTGTTTGTCATTCATATTCGGGTGATCAGCCAATATATACAAAGTCTAATTATATTTTAGTGGAATTACAATTTATTTTAAAACAATGAAAAGTCCTTTATTTGGTCACCCAATTTCACTTTTTCATTTTAAATACAAGTTAACAAAAAAAAAAAAAACAAAATTAATACTTGAAATGTCAGTCCTTTGGCATGTCGCAATCCAGAAAACCATAATGCAATGTTCTCCACTTTATTTTTAAAAAAATAAGAAACTTTGTTTTTGTTTCATTCGTCAATCCGTTGTGTGTTCTTTAAATTTGAAATTCGCGCCAAATATCACCGACTCAGGGCATTGCATATATAAACTATAGTATTCCCACTTGAGGTGCGCCATCTATCGACGAAAAACTAAGCTCTAGAATACCATGGGAAGCAACAACAACAATTTCCACCATTTTAATTGTTGTTGTTGCTTCCCATGGTATTCTAGAGCTTAGTTTTTCGTCGATAGACCGCGCACCTCAAGTGGTAGTACTATAGTTTATATATACAATGCCATTGTATTTAAAATCTATAGTATTCCCAAGAAGCGGAACGTTTTGTGCGGCATCTATGGACGACGTTCACAAGCTTTGATTGGAGAGTTATTTGAGTGGTTTTTGTCTAAACTCCATGGGAAGTAAAAACAACAATATATGTAAAGTAGATAATACAACTAGCGCCGCCATTGACGACGTTCAGAACTAAAATAAAATGTTCCATGAAATTACTATAAAAATGTAAATACAATGACAATGCTCAGGGTCAAATCCATGCTTGAGTTTTAATGTTGGTAATGAAGTTAGTTGCGGACCGCACAATTTGACGGCCGCCATAACTGTACCAGGGCTTGGGTTGTGTTTATCGTCTATACACGTACTAAGTCAGTCAAAATTTCAGTCATGTGGTGAGTCGTTATTTTCTTGTTAATCTGAGGTTTATTTTCATTTATACATACATAGTTAACTATGATTTGTTAAAATGTAGTTTGTTGATATTCGAAATTACCAAAAAAAAAAAACATTAGTCCTGATTATAACCTCAAATTATGTCTTTTTTGTCAGTCCGTTGGCGTCAGTCCTTTGTCTGGTATCGCGCCAGAGGACTGACGTGTTTCCATAGTACTGATGTTTATAACTCTATTCCATAGAATGGGTATATTGTATTTGGTGTGGAGCTTGTAACATAGGGAAATAATACCGTTAGGTATAGAAAAGAATATATATTCTGACTCACAATCAAAAGCCTAGTCGATTTAGCCATGTTCGTTCGTCCGTCCGTACGTCCGTCCTTCCATCCGTCCGTCCTTCCGTCCGTCCGAATGTTTTCTCTCTAGAGGTCACAATTTTTGAGCTAGAAAGCTGAAATTTGGTATATATAATCTTTGGTTCAAGAGTAAGGCCAAATTCTTCAACCGGTAAAATACAATCACCATTTTTGTTGATCAACCTCAATTTGGTAAAATTAAATTATGTTTTTTGTATACATTTACGATAAAAGCAAAACGCTAAAATTTTGCACACGCAAGCACGGTTTGTATAATACCTTGGTTATGTTGCAGATTGTGGTTCAAGAATTATTGTTAAATACACCCATAATCGGTATTCCCATTCAAAATCTAATTTTTAAAAATTTAAGTTTTGTCTTGTTTTGTTCAAATCGATCTGCAAGCTTAAAATTGAATATCACTGAGCTAGCTCATAAGTTGCCCTGGCATTAAAAAGTTTCAACTTTGGGTGTGGTACACGCCTTTTTCTTACCACGCCAGTAATTATTGAAAACAGGACACACAAAATTAGTGTTATTGAATTTTTAATGTCTGCTTAAAAAGAATTTTGTTTCTGAAACCATATATATACGTACATATGCACATACATACAAAAATGAAGGGAATAGGGTATCCAACAGTTCGTTGAAAACGTACTGTAGCTCTCGCTTATTTTTTTTTTTTAATTAACCGTGTATAAACATTTTTATTTTATATTTCAGTTTAAGGCATCATCCGACACGTAAATAACGTTACGTTAAATGTCAAAAGGCTGTATTGAAAACTGAGATAGTATTTTCTCCCAGTATTACATATTAATAATTATTTTTAATTGTCACTAAGCGATTTTAAGACTTAAAAGACATGTACCATTATTAAAACTATTTTTTACTTACTTACTTACTTAAGGTGGAGCAGACAGTCCATTGTGGACCACGGCCTCAACCAACAATCCTCGCCAGCTAGGCCGGTCCCTAGCCAGTGGCCTCCAGTTGCGCACACCAAGTTGGTTGAGGTCGTTTACCACTTGATCGCGCCACCTTAGATGGGGTCTTCCAGAACTACGTCGGCCCTCCGGGTTGGAATTGAAGACTCGTCGGGCAGGAGCGTTTTCGTCCATACGCTCCACATGACCCAGCCATCTAAGCCGCTGAATTTTCAGCTTCTTAACCAAGTCAATGTCGCTGTATAGCCCCTACAGTTCGTCATTGAATCTTCTCCACCATACTCCATTGATACATACAGGTCCAAATATAACCCGAAGAATCTTTCTCTCAAAGCACCCCAGCCTGTATTCATCCGATTGTGTCAGTGTCCACGCTTCTGTCCCATACAGCAGGACTGGGATGATAAGGGTATTGTATAGTGTCTCCTTGGTCCTTTGAGAGAGGGCTTTACTACTAAGATGCCTTCTTAGCCCGAAGAAACAGCGATTGGCAAGAGTGATTCTTCGACTGATCTCTTCACTGATGTTGTTCTGAGAGGTTATAGTGGAACCCAAATAGACAAAGTCCTTCACAACCTCAAAGTTATATCTGTCCATTGTGACGTTTTGTCCGAGCCTACGGTGATGATCTACTTCACCCGAGGACAGCATATACTTTGTTTTATCTTTATTTACAGCCAGACCCATTCGAGCCGCTTCCACTTCAATACTTGCGAATGCTCCACTGACAGCGCGCTTCGTTCTTCCAATAATGTCAATATCATCAGCACAGCCAAGTAATTGAACGGATCTAAAAAAAATCGTACCGCTGGTGTTGACATGCGAGTTGCGTACGATTGCCTCAAGAATGATGTTGAAGAGGTTACATGACAGCGCGTCACCCTGTCGTAAGCCTTTCTCGACATTAAATGAGTCGGTGGTGTTCTTACCAACCTTGACGGAGCAGCGAGAGTTCTCCATAGTCATCCTGCACAATCGAACGAGTTTGGCAGGGATGCCAAGAAGCGACATGGCTCTGTATAACTCGTTCCTGTTTACGCTGTCATAGGCGACTTTAAAATCGATAAAGAGGTGGTGAGTATCGATCTGGAATTCTTGGGTCTTTTCCAAAATCTACAAAAGTGTGAAAATTTGGTCGATGGTTGACTTACCGGGTCTGAAACCACACTGATAGGGGCCAATCAGTTCACGTGCGAAAGGGTTCAGACGTTCACACAGAATGGCCGACAAGATTTTATAGGCGACATTTAGGAGACTTATACCTCTGTAGTTGGCGCAGCTTAGAGTATCTCCTTTCTTGTGGATAGGGCACACAATGCTGAGGTTCCATTCGTCAGGCATACTCTCATCCGACCAGATTGTACAGATGAGTTGGTGTATGCTCCTCACCAAGTCATCTCCCGCTGCTTTGAAGAGTTCAGCCGTAAGGCCATCAGCTCCAGCAGCCTTGTTGGACTTTAGTTTAGATATTGCTATCCGAACTTCTTCTTGGTCGGGAGGACGGAAATTTTGTTCATCATCATCCAAATCGAATGGATCATTCTGCCTGACAGCGATTAGTTGCTTGTCTTCGCCGTTTAACAGTCTGCAGAAGTGTTCTTTCCAAATTCTCAGCACCGACTGTGTATCTACAACGACATTCCCACCCTCGTATCTACATGCTTCCGCTCGGGCTTTGTAACCCTTGGACGAATGCTTTACCCTTTGGTAGAACTTTCGAACATTGCTTCTGCCGTAGCACCCCTCAATAGATTCAACCATTCGTTTTTCCAGTTCTCTTTTTTTTCTTCTGAAAAGCCGATGTTCCTCTTTCCTCTTTTGCTGGTACACCGCACGGAAAGCGCTCTTGGCAGCTCTAGTTCTGGCATTCAGAACTGCATGATAGGCTTCGTCTTTGGCCAAGTGTGCGAGCATGAAATCATCATCAAACCAGGTGTTTGGTTGTGGTCGCCTAATGAAACCCAAAACATCCGTGGCAGCGGTTTTGATGGCCATTTTGCAATGTTGCCACTGGGCCTCTGGGTTTGGCGCAGGCGCCGGGCTTGTCAAGAGATAAGAGGAGACATGATTGGCAAAGGTTGTGGCGGTCTCTTGCGATTGTAACTTAGCAACATCAAACTTTCTCACAGTGGATGTTCGGTTCTGCGGTCTGGTGGAGATCCGCATTCGCACTTTAGCTACAACAAGGTAGTGGTCCGAGTCTATGTTGGCCCCTCGGAAAGTGCGGACATCCATGACACTGGACGCATGTCTCCTATCAATCGCAATCGCAGGTCCCCTTGTGAATATTGAGGTGTGGGAAGTATGTGCTAGCTAAGATGACACTTCGCCCCGCAGCAAAGTCGATTAGCCTGTGTCTGTTACCAGAAGTGTTGTCGTGCAGGCTATGCTTTCCGACTGTCGAGCCAAAGTTACCCTCCTTTCCGATTTTGGCGTTGAAGTCACCAAGAATAAACTTAGTGTCGTACTTCGGGCATTCATCATACGTCTTCTCGAGAAGATCGTAGAATTCTTCTTTGGTCGTGTCATCTTTTTCCTCCGTGGGGGCGTGGACGCAGATCAGCGAGATGTTGCTGAATTTGGATTTAATGCGGATTGTGGCAATGCGTTCGCTTATGCCACGAAACCCCAAGACTTCTTGCCTAAGCCTTCCTCTTATCACAAATCCGCAGCCAAATAGCCGCTGTTTCCTTGTCCTGTAGCACTTGCCGTAGTAGATGTCACAGTTTTTCATCCTCCTTGTGCCTTCACCATCCCATCGCACTTCTTGGATGGCTGTGATGTCGGCTTTGACACCATCTAAGGCTTCCACTAATTGTTCGGCTGCACGTGGTCTGTTAAGGGTCCGGACATTCCACGTGCAGAACCGAAATTCGTTGTCCTTGTTTCGTTTGCTAGGGTCGTCATCAGTAGGGTCATCCATATCCGAGGCAGTAGGTTGTTTCAGAACAAGAGGTTTTTTACGTGGTAGGGAAGTTACCCCGACGCACAACCCCCAACCTGGGGGACCAGTCCCTATGCTGCTCTCCTTGGACAAAAGGAGCTGGAGAAATCCAGAGTCAGTAACCCACTACGGGGATGTGAGAGCTACCGTTGGTCCTATATGGGCTCATCCGCCACCTTCTCTACTTCACTACCCTGACTAATGGTAGTGAAAGGACCCAAAGACCTGAGCTCCGAATATGTCGAAGTAGCTCAATGGGGTGCCTACCATATTGTCTGTAAGCGTCGCCGTTGGTTCACTTAATTGGAAGCTCATCCGCCGCTCGCTTGCTTTCTGAGGGGTTCGTACAGAATAAACTGCTACCCAACAAGAGAAACAGAGGAGCTTTATGGCAGGGCAATTATAGCGTTGCTATTTTTCTGTGATCAACACTCGCGCTTATAAGTTCAGCAAGTCAAGTCCGGGTGGATAAGACCAGTACCCGATGGCTACCACTTGGAGGTAAAATAAGCACAATTGATGCGTATGAGACAGATGCAACGCTGGGCATCGCAATGTTGATACCAATCAGGGTCTACCCTATTCATACAGTAATCAGCTGAGATTTTTACTAATTTCTAATAAATTGTGTATTTTATCAGTATTATGTTACCCTCGTCAGTCCCCTGGCAGTCAAATTCAGAAAATTTGAAATATCTCACAATCTACTTAAAAAAGTGACTGGCCCGATTTGGAACAATATACTTATTCATTAGATTAGCCATCATATAAACCCGAATTTGTAATAGTTTGATTTAATAACTATATAGTAAACAAAATATCCTCAAGCGTTACCCAACTTTTGTATAATCACAGACAAGACATATACATACGTCGTTGGAAAGGTCTTCTATCCAATGGTTTAGCCTTTAGCGCTTGGCTTGGTGCCCATACTTAAGTTTGATTTGCTCGAGAAAACCTTTCCAACGATATGCGTCTCATTTCTGTTGGTGTGAAAGAATGCCGCTTGATGCCCATACTGAAAAATATTGGTCTTAAATAGACATTTCCAATGATATAATAATATTTCTTTTGGTTGTTGGTGAAAGAAAAAGCTAAGGTGCAGTAGAAAAGGGATAATTTTCAATGTCCATAACTGGCTGCGCACAATGGTGTAGCAGCAGCAGTGGCACGCAGCAATGTCAAAGTTAAATGTATGTAAATCGTATTGCACGGCTACAATGTGAAGTAGAAGCTGCAGAAGAGAGAGTCGCTGAAGTACAAGTCGACTCGACTTGAACTTCACCAACCTGCTGCGCTGCAAAGCAACAACAAACCAAAATGGCAGACGTGATTTTTGTTTGTTCAGTGCTACACATTGTTTTCGTGTATGCTGCTTTGTGTACTACTTTTTTGGCATTTACTTTGACATTGCTGCATGCTACTCCTACTGCTGCTGTTACACCATTGTGCGCAGCCAGTAATCTCAGCTCTAACATTGCTTAGAGCTTTGTGCCCATTATAAAAAACGATACCTAACCTACATTTGCAAAGATCTTTCTTACGAAGTACCTATATGTCTTCTTTATTCTTTCTGTTGGTGGGTTGGACCACATCTCATAAAAAATTGCTCATCCTCCTTTTGAATATGTGTTTTGATGAGAGCCTCAATAATTTAGTGAAGGGTTATGACTTATGAGTACCTACTTGTACAACACCAAATCAAGTACATTTATAAGAATTCCACTAGTTAGAAGTTTTCGAACAATTACTATTTTTTTATGATAGATGTCAGTTAAAGTACGTCAAAGCCTGTAGCAACGTAACGGAGCTAAAGGTAAGGTAAGTCATTGTATATATCGTCGGTATGCTGCAAAAAGAACTCAAGTCACAAAATTGTATTTCTGAGTTATTGAAGATTTAAAGTTTATGGCCCCTGAAAAAATCATTAAATTGTTTTGATTTAAAAATTGATATTAAAATCTGTTAGTGGAAGCATTTATTACTAAGATGAAACTAACAAGTTTAATTCAATGTAATTTATTCAACTTTTTTTTAAACAAAAATAAAATTAATCTTGGACATAGACCTTTTTTGCTTTCAAAAATATTTTATTATGGACATGAGTTTTTTTATTTTTAATTTATGAATCTTGATTTGATTCCGAATCATCATAAGTATCAGGTTCTGGGGCCTTATTTCTGCTGGTCTTGCTTGTTTTCAAGCCTTTATACCAGAGTTGAAATTCTTCCGGGATGGCTCCTGACTTGCAAAGATTAAGTAAATCTTTTTTCTTTTCAATACTGATAGGCAGGCTGCTTTTATACACCTTTTTGATATGAACTTCTTTCAAATCTATGGGCCGACCTTTACCAAAAAGAAGTATTTCCCTATAGGTTTCATTGTGGTTGTATTTATACTCTACACACCAGGCTTAATTTTTTGGTACCTAAAAGATTTTACTTTCAACCAGTTAAGTTTATCTCCGTTTTGGTCCAAACTTTTGTTTTTTATGATCTCCGATAATTTTGATAGATCCAGAAAATCAGTAATTAGTATGTTATAAGGATTTCCTTTGCTTTTTAGTCTTTTTGAACGAGCGAGTCTGAATATAGTTAGCCAGTCTTGTATAGTATATACTGGAACATTCTTCTTTTGTTTTTCGATAGCACTGTGCATGCTATCAACTTCCATGTAACTGTGTCCGCTTTCTAGAAATTTATGTTCAATCATATCCAAAAAAAAGAAAAAAAAATACTTCCTTTATTCCCGGTGAAAGTTGATGCAAGTACTTGTACAAGCACGAACCAATTTCATTACTTCCTCTTTTGCCATCAGTTTCTGTCCAAAAATAGCAGAAAGCATCGTTTGGTGGAGCAGCGTTGTAGATGGTTAAATTGTATGCACATAATTTTCGGCTGTAGTACATTGGACTTACATCACTTGATGGAATTTGTAACACAGATTGTAAGTCAAATGTGCATGCCATGAATTTGCAGCTGAACATTCGTCTTTTCTCTTTAAATGGGCCAGGTAATCTTCATTTTGAGTTACTTTACCTTTTTCGCATGCTTGACACTGGTCTTTTTTGGATGGAAGAACGATAAATTGTAGCACTCCCCGAAAACTTTCCTGTAGGTGGTCGATAAAGGTAACTTTGCTGACCTGTCACTCTTGTATTTTTCTAAGAATAACAAATACATTTTTGATATACTCAGATTAGCATCTAAATACATTCTCTTTGAAGTTTTGCGGCAGTAGTGAGACTCTACAGTTGGGAAGCTTTCGATGTGGGCCTTAATGCGTGTTATATTTTCATCCGATGTTTTATTTGCAGCATTTGATCTTCCCCTTTCGTGTTCTTTAGAAAAAACTCCATTTGGTCTTTTATGTTTAAATGGTGTTTTAACTGCACTATAAGAAATGCTTAGCGTTCCACAAAAAAAATCGTGACAGACCCGTACATTAGAGTTTTCATTTTCAAAAAAGTATGACCTCGCTCGGTTGACTTTTTTGATTGAAGATCTTACTCGGGACCTTTGTATTTTTGAATCAATAACCGCCTTTAAAACGAAATCTTTTTGGCGTTGATATGACAACTTCCAAAAATCCTTTAACATTTTTAAACACTGTTCTTCCGTAAGTTTTTCATTACATTTGAAACGACATTTTTCGCACTTTGAATGCTTGGGATTCTTACCTCGTATAACATCGTCATGTTTTATATTTCTCTTCCATAGTTCTGTATTTGCTTTCTTCCACCTTCTATTTTTCTTTTCAGTGAGTGTTTCTTTGGTAGATTCTTGTGGTGCTTCCATAATAATGGCCGCTTCTTCATCATCATTATCGCTTAATTCGTTGTTTTTTTGAGGAACATAAATCAAGGTCATCGTCGTCGCCTGAAAAATCTTCTTCAAGGCTCGATTCACCCCAATCTCTTTCAAGAATTTGTTTACTTATTTTAGCAATTGATTCTTGAATATCTAAACATAAAATACACTCAAATTTAAGATCTACATCAAAAAATGATTTGTAAAAGTTAGGAAGTACCATTTGATTCCGTGGAATTTGCTTTTGAAGCTGTTGAAGTACTGGGATTGCACAAATTTGTATCACAATTTTTATTCTTATGTCCTAAATGTATTTTGGCATTAAGTTAAAAACCATTTTTGGTCAAGCTATACTGAAACAAAATGATTACCTTTTTCTAATGCAAGTTGTAGAAGAACAGCACTTCCGCTTGACGAATTCATTTTTTAAAATAAAAGTTAAAAGCTCAAACTTTTCACATAAACAACTTTCAATAATGATTATTTCTCTAGTGTACATTCAAAACAAATCATAGCAAAGAAATAGGGAATTCCCCTTATAACAAACTTTTAAGTACAATAGTTTTTTTTTTGGTTTTTGTATTTTATTTGAATTTGGGGACTTGAGCTTTTTTTGCAGCAAAAATAGAGATAGTTGTAGAGAAAACGATTTGTGCAAAAAAGATTCAGGTCCACTTGGGTCTTTCTTGCTCCACACATATGGGCGTTTTGGACATAGAATAAATTTTTTTTTACAATAGCTACTAAACAACTTTAAATGGACATGGGATGTTTTTGCAGGGCATAGAGTATGACTTTTGGGACATTTTTGCATTATTAAGTCCATTTTACAAAAATGTGGACTTGAGCTCTTTTTGCAGCACACCGACGATATAAACTATAGTACTACCACTTGAGGTGCGCCATCTATCGACGAAAAAATAAGCTCTAGAATACCATGGGAAACACACACTTTCAGCCAGAATCATCACAGCGTATGGCTGCCACACCGTAAAGTATCGTTTGGTAAGACTTTTGTTATGACAAGAGTTAACGTTTATGTTAAATTGAATTCAATGTGTTTTTTTAACCATTTATCGGAATACTTATTTTTTTAGCTAACAGTTTTTTAAAAATTTGGTGTTCAACGCTTTCATATACTTTTCCACAGTTTTCTTCTTTGTGAGATAATATCATCCACATTCTTCAATAATTTACAGTCTTACCTACCATTTTAGCTCACAAAAGTAGATAAACACAACTAATTTCAATGACTTTTACAAAATTCTGCCAATTGGAAGTAAGGATTTCACAACAGAAACATGTAAGCCCATCACAGAATTTGATGGATAAAATAACACACATTTTATCCGACATATATTTCTGTTTCATGTAGGCACCCTGTAGATGTCATGTCAAGAGTTATCGAGTATCGAGTTATCGATATATGAAACAACTTCTGTTGTCTGTTCTGTTTCGCTTCTTCCCATCTACGATTATTTTTTGTTTTTAATTACTTCGGAAACAAAGAAGGGTAATTTTTATTTTCATTTTTGTAATTTCGTTGTATTGTGTTTATATTCGTCGAAGCTGGACAGTGCGGAGCGGATTATTGTTATTATAATTAATATATATGTAATATTAGGAATAGGGAAGGGTGTCGGTCGTTCTTCGCTGGAAATAAGAATTGCATTAATGGTAAAAAAACGAAAAGTGAAATTATTAAAAAAAAGTTAGCGTGTAATTTGTAAATATACCAACAATAATAATTGTTGAATGCTGAATTGGTCTGGGAAAAGAAACATAGGTAATTCAGACATTAAAATTCAGTTCCATCAACCATCCATGCACATTGATGGAATCAAGAATAGAAGTGCAGATACCTACATAACAAAATGTTAAAAGAAATTTTCATAAAGATTGAAAAACAACTATAAAATCGCAACAATGAATGAATATAAAACCGAAGCGCTGCCCAAGAGAGGCCACGTCAATGAAGGTAAGTCGAGTATCCTAATGAAAATTAATTTTACTCAAAAGTAAGATGGCTAAATTGAGAAAAAAAACTTTCACTTTAGTATAAGAACGAACAATCAACGATGTGACTAAAAGAAAAGCATTATTTATGCAGCATGTTTTATAAAGTTTTGAGTTGGAGAGAAAGTTACGTGAACGGAATAGCAAACTATACACTGTATAATCTTGTCCACCAACCTATCATTATAAAAGTGCAATGATCTAGCAACGG
Organism: Platycheirus albimanus; assembly: GCA_916050605.2. Taxonomy (NCBI): domain Eukaryota; kingdom Metazoa; phylum Arthropoda; class Insecta; order Diptera; family Syrphidae; genus Platycheirus; species Platycheirus albimanus. The sequence continues at coordinate 38,157,871 of OU696698.1, forward strand.
AGCATATCTGCCTATAGCTAGACTTTTTTTTTTGTATAATAATGATTGAATACAAATACCAGACCTGGCAAAACTTCAACAAGTTAAAGAGAGTTTGCAGGTGCCAATATTTCTGTATTTCAATTAAAAACTTTGAATGTAATATTGTTTTGTTTAGCAAATAAATGTACCTTCGCCGGTTAACGCAATTTGTTTTGTTTGTATTTTAACTCGTACGTCGAGGTTTCTTTGTTGACCTAACGTATTGAAAGCAAATAAGTTCCAAACTTAATGCTCGATTTACCTTTAGTTAGATAAATAATCGGTTGTTAAGTTCTTTGTTATGTTACTTTCTTTGGGTCGAAACTTTTCTTTCGAATACTGTACCTAAGACAAGGGTCTTTTTAACCGGCTGTGAAAGGCTCTGTGCTCTTGCACTAGAAAGCAGTGCTGGGATGATAGGGTTTTATTCCTTAATTCTAGTGCCCATAAAGATGTATTCACTGACTACCTACCTAACCCTGTTGCTTTGCTTGCGACTTTTTGTAATGCGGCAGATGGTACTCAAATCTCAATCGTCGGATATAAGTACTTTCCTTCAAACATATTTTGCAGATAAGTTGGCTAATGCTTCTGACCATGTCATCTGTCGTGTTTAAACTGTTCAGCTTCTAGTCCATCACCTTTTTTTTTTTTGTCTAAAAATTGGTATACTTCCATCTTGGTCTGGTCAGCCGGATGCAACTTTTAGTTGTTATTAACATAAAGCAGACGGATCGATAACTCGCTATGTGTTGCACATGATCGAGCAATGTAAGATCCCGCTTGGTGCTTCTCGAGCGTTGACTTCTTCTGAGAAATTAGCAGCTATAGAATGATAGTTGGAGGCCCTAGATGGTGTCAAAGCCGACATCACAGCCATCCAAGAAGTGCGATGGGATGGTGAAGGCACAAGGAGGATGAAAAACTGTGTCATCTACTACGGCAAGTGCTAAGGGACAAGAAAACAGCGGCTATTTGGATGCGGATTTGTGATAAGAGGAAGGCTAAGGCAAGAAGTCTTGGGGTTTTGTGGCATAAGCGAACGCATTGTCACAATCCGCATTAAATCCAAATTCAGCAACATCTCGCTGATCTGCTCCCACGCCCCCACGGAGGAAAAAGACACGACCAAAGAAAAATTCTTCGATCTTCTCGAGAAGATGTATGATGAATGCCCGAAGTACGACACTAAGTTTATTCTTGGTGACTTCAACGCCAAAATCGGAAAGGAGGGTAACTTTGGCTCGACAGTCGGAAAGCATAGCCTGCACGACAACTCTTCCGGTAACGGACACAGGCTAATCGACTTTGCTGCGGGGCGAAGTGTCATCTTAGCTAGCACATACTTCCCACACCTCAATATACACAAGGGGATCTGGCGGTCTCCTAATCAAAATACCGTCAACCAAATTGATCACATTGCGATTGATAGGAGACATGCGTCCAGTGTCATGGATGTCCGCACTTTCCGAGGGGCCAACATAGACTCGGACCACTACCTTGTAGCTAAAGTGCGAATGCGGATCTCCACCAGACCGCAGAATCGAACATCCACTGTGAGAAAGTTTGATGTTGCGAAGTTACAATCGCAAGAGACCGCCACAACCTTTGCCAATCATGTCTCCTCTTATCTCTTGACAAGCCCGGCGCCTGCCCCAAACCCAGAGGCCCAGTGGCAACATCGCAAAATGGCCATCAAAACCGCTGCCACGGATGTTTTGGGCTTCATTAGGCGACCACTACGAAACACCTGGTTTGATGATGAGTGCAGGCTCGCACCCTTGGCCAAAGACGAAGCCTATCATGCAGTTCTGAATGCCAGAACTAGAGCTGCAAAAGAGGAAAGAGGAACATCGGCTTTTCAGAAAAAAAAGAGAACTGGAAAAACGAATGGTTGAATCTATTGAGGGGTGCTACAGCAGAAGCAATGTTTGAAAGTTCTACCAAAGGGTAAAGCATTCGTCCAAGGGTTACAAAGTCCGAGCGGAAGCATGTAGAGACGAGGGTGGGAATGTCATTGTAGATACACAGTCGGTGCTGAGAATTTGGAAAGAACACTTCTGCAGACTGTTAAACGGCCATGGTGAGGAGCATACACCAACTCATCTGTACAATCTGGTCGGATGAAAGTATGCCTGAAGAATGGAACCTCAGCATTGTGTGCCCTATCCACAAGAAAGGAGATACTCTAAACTGCGCCAACTACAGAGGTATAAGTCTCCTAAATGTCGCATATAAAATCTTGTCGGCCATTCTGTGTGAACGTCTGAACCCTTTCGCACGTGAACTGATTGGCCCCTATCAGTGTGGTTTCAGGCCCGGTAAGTCAACCGTTGACCAAATTTTCACACTTCGGCAGATTTTGGAAAATACCCAAGAATTCCAGATCGATACTCACCACCTCTTTATCGATTTTAAAGTCGCCTATAAAAGCGTAAACAGGAACGAGCTATACAGAGCCATGTCGCTTCTTGGCATACCTGCCAAACTCGTTCGATTGTGCAGGATGACTATGGAGAACTCTCGCTGCTCCGTCAAGGTTGGTAAGAACACCACCGACTCATTTAATGTCGAGAAAGGCTTACGACAGGGTGACGCGCTGTCATGTAACCTCTTCAACATCATTCTTGAGGCAATCGTACGCAACTCGCATGTCAACAAAAGCGGTACGATTTTTTTTAGATCCGTTCAATTACTTGGCTATGCTGATGATATTGACATTATTGGAAGAACGAAGCGCGCTGTCAGTGGAGCATTCGCAAGTATTGAAGTGGAAGTGGCTCGAATGGGTCTGGCTGTAAATGAAGATAAAACAAAGTATATGCTGTCCTCGGGTGAAGTAGATCATCACCGTAGGCTCGGACAAAACGTCACAATGGACAGATATAACTTTGACGTTGTCTATTTGGGTTCCACTAACCTCTCAGAACAACAGCAGTGAAGAGATCAGTCGAAGAATCACTCTTGCCAATCGCTGTTTCTTCGGGCTAAGAAAGCATCTTAGTAGTAAAGCCCTCTCTCAAAGGACCAAGGAGACACTACAAGACCCTTATCATCCCAGTCCTGCTGTATGGGGCAGAAGCGTGTACATTGACACAATCGGATGAATACAGGCTGGGGTGCTTTGAGAGAAAGATTCTTCGGGTGATATTCGGGCCTGTATGTATCAATGGAGTATGGAGGAGAAGATTCAATGACAAACTGTACGGGCTATACAGCGACATTGACTTGGTTAAGAAGCTGAAAATTCAGCGGCTTAGATGGCTGGGTCATGTGGAGCGTATGGACGAAAACGCTCCTGCCCGACGAGTCTTCAATTCCAAGCCGGAGGGCCGACGCAGTTCTTTAAGACCCCATCTAAGGTGGCGCGATCAAGTGGTAAACGACCTCAACCAACTTGGTGTGCGCAACCAGAGGCCACTGGCTAGGGACCGGCCTAGCTGGCGAGGATTGTTGGTTGAGGCCGTTGTCCACAATGGACTGTGCGCGCCACCTTAATTAATTAAATTAATTAAAAATGATAGTTGCCATTAACTTTGAAAATACGGACAAATTGGTGATAGCACGCCTGTTATTACAGTTATTCTGATCACCTATCTTGGGTAGCTTGATGATTATTTCGTTCTTCCATTTTCTGAGAAAGGTTTCGTTTTCACAAAAAAAAAATGGCACCAAGTCGGATCTGTTTTCAGGAATTCGGAGTATTGTGCCATAAAGTCCAGGGGTGGAATAGGCTAAGGTGATTTGTGATAAGTAATAGTCACAATTAACTAATTTCGTCTGGCTAGATGATTGTCACATGTGACAATCACATTTTTGTGACTTTTTCTTGTGACACCTTAATAGCTGTCACAAGAAAAAGTCACAAAAATGTGAATCACCTTAGCAAGATGAAATTTGTTGATTGTGACTATCACTTATCACAAATCACCTTAACCGATTCCACCCCAGCTTCTTTGTTGTTTTTGAAAAGTTTATGTATGTAGTCCTTATTTCTGAATTTGTCGGGAGTTATTATTAATGCCTCTGGAAGACCTACGTTTGTCCGGCTAAAGCTCTGTTCGACGTTAACCAGTGTTCGTCTGGGTGCTGTATTTTCTGAACGTTTCAAATAGCAACTGTTCATAGCTATTAGGTTCTCGCATCCGAACTTTACTCATTCCTTACATAACAAAGCAATTTATCCATCATAATAAAATGATCAGGATGAAAATAGGCTTTACGTGGACACCTAGCAATTAAGCCTTAAATTCCACGGCGAGCCTACTCGCATTCAGAGTTTAATTGGGCTTAGACCAGAGCCCTACGGTGTACCCCTTTAATCACAGCCACCACGATACTTCCACAAGGGGGCCTACCTCATAGATAGTCTCCCAGGTGACTCGGCCACCTGAGTAGGCACTATCTCCCGTGGTACCAGTATGAAGCTTCCGGTGGAGCTTCGCAACTATTAGGTCTCTTCCAGATGACCACCATCAATACTCAAGGCCTGGCAGCCTTTAGATATGCGCATCGAACCACTTGACAAGGTAAAAGCAAACAGCCAAATACGCACATCCAGCCTTCCTCTCTTTGCCGCATACAAGTTTTACCTTGCATACGTTACAGCTGCGGATGCTCACTTCTATTTCACTTACAACTATGTTGTTTCCCTGCCATTCATATTGTTCCCGGGTTGCCACGCTGAGGCGGAGGATAGGCACGTCTATGCCCTCTCAAATTCCAATTTCCATCTCAACCACATTCATGGTTGGATGGAAGCCAGCTTACAAAATATCGTCAATGCTAATCCCGGCAGGTAGCCTAAAGACGAAGGGGTGCCGCGGCCTCTACGCTCCAAGGATCTGCACGGAACAGAAGGAGTGTTGCGATCTATATTTGCAGGCTTGATCAAGCGTTCAAAACACTTAAGAGAGTCATAGTTCAACCCCCAATAAAATGATCAATCTGATTTTGCGTTCGACCACCACGGAAGACCCATTTGCCTTGGTGGCAGATCTTGTGTAGAAACATTGTTTCGCTTACGTCTAGCTGACGAATGTTGCCAAAATGAACAACCAAATTTAGTAGTAAACCATGTCTATCAATAAGTAGACATAATGCTCCTGGCGACATGTGGCCTAGCATTGTTTTGCATAAGTAAGAGGTTTTCACCAAAAAATGCCTTATTCTTCGAGAATGTTCATGACTTATAGAATTAACCGACCCTTCCACTGTAAACAGCTCGGTTTTTCCACTCAGGGAAATTCCTGTCCATACCATGACTGAGACTCTCTAGAAGCTTACCCTTTGGTTAATCTTCGCTGAAGAGTACCTCTCACCTGATCGTCTCCAGACTCTGTTACTTCCACCTGGAGATCTAGATCTAGACTCATCGGTAAAGAAAACTTTGTTCCAGTCAGCCTCGGCACAATCTTGGTGAAAGCGTGTAAACTTTAATCGGCATCGCTTGTGCTTTACCGTGAGCCGCAATACTCGAGTGGCTCTTCTTGCTCTTACACCACCTTCCATTAATCATCATCACCCAACCGTCTGAGCATTCACTGTTGTTCCCCTCACAGTTTTGAGCCTGTGACACTGTTTAACTGCTGTTTGATACCCATTACGAAGACTTTGAAGTAGCAAATAACATTAACAAGAGCACGATGTATATTAGACTTTCCAAAAAACATCATCATGTTGTCATAATTATAAAAAGAAGTTAAAAATATTGTAACCCAGTGTATAAGCTTCGTGTTAATACTGACATAAATATATAGACTTTCAAACATGACAACAAAAACTCAAGAAATTTCCTTAAAACAAAAAAATATCAAGTGGCTCAGGAAGTGGGTTGTGTCCTCATGTCATAAACAAGATTGATTCTTGGATAGCTCCTTTCCACGAAACCAATATGCATATATTGGTTTTAATATTTCCGAGCTCGAGCTCCAAGTTATGCCAAAGCTTCTATTGCATAAATATAAGGTAATGAATTCTTAATTCAACACGTACCTTCAAATTTATTATTCCATCAAATATGGTATATAGTGGTATTCTCCCTTATGAGAAGCAACATATAGCCTTAAATATATTTTGTTTCATCTTTTCAGTTTGTAAGGAGTGGCTTGTGCGTGAAGATGGTGCTTTAGCATATAAACTACAATCCCAAGAGAGTAAGTTAGATACGTTTAAAAAATCTCGCCTTATTCAATTATGCTTTATTTGTAGTTAACGATTTTTACAAAGGAAACCGATATCGTAATGAAGTAGTTCGCACGGATTTTCCAACCGCACTTGAAGAACAAATCAAAGAACGAGAAAACGCTGAAAAGCAAAAAGAATGCTACAAAAAATATTTATCAGAACAGTAATTGATCTTTGAATCACAAAAAAATAAAAGCGTTAAATATTACAATTCAATATTACAGAGAAGTCCATGATAAACAAGTTGCCATGGAAATAGCTGAAAAACTAGAAAAGGATCTTCTGGAACAACGACAGATGGAAATGGAACAAAGTGAAGAGCTTAGTGATAAGCTTCAGGTCTGTTAAAAAAAAAAAAAAACAACAATGATTGATATAGTACTAACTTTTGTTTTTAATTAAGAACATCTATGTAAACTTACCAGCACCTGGAACCCTTGACTTTCCGTTAAACGCATATACTGAAAAAGCAAGTATATCGCATAGTAGTCGAGATTCATCACAAACCCTTCATGTACAAGAAGTTGGCCTTCCGCTAAACTTCATCACCACAAACCCTCATCAAGAAGGTATCAATTCGCCTTTGGATCATCATCATCAAAATAATTATAAGTCCAAACCGGCTTATAATTCCTCACAGAACAACCACGATGCACCTCGTGTCACCACAAATATATCATCTAGGAAGACAAACATAACTCGTCCCAAACACAATTCACAACAGTCTTTACCGATTGATACTATTACTCAGTATTTAGAGCCTCGGGAGCCTTCAGCTTCAACTTCTTTCCCAAAACAATCTTCTTATATTCATCCGTCCAAAAATAAACATTCAGTTTCTGACATCGCTGGCGATAGCCAAATAAGAGCTGATTCTAATTTTCAGAAATTGCCACATAACAATGTTGAACAGTTGTTGGAAAGTAAGTCACGTTATAGACAGCAGCATGCACAGAAAAATGTAGATGAGATTGAGTTGTATGTTGATCCGAGCCTTCAAGAAATTGGTCTGCCCATGGAGGAAATCAAAGAAATAAATAAGAAGATAAAACAGGAAAGGAAGGATGAGGTGAGAAAGAGTTTTGCTTTTTTTTTTTTAATACCTTGAGAGGACAATATTCTAAGACCTAATATCAGGCATTTAATCATCAATGCTCTGGTCTTAATAAGCAATGATTGAACGCCTTCTTACTGATCATTTAATACTTGTCTTTTCTTCTTAACAAGAACGAGGGTGAATTACAATGAATTAAAATTTGTTTTATTTTTATCAAAGGAATTTGCCAGAAAATTACAAGAAATGGAAAAACTGAATGGCCTCACATTAGAAGATCGTGACCGTCTTCTGGCTATAGAAGCGCAAGATAAGGAACTTGCGAAGATGTTACAAGAAAGGGTTTGTCTACAAAAAATAGTTTTTAGAGATTGAATAAAGAATTATTTTCTTCTTCTTCTTTTTTACTTTGTGTTGGTAGGAAAAAGCCAAAGCCAAACGAGCGAAGGAAAAAGCACGTCTACGAAAACACCAATATCAAACTGAACCTAGCAGTATTCACAACGGTCCACTCTTACCACTGCCGCAAGAGTCTCAAGTGTTGATTTCAAGCTCTAAGCCCGAAGAAATAGATCAAATCGATATGGAAGCATATTCAAATCCAAAAGATTTAATTTCACACCAAAGAATCCAAAGTGATTGTTCTAGAGGAAGTAGCTTACATTCAACTTTAGGAACTGTTGAAAATAGCAAAGACGATGATATATACACTTTGCCTATTGATAGCTGTGGTCCAAATCGTACTGCTCCGATCAGCCAATCTCCTGTTAGTGGGCGAAATTATTCACTTACGAGGTCAGGAACAGAACAGTGTTCTTTGTCCGACATTCAAAATGATTCCCTTGATTCTGTACGATTGAATCATTCGATGTCGAGTTCTTGCGGTAAGTTTTTGGCAAATATATCCCATATTAACTGAGTAATTAAACAATAGTAATTCTAAACTTTAGAACGAAATTCCGGCCCTGTACCACCTTATATGCCAATCCAAGGTACGCGGCGATCTAATTCGAATGAGGAACGCAAAAAAAGATCAAAGGACAAATGCACCCATCAATAAAGTAAATTTATTGCGTTTAATTATTGCATCTCGAATATATTTTGATTATTATTTTTCTCGAATATTTATTTTGTATGGGTTTATTATTTAAGAATTGAACTAATGTTTATGTCATCGTCCTATTGGTTTTCCTTCAACTGAAATTTATTTTAAATAAGCCTGAAAAACTATTTACTTTGGCCAAAAACTGAAAATGTTGATTATGTATGCCATGATAATTAAGTTTAAAAATGGAAATCTAAATCGAGCCTTGTCCTCCAATATCTACTCCAATTTTATTTTATAAAAAAAAAACATAGTATTGTATTTAAAGTCATTCGAATATAGAAAGCAAAGCTAAAAATCTCAGACCATTGTCAGATCATTTATACGTATTGTAAAAACTAAACTTATATTGAATTCCATGCAACCAAAAAACCATTCTTGATTTGATTTCGAGCTTTTTTCATTTTCCATGAAAAAAAACAACAACAAAAGTTGTTGCATTTAAAGTTATATAAGTATGTACTTTTTCAAAGATTTAATAGATAATTAAGTTTCAGAAACCTCTCAAATATTTGTTTCCGCTCTCTTATTTTATATGGATCAGAAAGAAATCTTGCTGTCCATATTAATTTAAAATCAGATTGAATTTGCTAGGAACATACATGGATGTATATGTGTGTATCTACAGCAACAACAGCTTTGTATGAATAAGAACGTTGTCTAAAGAACTTTTAGAACCATATTATTTGCTATTTATTTTAATAATAATTCAGTTTTGCCTTAAATAACGTATTTCATAAATCTGTTGAAAATTAGATTTCCGAATAAGGGTATCATAGTTACAAAGTATCAACTTGATTTTGAATATTAAACAAACGGGTGGTAAATTTATATTATAATTGTTAATACATTTATATATATATTAGTTAGAAATAAAAAAAATTTTACAAAACAATATTGTTCAATGTGCTTCTTTTCTCGTCAATGTTACATAATATGTATAATATTGTTGCGGATTGTCTGTTGACGCAATAAGATATACATATATGTACAAGTTTATTACTTGTAGTATTGAATATTAAATAATATAATTATGTGAAGGTCAGTTTGTTTCTTTCTTTCGCGTCTACTAATCAAATGATCATGAAATTATATGAACACTCTCATAACCGGACACTGGTACTGGATAGCGGTGCCGAGAAATTTCTCCGGTTATGAGAGGTGTCCGGTTATTTGAAAATTAAAATTGAAATGTTATTTTATAAACAATTAATTAATTTTTTTTTTGTATAACATCCAATCCGAAATATTGGCCCCTATCATGGTAACCGATCGGAGAGAAATTTCCTCAGATTCGGACGAAATATAGGAATTCTGTATCATGGACATGGTTAATGAAAATGATTAACCGGACATTCTTCCGAAAAAAAATTGAAGCATGCGTTTAATTTTGATTTGTGTTTCTTCCTATTCTCTCCAACAGCTAATCACATGTGGAACTTTGTCGGATGGTAATGAAAAATAAAATGCACGACTGGGTCGCACGAACTTGCTCTTATGATAAGCAATTGCTTAGTGGCTGCATATATAGATATTAAATAAATTTTAATAATTTCGAAAATTCTTTTATTTTTTAAATTAGTTTAAGAGTTTTCTCGCAAAAACAAAGTATGCAATAAAATTTCAAAGCTATACGTAAATCTAGGAAAAAAAAATATTGAAGATCGTTCGACCAGTTTTTTTTTTAAAAGGTTATTTTTGAAAAACTTTTCCAAAAATTATTTTGAAATTTATTTGAGTATGCAAATATATGGCAATCTGTAGTTTACATTTGAAAAAATAACTTAAAAAAAAAATTAATATATCCGTTTCCAACATATTTCGAAAACCAAAAATTTTTTTGAAAAAATTATAAAAAATCAAAAAAAAGTTTTTGAAAATTTTGAAATGCCATATTATTAAAATTATTAATGACTTCCTGTGCCCAAAATTTTATTGAAATCGAATGTATAGTTTACGAGAAAAATTGATTTGAAAATACTGGTTCTATGAAAGGTACCGTTATAAAACAAATTTTGAAAAAAAATTTCTAACTTAAAGATACGAGTAGACTGCCTTAAGAAAATAGCATTCTGAAAGTTTTATCAAAATCGTTAGAGCCGTTTTTGAGAAAATCAATTTTTTTTCTTCCCGATTGTATGGCAGGTGCCGTTATTTTTGGACCTAGAGCAAAAATAAATAAAATGCACGACTGGGTCTCACGAACTTGCTCTAATGAGTGACAGTGGTTTATGGGCTTGAGATTTTGATAAAAATAAAATTTTCAAAATTCTTAAATAAATACTTAAACTAATTTGAGCTTAAAAAAAAGGACGCCATTTTATTTCTTGGATAAATTTGAATTTATGAGATTAAATTTATAAAAATCTGTGGAGCGGTTTTTGAGAAAAAAAGTTTTTTTTGAAAAACTTTTTGAAAAAAATTTTCAAAAAATATTCAAAAACGCCAGTTCATAGGTATTCAGCAAATACATTTATTTAAAATTTTTAGAAAAAAATTTAATAAGCAGTTTTTAAAATATTAATTTTTTAAATTTTTTTTTAAAAACTGCTTTTAAAAATACAAAAAAATATTTTTCAAAAATATTGGTATGCAATACAAATTGAGCTATCTACAGCTATATGTGTGTGAAATTTCGAAAGAATCGGTTGAGTCGTTTTCGAGTTAGTCGAAAGCAAAAAAAAAAAGGTCCTATGTAAAGTACCGTTCTTAGCCATTGTTTAAAACTTTTTTTTCAGCCATATGATTGGTCGTACCTAAAAAGCAATACTGATTTTTTTAAATAGAAATCGTTAGAGCCGTTTCTGAGAAAAATAAGCTTTAACGTAACGGTTGTATGGCAGGCACCGTTATTTTTTGAGCTAAAAAAAATTTCAATTTCCCCTCTGTACAATACATAAAAAAGTCTATATACCAAGTTTGAAGCAATTCGGCCCACCCGTTTGGCGTGTAGGTCTCTATACATACAGACGGACAGAATTTTTAGACCATCTTTCTTCGTCTTCGCTATCATCGTAATGTCATGTTTGATTGCTATCTCAAAACTTTTTTTTTCGACTAATGCATAACTTGCCTTAGAGTACCTATAATCGCAAGTAAAAATTTGTTCCGAGGGACGGCCAAATAAATCCTATATACCGAATTTGAAGCAAATCGGCCCATCCGTTCAGGCTCTAGAGGCGCGAACAGACATAACAGACAGACAGACGGACGGAATTCCCTGAACAACTTTTTTCGACTTCGCCATCATCGTAATGTAATGTTCACAGACCAATATACAGACCGCCAACTCGTACTCCTCTTGCCTGAAACACCCTCGAAATATTTTTTCCTGTCTGTGAATACGTGACATCTCTCTCTGTGCATTTTGTAATGGCAACTATACCTGCGTGTGCGTATGCCATTTATTTTTAAGGTGTGTTTGCTAAATGGGTTTTAAAAGCAAGGGAGAGTGTCACACTCTCAAAATAAATGGCATATCAGCTGATTTTTAGCTTGTAGGCAAAAAGAGAGACCATACAGTGAGTTGGCGGTCTGTATCTTATTGGTCCGTGGTCATGTTTGATTGTTATCTCCAAATTTTTTTTCTTCACGAATCCATAACTTGCCTTATAGTACAGTAGAATCTCGTAAAGATGAACAGATATAAAACAGACAACGTTCATCTTTTAGAATTGTTCATCTTTCCAAGCATCGAACATTAGTTTAAGAAAAACATAAAGCTATACATAAAAACATTATGCATCTATTTGTTAACAAATCATTTTATATAAAAAAAAACTTAAAACCACATAAATTCATAAAAAAGTCGTTCATGAGGTTTAAAAAAACGGACTTATTTAGAAAGTTTTTTTTGTTTTTGTAGATTGTCGCAAAGAAAAAAGCGTTCATCTTTCCGAATTATTCATGTTTTAGAACCGTTCATGTTTTCGAGATTCTACTGTACCTATAATCGCATGTAATACATATACATAGCTATTTTCCCCAAAAAAAAAAGGAAAGACAAACTATTTAATTTCTTGTGTAATTTTACTTGCGATTATAGGTAGTATAAGGCAAGTTATGCATTCGTAAAAAAAAAAAATTTTTTGACAATCAGGCATAACATTAAGATGATAGAGAAGTCGAAAAAAGTGGGTCCAACAATTCTGTCTGTCCGTCGGTCTGTATCGGCACCTACAGCCTAAACGGCTGGACCGATTTGCTTCAAACTTGGTAGATAGTATTATTGTGACGTCCTACAGAGGGGTTTTTGGAATTAGCATTCTAGATTCAAAACTAACGGTACCTACCTGCCATACGATTTTTAGTGAAAATTTGATTTTTCTCAAAAACGGCTCCTACGATTTTGATAAAACTTTCTGAATAGTGTTTTCTGTGCAAATTTTATGTTTTGGTTGGAATAGATTTTTCAGGAAAAGTCTTATAAGGGTACCTCCGATAGGACCGGTTTTTTGAAATCCGATTTTTTCCTAAACCACTTGACGGATTTCGATGAAATTTTTAATGTAGAAGCCCTTTTATAAAAGAAATAATATGAATTCTTAAATTTTTCAAAAAGATTTTTTTTGAGTTTATTAAAAAAGTTTCAAAATTTTTTTTAATTTTTGTTTTTTCCAAAAACGGCTTAATCTATATTTTTTTAATTTTATTTTTCTGATAAAAACTACAAAGTACTAAAAGTTGGCATACTCAAAAAAAATTTGGAATATATTTTCGAAAAGTTTTTCAAAAAAAACAGTTTTTTGAAAAAACTGGTATACCTAACGATTTTGAAAAAAAATTTCGTTAAAATTCAAAAATGTAAAAGAAACCTGATGGCTTACTTCATTTTCTCCAAAAAACGTCTTAGGTATTGATTTTCAAGTGATTTATAAAATTTCATATGATTTTTTCAACGCTGTTTTCCCAAAATCTCAAGCACCCAAGACCATTTTAACACGTCAGAGCAAGTTTGTACGACCCAGTCGTGCACTTTATTTTTTTTTGTGTGATTGCCTTTTCTTTGTTTGAGTTTCTTTGCTTGTATTAATATACTTCATCCATTAAAAATACGGTTGTGCTGTGCAGGATTTTTCCACTACAAAAGAGGTTGATACTTAATTTAATTTTTCCTTCTCCTCATGCCATGTGTGCGCGTCGGTATCCATTTGTATTTCTCTTCCGATTCGGATACCATGAACACAATAAATGCTCCGATCGGAACTTTTCTCCGACCGGATACCATGACAGAGGGGATTAGGTTTGTGCACATTTTCGTTACTTATTGATATAAAATTTAAAAATGCAACTGTACATTGATAAATTTCTAAATGTATTATTTCGCTGTTGGCTTCTTCATAAGATGTGTGTGCTTGCGTTGTGTATTTGTGTGTGCTTGCGTTGTGTATTTGTGTGTGCTTGCGTTGTGTATTTGTGTGTGCTTGCGTTGTGTATTTGTGTGTGCTTGCGTTGTGTATTTGTGTGTGCTTGCGTTGTGTATTTGTGTGTGCTTGCGTTGTGTATTTGTGTGTGCTTGCGTTGTGTATTTGTGTGTGCTTGCGTTGTGTATTTGTGTGTGCTTGCGTTGTGTATTTGTGTGTGCTTGCGTTGTGTATTTGTGTGTGCTTGCGTTGTGTATTTGTGTGTGCTTGCGTTGTGTATTTGTGTGTGCTTGCGTTGTGTATTTGTGTGTGCTTGCGTTGTGTATTTGTGTGTGCTTGCGTTGTGTATTTGTGTGTGCTTGCGTTGTGTATTTGTGTGTGCTTGCGTTGTGTATTTGTGTGTGCTTGCGTTGTGTATTTGTGTGTGCTTGCGTTGTGTATGTATTTGTGTGAGCTTGCGTTGTGTTTGTGTGTACTTGCGTTGTGTTTGTGTGTGATTGCGTGTGCGTGTGCTTGCGTGTGTGTGTGCTTGCGTGTGTGTGTGCGTGCGTGCGTGCGTGCGTGCGTGCGTGCGTGTGTGTGTGTGTGTGTGTGTGTGTGTGTGTGTGTGTGTGTGTGTGTGTGTGTGTGTGTGTGTGTGTGTGTGTGTGTGTGTGTGTGTGTGTGTGTGTGTGTGTGTGTGTGTGTGTGTGTGTGTGTGTGTGTGTGTGTGTGTGTGTGTGTGTGTGTGTGTGTGTGTGTGTGTGTGTGTGTGTGTGTGTGTGTGTGTGTGTGTGTGTGTGTGTGTGTGTGTGTGTGTGTGTGTGTGTGTGTGTGTGTGTGTGTGTGTGTGTGTGTGTGTGTGTGTGTGTGTGTGTGTGTGTGTGTGTGTGTGTGTGTGTGTGTGTGTGTGTGTGTGTGTGTGTGTGTGTGTGTGTGTGTGTGTGTGTGTGTGTGTGTGTGTGTGGGTGGTTCTATGATTGTAACATTTCCGTTTTAGCCCGAGCTTCCATTCGAATGGAGTGAGAGGAAGTTGAGGACACTGAAGCAGTAGTTTCTACGTGTAAAACAGGTATTGTTCCCGTCTCTCCCGTCAACTTACAATGCAGTACCTACTGTGAAAAGTCCTTAAATGTGTCCATAGTTATATTTGTATTTATTCATTAGCTTATTAGAGTAACTTACCCATTTCATATTGGAACTTTCCTTAAATGTTTTCATGAGTGAAAAGGAGGAAACAAATTCACGGCGTATGGCATTAAATAAGTTTTTTCCTTACATATACATGAATACATGTTTTTCTTATGTTTTTGTCTTTAGAAAAACTAAAAAATCGAATACTGCTTTCTTTATTCTCATTACAAGAGTTACAATCGAACACAGCACACCTCATTTTGAAAATATGTACTACACAAATTCAAAAATAAAAAGTAAAGCAGATAGACACAAAATAAAACAAATTATCAAAACAAATAAATAAACACAAAACAAATAAAATCCAGTTTACCAAAATCACAACGAAGAATTGGATTGGTCTCACTCTACGTCATAGCTGTCAGAAAAAAAAAATTAAAAATGGCGGGTATTCGATCGACGCAATCTTGTATTCTATCATTCTTGGTTGCAAGTATTATTGGCAACAAGGGTTGTCGTTTTTGCTGCTCATCCCGTTCATTTTTATATAAACACCAGAACCAGATCCTTTCAGCTTGCCAGAATTTTTGAAAATTTGTGAAGTTAGTTTGTTGTTACCAGTTCTCACTAGCAACCGTGTTTATTTTCCTCTTGAAGGGAGCTCAGTTACGTCTTTGAAATTTATATCTTGGCGAATGGCGATCTAAAATTTGATTGGAAAATCGTTTAACGGTTTCGGATGTTTTTTTTCAAATTGCTTGAGATGGTAAAGATGTGGTGATTTGATTCCCTTACCGCTTATAGCCTGTGAGGCTGTTCAACCCCTGTTTGATGCCGCCCATTTCGAAGATTTTGAAGTAACATCGGTCCCCTCTCGCAGAAGATGCTCTGGGGCGACCTGAATTTGTTTGTTTCTCTGAACCTTTGGATGACATTGACTGACGGTTGACTCTAGTTTTCTGATAAAGAGAGTGGCATACCGCTCATACCGTCCATTGTCAACTAAAGCACTGCACTTCTGAGTTCTGACGTAATTTGCATTTCTTTTTTCAGTAAATCACAAAAAAATAATAAATAATCCAATTGCAATAAGTCCATAAAAGTTGCCTCAACAAAAGATTTGCGGGAGTACGGAGCCTTGAAGTTGTACACCTTAAGATAGGTACGAAAAAATCACTTTTTGTTTACTTGGTACTCGTAAGCAAAATACAAAAAAAAAAAAAAAAAAAAATCAAACTTTCCAAAAACCATTGTATATTGCCATAATGATAAAAAGAAGTTAAAAAAAAGTCCGCCACTTTTGTTTGTAACTCAGTGTATTATTGCATTATATAAAATTTGTTATATTAAATTTGTTTATATTAAATTTGTTTCTGAAAAGAAAAGTATGGTGGAGAAAATGGGTCCTTATATTGCTTTCCCAACATTTGTTCTTCTTAGCTGTCTTGTTTTTCATCAGTTTATTCTGCTTTTAAGTTAAATTGACACAAAACTGCGAAGCAACATGGGCTTTGATGTAATCAAAGCACGAGGTAATAGGTGTTTTGATCGTCAACAATGTTGAGTGAAACTATACCGCAATTGGATAGGGTTTATTTCACGCATATTCCATTTGCGGCCAGCCTTACATGTATTGTATTTTATATAAAAACCCAAAGACCTTCTGAATTTAATTCCATGTGCTTAAAGCGCTCCGGCATAACACTTTCGCCGCATTGAAAATACGTATGCGAAACTACCCTTGGAAAAAACAATAAGGAACAACAAAAAATTATTACACTATCACTTATATGTATGCAGAGACAAAACATTATCCAATTATTCAAATTAGCCGAATGTCACAGTTTTGAAGACTAAAGGAGGTATAAAACCGAACTCACTTCAACGAATTTCTCCTAGTTTGTCTTTTGTTTTTGCCAAACCAAAAACCGAAACGAAAACGGAAACGGAAATTAAGATATTTAATTGTTGGATATATTTATCGTTCTGGTTCAATATTAGAATTTTTTGTATTGAATAAACTGGTAGGTAAGCCTTAAGGAACAAGGAGTTTAAAGTGTAAGATGATATAGTTCTTGATTTCATAATATCGCTTAAAAATTAAGCATTATCTAAAGTTTTAGTTTTAAATTGATTTGATTAGAGTTAAAAATATTTAGTGGGTGGAGTACCGAAAAGCTGTTATTTATTCTACGTGTGTTCAGGTGTGTGTTCAAAATCAATTCCAACATAATGCCATTGCTTGTTGAGCGAAAGTACGTCGTAAGCTGGTTAAGTTTATAAATTACTCATTCATTTTACCACAGTTTGAGCAATTTTGTTCAACCAAGAAGAAGGAAAAAATCGAGTTCTTAATAAAACACCGCCTTTTCACTTTGGGATACAATCAAATCGTACTCAAACTACCTACACGTAAAGTAGTTTAAGATAAAACTCATATCCAGGTTTTTTTGTATTTTGCTAAAGTCCTTTCAAATAACGGTTATTGTTTTTCTGATGGATTTCCTCGAAAACAGCAAATTTTATTTAAATTTAGACATTCAGTACCTAAGTGCTTTTAGACATAACTGCGCTCATAGTTTTTGGTTCAAATGCTTGTAACGGAAATTTTGTTTTAATAGTTTGTTGCCAAAACGACCCAATGCACAGTGGTCCCTCCAGAGTTCATAGCGCTAAAATTTCGATGGTCAAATTCTGACGTCATTTATTGTTATAATGTTAGCAAATAACCGTTCTACCCACATAAAAATCGCAATAGCATAAGTGAAACATTTAATTTTACGCATTCAAAGTTGGAGTTCATAATTATTTCTCATTAGCGTTATCTTTCCACCTAAATTTCTATTGTTTTCGAAGTGCAGTTTCCCTCAGAATTCGATTGATTGTGATATTGTCGTTCCATCGATATTCAAATAGGAGGTATTTTACAAACTAGAATCCCCAGTGGCCAAAATTCGGCCATTAAAATGCCCAAAACTGTGGGAAAAAATTTCACAGCGAATTTATACCAAAAAAAATGGTAAAAAAAATAACCAAGACATTTTCACCTGTATTTTCAAAAAAAAAAAATACAAAACAAAATATTCCCAGCACACCTACTCAGTAATATCTTTCAAATGATATATATATCATCTCAATCGGTTCGGTAACCACCTCGCAATTGGTACCACAAAAAAAACTGCTTGCCTATTTATTATATAGATTTGTAATCCTATTGTGTTTACTTTTACCTTGTCATTATCGGTAACCAGCATCGTTAAGCAGGGTCCTCCGAATTTTTCATGTTTTGCCGGTTTTTCATATTCAATGAGACTTTTACTTAGGAAGAAACGAATCGCCAAAGATGAAACATTTATAAAAATATTCTCTTGTTTGCTTAGTCTCAAAAACCGTATCGTGTAAGTGCGCCAAGGTGCGCCGAAGATTTATATAGATCATTGATAGGACTAGGCCACCTGTCTTTTGATACATTTTTTTTTGTATTCTGCAGGGGCCACTATCAAGTGTTTTTTTCCTCTAATGCTTATTTTTAACACGCAGTTATCTGTGAGGAATGAAGAAAGCGAGGTAGATAGATATCGTCAAGTGTTTCGAATTCTAGAAGACTCTTTACAAATATCTAAATCGATTTCTTGAGAAATTTAATTTTTAATCTATGAAAACGATTTGTTGCATATTAGAAGTAACTCGGAAGATCAAAAGCTAATCTGGTTGCCAAATACAAAGACAAAATTGAAATTTGCGTACTTTGGTGCATGGGCAAGAAAAATGGAACAGGCTAGAAACTAGATATCTTCCAATTCGGACAAGTTATCAAATTTATTTAAACGAATTTAAAAAGGTTTTTATTTCTTCTAAAAACGAAGTCCCAAACAAAATTTCTTTCATTAATACTAACAGCGCAATTACCGTCAACGTGGGTCAGGGTACACCGAATTAAGCCTTTTTTTAAATCTACAAAAAATTATATCAAAATTGGAGATTGGATAGTCGATAACAAATTTCCCTTTCCCATCTATGAAAGTAAAACTACCTACATCATGATTGCAGGTCCCATTAGGTATAAACATAAACAGGCCATGTTCTTGACGCAGTAAGGTCACATACATACATAATGTTGTAAGGCATTTCAGTAGAAAGACTTCGAGAAGTTAGACAAGAAAAAGATTGTCTGGCAGCATTTTGGTGTGACGAATTTGGGAAAAATCGACACAAAGTATGAAAAAATAAATAAAAAAAAAAACTCATTTGGGTACTTTTGTAAAAGAGCGAGTAGGTTGTGTTAAGACAAGAAAAAATCGTATGGGAGGGATGTCTATCACCCTTCGTTTACCCTGGAAGGGTGATTTTCTTTAAAAATGAATTAAAATAGAAACAAAAAAAAAAAATATTAAGAAATAACAGTAAAGCCAAAAATATCTTCTTTTATTGTATGTTTAAATAAAGTTATTCTAGAGAACATCAAATAGACAAAACATTTTGGTAGAGACGAGGGTGGGAATGTCGTAGTAGATACGCAGTCGGTGCTGAGAATTCGGAATGAACACTTCTGCAGACTGTTAAACGGCGAAGACAACCAAATATTCGCTATCAGGCAGAATGATCCATTCGATTTGGACGATAATGTACACAACCTCCGTCCACCCGACCAAGAAGAAGTTCGGGTAGCAATATCAAAACTAAAGTACAACAAGGCTGCTAGAGCGGCTGAAATTTTCAAAGCAGCAGAAGATGACTTGGTGAGGAGCATACACCAACTCATCTGTATAATATGGTCGGATGAAAGTATGCCTGACGAATCATCAATCACATAAAGGGAGATACTCTAAGATTCTTCCAACTACAGAGGTATAAGTCTCAGGCCCGGTAAGTCAACCGTCGCGTCGACCAAATTTTCACACTTGGACAAACTTTAGAAAAGACCCGAGAATAATTCCAGATCGATTCTTACCACCGCTTTATCGATTTTAAAGTCGCTAATATGACAGCGTAAATAGGAACGACCTGTACAGAGCCATGCCCCTTTTTTTTATCATTTAGTGCAGGTGTTAGTTGTTAGTAACCAAAATATACAAAAAGTATAACACAAGCACAAAAAATAAAAAATAAATAAACAAATACATTTATGCAAAATAGATACAAAAACATTGATAAAATACAAAACATAAACTATGAGCGTGGTGGACTGGTTTTAAATGTTTTTTTAGACAAGATTTACTAATATTAAAATCAACAATACTTTTATTGATTTAAAAAGCTTGCACATGCGGGTAAGAGGTTCATTCATGCCATAATTAGTACGGTGTTGGGGACAATGTAATAGCTCTAATCTACGAAGATGATGAGCTCCTCTGCGATAGTTAAAACCTACACACATGATAGAAGATTGGGTGAGTCCAAAGATCCCGTTAAAAGTTGGTGAATAAAAATAACATCATTGTTAATACGCCTTTGTGACAAAGTTTGAATCTGTAGAAGTTGAATCCGGTGATCGTAAGGTGGGATGTTGTAAGGATCTGCCCAGAAGAGACCTTTTAAAGCAAATCGAATAAAATTACGCTGAACTGCCTCTATCCTAGACTTATGAACTTCGTAAACTCGTTCGATTGTGCAGGATGAGGATGACTTTGGAGAACTCGTGCTGCTCCGTCAAGGTTGGTAAGAACACCACCGACTCATTTAATGTCGAGAAAGGCTTACGACAGGGTGACGCGCTGTCATGTAACCTCTTCAACATCATTCCTGAGGCAATCGTACGCAACTCGCATGTCAACACCAGCGGTACGATTTTTTTTAGATCCGTTCAATTACTTGGCTATGCTGATGATATTGACATTATTGGATGAACAATGCGCACTGTCAGTGGAGCATTCGCAAGTATTGAAGCGGAAGCGGCAAAAATGGGTCTGGCTGTAAATAAAGATAAAACAAAGTATATGCTGTCCTCTTCAGTCCTGCTGTATGGGGCAGAACCGTGGACATTGACAGAATCGCATGAATACAGGCTGGGGTGCTTTGAGAGAAAGATTCTTCGGGTGATAATCGGTCCTGTAAATCGAGTCAATGGAGTATGGAGGATTGTTGGTTGAGGCTGTGGTCCATCTATATTATGTAGGTACTAGTATTTTCAACCAAAACTTAAGAACGCATTTATCAATAAAATACCTACTCCCAAACACTATCTTCAAAATTCATCGAAATTTGGTCAAAACTAAAAAAATTTGGCTAAAACTGGAATACCCGATATACGGGAGCTACCGCCGGGCGTTAAGGAAACCTTTAATATTCGAAATTGTTTGGGTGCTATGAGATATATGTACATTTATATACATACATATATACCTCTGAGCCATTTCGTTAATGTCGTTATCCACTTATGACCAATTTATTAAAACTGTTAAAAACCGATTTCCGTTATTATCACTTTTTCTTTATAACCATTTTATCCAAAACCAGAAAAATTATAAATGCCATAGGTTTGTTAAATTTCGAGTTTAATCAAAATCGTTAGACCCATTTTCAAGCAAATTCAAAATGAAAAAAATCGTTGAATGAAAGGTACCCGTTTGAGCCGAGCTAAAATGAAATAAAAAACCTAGACCTCTCGCAAAAACCGATTTCCAGATTAAAACACGATTAACCCGATCAAACACTTTGATCTACAATCATGAGATACATCGATGATTGAATCCAGGTTATCGTTCAAGGATGACTCGATCCTAGATTTAGTCCTTCTAAGAATAATAGTTGCAATTTACTTAGGAAAACGCCCATAACAATTATATCACGCAAGTTATTACAGTTTTAAAGGTTTACTTCCTTGTTCCTTGTAATTTCACAATCACCCTACCCTTCCAGTCCCGTAGACAAATTTCAGTCTCCTTGTACCTTTGCCATAAAGTCTAGCTGATTTGTTTATTTTTACAATGTTTGTCTCTGTATAATATTTTCATTTGCACATTTCAATTTCAAGTATGCCTTGTCGTCATCATTTAGCAATGCACAAAAGTGTTCTCTCCATCTTTTAAAGTGATCCCCTATCGTCATACTTAAATGTTGCCTTTAAAATCCAACAGGAGAGTTAAGTATTAGTGCAATTTCGATGTCCAACAATATCCTAAGAGATTTTATACATCTATCTTGTGACCACATGTTCAGCATTCTCCACAAGTTTGGTTCGTATTGCTGAACTATCTATGCTCGAATAATAGTCCAGTCGACAGGTACTTTTAGGTGGAAAAAGGTCAAAAATTAATGAAACTTAGAAGGTTTTGTTCAAGGATAGTAAACTGGCATTTTGCTAAGTTTTTGAACTTAAGGGCTCTGTGCTAAAAGAGGGGGGGGGGGGGGACTGCAAATTTTTCGACGTTGCTCCGGTTTTCCCTCAATAACTTTTTTTCCTTACGTCCTATGGCAAAAACAAAATTCGGTTTTTTGTAAAACATAATATGTCTTAAAATTTTGTTAATACAATACGCTTCAAAAAACAGGTAATTTTTCAAAATTCGCCAAAAAATGCAAAAAAAAAAATAAAAATTCGGCCCTATTTTTTCGGAAATACTAAAATATTCATAATTTTTTTTTGTAATTATGGTTCCTCGTTAAAATCACTAACTTTCTACAACCCCCAAAGCATCCCCGCTTGTTCAGCAGGGGTCAGGCCCTACACATTACTATTGTCATCCCGACGTAATTTTAATTTATTATTTTGTTCTTAGTACAGTGGGCGGGTAGAAAGAGGTCGGAAGTTTATGAAACTTTGGGATGTTGCTAAGGAATAGTGGAAAAAGAGGAGGGGGAAATGCAAAATGTTCGACCTTGCTCCGGCTTTCCCTCAATAACTTTTTTTTCTTACGTTCTACGGCAAAAGCGTCAAAGACTTTTTTGTAGAGCATTAAATTTAATAAAATTTGTGGGAACAAACATTGTTGTGTGCCATTTCGTTACCGAGATACGGAAAAACAGAAGGAGGGGAAACTGCAAAATTTTCGACCTTGCTCCGGTTTTCCCTCAATTACTTTTTTTCCTTAAGTCTAACGAAAAAAACATTATAAAATTTTTTTAGAACGTTAAATTTCCTACAATTTTGATGCTTCAAAAATTCTTGTATGTCAATTCTTTACGAAGAAATGGAAAAAGAGGAGGGAGGTCTAAATGCAAAATTTTCGTCCTTGCTCCAGTTTTTCCTTAATAACTTTTTTCTTTACTTCCTACAGGAAAAACACATTCCAATTTTTTGTAGAACGTTAAATTTTCTACGATTTGGATGGTAAAAAAATTGTTGTATGTCAATTTTTTTTTGTCAAAAAATGGAAAAAGAAGAGAAGGGTGGGACTGCAAAATTTTTGACATTGCTCCGGTTTTTCCTCAATAACTGTTTTTCCTTACGTCCTACGAAAACAACGTTAAATTTCCTGCAATTTCAATAGTTCAAATATTGTTGTATGTCAATTCGTAATGAAAACACAGTGTCTCGAAAAACAGCAATGTCAAGAAATGCAGAATTCCACTATATTTCTTCGTATATACCCGAATAATCACTAAATGAAAAATGACCTGTTTTTTGAAGCGCCATCTCGGTAAAAAATTGACATACAAAGATATTTGTATGCTCTACAAAAAAGTAGAACATGTTTTTGCCATAGGAAGTAAGGAAAAAAAAGTTATTGAGTGAAAACCTGAGCAACGTCGAAAAATTTCCAGTTCCCCCCCCCCCCTTCCTCTTTTAGCACAGGGCTCTCGTGGTCAAAAACTTAGCAAAATGTTTGCTAAATATCCCTGAACGAAATCCCCAAGTTTCATTAGCTTTTGACCTTTTTCCACATAAACCCACTTTTTCCGACCTGTCAACTGGACTATAATCCCAGACCTCTAAGCGTAGTAAAACCTACATTACTGAAGTTATGGCGAAAAAGTGGTTAAAAATTACCTCAAAAGAATAGCAAGAAAAAAATGTTCATCAAAAATGTATCGCTGTGTGTATATTTAGCTTTACTTTTGAAACCGAAAAATGAATTAACTAGCACTTATAGTCCAGTCAAATGGTAGTTTCATGTTACAAAGAATATACAAATGGATTTTTTGTATTCCCATGTTTTTTGGGTCGCTGAATCCGAATCTGAAGACCACCAACAAAATTTCCTGGTGCGTTTTGAGATATCCGCGAAAAACCGTGAAATTTTCACACTTTTTTCGGTTTTTTGCTTATATCTCGAAAACTATGCGTCCTAGCTGAATTTCAATCATTTTTTTTTACAGAAATGTGAAATTATGTTGAGATTTCAACGCGCTCTAACGGGCTAAAGGTAGATTACCTGAGATATAAACAATGAATTTTGTAGGAAATTTAATGGTCTTTAATTTTAGTGGGTGAAATTCAAACAGGACGCATAGTTTTCGAGATACATAAGGAAAAGACCGAACAAAAATTTCGCGGTTTTTTGCGGATATCTCAAAACGCACCAGGAAATTTTGTTGGATTTCTTCAGTTTCGGATTCCGCGACCCAAAAAACATAGGAATCAAAAAAAAAAAAATCCAGTTGTATATTTTTTGTAGCATGAGGCCGATTTTAACTACGCTTTGACTGGACTATAATGTTACACACAATTAAGGAGATTTGTGTATGAAATATTATACTTGCATTTAGGCTGCTACCCGAAATTAGAATTTTTATGAAAATTTTGAATGAAACCACTTGTGTTTGATTCCACAAAATTCATATTCTGGAGTTGTTTCATTCAAAACACACAATTGTTAAAGTTTATTTAACAAAAATATTTAGTGAGCTAGGTACTGCTTCTTTAGTAATTTTTTACATTTTTTTTTATTTTATTTCAGGTTTCATAAGACATTTAAAATGGTTCAAGGATTTTGTGTACGTGGCCAAAAATGGGTTAGCGGTGAAGTTGAGCGTATCTCACTCAAACTAGAAAAATATAGAACTGGCTACAATGGGTACAATCGCATTCAGCCGATTCTCATATCAAAAAGTGTCACCTCAATGCTCAATAACCCAATTACACCCCCGAACAAAATCAAAAACTCACTTGATGCAGCAATCGAGCCCGAGGTTCAGACAAATAGATTTCGTCGCCATTGTTCAACCCGCATTACATAGTAATGAAGGAAATAAAATTGTGATGTATACCTATGTAAATATAGCATGTATCTATATATTTTAGAGACATATATTTATATATTATTATGACCTTGCGGAAATGTGTTTTCATTTTCTAGAAGGAAAAGAGAATAGCGCATTATTCAAAGTTAAAAATTTTATTGTGAAATTAAGTTTTTATATCAGATTTGGATGTTTTATACAATTTTTTCCTGTGTATGATATACATACATACATATAATATTACTTTTATTTTTATTCAAAAAATACAAACGATTTGTTCCTCTTAAAAGTATTATAGAATTGTGTTGTTTTGTTTAAATTTTATTTATAAAAATTGTTTGATTTTTTATTGTTTTAAGATAAAATTATATCTGTTTAGTATACATTTTCATTTAATTTTGTCTTTAAAAATACAAACAGACTTTTTTACATTTCTTAAATAGTTCGTTTATTGATAATAATATTAGTTAATGCGAAAAATACGAAAATAAAATATCAAGCACACGATTTGATGGCAAAGAGATTTTTTAAAGCAAATATATAAATAAAAACAAAAAAGATGAAACATTTTTTAAAATACATACATTTGAAAACATATATTGAACGCTAGTTTAATGATGTAGGTACACTTTTTCTTTATTTAAAATCTTTGCATAGTAAAACTCTTAGTTCAATTGTATTTAAGAAGTTCACATGATTAATAAAGAATATCAGGAATTGCAAGAAATTGTTGTGCTCATTGTTATGGACTAGAGCTTTTTAAGAAATAATCGACATATTGACAGTATTTTGCCATGTCAATGCCCAAGACTCTAGATTATAGAAGATTCATTATGTCATTCGAAACATCGAAACTCTTAAGCAATAAAAAGTTGTAATTTTTGAAACAATCCTTATCCTCTATCAAATCTAACATGCTACAAAATCCAGAATACCAGACTCAGATCCTTAATTGTTCAAGCTTTTACATTTTAAGAAATCATGATACACAAAATTTTGAATCATAAATTACGATACAAAAAATCCTGAACGCAAAGTGGCGACAAAAAAGTGAAATGGGTTTATTTAATCTCAAAACTGGAGTCACTAGTGTTCCCTCAACAGGGACTGAAGCACATTGTGGGACAGATGTGTTCCAAAAATCATTATCGCGAATATTCACTTGGACAAACGCAACTAATTGCAGTGAATCAAATAAGGCATAGAATGTCAATGCAATGTATGGGCACTGAAATATTTTCAACTAACTATTCACCAGATATTACAGTAGGAAACCCACATGTGCAACACAACAATCATAATGTAAAAATTGTGAACCAAAAGGCTCATCAGATTTCTCTCTCTATTTCGCATTTTAGGAACAAAAATTTCAAATTTGTTCGACCAGTCTAGAGAAAATGGTGTTTTTTAGAAAGAAGCTTCAAAAATCTGTTGGGTTGGACAGCAAACGAAGGAAATGAGCCAGCAACGGAAAGCTGCTCCTGCTCCAATTAAAAAAAAAAAAACTTCTCTAAAACTTTATAAGTAACAAGAATCAGCTCTTAAATCTGGCTAAAAGATACGCTCTTTCATTTAGAATTCATTATAGCCACAACCGGATTTGAACATCCCGAAAACAAAAAGTAGATTTAACTGCTTTTTAACGAAAATATGTATAAGGTCTTTCGATGCCCTAATTACGCACTGAGGCGTTTTATGAGTCACATATTTTAAATACAGTGATAGTTCGCTGGGGAGTTCGATGTGAGACGAACATACAAACATTTTATTTTTTTTTTTTTTCAGGGAAAAACACTGAAATTTGTCAGTGGGATCTGGAGCAGGGGACATCAACAAATCTATTGACAAAAATAGAAATAGATGTATATTAATATGCTTTTGCAGTGTAGTACGAAATGCGGTTTCAGACAAGATTATAAGCCTTTTTTTTATTGAAAGTCAATGTTATGAAATGACATTTGTAGACATTTTTAATTTAAATTCTGCGATTTAAATGAACATACATACATATATCCTACCTAATAAAAAAAAATTACACAAATTGTTAACCATTCAACTTGAAATGGTCATTGCATTGAGATTATGTCAGAAACTTAAAAAAGCAGCTGCATAGAGACTCATGGATGAATGCAGTAAATATTTATGTATATTATTAATTAAGAGTTTACCACGATATCTAGAAAAAAATCTAGAGCAAGAAATCTGGACAAATATCAAGAATCAAAAAATCTAGAAAAGGAAAATCTAAAATTAAAAAAATCTAGAACAAAAAATGGGTGGCTGGGTACTTTGAATAGGGTAGACTTTGATTGGTGTCAACTTGGCGATGCCTAGTGGTGTAACTATCTCATACGCATCAATTGTGCTTATTTTAAGACTTAAGGGTAGCCATCGGGTACTGGTGTTGTCCACCCGGACTTGACTTGCTAACCTTATAAGCACGAGTGTTGAACAATGAAAAATGGCAAATCTATAATTGCCCTGCCAGAAAAGCTGCTCTGTTTCTCTTGGTGGGTAGCAGTAAACATGAACGAACCCCTTATAGAAAGCAAGCGAGTAGTATGGATGAGCTCCAATGAGCTACTTCGACATATTCGGAGCTTAAGTCATTGGGTCCTTTCACTACTATTAGTCAGGGTAGTTTGTCAAAGGACAAAGGAGAACGACACAGCACCCGATCCCCAAGGTTGGTGGTTGTGCGTGGGGATAACGTTCCTACCACGTAAAACAAATCAATTGTTCCAAAACCAATTGCTTCGGATTTTGATGACCCAACTGATGACGACCCTAGCAAACGAAACAAGGACAACGAATTTCGGTTGTGCACGTGGAATGTCCGGGCCCTAAACAGACCACGTGCAACCGAACAATTAGAGGAAGTTGTCAAATTCGACATCACAGCCATCAAAGAAGTCCGATTGGATGATAAAGGCAAGTAACGACAAGTGCTACAGGACAAGAAAACAGCGGCTATTTGGATGCGGATTTGTGATAAGAGGAAGACTTGGTAAGGAAGTCTTAGGGTTTCGTGGCATAAGCGAACGCATTGTCACAATCCGCATTAAGTAAAATTCAGGATCATATCGCTGGTCTGGGTCTACGCCCCCACTGAGGAAAAAAATGACACAGCCAAAGATGAGTTCTATGATCATCTCAAGAAGACGTATGATGAATGCCCGAAGTACGACACTATGATTATTCTTGGTGACTTTAACGCGAAAATCGGAATGGATGGTAGCTTTGGCTCGACAGTCAGAAAGCATAGCCTGCACGACAACGCTTCCGGTAAGGGACACAGGCTTATCGACTTTGCTGCGGGGCGCAGTGTCATCATAGCTAACACGTATTCCTCATTATACCGTCAACCAAATCGATCATATTGCGATCGATAGCAGACATGCCTCAAATATTATGGATGTCCGCACTTTCCGAGGTGCCAACATAGACTCGGACCACTACTCTTTGGTAGCTAAAGTATAAATGCGGATTTCCACCAGACCAGGGGATCGAGCATCCCAAAAACGAAGATTATCAGGCAGTCCAGCAGGCCGGAACCAGAACTACCAGGAGCGCTTCCCGTGCGGTATACCACCAAAAGAGGAAGGAGGAACATCGGCTTTTCAGAAAGAAAAAAAGAGAACTGGAAAAAACTATACTTGAATCTATTGAGAAGCAGTGTTCGAGTGTGGATTGGAATATCGTAGTAGATACGCAGTCGGTGCTGAGAATTTGGAAAGAACACTTCTTCAGACCGTCAAACGGCGAAGACATTCAACAAATCGCTGTCCAGGCAGAATGATCCATTCGATTTGGGTGAAACAAAACTTCTCCACCCAAACTAGAGGAAGTTCGGGTAGAGATATCTATACTAAAGTCCAACAAGGCTGCTGAAGCGGATGACCTTCCGGCTGAACTCTTCAAAGCAGCGGGATATGACTTGGTGAGATGTGGTTGGATGTACAGATGAAATGAAGTCTCCTTAATGTCGCCAATAAAACCATTCTGTGTGAACGCCTGAACCCTTTCGCACGTGAATGGGTTGGCCTCTGTCAGTGTGGTTTCATGCCCGGTAAGTCAACCGTCGACCAAATTGTCACACTTCGACAGATTTAAGAAAAGACCCAGGAATTCCAAATCGATATTCACCACCTCTTAACCGATTTTAAAGTCGCCTATTACGGCGTGTATAGAAACAAACTATACAGATACAGAGCCATGTCACTTTTTGGGGTGACACGCCTCAATATCCGCGGACAAAATATCCGGGTCACAATATCCGCGACAAAATATCCGCGGACAAAATATCCGCATACACCCAACCTCGCACCTACCCCAAGTCCTATAGTGTGTTCAAGCAGGGGGGTTGCAGGGGGGCAGCATGCTTATACACCGTAATATTATGCGTCGCGGGTATTTTGACGCGGATATTTTGTCCGAGGATATTTTGTCCGCGGATATTTTGTCGCGGATATTTTGACTCGGATATTTTGTCCGCGGATATTGAGGCGCAGCCCTTTTTGGCATCCCTGCTTAACTCGTTAGATTATGCAGGATGACTATGGAGAACTCGCGCTGTTCCGTCAAGGTTTGTAAGAACACCACCGACTCATTTAATTTCGAGAAAGGCTTATGAATGACAATGTGACGTGGTATCATGTAACCTCTTTAAAATGCTCTTGAGGCAACCGTACGCAAACTCGCATGTCAACATCAGCAGTACGATTTTTTATAAATCCTTTCAATTACTTGGATATGCTTATGATATTGACATCATTTTAAAAAAGATGCACTGTCAGTATAGCATTCGCAAGTATTGAAGTGGAGGCGGCAATGAAATTGTAAATGAAGATAAACCAAAGTATTTTGCTGTCCTCGGGTGCAAAACATCATCACCGTAGGCTCGAGCAAAACGTTTGTTATAGAAACTATACATAGTACATATTATAATAAAGCAGTTATTTCTGCCGCAATCATTGCATTCTAGGTGCCGCTGCTTTCTTCTGTGTGTATTAAATTTTTCTAAGCTATCAGAAAATGTTGGTACACCAGAGGGACTACAGTCACAAGCTGCCACGATAGTACTATAGATTAAAATATACAAGGCTTTAAGGTAGGAAATTAATATTAAGCGTTTAAAGAAGTCACAAGCTTTTAGAGAGATTGCAAAAGTAAAATGGAGATTACATTCTGTACGATTATTAATGACCTGACCGCAGATAAGTTTGTTTGTTAGATTTAAAATGATTTTTTAGTTGAAAAGCAGTTTAATGTGAAATTTCAGTTTTTAACTAAGCTAATATTACCTGCCAGTCGCATGTTCAATAAAATGAAAAATAGGTATTAAAAGTTTTTGTTTTTAATATCCGTTTCCTTCTAGAAATTGCTTGCTTTATGAAACTACCTACTCCTGTCACTTTTTTATCGCAAGTGTTACAGAAATGCTTAGCAAAAAATAATTCAAAACACTCAATTTCTATACAAGGCGGCACAAAGTCATCTCATAACACTATTGAAGGACTCTACAATGTTCGCGAATGGCGGTAAACGTCAATTATTCTACTTTGACATTATTTGTTAAGTAAACAAATATAAAATATACGACAACAAGACATGAATCTCTATGCGGGATAGTAATTGTTTCGATTTGACATTTATCGCCATTTGCAAAAAGTATAGCGTTAGCACCTGCCAGTAGGGTTACAACTTTTGCATATGAACATACTATACAATTAATACAACCTGTTTTACTATTATGTACGTATTATAAGTATTTTGTTAGATATGTTATACTACGAGTATATTTCTTCCTCAAATACAATTACATTTTGATAAACATCAGTCGGATCCGTACAATCATTTGTGATGTGTATATTTAAAAGTTTAGTGATTTGCAATTTTATAATAAATTGCTTAGAATGTACATAAGTAATAATTAATTTAAACAATTCTAAAAATGCTATTTTGGGTAAATATATTAGTTATGTATTTATGTTTTCAAAGGAACACCATTGATCTTCTCTTAAGAATTAAATAAAAGAGTCAAATTATTGAATAATTAAAATAAAAAAATAAATAAATATATGTAAATAGAGCGCAAAATTATTTTAAGTTAACTTAAAATGCTAACAATCCCTGAACTTGTGTTTTGGTTACTTTTTTTCAAATATTATGTAAGTATTGGTATATAATTTTCGGAGTTATATTCGATTTAGTCCATTCGGCGATGGCTATTTCTGCTTCGTACACTTTCCGTGTCTGTTTCGTCGTCGTTGGTATCTTCCTTTGGCCGGGTCCATTTAATCATTGTTTCCGGTGAACGATAGAGGAAAAGCAGTTTGGCGAATAAATCTTCTTCGAGAGCCAGTTCTAATGCTTCTCGTACCTAAAATTTCAAAAAAGTATGCACAAAAAAATGTTAATAATTATATTATTTTTATTATTATGACTACGACTGAATGAGGGGTAGAAGAAGGGATAACGATGCTGATTTGTTCTGAATTTTTAAGTTTCTCAATGTGAACGAAAGAACGTAAATACATTCGAATTGTGAGACTTAAGAACTATTTATTTATGGCTTAAAATACACCAGAGGTATTATGTCTCGGGGTGATGAGCATTTTTAAAAACGCTATTATTGTAACTTATTGTATTATTGTAACTGGATATTTTAAAATAGCATACTGTGTGTACAGTAAAGAAAGGCACGGAAGGCAAGTTTTTCAGGAGATGTTATTTCTATTGTGATATTTGTATCCTCCATCATTTTAAGGTTTCCTCTCTGTATAAGATCCAAAAACCAAAAGGAATAAATTAGTTGCTAGAGCAGCCAGTTAGATATGATATGGGATCTGTATCCTAACTGTAATCTAGCTTAAAACAACAATCACATCAGAAGGGGAGGCAACTTTCTTGCAACGATAAAGGAAGCACTAAAACTTTACTAGTATTTTATATTACTACAAAAGATTTTTGCCGATGCACTTTGCGAGGACCATAAACTGTTCAGTTTAGTTGATGCAAATGGAAGCCATGGACATTAGCAAGCGAGGAAGTTTCGTTTAAGCAGTAGGAGCTTAAACTGTGCGTTTTTTAATCTTCATTCAGCAATGGTTTGAAGACTATTTAATGCGCTTGTCATACGATGCCTTTGAAGTCCCACATCTGAAGAGCCGAGATGTTTATTCAGAGACGACATGGAAAAGAAAAGTATAGGCATCGCGAAACCAATTGAATGGATTATAGGTTTCAGATAGGAAATCATTAATAAAGTTCAGAAAAAGGGTTAGGCATGAAACGGAGCCCTGTGGCACACCAGCATTTTTTTTTTTTCGTGAATATCAGAGCCAATTCTGAGCAATACTGTGTTGTTGCGCTTTAAAGCCACAAGAAAGTACGTTTTTCGAAAAGAGAGATTAGTACGTTCAATGAAACAATGCAAGGATCTTTTAAACGATGCTTAGCGAGAAATCAGATCACCAATGGATCTAAGTGCAATGAAAAACAAGATATGCCTTCCTTAAGAACTAGACCAGCTGACCTAATGCGGTAATGTATTCACAGATGGAAAAACTAACACAGTGGTTATGTCAGCGTGAAATTACAGCCCTTCACAACTATAAAAGTATACTATTTGGACATCGATGTGAAGTATATTGGTAGTTAGAACTCTGCAACTGTGCGAAAGAAGAGGTACAGTAGGAGCAACACCAACACTACTATGCGGTAGAGTCAAATTAGCAGCAAAACAATGAATTTCAACGAGGGTTGAAATGAAGACTATGAAGGAGTTTTATTCTCTTTTTAACCAAAATATTTACTACCTTAATAAAAAAAAAAAAAAAAAAAAAATGGTGGACAAGTAAAAAAATAAACTTACCAAGTAAATATCAAGGCACAGTTGAAGAACTCTATCAACATATGGAAGATCTTCGTACATTATTCTTCTACTCTGTCCGGCGATAGACGACTTCAGTATTCTTGACGCCAATAATACAAACGTAGTATAGAGTCCAATGATGCTAAAATTAAAATAAAAAAAATTGTTATGACCTCTTATTCAGTCACTTAAGACAAAATTTTGAGCATTGTAAATTGTAGCGTTGTAAATTGTTCGGTAGAAAGGGAAGCTTGAAACCTTATATTGTTTTATTTTTAATTCAAGTTTTAGATTTCGGCAGATAAAAATAATTCTTCTTACGTTTATGAATTCGGAAATTGCAGGACACGGTTTTTAATTTTTTTCGAATAATCATCAAGTAATGAAATTTGATAACAATAAATTTTGTGTAAAAGCTCGAAAAGCTGCCGGAATTCCAAGAATTGTTTAATTTCTGTTTCTACCAAACACTTTACTTTACATTTTAAAGGTTGTAGGCTGCATAACACTACGTATTACATATATAAACAAAAACCAAAATTCGTGGTATTTACCCTCCCGCTGTCAAAAAACTGAATGTCGATGGGAATTTTTTATCATTGAATGTATACATTACAACACCAGATTCACAATTTGAATATGGCAACTGGCTTAGCGTTGTCTTGTAGAAAGTATCATTACAAGTATCCTGAATTTCCCACCAAACTCCTTTAGACGAATCGTTACTGGTATGCAATTTAATGGATAGCGAACGGTAAACTGAAAAAGAGGATACATAAACATAAAATGGATTAGTAACTTTTATACGTCGTAAGTTAGACTTTATCAAATAAATACATTGTAAAATAATATATATTAATAAAGCGGAAAAGGGCATTTGTTTGTTTGTTTGTTCGTCCGTGTAATCTCAGAAACTACTGGTGCGATTTGAAAAAAAGTTGTTTGTTAGAAAGGTTTTTGAACTTTGACTTTTTCTTGTGACACCTAAATAGCTGTCATAAGAAAAAGTCACAAAAATGTGATTATCACATGTGACAATCACGTTAGCCAGATGAAATTTGTTGATTGTGACTATCACTTATCACAAATCACCTTAGCCGATTCCACCCCTGGTTATCACTCAATGAGGAATGCTTACGGCTACTTTTTTTTCTATTAAATCGTTTTTAAAATATATTAATATGTATTAGTATTTTTTTTTTTTAAATGCCTATTTTTGCATAGAATGTCTTACTCAATCACTTTCTTTTCACCTATTTGACATTTATATTACACATACAATCTGAGAAATAAACAAAAAACATGTTTTGAAAATATAAACTTTTTAAAATTTATTTTATCCTGAAATTTAATTTAAATGAAATCTTGCACTAGGCTTGAACAGACAACAGAGCTATAAAAAAGCTCAACTATTTTGTTGAATAGCTAGTCATCACTCCATAGAAAATGGGGAAAACTTCGTGTTCACACTTTTTACTTGCGATTATAGGTACTATAAGGCAAGTTATGCATTCGTAAAATAAAAAAAAAAGTTTTTGGACAATCAAACATAACATTACAATGATAGGAAAGCCTAAAAAAGTGGGTCCGACAATTCTGTCTGTCTGTCTGTCTGTCCGTCCGTATGTATCGGTACCTGCAGCCTAAACGGCTGGACCGATTTGCTTCAAACTTGGTACATAGTATTATTATAACGTCCTAAAGATGGATTTTTGGAATTAGCATTCTAGCTCTTAAACTAACGGTACCAATACAATTTTTAGCGGAAATTGATTTTTCTCAAAAACGGCTCCTACGATTTTGATAAAACTTACGAATAATGTCTTCTGTGTAAACTTTATGTAATAGATTTTCCAGGAAAAGTTTTTCAAAAAAAAACTGGTCGAACGATTTTGAAAAAAAAAATTCTTAAAATTCTAAACAGTAAACGAAATTAGATGGCTTACTTAATTTTTTTTATTTTAAAGTTAGACTTTTAAGTGATCGATAAAATTTCATATAGTTTTTTCCCTGCTTTTTTTCCAAAATCTCAAACCCGAAGACCACTGTCACACGTTAGAGCAAGTTCGTCCGAACCAGTCGTGCACTTTATTTAATGTCCAGTTGTTGAAGAGGACGATACATATTTTTACTTGCGATTATATGTAGATACTTTAAGGCAAGTTACGGATTCGTGAAAAAAACAATCACATAGCTATTACATTACGATGATGGAGAAGCCGAAAAAAGTGGGTCTGGAAATTCCGTCCGTCTGTCTGTCTGTCTGTTCGCACCTGAACGGATGGGCCGATTAGCTTCAAATTTGGTATTTATTTGGCTATTTTGTTCTCGTAAACTGTAAAGCTATCCGAATTCAATAAAATTTTGGACACAGGAAGTCATTTTTAACCCCATTGATATCGAATCTCGAAATTCTCAAAAACTTTGTTTTTAATTTTTAATAATTAAAAAAAAAAATTGGTTTTCGAAATATGAAAACGGGTGGATTGAATTTTTTGTAAATAGTTTTTCCAGATAAAAACTATATTTTTTTTCAAAATGGCACACTCAAAAAAATTTTCAAATATTTTTCCGAAAAGTTTTTCAAAAATAAATTATCTACTTTCCCTTTCGATCCGGAAAGCCGCTAATGTGAAAATTCTATGTTTCTTGCGTTGAACCATCACAGTAGTAAAATTAAAAATGTTTTATATTTTCAAAGTGAAAAAATTTGCTTTAGGGCGGAGGGCGGGGCTGGGACACAAATGTCCCAGTCGTACTTTTGCATAGGACAATAGTGTCCCAGTCGGCAATCTATACCCACAAAGATGACAGGTGTAAAAATAATATTTGTAAAATGTATCTTTTTTTATATTTTTATTATAGTAAGCATACAAAGAACTGAAGAATTCAAACAAAAGAAAATATTACAAGGTTCATATATTATAAATAGGTAATTATTTCAGTGGCGATTCCTGGTCTCCAATATTAGGTTGGCTACACCAAGGATCCAAAAGGAAAGCAAAAAGAAGCAAATTTACGTTTAAAAACGAAGTTTTAATTTTTTTCATTTGTATGAAAAACTTTTATACTATTTTTGAACGCGGTGGTAAAAGCATATTTTTCTCAAAAACGGCACTAACAATTTTAATTTTAAAAAATCACTGTTGCTTTTTAAGTAGGTACGACCAATCATATGGCTGAACATTTTTTTTTTAAATTTTCTAAAAACGGTACTTTCCATAGGACGGTTTTTGTTTTGGATATCTCAAAACTGGCTCAACAAATACTACAAATATTCGTTATATTAGTTGTAGGTAGCTTAATTTATATACTGCAAGAAGGCATATACCTATATTTTTAAAAGATGTTTATTGTAGGTATTTTAAAAAGCATTTTTTTTATTTAAAAAATTAATACGTATTGAAAACTGCTTATTAAATTTTGTTCAAAAATTTTAAATGAATGTATTTCCTGAATACCTATATAATAGCCTTTTTGATTTTTTTTTTTAAATGTTTTCAAAAAGTTCTTAAAAAAAACTTTTTTTTTCTCAAAAACAGCTCCATAGATTATCATAAATGTATTCTAATCAATTCAAATTCATCCAAGAAATAAAAAGGCGTACTTTTTTCAGCTCAAATTACTTAAAATATTTATTTAAGAATTTTGAAAAATTTATTTTTATCAAAATCTCAATCCCCTGCCTAGACCACTGTCACACATTAGAGCAAGTTGGTGCTACCCAGTCGTGCATTTTATTTCTAACTAGCTTTTGCCCGCTACTTCGTATGCGTGGATTTTAGAATAAAGTAGGTATCTCAGTATATTTTTGTTTTTGCACAACCGGTTCAAAATAGGGGGTATGCGTGGTATGAAAGCTACATACCTTACCAGCTCTACAGCTGTAAGATTTTTGGTTTCTGTATAATAATATTTCGAAGTATCATAACGGTTTAAATGGCAAAGTTGGAGATTTAAGTTCTGAAGCAATATACCTAATTGGAATGCCCACTTTCAAAACGATGATACGCCCCGATACTGCTATTTATGGCAGGTCCGCTTCATCAGTTTTGGGCTTAAGTATTGCTCGTTCACCGTTCTTTATGGTTACATTATTTTTCGATTTCTGCTTGCGCTGAATGAGACATTGTCTATATGGTGGTAAATAGCGCCATCTATGATGTTTTTGATGTAACTTCTATTCAGAACGATTAACTTATTTCTATTCATGTATATGTAGGTAAGTGTGGTGCTTTTTTATGATTTCCAGCGCCATTATGTATGTGAGACGCTAACTTCCTTAAAATCTTTTAATTTTGCGTTAAGTTCATTGAATAACGTTCGATTGCAGCAATATTAAAAAAACAACCAGAATTATATATTTTCCTGCGATAAAATGTAGCCTATATTTTAAGTTGGCGTACTACCAATAATTCTGCGAAAACCGCGTTCAATTCCATGCAGTAGTTTTTGCGTGATGCGCGTACAAACATACAGACAGACAGACAGACAGACAGACAGACAGACAAAAATTCTAAAAACGGTTGTTTTGGCTTCTGTGGGTCTAATAGAAACTCCCCATATTAGTTTTGCATCTATACCTTCAATGTACAGACATCGACCCGTTACAATTTTATTATATATATAGAATAGATATAGATTTGCCCAAAAAAGGCTTGAACGATTTTAATTCAACTTTGTTACATAGAAAAAAAAACTTCATTTTGTTAGTTTTCGGCTACAAATGATATTTACGGAAAACAGGTTTCAAAGGTTTTATTAAAGTGGACACTGGACAACCACATTAACGAAATAGTTCCCACTTCCTAAAGTACATATCTTTCATAGCACCCACAAGATCGCACCTATGTTTTAAGGAGTAACGGTTGCTTAATTGTAGCTAGCACATATCGAACATTTGAGTTTTAGAAAAAAAATTTAAATGTTTACCAAATTTCTTAAAAATGGTTTAAATAATTTGTATGTACTTTGTGGGCGGGATCACGACGACGTTATCCAGAGTGTCAGAATTTAGAAAGGACAACATCTATAAAAAAAATATAGAAAGATAAAATCTAGAAAAGATGGAGTCTAGAATCTAGAAAAAAAGTATTCTAGACTTTTTTTTAATTTAGAGGGATTCTAAATCAAGTATTAATATTAATAATTCTAGATTTTGTCCATTCTAGATTTCTTTTTCTAGATTTTGGATTTTCGAAATTTAGTATTCTAAATTTTCGGTTTTCTGGATTTTCCCAATTCTAAGTATTTTTTTTTCTAGATTTTGTTGCTCTAATTTTTTTTCTAAATATCGTGTTAAGCCCTTTGTGTGTATTGTTGGTAAAATTTTCTTGATTTCTAAACTGTTCTTATGTTTGGGCTTAATTCAAGTAACGGACATCTGATATATAGAAGCAAATTAATTCAATTACTCGTCTTCGTATAACGAAAATAACGGTAAAATTGACGTGTCTTATAACACTGTCAATATGCTCGAAATGCGGGAAATAAACACTTCTTAAACAAATATTTTGAACTTAGTTGCATATTTTATACAACAAAGAGTAGTTTTTATTGCTCAAAAACCATCTATGGCACCCACAGATGAAGTAGGTATGTGCGACAAATTCGTGCATTTCATTTTAATGTAGACCCTACTTAGTACTTAATACTTTTTGCAAACCTATTTAGATTTTCCTGGCAATCTGCTTCCTTTTCTAGGTTTACATTTTCAACCCTGCGTGTGCGTTGCCAATGATGGGATTGCTGGCTAAGTTTTATTTTGTTTTCCTTTGACTCGCCATTCGCAGTATGGCTATTATTTTGAGCATCGATTGTATGCATTAAAGGTGGAATGAAGCAGCACACGAAGGGTAAGGGGAGTTTGGATACGGTTTGAATTAGAATGTGAATGCGCTATTTCCAATGCCATTCTAGATCGTAATCAGAAAGCATGCGAAAGACGAGAAATTTTGAATGGGATGTCACGAGATTGCTGCGGTTAGTTATATTTGAATGAAAAATGTTTTGTTGTAATTAGGTAAACACATGGGTTTTAAGAAAACTCAAACAAGTTTGTATTTTGTACACAAAATATTATTTCATGATACTTTTAATATGAATTGTATTTATTTATTTTTGGGTTGGCGCAGCCAACCTAGCCAACTGAGAGGAATCGCCACTGAATTATTTAGATTTGTGGTAGAGTGCAAAGCATTCCACACAGAGAGGAATTTGGCATTCTTCGCAGATGGTTTTTGTCCTCTTCTCCTTCTTGTTCTCGCTACAGCATGCACAACGTCTTCGAGTGGGAATAGTAATTGGCAAATGTCCTGAAGCTTGTTTTCTTTTTCTTCCCGATGATCCACTTCGTTGAAATACTGCTGTCTTTTTGCCTTCTTTTATCATATTTTCAGCCAAAACTACCATGAAATCAATTAGTGGTGTTTTTTTTCTTCCTAACTGAGAACTTATGACCCAAGCATTTCCAACGCTCATCATGAGCAAGCGGTAAAATACCTTCTTCCACCATTTATTAGATTTTCGATCCAATTCGTACTGACCTGCCATTTGGTCAGCTCGATCTACACCACCCATAATTTGCCTGTAAAATTTTATCATTTCCGGACATGTTATGTTGATTTTTTGGCCGTTTTTTAGCTTTTTGTCAACTGTACCCATGTCCGATGAATGGCAATTGCTCACGACGATGACTTCTTTCGTATCATGCCATTTTACAAACATAAGTCCGGAATCACTTTCTCGAAAAACGCATTCACCTTTCCGAAGTTTACCGTTGACAATTGGCAGCTTTTTGCGATTAGAAACAACAGTTCCTAACGCAGGAAAGTTTAAAGTTTCGAGGAGGTGCACGCTCGTGAAAAACCGATCGAAGCACAGGGTAACATCTGGGTCTCTAATCGAAGAAGCTAGTTGGTTGACAACAAATTCACCAAGAGTTCCTTCGATAACATCTTGTTCTCTACCACAATAAATGTTGAAATCGTATGTGTAACCTGTGAGAGCATCACACCTTAGCCACATTTTTATACCGCGCTTGGTGGGCTTCAAAGGCTTATATTGTTTCATTGATGAACGCCCCTTGAACTTCGTCATGCTTTCATCGATGCTTTGATAGGCGCTGTCCTCCCTAGCTTTCAAAAATCGAGATTTCAAACAGTCGACAATATCTTCAACATAATATAACTTTGATGCTCCTTCTGGCTTTTCGGGGGAAGCAAAGTACATTTTCGATGACAATAGCTGAAAACGGTCACGTGAAATAGCGGATTTTATTGCATCATTTCCCATAGAAGCGTGTGTCGACCAATAGTTGCGAAAAGCCGGAAGATGGTTATACGACATAATCATCATGCACCCAACAACGATCTTCATTTCTCCTACGTCAGTTAGCTTTAAATTGGTTGATTTCTTCGATTTTCGCAAGATCTCTATTCTCGCATTGGTACATTGAGTAATATAAATGAACAGACTTTCGGGGAAAATTTTACTGAATATACGTAGCGGATCATCAGTCCTTTCGAAGATCAGGCTTATGTTAGGAAGTCGAAAGCTACTTACGGTTTTTCTTGGGAAAAAATTGTCATTGGGTGTTGACCAAACCGTCGAAACATTTCTGAATGAGTGAGTAGAAGGATGAGGTTCTTCCAGTTCTGTTTCTACATACTCTTCGTCGGCTGTTTCTTCATCTTTATCATCGCGACTGTGAGCGTCTTCACTGTCATCATCATCCATTTCATCTGCACTGCCATCGCTTGATTCGATTTCGTAATCCGTGGGCTCATAGTTATCGCCACTATCTTTCGAGAAATCATCATCTACATCAGAAGCCTCAACCAAATGAGATGTTGTGGGCTGATTTCGCGGTCTTGGCATATTGTTGAAGTCTGCAAATTGTAAAGGTTTTTCAAGAAATTTGTACTCACAAACCGAACTGGGACACCAATAGCCCAATAAAAAATACTGACGGGACATATACGAGTACGTCCCGACATCATAAATGTGTGTATAACTTTATAATGACAACAAAAAAGATGTACCTACCAACGTTATATTATAATAGGAACACTTGCACAACGGTATATATATATATTCTGTAGATTTACCACGTATAAACCAATAAACTTCACAAATTTAACTCTTGCGCTGAAAATCCACGTGCACCTGTTCACTTTGTTTGGTCGAATACAACTACAGTAAACACCAAAAACACCGCCAATGCAAACAAAAAAACCGTTGGAAATAATACAAACTACGGAGTGGGACAGATTTGTCCCATTTTCGCAGTTAATTTTTTAAGATAGGTATGTTTGAAACGGGTATGGTTTGTTTAGTTTTTTTTTACCTCGATTTTTATTGTTTCGCCAAAGTGGTTTTGTTTTTTCGCTATTTCGCATTCTAGTTGTTTAATTTCTCGTTTGTTTTGTTTGTGTTTATTTCGAATAAAAAATCATTAGTCTTCGGCTTATATCGTTTTAAGTTCATTTCGCCTTTTATTATTTCGTTTTTTGATTATTTCGGTTTTAGTTCATTTCGATTTCGATTACTTCGCCATCGTTTGTTTCGTTACTGTTTTGTTTGTAAAGAGACCAAGAGCATTACAAACAAAACAGTAACGAAACAAACAATGTCGAAAGTATTTCACCCCAATTTGAAAAGTCTGGGCTCTTGAAATTACCAAAATTGTAATGCTCTTGGTCTCTTTACAAACAAAACAGTAACGAAACAAACAATGTCGAAAATATTTCACCCCAATTTGAAAAGTCTGGGATCTTGAAATTACCAAAAAAAAAAAAGAATTTTTGATGAAAAAGCTATATATGTACATTTGTACAAAATCTTTGGATTCCAACAGAATGTTAACAATTCACTTTAAAATTAACATTTTTCAACAAAAAAGAATTTATTTAAACTAAAATTCATCTACATAAAAGAAATTGATATGCTAATAATTTAGTTCCAATTATTAACAACAATTATTACAAAACTAAAAAAACTTTTTTAATGAATAAACTATGTTAGTAGGGTTTCATTATCATAACCGATTCCGATTGAACTCGAGCGGAATGAACTGCTCTCAAAATAAACTGGAAACGAAAAAAACGTTATCGAGATAAGCTTTGCCTTAATGACGCTTTGCTCTTTTAACTGAAATGCAAAATAACCAAAAAACGAAGTAAACTGTAATAAAGTGACAGTAAAGCGAAGTGATCGAAAGGCAAAGTAAAAGAAAAACTATATAAGGTTTTGGGAACTAAACAAAAAATATAATGAATGAAAACGGAACAACTGATTTCGAATCGAAAAAAACGAAACAATAGGCACCCGTTTGAAACTATATCGGGACACATGTGTCAAGTTCGGATCGAAAGGGTAAAAAAAAAAAACTATTATCCAACTATTTTGAATATTTTTTTTTTTTTAGATAGACATTTAGTTTTGAAATTGTATTCCATATGTACTTCGTTTTTCCGAGAAAACTAATTTTTTTTTATTTTATTTTATTTATTCACATAGCTAAAGACTTCCTTCAATCTTCAAATATAAGTACCTACTATAATAAGATTACAATTAGATAATTGAATAAAAAATTTATTGAAATTTAGATGAAAAATTTAATGATTGGTCAAATAAGTTATTACATCTTATATATTTATGCAGCTAGGTAGATTCCTTAACTTTCTTTGAGGAATATTAAAATCAATAAGTTTTAAGGATTTTAAGTCGTAAGGATTTCCCAACCTAAGCCCCGCAAGGCAATTCGCAGAAATCTTTTTTAAACACGTTCCAACCTTGTTATATTTTGCAGTGACTCTCTCTTAATCTAGCCTAGAATTGAATAAGCTCTTTCTGATATTATGTTGATCTGCTGAATAAATTCAAGCTTGCTAAGGAATATAGCACCAAGAACATTAACATTTTCCATACATGATACAAATTTTGATTTTTGTTTTTTTTTTTTTTTTTTTTGATTTTTAATAATATTTTAGAAACGTTTTCCAGATGGAAACTATTTGAAAAAAAAACTGTCGAGCCAAACATTGTCCGTTGGTAACCGAAAAGAGAAATGGAGGTCTTCGGCGTTTTTTCAAATGGCCATAAGATAGATAGATAGATTAGATTAGATAATTAAAATAAAGTATATACATTTTTCATTTTACAATTTTAACATCATGAATAGATAAGGCAATGACAAGAATATGTCGTCAGCCTGAATGGCTTTAGTTTTGATTACAAATTTCGCAATTTTAATTCGAGTTAACATCAAATAAAAAATTTTTATAATGTTTACATACAAAATAAAAATGTTGAATTAATTCAAAAGGCTTTTAGTTTAGCTAAAACTAAAACAAAAGTGTGGAACACTTAGGGTTACAATTAATTTAGACTTTTAGTTTATTTAAAACAAATTATTAGAAGTGTTCTGTAATTATTTTATCTCGGTATGATATTGCCTCTTTACAATACGTCAGAAGCAGCTTCCAATTTTCACCGTTAAGGATTCTCAGTACTTCATTTTCTTGCAAGATATTTTTAACAAACACTGCACTTCTTATCTCTTTTAGAACTGGGCATACTCCCAGGAAGTGGCCCATATCTTCGTTTTTGTTCAAGTTACAGAGACTGCAAATTACTGGTAAATCTTTGGCCATAAGTGCAACGGTTGTATCGAATTCACTCAAACTTTGTTTTGAATACGAGTATTTCTATACAGCTTCATATTAGATGACGTTGCATTTTTTTAAGTTACCCTTTTTTAAATAGTGGCTCCCATACAACGAGCCACTAGGTTTAGGTCAACATTTATTCGTTTTTTCTAATTTGCTCAAAAAAGGCTATAACGATTATTATTAATATACTAGCGGTACCCGGCGCGCTACGCTAAAAAAAACACTTATTTAATGTGAAATTAAATTTATTATTTTTTATTAAACAATATTTTCGGTTAAATCCTGCATTTTTTTTGTCTTCGACCCGATTGGCCATTCCGGAAT
This sequence comes from Platycheirus albimanus, assembly GCA_916050605.2. Taxonomy (NCBI): domain Eukaryota; kingdom Metazoa; phylum Arthropoda; class Insecta; order Diptera; family Syrphidae; genus Platycheirus; species Platycheirus albimanus. The sequence goes on from OU696698.1 coordinate 38,201,708, forward strand.
TTTCGCTGATGTTTCAAACAGCTAAAAGATGTATATGAAAAAAAATCAAAAATAAAAAAAAAAATAAAAATATTATCCAAAAAATTTTAAAAGTCTGCATTTTATTTTTGTTTCCACCCGATCGGCCATTGCGTAGTTTTCGCTGATGTTTCAAACCGCTAAAAATTAATGAAAAAACCAAAAACTAATTGACCGAAAAATGCTAAAAGCCTGCATTTTATTTTTGTCTTCCACCTGATCGGAACCAAACCTTCACAGGAATCATCCCTGGACTAAACTATATTTACCCTGAAAATTTCATAAAGATCCATTGGGCGGTTTAGGAGTCCATAGACAACATACATACATACATACAAACATACACACATCCATTTTTATATACATATATAGACTAAGAAGGCTTTTTGGCTACATATGACAAAAGCGGAAATCTGGTTTAACGGTTTTGCTAAAGTGGCCATAAGTGGTTAACGACATTAACGAAGTGGGTTAGAGTTGCTAAGATATGTGAGGCGTTCAGAATAATAATGGTCTAAAACCACTTTAAAAAAAATCAATATTTTAGCTTTTAACAAATTATTATAATTTGTATACCTATCAAAACAAAACAAAATATAGCAATAAAAATGTACTGCTACTTTTAAATAAACATAATGTTTTTTATTTTCCCAGAATATGCTTGACGTTTTTTTATTAAAATGGAAATATCTAGAACAAAGCGTTTTTGCACTAATTCCACTATTATTCTGAACGCCTCATGTATCTGTCATCAGAACAAAAAAGATCGACATTTCAAATATTAAAGGTTTCTTAACGGTAGCCGTATATCGTAAATCCAGTTTTTAGCCAATTTTTTTTAGTTTTTACCAAATTTTTGAAAAATGTTTTTTTGAGTATTTCATTGAAATATGGTTTTGGCTAAAAATCTAAGATATGGACATCTGTTTATAAATGACTCAATTCAATTAACGTACCTTATAACTTTATAACACTGTCAATATGCTCAAAATGGGGGCAACAACACTTCTTAAACAAAGAATGTGATCTTCTTTGCTTATTTAATACAACAAAGAGTAGTTGTGATTGCTCGAAAAATTAGTTATCATAGTGCTATTGCTATTGCTATTACGTGCGACCAGTCGTGCATTTCAGTTTATTTGACTACGTGGTGTGTTCGATTGAGAGACATACCTCTAGAAAAATATCGCATCTTACCAAGTTACAACTATTTGAATCAAACGTGAAATCTCTGCTGTATGTTTTTGAAACGTCGAATAGATTGCAAGCTTTTGCTAATAGTTATCTGCGTTACATTCTAAGGATCCGGTGATTCAAATCATTGCAAACAAAAACATTTGATTTGAACTGGACAAATAGAAGTGGATGAAGAGTGACTGACATTAAGCATAGAAAGTGGCCAATGACAACATAGAAAAGCAGTGCTTTGAATGAAATCCTCAAGGTTAAATGCGACTGTGCATGTGCAGACCAGAGAAAACCTGGAGGTCAACTGTTTCGAAAGTTTCTTGGAATTTGGAGTTTTAGGCACAGCTGAGGTGTTGTTCTACGAATAGAGAGTGATTGAAGGATCTTGTTTCCACCTGGAGGAGTTAACGTATTATTGGCAACAGAAATACGAGAAAGATCTGTGCCGAAACAGAAAGCTATTGGGCCCTATCATGGTAACCGATCGGAGAAAAATTGTCTCTATTTCGGACGAAATGTACGAATTTTGTATCATGGTACCTCTCCGATTGATAAATCGGACACACATCAGAAAAATAATAAAGCATGCGTTGAAAATGTCAAAATGACAGTGACGCACAGCGAATTCATGCAATGCATGGCTTTTTTATATTTGTATTTCTCTCGATTGTCTCCGGCAGCAAATTACTTGCGGACTTTTGTCGGATGGTAATAAAAAAATACAAACTATTTAATTTCGTGTGCATTTGGTTTTTTTTTTTAAATTATTTTTCCTTTGTTTGAGGCTTTCTGCTTGTGTTATGTATTTCATCCCCTAAAAATACAGCTGCGCTGTGCAGTTTTATTCGACTACAAAGGAGGTTCATACTTTATTTTTTTGTTTTCCTCATGCCATGGTATGCGCGTCGGTACGCATTTGTATTTCTCTTCCGATTCGGTTACCATGAACACAATAAATGCTCCGATCGGAATATTTCCCCGGTCGGAGGATTCTCCGATCGGTTACCATGATAAGGCCCATTATATCTGATGGCCAGCATTTTCTGTTAAAAAAAAAACATGTACTAAATTAAAGAAAATAACTTTGATAAAAATAAAAAGAAAACAATGTTTTGTGTCCCAATAACACAAAGGAAAATCACAATGGTAATGAAAGGTGCGAAAAGGGGTCACGTGTCCCACAATCTTGGAAGATAACGAACGACAGCGAAGGCCTACTGAACTATTTGTTTGCCCCACATAGGGTCACAAGCAACATGAATTGAACAAAATTACTACACAACAGAACAAGTTAAAGATATTCCTGGACACAACCTGACACAAAAATACTTAGCTTGGTAAAATCCTAAAGTCCCAACAAGAATATTCTTCCAAATCCACTCGATTCTTCTTTCTGGCACAAAAGTATCCTCTTCTGATTATTTTTAAATTAAAACAAAACGCTGTCGGTAATTTTTCACTTTTCTTTTCAAAATTCTTCTTTTTCCAAAAGTTATCGCTTTCTTTTCTTAAAAATCCAAAATAGAATTGTCATTCAAAATGGAGGCTTGGCATGTCCACTTCGCCACGGCCATATAGCCATCCTCTTCGGATCTTTTGCGTGGTGGTGTTCTTGTCTCGGTCATACAGCAGCATCTTGCCAATATAGGCTGAAAAGTGCGACCGAGAGCAGTGATACAACCATTGCACGCGATCCTATGCGTTGAAGGTGCGATCTCCATTGGCTCAGTGGACGTGTTCAGCCGTATAACGTCAATTATATTTTATTTTAAAAGGCAAGTGAAAAACTACGACACAACGCGCAAAGTCCCCAGCCCAAACCGGCCCAAACTTATTGCTTTGAGAAGAATATTGTTGTTGGAAAGAATCCTAACCATTTTCCAACTAAAATGGTGGGATTTATAACAAGTATAATCTTCATTCCGTAGACCTCCGCGCAGATAATATTTAAAAAGGGGAAAACACATCATTGCGATCTTTCTTTGCTATCAGACACTTTACGGTGGGCACGCGGCCATTCTAAATGGGGGTAGGGCGAGGAGGTTCTGACACGTTAGTGGATATTGTCAAAAATTTTGTATATCCTTTTGCATTGAAGGTTATATTCATATAAAATGTACTTCATTAAGGTTTTTACAATAATAAAAATAACATTTAACTGTTAAATTACTTACCATATCTGAGTTTTTGATAATTTCATGAATAAAGAAAAAGTGACAAAACCTCCTACTCTGTAGGAGGTTCCGACTTTTCAAAAGGAGGTTTCAACATGGAGAAGGAGGTTACGTCAATGAAAAAATTGTGAAGAGAAAAAATAAAAAAAACATAAAAATAACGGTTTTTTGGATTATTTATTAACAAAAAGAAAAAGAAATACTTCAGTCTTATATAAAAAATAAATTAAAATTCATTGTGAAAAAGAAGTTAAAATAAGTTAAAAATAAATAAAATATAAATATAAGACAAAATCAGCACACATCCAAATCCCCAAAGTTTAGATCGAAACAGATCTTATTTTTAGACCTAGATGTTCCAGGCAAGTTTTTCGGGTCTGTCAGTTTCGCCACTAAGTCTAATCTCATTGCCACTCCTAGATCTTTAACTATGGGTTCATAGAAAAGGTTCCCCCTGTTTTGCCGACGATAATATTTGATAAAATAACATAACACCGAATCCATGTCGACATCCTCAACCCTACCGACAAAGTAAAAATGTTTCTTTTCGCCAAATTTGACTAAAACAAAGTCACGGATTTCAGCTTTAATATCCTTGGAAAGTATGATATTATTGGTTTGCTCAATATCTTCATCACTTTCCACAAGAAATTCATTTGATTGATCAGAGTTCCTAAATGCTATAGGTTTCGCTGTCGGAGGAGGACGACGCAAGAACTTTCTTGACGTGTTTTGGCTTTGGTAGTTTTTTATTTTTCATGGCAAACTCTTTTTGTTTATTTTTTTCATTTTTGTGTGCAGATAGTTCCATAAGCCTGTCCTGTTCGGGTGTGTCCGTATAAATCCGTGACCTAGAAACATTGCTTACTTTTTGTTTCTGTTTTGCATGCATTTTTGGGCATGGCCGAATAGCTTCCGGTGTAAGGTGTTGCTCTGTTTCATTAGGATTAATTTTTGGGGATGGCAGAATAACTTCCGGTGTAGGGTTTTGTTCTGTTTCATTCAGACCCTTCTGAATATTTTGATTTGGAGATGACATTTTTGTTGGGCTTTTCTCCGTTTCTTCAAATTCTTGATATTCAATGTCTTGAAAAACTTCATTATTTAGCGGAAAAATTCCTGTTGAAGAAAATCCTTTGGTAATGTTTTCCGGGGAAAATGCTTTTAAGAATGGGTGACAAGAAATTTCCGCAATATCATTTATTCCAATTACACGACCCGGATTATTGACAAGAAAATTGTTGAATGCTGCCTTACAATGTCTCTTAAACGGTCCAAACACCGCCACATCAAGAGGCTGAAGCTTATGCGATGTGTGTGGTGGAAATGATAATAAAATTATGCCATTCTCCCTGCAAAACATTATTGAATCGAGACCACAGTGGGACACATGATTATCCAATAAAACCATGATCGGATCTTGACTTGAACACCGACTGTGTCTTACAATATGTTCTAAAACTTTGGGAAAGAGATCAGAATTCATCCATCCACTATCTGCTAACAAAGCAATAGATCCGTTGACAGAACCTTTCAGAAACGCAGGATTTGCTCTTTTCCTGGGATACACAAATACTGGAGGAATATGATTGCCAGCTGCGTTCACTATTGCAACCATAGTTACTAATGTGCCCCTTCCCGCAGAAGCATCTTGGGAAACAGTCCTCTTGCCCTTTTTAGCAATAACCTGCACAAGTTATGCGTAAACAACTAATTTAAATTAAAAAAAAAAAACAAAAATATTACCTTTGGGGATTCTAGCACCGTTGTTAGTCCATTCTCGTCCAAATTAAAAAAAATTTCCGGACGAAGGATATACTTGCTGTATATATTTCGTAAGTATTCAAAGAATCCATCTACAACAACTTTAGTGAAACCACGAAGACGAGCTGCGCTTGTATTTTCCGGCTTTCGTAGGCTTATTTCACTGTTTCGTCGCATAAATCCATGAAGCCATACTTTTCCAGCCATTTGATCTCGATCCCAATTTGCTGGATGGTCGATCCCGTTCCGAATGACGTATTCGTAGACAAATTTGTTGGCCATTTCCAATGTTAGGCCATGATGCAGACGTGAGCACTTTTTAAAATAAGCAGTAAGTTCATTTTCTTGTGGCTTGGTAAGCACTTGAGAGCCTGAGTGCTTACTACTGAACATTTCGTCCAAAGGGACAGTCCTATAATCTTTTTTTTGTGCTAGGCGGGACAAAATCGTTGTTCGTTTCACCCCATACTTTTTGCTGCACTTGACGCAGTCTCATTTTTTGCAAGGACAGCTTTTACTGCTTCCTGCATAGCTTTCTCATCAAATTGCTTATGAGGATATTTTCTTTTGTAGATATTTGGCATTTTGACTAAAAATTTAAACATAATTTACAATTCATGATACCAAAAAACGAAAACCGTCTAAAACAATGGAAAGAGGAGGTTTCGATAATTTGACTTAACCTCCTAATATCAACTTGTCGAAACCTCCTCCAGCACATGTCACTTTATTTTTATTATTGAAATTTGTATTCGTTAATATTAATTTAAAACAGTCACAATTACTAAACAAAAATTGATGGGTTTATTTAATTTTCAAAATATCACTTTAAAACATATCAAATAAAAAAAGTTATCACCTGAAAACTCACCAAAGAAAATTACATATAAATTGCACAAAAAAAGAAATTGCTACTGAACCAATTAAAAACCGGTAATGAACTATACTCTTCAAATGAAAAAGTCATGGCATGCTAGGATGATGGATATGGGAAATTTTCGAAGTTTGATGAAACCTCCTACGTGTCGGAACCTCCTCGCCCTACCTACGTTGGTGTGATTATAATTCACACATTGTTGTGTTGTGGTGGACTCCTCTTTCGTTCTCGTTGGAAAGCTTGATTGTTGGCTTCCTCGCTTTCCTGCTTTGTTATCCTCTCTGAGTCACTCTCACAACTCCCAGAGGACAACGGACTCAAAATATGGGTAAGAAAAGGAATGGTTGGGATGGAGCGGAAACAAATATCGAGAGTTGAACCGTGCCAAAAGCGCACGATTTGACAAGGTTTTAAGAACCAAAAGAATGATTTTTGTTGCGGTAAATCTTACCGTAACAACTTTTCAAATGCAGATCAGAATACAAAATAAAAGGAATGCTTAAAGAGTAAATACAATTTGTTTCATAGAGACAACGAGTTCGGTTTTACATTAAAGCAACAATTAAATTGTAATATCTTTGCTCACGACTTTTACGTTAAATGTTAGCATTTAAAAAAGAATCCACAAAAATTTACCTTCACTATCTGGCATCAATTGAGTTATGAAATTTAAATCTCCGGAGTTGTGTACCTAAAAAGAGCAAATTCAAATAAATATCAAAGTCATAATTATTGTTTTGTTTTTAAGTGTGAGTACCTTAATAAACTTAGGCAAAATTTTTGGTATTACGACCACACTGTTGTTTGCTGAGTTGCCCTGCAGCATTGCTATCATAGCTTCACGTCCTGAGAAAGTATCATCAAGCTCGTAAGTAACTTCATCGGAAACCGTTCCTATGCCTCCTTTTGTGGGCGGTGTTCTGGTGAATGAGTATGTGAAACGGCATGTTAAGGACCGATCTAAAAAAAACAGCTTAATCAATCGAACCAAGTGCATATAAACATTTACGAGTATCAGTTTCCCTACTTTGAATTAAATCGTCCAAGAGTCGATCCTTGTCTGGAGGTGCAATTGCCCATAATGAAGGCGAATTTTCTTTCAATATTATCGCGGCAATATCACCTTCATCGTAATTACTCAAAAATGTAATAGCGTAGCGTTTCTTTTTGTAGGCATTTTGTAAATTCGAAAACATTTCTGTGTTAAACGGGAAAATACTCTCTCTGTTGCTTGTTTCATATATGGGGTCATATGGTCCAATACGAATAGATGCCGTAACTTCATAAGGTATATTTGATTGCCCCACAGCATTTCCCAATGCAAACAAACAAAGAGGACCCCAAATGGAAACTACAATAAGTAAAATAATTGTTCCACCCAAAGTGATCTTTGACATCATTGCCTTCTTTTGAGCCCGCATCGCCGGAAAGTCTGTTTCCATTTGCCTGCCACATTTGATGAAATATATTTCTGAAAATATATCTTCCATTTTCAGCCAATCGAATAGAGTCATGGTAGTATCGGTGCACACCCAGTCCAGAATTGTTCTCAGCTCAAACAAAAATGGAACTTGCATATAGCTAAAAAAAAAAAAAAAACAATTCATTGAGACTATGTATGATTTTGAAATTTTTTAAAAACTTACAATTTAAACGAAATCATATTCACCAACGTAAATCCTTTGGTGAGGAAGTTACCCAAAATTCTCTTTGGATATCCACATTTTATTTGGAATGATGATAGCAAAAGATAGAAGCATTTGATGATGTAGAATATTATTGGCGGAGCTAGTGAATAGAAGCTACGCTCTGTAACTGCTGGAATAACAAAGAACATCCATATATGTATGCCAATAACGGAGAAGAAGTGGAAAACGATTTTGTGGACCAGAGCCTTCCGCAAATACAGAGCACGATCGATGACAATCAAAATAAATTGAACCAGTAACATAATGAGAAATGGTATAGGCACTTTGTTTTCAACCAAGTATGTTTGGACACCGCCTTCGCCTTGTTGGGACTGAAAGTAAAACGAAACAAATCGAAAATATTATTAACGGGAAGTAAGCGAGTGGCAATGGTTCAGTAAATGTATAGATTGGTTGTTAACCTCGAGTTGGAGGTTCGAGCCTCAAGCTTCAGCTGGGCGACACCCGTCTCATCCACTGTACCAATACAAATTTTGTCCTATCTTTCTATTCGCTCTAACTAATGCCGTGCAATTTGCATAAACAAGGCCTTACCTCTTACCGGCATACAGTTAAAATAATTATCATTATTATTTTGTTATTATATTATTCTTTTATTATTATTATTAATTATAATTATTATTATTATTACCATTATTATTATTATTATCATTACCATTATTATTATTATTAATACACCGCCATTTTTTTCGCTGGCTTGGTTTCAGAACGTTTGGATGAGGATCCCAATTTTCGCGGAAAAATCATCTTTTAAGGCTGTGTTTAAAAAGTAAGCCGTATGCGTCCACACCAACCCACACCAGGTGATAATGTTTGCTCAAAAATAAACCATTTGGCATGCGTCATTGCTCCGTACATTTTCGAAAGCGTCATTGGTGAGACGGTCACCGTCAATGGTGAGGGCCAAAGAAAAATAATACAAAATTTCTTGCGGTAAAAATTAAACCATGTAAACCTAGAGTGCATGTGGTTTCACCAGCTACGTGCCGTGAAATGCACACCAAGTTCATGCGCAACTCGCTATACTTTTTCTTGTAGGTTTTCCGCAAGTGAATGCGAATAGACACAATAACTTGGTTTTGCTGACGACATTGACGTGATAGGAAGAAGCAATAACCATTGCCTTCTCTAACATGGAGTCATCAGTAAGTAGAACGGGACGGATTAGGAAATATAATTTGTTTTCATTAACAAGATTTGCAGAACATTGATATAATATAATGCGAGGTGGTCCTGGATTTGCCTACGTGAACACTGCTGTAAGCTTGGGAAACAACATCAACAACAATCTTTAGGCAAATAAATGCTGCACAACACACTAATCATTCCGGCCCTGCCATATGTTGGATAAGAACGGAACCTCTTCCATTCGGATAAAAAGTCCCTTGCAGCATTCGAGATAAAATGTTTGAGTACTATTCGTGGGTGTCAACAAAGAAGGAAACATTAAAGTTGGAAACGTCTAAGTTGGCTGGGACATGAAGAACGAATGGACATTAACGTCCCGGCTCTCAAAGTCTTCAGCGCCAAAGCTCATATTCGATGGAGTGACCCGCGAGAGGGAGGTCTCTGACTTCTTAGAATGTGAAATCGGAGACGGCAGCATGGGTCCGAGCCGGCCGAAGATTCATATTAAGTGAGGCCCAGGAGCACCGCTAATAAAAATTATTTGCGGTGGCAATCGTACAGTGGATGAAGTGCTTGGTTGCTAACCTAAGAGTTGTGGGTTCGCGCCCCAGCCTGGGCAGCAATTTTTCAATATTCCCCCAGCTTCAACTCGACGCCACCCGTGGGGTTTCGTGAGATAAATATCACCTATTTCTTAATCCATTGTGCTATCAAAAAATCTTTCCTATCTTCCTATTCCGTCTAACTAATGCCGTGCAGTTTGCATTCAAAAATACCTTGGGTCGTACCGGCATATAGTTAAAATTATTTCAAAACAAAATAAAATTTATTTATCTTTCAGATGAGAAATCGTTGCAAAAGTACAGTGGAGTTGTGTTTTTTTTTTTTTTTTTGATTTAATTAAATTTTAATATTATGCTTACCCCAAATGCAGTGAAACCAAATAAAAGAACAAAGAAATTAATAAAGTCACATAAAAACATCAACGCATAAACATCAGCTGGCAATCGAGTTTTTTTGATTAAATTGATAAAAAACTTTCGGTATGATGACAAATATTTGTGTCTCCTTTAAATAAAATAAAGAAAATGTTAAGAAGTTCGATTTTTGTTTTCTAAAAATAAAAATTAAATTACGTTAATTGAGAAATTCCAGCAATATACTCTCCAGAGTTTTGAAGAGAATTCGACTGCTGAGTGTTATTGTCGTTAGTACCTTCAACCGTTTGTACAACCATATTTTGTTCTTCATTTGCATCATCTCTGTTAATAATTAATTATTTAATAAAATTTAAAAAATTAGACCAATTCTCAAAATACAAATATACATATGCATTTTGAAAGTGAAAACTTACGAAACGTTTTTACTTTGTGCATCCTCTTTCAATATCAAAGCATGCTCCTGCATTACTTCTCCTTTGTACTCAGATTTCCACAGTCCCTGGGACTTTAACACAAATCTATATACAATTAATTCTATATTTTAGATGTCTCAATCATGTTTTTGAAATGGTATCACTTACCTATGGAAAAATAAGACTAGAAGAAGTAATAAATCATAATTTGCATAATGTTGATTGAATTCGATGCCAATGATTTTGGCTGCTGCCAACGGCTGATTCGGTACATTAATATAGTTAGACCAAATCAATCGGAACTGGAAAACACATTTGATCAATACTAATGCTTGTGTATAGGCAATCAATGTAATCCAAAATGTTTTTGTTGGACGAGGTAGTGAGAGTGTTCCCCAAAGGAACACCATCAGCGGCAATGGAAGTGAGATTATACTGGCGTTGATAACCTAAAATGTTTGGTTTTTTTTTTTTGATTAATTAAGATAATCTTATAAATTATAATTAATTTGTAACTACCTGATTTATAAAGACCACAATGTAGCAAATCAAATCAGTATTCGAAAGAATTGCATACCAAGCCGATATTAAAGCTTCAATAATAATGTGATGGTCTCTGGTAGCGAAATCTTCTTCATACGTGAAATCGCCGGCTCTGAAAGATGTGAAAAATTTTAATATTTAATCTTGATCGACAAAAAAAGAACTATCTATATTTGTGCAGCAAAGAATGGTTCACAGGAGTTTAAATCTTGTTAGTGTTTACAGTATAATTTTTCAAAACGTGAGTTGTTTTAAGTATTGATGTATATTGTGTATATTTATGTAAACCTTTATAACCAAGTAAAAAAAGGCTTAACAAATAGAACTGTCCATACGCAATCATAAAGGTATGGGAGAGGTTTTCAAAAAATATATGAAAGTTCCTCAACAATCCAATGACCGCCGTAAATGCAGAGCATCTTTAATGAATAATGAAACAGTAGGTAATATCAATTTCTACTTCTATTTATTTTATTTTTTATTATAAATTTAGCATTTTATTATAACGTATTATTACGAATGTGCATAAAAGACTAAGGTATGATATAACGACAGATTTAAGGCTTCTGTAAGAGTGCCACACTACAAACTTTAGCGAAATAAAAACTGTTAGATGGGTAGTAATACATTTATTACTACTTTTTCAAAATTACTCATTCAAAGAGGTATTGATAAATTAATAAGCATAGACAAATAAAGGCCTTCAAATTGTTATGGGAAGCGAAAATAGACCCGGGTAAAATATGTCACATTCCTGTGGTGCAGTTAAAAAATAGGTCTCTATTCCTAGCAGTACGCCCGAAACTAGGCTCAAGAGATGCCCAATCAGCGTTCTTAGCAGAGCGAGTATTAGGGTAAAACCGTTTAGTGGAAGTAATGCATCCTGTTATTTCGCTGCAGCATTGTTTATAGAAATAGACAATACATTTGACACGAACTCTTATGATTTCTATCCAGGAGATGCAGGTAAGATTAATAGTAGCAGCTGTCCAGAGATGGGCATTATTTTCCAGCCTTCCGCGAATTTACGATTTAAAATTTAAGCTTGGTCTAATGGAAGAAAACATGTCATGTGGTGGCCAAGCCTTATTCATTCATTCGTTTATTTATTGCATACTATATACTCGTAAGATACAATATCTTATAAACTAGAGCGAATTTCAGTTTATCTTAATAGACGGAGAGCTAGCGACCGATTTTCTCACCTCATTTCGGCAAGGCTAAAACTTTGGCCATAGAAAGATTTAAGCCCGACAGTTATAAAAATGCCCGTCTTACACTCCGGTACCCTCCATGAGGCCTTAAGTTCAAGGCTTGAAGGTGTAAAAAAAAAGTGCCCATTCACCTCATTTCAGCAAGGCTCATCTTTTAATATATCGTTCATTGATTCAATATAAACACGAAAATAACAATGTAAGATGTTTTAGCCCTCCATGACATGCTGTAAGACGCTCGTGTATATGTAAAAAAAAATGACCCCATTCACCTCATTTCAGCAAGGCTGGTATTCACACATAATTAAGATGACATAAAAACAAACACACATTTCAAGTGTAAGACGTTTATTAAGTCAATAACCCTCCGTAAGACGCTGAAAACTAAATTTCGTTTAAGTCAAGATAGAAAAAATTACATCCCTTTTAATAGGAAACAATTTTGCTACCCGCTGTGTAGAGCTTGGCGATAGAATTCCTAAAGATCGGTAGTTGCATAAACTCATGTTTACAAAAAAAAATAAAGTGCACGACTTGGTCGTATGAACTTGCTCTAATGTGTTAAAGTGGTCTTGGGGCTTGAGATTTTGGGAAAAAAGCGTTGAAAAAATCATAAGAAATTTTATAAATCACTTTAAAATCAATACCTAAAACGTTTTTTGGAGAAAATGAAGAAAGCTATCAGGTTTCTTTTACTTTTTTTAATTTTTACGAATTTTTTTTCAAAATCGTTTGACCAGTTTTTTCAAACAAAAAAACAGTTTTTTTTTTGAAAAACTTTTCGAAAATATATTCCATTTTTTTTTTGAGTATGCCAACTTCTAGCACTGTAGTTTTTATCAAAAAAATAAAATTAAAAAAAAAATATATTAAAAAGTTTATGGAAAAAACAAAAATTAAATTTAAACTTTTTTAAAGCACCCAAAAAAACTTTTTTTGAAAAAATTAAGAATTTATATTATTTCTTTTATAAAAGGGCTTTTACTTTAAAAATTTCATCGAAATTCGTCAAGTGGCTTCCGAGAAAATTGGATTTCAAAAAACCGGTCCTATGGGAGGTACAATTATAAGACTTTTCCTGAAAAATCTATTCCAACCAAAACATGAAATTTGCATAGAAAACACTATTCAGAAAGTTTTATCAACATCATAGGAGCCGTTTTTGAGAACAATTTATTTTTCACTAAAAAAACGTATGGCAGGTACCGTTAGTTTTAAAGCTAGAAAGCTAATTCTAGTCCCCTATGTAGGACGTCATAATAATACTATCTACCAAGTTTGAAGCAAATCGATTCAGGCGCTTAGGCTGTAGGTGACGATACAGACGGACGGACAGACAGACAGAATTGTCGGACCCATTCGAATTTTTTTTACGAATGCATAACTTGCCTTAAGTACCTATAATCGCAAGTTAAAATGCACGACTGGGTCGCACGAATTTGTTCTTATGCTGGCTTATCGCCTTTGTATTAAAAAAAAAGGTTTTTTTGGAAAACCTTTAATTTTTATTTAAGAGTTTACGAGTTTTCTTGGAAAAACTAAGTATTGGAAAAAAAAATTGAAAATCTTTCGACCAGTTTTTTTTTAAGGTTAATTTTGAAAAACTTTTTGAAAAAATATTTTGAAATTTGTTCGAGTATGTAAATTTATGGCAACTTGTAGTTTGCATCTGAAAAAATAATGTTTACAAAATTCAACATACACTACACATACATACATAATGTATTTTGAAAACAATTTTTTTTTTATTAAAAATAAAAAAAATTAATTCAGAATTTCGAAATTCCATTTCAATAGGGTTTTTAATGACATCCCGTGTTCAAAATTTGATTGAAATCGGATTTATAGTATACGAGAAAACCTGATTTAAAAAAACCGGTCCTATGGGAGGTACAGTTATTAGACTTTTCCTGAAAAATTTGTTCCAACCAAAATATAAAGTTTACTCAAAAAACACCATTCAGAAAGTTTTGTCAAAATCGTAGTAGCCGTTTTCGAGATAAATGAGTTTTCATAAAAAATCATATGGCAGGTACCTACCGTTAGCTAAAATGCTAATTCCAAAAATCCCTCTGTAGGACGTCATAATAATACTATATGTTTCAAGTTTGAAGCGAATCGGTCCAGCCGTTTAAGCTGTAGGTGCCGATACAGACTGACAGACAGACATACAGACAGAATTGTCGGACCCTTTTTTTAGGCTTCCTTATCAAAAAAAAAAAAAAAAAAAAATTTACGAATGCATAACTTGCCTTATAGTACCTATAATCGCAAGTAAAAATGAAAAGTTCATTCATAGTCCTCAATATCTTATCATTTGATGTCAACTCTTGCACTGGGGTAAAGTGATATGGGTGAAGGCTTCCGGTATGAATCACTGTCCAAACTCTATTCTGGGGCAATCCAAGCATAGTTGCTGTCATTCTGATGCGAAGGGTGGGATTACGTCGTCGTCCCAAATCCAAAAGTCGTGCCTCTATGTGTGTTGATCCACCAAATGACCTTTCTTTCCTTGTGTAAACTGTATGTTTTGGTTGGAATACATTTTTCAGGAAAAGTCTTACAATAGGACCTGACAACATTCAGAAAGTTTTATCAAAATCTTAAGAGCCATTTTTGAGAAAATGAGTTTTTCATTAAAAATTGTATGGCAGGTACCGTTAGTTTAAGAGCTAGAATGCTAATTCCAAAAACCCCTCTATAGGACCTCATAATCAACTGTGTACCAAGTTTGACGCAAAACGGTAAAGCCGTTTAGACTGTATGTAATTATACAGAGACAGACAGAAAAAAAAATTCACAGAGAAAACAAAAGTTGTATAAAGCCATAATGGCCTTAAGACGAAAGCATCGTAAGGCCATATGTCATGGCACCTTTCTAAAGATTCATTGTCTGAATTATGCTTTGATTGCCTTTCATAAAGTTTTCATTTGAAACGTTCAACCACTTTAAACTATTGTTAGGTATGATTACCCAAGTTGCGTATTGAACCTTAATATTTAGTTTTAACCCCTTTTAACGGAGGTTATACCGTAATGTAACCACAATTAAGGAGCGTGGCCAACCCTTTAAGCGTGAAATACGGTTATGAAATTTAAATGTCCATATGTACATATATGTATATCATAATCATTATCATAAGATCATAATTATAAAAAAGTTTAAATAAAACGACTAACTTTTATCAGCCCCTTGGGCTGTTTTCAAAACTAAACCAGGGGTTAAGTCTTAAGCTAACAAATTTGACTTTTACGAGTATAATAACTTTTCTTCTCTTATTGCAATGCATGTATATTTTGAATGGTGCAGGTGAAAGGGAAGCAAAAATGTGAATTTACAGCTGCAGCAGATTATGAAGATGACCATGTGAATGTGAAACATTTCTGGTTGAGGATTCTCACCAAACGTTCGCCTACAAATAAATTATCCAAGCTAAGGAAATAAACTGTCAAAGTAATCCATGATCCATGATATAAATTTTGAATTGTTTCAATTAATGCTTAAGTATTAATCTACTACTCGTAATTTAGCCCCAGTGAAATAGTTTAAAATGTTCAGCCTTCGTATCAATAAATACTAGCAAATTAAAACTTCTTACTTAGTCAAAATGCTATTAATTTAGAAATCAATAAAAATGCGTGTGAAAAAACCATGAAATAAATGTTGTTTGGATTGTGGAAGTTGATGCAAAAAGCAAGAAATGAAATTAAATAATGCAGACGTGCAATGCTTTAGCCATACTTAAAACTAAGTTTTGTATACCTGTCTACTTTTTCATAAGACCATTCGTCACTAAGAGTGCCTGTCTCATCTAGTCCCATCTCTACGGATGGAGGCATCACTCTTATGCCAGGTACTCCACTTGATCTTCGTCTGAAAACACAATCGACCATTAAACAACATTATGTATGAAAAAAAAAACAAGTGAAATTAGTTCAATCCTTAAGCATATCGTTTTGTTGCAAATGTTTGAAGATACCCTTACCCAATAATTACCATGTGTAATGAGAAAGGTTTTTCAATAAGAGCGAGTAGATGTTGAAATGGAATAAAACAAGCTGTGTATGAAATATCAAAAAAAAAAAAAAAAAAAAAAATCACCCGGTGGTTCAATTTTCAATGACTTTCCGGATGAGTTTGAGCGATGGCCTATGTTATGTTCCCCATAGGCATTCGATTTCAGGAAACCCAACAAAAAAAAGTCCAGCGGGGTCAATCGCATGACATTGGTGGCCAATGCACGTCACCTCTGCGAGAGATTACCTTACCGAATCGTTCATGTAGAATGTCAGCCGTGGCGTCGGCTGTGTGGCACGAAGTGCCGTCCTGTTTTAACTGCGGAACGCCGCGCCGTCAAGGTGGTATGGTTCATTTTGGGCCATACGAAATTATTATAGTATACCCGCATCAATTGAAACCCCCTTTACATGTACCTAGCATGTATGTATGTACAGTGTACACTTTCTCCATCAAGAAATCTGCCATCGAATATCTATCGAATATCATCTAAGCTACGAGTATTTGGTGCGAAAATGCAAACAAAAATATAACAGACTCTTTCAGTCTTTTTTTATTGAGTTCTTTTACAACATCATATTTTTTGAGACCTTCATCTTCGGCATAATGTATCTAGCAGTCCTGAAGACAGCTCAAAACGAAGGATAAACAGTGGAAATATTCGCCCTTTTTGGACTTCGTCACTCGTCTTTTATTAATAGGGATATTATAGCAAAGTAAGTCTTGAGATACGACAAAACCAGTGTTAATAGGCCAAACTTGACCTTGTCAAGATACATTTTTAAATTTTAAATGGTTATCATGTTCACACTGTTTTGATTTTCGAGTGCTAATTGTGTTATTTGCAGTTATTTGAAACATTAATCTTGGTAAAAAAAAAATGGTATTGGATCGTTAACACTTGCGTGCAATGATTTCAGAATTCAGAATACAAACGTGACAGCACTTCGCTACAGCACAAATTTCGTGAATGTCTCCCAAAATTAGTTCTTGCTAAAGTAAAAATCGGTGACGTGCTTTAACTGATCACAAGTCGCCACCGTGCTATTTTATCAACATAGAATGGCCGATTCCCAGTGGTCAGACAAATATCCTTTATTAAGCAACCGGAAAAACACGAATCATTCTCCATCACTGTATTGTAGGCTTAATAAATCTCCTATTTTGTACGGTCGTGTATTGTTTTTAATTCACTTTACAAAAATTATTCATAAACAAAACTTATGCATGTAATTTGAAAATGAAGGTCGAAAAATACCTAAAATTCCTAACTTAAAAAAAGCTTTTGCATGATATTGTAAGTATTGCTATAGTTTTTATATTAAAAAAATATGTCAATCCCGCCTAAACAGGGTCTCCGGCCCTTAAAATTCGTATTCTTTTTGTGAACGATTCTGCAAGCTCTAACTTTTAGTCAAAAATGAATGCAGAGCACAAATTTTTCTAACTCCAGTAGTTTAACTATGAGTATATAAACACATACATACATGTAATGTTCGGAAAATGTTATAATTCTTGCGAAAAGAGCAAATTTAAAAACCTGTTTTTGTGTCAGTTTTGACAATTATTGTATCAGTTTACTTAACAATTGTCAAAGTGGAATTGACATTTGCCTATATTTGCAAAAAATTATAGCATTTTCCGATTTAACCCTGTTTTTTTTTTTAAACTTGTTAGCAAAATTATTTATTTATCTAAAAAAAAAACTTACCCAAGAGGTCTTGATAATGAACCTTGACTTCCAGACTCTTTTCTGGAAAAATAAGGAACAGAGTTATAGTTATATATTTTGAGCTTTCCAAAACATTGTATAACAAGTGTTAGGATAAATAAAAGTGAAATATTTTGATAATCTTAAAAAATCATACAATATTGAAAAACGAAATTTGAAGTCAAGTAGAATACAAAAAAAATACATAATGTTAAATAAACCATGTTTGTAAAGTAAAAGTGAATACTTTGTTTTTACCTAGGATTTGCATCAATGGTATCTAATTCAATATTGTTGATATCAATGAGTGGCTGATGTAATGCAGCTGTAGTTGTTGTGGTGTTGGTATCATGTGTTTCTGTATTTGATTGAGTATTTAGTGCAATTGTTCTTGAAGCTTCATCATTTCTAAAAGCATAATTTAAATCATAATAAAACAAAAAAACAAATCAAACTACAAACAATGTCATAAAATATAAAATAAAATTAAAAATCTTATAGGTAAGACTTGACTTTAATTGAAAAAAAGGAATACAAATGTATCTACTGTCATACCCGGTCAATAATATTGTAAGTACGTCAAATTTTGTATAATATAATTGATCGTGTTGGGGTTCAAGATAGAAATTTGAAACAATTTTAAGTCTCAAAATTATATTGTATCAAAATTATGTGTATTATAGGTAGCTCCTTTTTCTTTTTTAAGTGCCAACTCTGGCCACCCTATCAAATAATTTTTTAACTTAATATTTTGCATTTCCATATAGACTTAAAAAAAAACAACTGAGACTTAAAATTTCATAAATGAAATATATTAAAAGTTTTGTTCAACCTATTCATTGTGTTTTTTTGTTTGTAACTTTAAAGTGAAGCACTCATTAAAGAACAATATAATAAAAAAAACTTTTGTTAAATTTAGGATAAATGTATTGAGTTTGAAAAAATCATCGACTGTGTTTGAGAATATTGTGCTTAAATACAAACAAAAAGAAAACTTATTTCGCAATTGAAAGAAATCGTGAATACTAAATACTTATACGCAGGGAAGGTAATTAATTAAATAATAATAATGTATTTTAACAATTAAAAATAGCAAAAACATAATTGTTAATGATTTAAAATAGCACAAACATAAATGTATGTATTATTTTTATACTTTGTGACAGGAACGGTAAAAAACATTATGGTTATCAAAATACTAAAAAACGATAAAATCTCATTTTTTGATGTAGAAAAATCATCCACAAGCTTCCAAATAACATATCAAAAGTTAAATCACCACAATTACCCTTTTTACGAATGTATTCTTCGCTTCAACTTATTACATATTTTAAATTGTCTCAGGGAAAACCGATTTAAGACATTATGTATGCAACAAGTTCTTATGAATTTGTAAAAAGAATTTATCGAAAAGGACCAGTTGTACAATACGGCACATATTTGATATTGATATCATATAGTTTACTCGAATGCCTTTTCTAAATCCTATTTTGGATCCGTCTTGTAGGCTTATAAACTGAACTTCTGAGAATATGATTTATACTTTCGAAGACGATGCAGTATCGCTAGTTATAGCCTGATCAACAGCTAGCAAGAACTATATATCCTAAGATACAGATCATTTCTGGTATCCTTTTGGTGTAGTCAGAAATGCCAAAAGCCAAAAACTTGTAATTTGATACTATAGCTTACGTTACGGTACTAACGGGCGTAAAAGGATGTTGGTCATTTTTAACGGACAATACTCTGAAGGATCAATATGACCAAAATCTAGACACTTTGCCACCTACCTAGGTAGGTTTCTTGTTGATTAGGGTACATCTGGTTCATCTTAGTGGTCGGCTTACTGTCCCTCCAAGTTCAAATAGTTACGTGCCACCGCCACCGCTCCGATTGCTTAGTTTGTTATGGAAGTTGGTTTGTTTGGATAAGCCATACAAACTCTTGGAAATAGCCCCTATCTATCGTTACCCTCTAGAGGCGCAATGTGAATAGACTCTTTACTTAATGCCACTTAAACAGGTTGCTGAATTGGTGAAGTGTTCTTTAAAGAATCATAACCTGCCAACTAGGCGAGGTATATGGTTCCCAGCCCAGATTTGTGATTTGATTGTTTAGGTCGGTAGTGGGGATTTTTTGTAAAAGGTTGGTTTAGAAAAATTCACTGGAAAATAATATCTTAACCCCATTTTGGTGGCATAGAG
Source organism: Platycheirus albimanus (assembly GCA_916050605.2). Taxonomy (NCBI): domain Eukaryota; kingdom Metazoa; phylum Arthropoda; class Insecta; order Diptera; family Syrphidae; genus Platycheirus; species Platycheirus albimanus. The sequence continues at coordinate 38,221,610 of OU696698.1, forward strand.
GAAAAGTCATCTGATATTCTCGAAGTTTTGACCAAATTGATTTTGATGTGGATATTTGAGAATTTTTAAAATATTTCTCGTCAGCTTTGTTGGTTATTGATTGTTAAATAAAAACGATTTTCATTCTATTTTTCCCAACGTTTTGACGGTGGTTGCCGTCTTCTTTAGGAGGTGTCCATTATTTTATATTTATACAAATAAATACATTTATGAGGGGACAAAATATGACTAAAGTTAGAAATTAACAAATTGTTGAATTTAACATTAAAAGAATAATTTTTGTTTTCAATTAAAACATTTTTAAAATCAACACTTCTCGTTAGAAGATTAGTCTGAGTGATGGCGACTGTTATACAGGGTGATTCACGAGCGTTGTGCCAAAAAGCTAGAGCGTGTAGGATGGATTGAGACAAGAAAAAAATCGTACGGGAGGGGCAATTTTCTAAAAACATGACCTTAATTTGAAAAAAAATTATTAAAAAATAACGGTAACTCCTACAAAGCCATTCTATACCTTTTTGTAAAGCCAAAAACTTACTTATTTACTGTAATTTTAAATGAAGTTATTCTATAGAACCATTTTCAAAATATTAATTTTCAAACTCAAAATTAAAAAAAAAAAAAAATTAAAAAAATAATTTTAAAACTAATTTTTTTCAAAATTGTACGTAATTAAGTATTATTGTTGTTCTCAGAATTCAATGCTCCCATAAATTTTAAATCCAACACTGAAAACCGTATGGCTCTATGAATTTTTGTTGCCAAGGCATTCAAAAATAACCGAACCTACTTCTTCACAAAAACAAGAAAATCTAGCCTTACGGGATGGCACAAGTGATCTTCAGACAATTTTTTTCGTGTTTTTGTGAAGAAGTAGGTTCGGTTATTAATTTTTTTACCAAAATTTTGAGTTTGAAAATTAATATTTTGAAAACGGTTCAATAGAATAACTTTATTTAAAATTACAATAAATAAGTAAGCTTTTGGCTTTACAAAAAAGTATAGCATGGCTTTGTAGGAGTTACCGTTATTTTTTAATAATTTATTTTCAAATTAAGGTCATGTTTTTAGAAAATTGCCCCTCCCGGCTAAACGGAGGGGAATAGACCCCCCCTCCCATACGATTTTTTTCTTGTCTCAACCCATCCTACACGCTCTAGCTTTTTGGCACAACGCTCGTGAATCACCCTGTATATACTATCGGAAACCAAGGATCAGTAAACGGCTGATATGTTTTGTATGTCTTGTTTACATGACATGAACCATGTTGTTCTTGTTGTTTATTATGTGGAGTGTTTCTAAGGTGTAGCGTCTGGATGTATGGTTTTCTGTTGCAAGTATTTCCACCCCTTTGAAGAGGACAGCAACCACCGTCGAAGCTTTGTGAAAAATAGAACGAAAGCTGTTTTCATTTAACAATCAATACGACCAACAAAGCCGACGAGAAGCCAGAGCTTCCTATATATAAATAATGCAGTTATTCTATTAGATTTCAGAATATTTCCTTTTCTTAATCATTGCACTAAAGGAAACCAAGTATTTAATGTGAAGATCGATCTGTAGAGACATTTAGGGCATCCGTTGGGCATGACCTAAGAGCCCCTGAGATACCAATTCTAGCCGGTCTTTAAATCTTTTTTAACTTTTCAGTTCTGTAGGCTTTGTTGAGATCGGGCCATCAGACAATAGACCCATAGATTTTAATTGAGAATACCACTGCAATACATACAGGGTGTCCCAAAAGTCAACGTCAATACGGAAACGGGTAGGTGGTGACAGTTATCAGAAAAATAATAAAAAAAATCTTTGCCATGTATTTTGTGAGTTAGAGGCATTCGAAAAAAAAATCGAAAAAATGCTCACCCTCTGACGGCATTTCAAGTGCCGTGATTACAAATCTTAATTTTTCTCAATTTTTTTTTCTGTTATGGAACCTCGAATAACCTCGCTAACAAATGCATTACAAAATTTAAACACACCTGCATCAGTTTTGAAGAAAATATCACTTTTTCACCTAACTAAATACTCAAAATTTTTACATGACCCTAATTCAATGGGCTGTAGTGTAAAAAAATGTACTACGAAATTTTGGCAAGTTACCTTAAAAGTTGGCGCGTTCAATTCTCCTTCCAAAATGGTATAAGGTTTTTTAGAATATTCCATAAATAACGGAAAAAAAATGTTTTTCTCAAATAAACAGGTTTTAAGATAATTCTTTTTCATTCATTAAAAAAAAATCTGAATGTACTCCAGGCTTTCTCGTCCAAGTTTAAGTTCGAAGAGAGTGACCGTTATTATTTAGAAGTAACTACGAGCAGGCCCAGACTTCAAAGGGCTATCAGATAGTGATTCATTTCTATTTTTGGGTTTAAGTTTGAAATAAAATTCAATTTTTCAACAAAAATTACATCAAAGTTTTTTTCGATTAGTTATAACTATAACAAACGTTCAACAGCAATGCAAGAAATACATCTTCTTAAATAAGATCGTTTTATAAGACGAGCGAATCTTCTTGAGTTGATGTCTGCAACAGCCTCCGTGATTTTTTGGCGCAGCTCTGCTAAATTTTGGATTGGTTTTGAGTAGACTTTTTCTTCTTCTTTTTTTAACTTTGAAGCGATACTGCGATTTGTCTTCCCGTATCAAATGTGGATTTTCTACATGCCGATGCCACTCGTGCAAATTGTGAAGGTTCATGTATCCATCCTTTTTAAATGTTGATTCATCGGATCACAGAATTTTGTCCAAGAATCGCGGATCTTCCCTGTACAGTTGTAGTATCGTTCGACAAAATGCAACTCTTCCAGGGTAATCTCGGGGTAGTAGGCTTTGCACTCGTTGAACATGGTATGCATGGAGCTCATTTTTCTTCAAAATGCGATGTGCTGTACTTTTGGGAACTCCTGTTCTTGTTTGAATTCCACGTACTGAGGTACTTGGGTCTTGATTGACTTCTTGTAGCACTTGGTTCTCGTAGGGCATGAGGGGCCTGCCTTCACTAGTTCTTTGGTATGGAAATCGACCTTCTGAGAATGACAGGTGCAAATTCACAAAAACCCGATGATCCGGATAACGCTCAGCATTTAATATTTCTCATGGTAAAGTCTAGCTACAGCACTAGCATTGCTTCTGCATTCTCCATAAATAAGGTGCATGTTCGCATATTCCTGCGCAGTGTACAAAGATGGCATGGTGATGTTATTAAGTGAGATTATAACGCACTTAAATCCCAAGGACAACAAAAATATTCCAAGGACCGGATCAGTTTTACTAAACGACAAGAAATGAATCACTATCTGATAGCCCTTGGAAGTCTGGGCCTGCTAATAGTTACTTATAAATAATAACGGTCACTCTCCTCGAACTTAAACTTGGACGAAAAATCCTGGAGTATATTCAGATTTTTTTTAATGAATGAAAAAGAATTATCTTAAGACCTGTTTGTTTGAGAAAAACATTTTTTTCCGTTATTTATGGAATATTCTAAGAAACCTTATACCATTTTGGAAGGAGAATTGAACGCGCCAACTTTTAAGGTAACTTGCCAAAATTTAGTAGTACATTTTTTTTACACTACAGCCCATTGAATTAGGGTCATGTAAAAATGTTGAGTATTTAGTTGGGCAAAAAAGGGACATTTTCTTCAAAACTGATGCAGGTGTGTTTAATTTTTTTAATGCAATTGTTAGCGGGGTTATTCGAGGTTCCATAACAGAAAAAAAAATTGAGAAAAATTAAGATTTGTAATCACGGCACTTGAAAGGCCGTCAGAGGGTGAGCATTTTTTCGATTTTTTTTTCGAATGCCTCTAACTCACAAAATACATGGCAAAGATTTTTTTATTATTTTTCTGATAACTGCCACCACCTACCCTATCACCCGTTTTCGTTTTGACGTTGACTTTTGGGACACCCTGTATATGGAAATCTAGAAAACGGTCTTCGGTTGAAGACCCCAATTTTTACTAAATGTTTTGCTGCTTATTAACTCCTTTTCTAATATTCATTTCCCAGCAGAGTTTTGGAACAGGAGTAATTCTCCTAGATATATATAAAGTTATTATTATTATTATTATTATTTTTTTTTTTTTTTTTTGATATGTTATCTAAAATGTTATTAATAAGGGTTTCATGAACAAATCAATTTGAGTTGCATTTGCTCACAGCAAAAATAGGATTTGATTTTACCCTATCAGGACATCTCTTCATCAGCAAAAGTGTGATTTTAACATTTAGATATACTCCAACATAAATTAAAAATTTAATAACACAAACTTTAAAAATTATGGTAAAAATAACTAAAAACTATGTTTTAATGTTATAAAAGAAAAACACACAAACAAAAATACCTTAACAATTGCTTTTTCAAATTTGCAAATGGTGTTGATACATTAACATTAACTGTTCCTGCACTTCCATAACGGTCAAATGCTTTGGATTCCTAAGAATTGATAAAATTTTTATTGATTTTTTTTTGTATAGCTATATTTTAATTTAAACATACTTTCAGCATTTTCTTTTCCTCTGCTAAAATTTTCATAACGTATCTATAATTTCTGGAGAATCGGTTCAAACGAATCACAACTGAAACCATAAAGGCCTCAAGAAGACGAATAATTGGATTAGGTGGGTCCATTTCTGTAAGAAAAAGAATTTCATTTTTAAAAAAATAGAAAAAGCGTATTATAAAAGGGCCTACACATATTCTTATGGGGAAAAACATAACATTAATGCCCTTTAGCATTTATCGGCCCGATAAGCCAACAGGAGGCTTAACTTCAAAGGAAATCAAGATGGATCGAAACATACTCGAATATTATCATCAGGTTATTATACATTTATAAATAGAATCACTAGATAATTCAGCGATTGAAGTAAGGGAATTTTAGAGAAGGTAGACTTCAGCCGGTGGGTAAGCCCAAACATTAAAGTGCCTAAAAAAGATGGCGCGATGTCAGAATATGTGTCGATAATACGAGTAAAAAAAAACTTCAAGAAATATTTGCCCTGTTTTCGGGATGCAATGGTGTTTTGCGTCATAGATCTTTCGGGTGCATATCTACAGGTTCCGGTAAATGAAACCTTAAAGAAATTACTTATTATTATTATAAATACTTTTAAAGGTCTATTTGCGTTTAAGAGTCTCATCTTCGGTGTCAGTAGTGCTCCGGGTACTTTTCAATCCATTATGGATAGGATTTTGCTGGATTTGAAGAGTGTAAGGAGTACCTAACATTGAGGATATTATATTAGGAGCTGAATCGAGTTACGATTGTTTTGTATTATTATTGAAAGTTATGCGTTGTTTAAGTAAACACAATGTCAGATTACATTTTTTAAAGTGTAAGTTCTCAAAAATATAAGTTGAGGCGGGGTTAGGCCAACCAAGATAAGGTATAGGTCATAGTCGATGTACGTGCTCCAAATAATTTGCAGCAGCTCGCATCCTTTTTGGGGATTAATACATTTTTACAATCAATTTTTACCGAATTTTTCATCAGAATTTTTAAGTGTAAAGGGTCAGAATTTTATAATGGCCATCTGAGTGGGAAGTGCATTTAAAAATGCAAGGAGTTTTTGCTGAATAACATTCTTTTGGAGCTTTACGACCCTAGTATAGCAATATTATTCTTACGGATGCTAGTCCCGTATAGGTGTTGAGCTATTTTAGCTCATGTAGTATCTACAAGGTACCAAACTAACAATTGGTGGTTCTTAAATTGAATGAAATATTTGTTTACCATCAGAATCCTTATCGGTGGCATCAGCACTATCTGTTTCTGTTCGTTTTTTCGTCTCTGATTGATCTTCCACAGAAGTGTCCTTACTTGTGGAAGGTACATCTGCTTTGGGTTTCTCCGACTTAGGTTTTTCAGTTCTTTCGTTCTAAAAGTATATAAACAAAATAAAATCAATTCAAAGGTGCAATTTAAGAAAAACATAGTTTTGTTAAAAATATCTACAAAATAGTTAATATATTATATAGTTTTTTCACTTTTATTATTTGGGGTTTAATAAAAAATACAGTCCACTATTAGCTTTTTAAACATAATTTGTTCAGTACAAAGTTGTTTTGTCGAAGCTTGAAGTTTTTTTTTATTATTATTTTATTTTAACAGTCTTGCAGTTTTTGTGCATCTATACTTTATAAAGAAATATGTACTATATAGACTTGTAGATATACAAAGAAAAGTGCACCATCAAAAAGTAGTGTTATTTGTGTATCGTGATATCAATTCTATGAATTTTGCTATATTAGGTTATTTTCTACGTTGTTTTCCTTAGTGCCATACTTTTTATCCTTAACGGAGACAAGAGATATTTAAAAGTACTATTTGTACTTATTATGTAGTATTTATTTAAAGAAACCAGGTTAAGTGCCATTATAGATAGAAACAAACATTTTGGAAGAAATGATTTAAAAGAAATGAAATAGAAAATACGAAGTCGGATGACACAACATTATAGAATTTCTATATAACGTATTCTTGACCAACTCACGTCATCTCCGTCACAGCTTTCAGGATATACTAGTGGATCGGATATCACAGATGATCTGGGAATATCTGGCTGCATACTCTTTATGCCGATCCTGGAACCCGGTGCTGAGGCATATGAACGCTGCCGCGTAAATTGTTTTTTTCCATTGTTGCTTATTTCTTTACAAACCTTTTTGGTGGCATTTTTATTTTTATTTTTTTTATTGAGCGTTTGATTTGTTATTGTTTAATTATATATAGAAATGAGGGATATTGATATATTGTATATATGTTCTTTAAATATTAACAAATTATTTATTATGTAATATGAAAACTCCAAAGAAATATTGAAGCTTAACTAAAAATGATTAAAATAAATTCAACTGGGAGACACATAAATGTAAATACAATGTGTTAATGATTCAAAGAGGATATCAAGTCAACAAAATGTTCATGTTCACCTCAAAAAATATTATTTTAGCATACAAAAATGAACACAATAAAATCTTACTTCGAACAGGTTTTTCCTTCGGGTCATCTTCTTCTCACTTTCGTCAATTTTTCCCTGATCCTCTAGGAAATCGACTTCGTCCTCAATCAAGTCCAATTCAAATTTCTCATCCATATCATCGAACATGTAGTAATCACCAGCTCGAATAGCTGCAGAATAATTAAATAGAATTGAAAGAAATTAAGTTATATTACACAATTTAGTTTTTACGACATTGTTATACATATATTTTATATAATATAAAGATTTTGTATCTTTTTTCTAAAAGGAAGTTAAACATAAAAGTTAAACAAAAACGAACCAAAGCAACATTAATAATGTTTTGAGTGCACATACATGTTATGTTTATTTTGAAGCGAATGTAAGTGATGTTTTATTGAGAAAAAAAAAATTATTTTATAAACCATTAATATTACTTTATTGGCTTTATTTAAATTCGAAAATTTATAAAGTAATGAATGATAAACCCAAAGAGTTAAGGTTTACTTTATAAATCAAATTTTAAACAAAGGTATTTCTTTCCAATAAGTCTCTGAAAATAGTTTCCAAAATTTTTAAACTCAAAATTACTGCAATCAATCAATTTAAAATTACAGTTTTTGTACCTAAGCCGACCCGTTCGATGTGGGCCAAAGAGTGGCACAAGGGGATGTTTTATGATCAATTCTGTTTTTGCTGGCAATTGACGATGTAATAGCTGCTACGGTGGGCGGAGATTATGAAGACATGTATCAGTAAGAAGAAAATGCAGGCTACAGGACTTAGTTAACCGTTGCGTTGGCTGAAGATTCATTGGCTGTGGAATTAGACTCTCAATGGAATCCAGGCTAATAGAAGCGTTGGATGACAAAAAACAACTTGGACGTCATTTTTTTTAAAAGAAACAAAGTCACAGCTTAGATGGATGGAAGGATATTGTTGCTTTTATTCATGGGGTACTTTCAAATGCCAGTTATATTGTTGTATTCTACATTACTGAACGGGAAAGCTCTTCGTTCACCGATTCATTTCATTGACCAATCGCATAAAAATATCTTAACTGGATTTCACATCTCTATCTTACACAACTTAAACTTCTTCCCCTATTTCGTAGGCAATATTTTAGGGCATGATTCTTGGGAATATTTTAAGAAAAAAGTGATTTTACAGTAAAGGCCGGGTTGTGTACGATTAACCGAATTAAAAATTCTCGTTTTAAAAATCATAAAAGTCATCACAGGCAGGAAAAGTGAAACATGTCGTAAAACTGAAAACTGATATCAAAATCAAGACTTAAACGAAGTTTCTATCGTACTAACAACGCAATTACCGTTAGTCATGGTTCCCAAAAGTTAGCCTTTTTTTAAATCCCCAAAAATTATATCAAAATTAGAGATAGACGCTTACTGTAGAACGATTATTTTCTAAAAATATTCCCAACAATCATGCTCTAAAATATTGACTACGATTTAGGGGTAACCCTGTATTATATTCTGGAACGTATTCATTTCTCTATTCTTCCAGAATATATTCCAATTTTTTTTAAATTTCACAGTGTGAAACAATAAGGCTAAAAAAGATAACATCTTTTGAAGATGTTCTTGTTTGTCAAATATAAGATGTGCACTATTAGGACGGAAGATTGATTTCACAAGAACACCATTTAACTTTACTCTAGTAAAATGCGATTTATTAAATAATGTGCATAATATTTTGTTTGGGACATGAGAACCTGTTTTTAAGCTTTGTATTCCTTCTCCGTACTCCCTATAAGTTCCATATTTTTAATGTCGCAATGCATGGACAAATCTAAGAGGACATGGAAGAGTAAAATATGCACTTTAATTTTTGTTGATATGTACTTATAAGCTGTGGAAGTTTAGGCTGTGTAATCGATACTCATATATTTTCGTACATAATTTTTATTTTTACTCGAAGTCGGTACTAAGAAAAAGCTGTAAGTGAATACGTTCCACACATGTTTTCAACTTTACTTTGTTTAAGAATAATGAGCTGTGGATGGTAAAAGTTTGAAATTCAAGACCATCCTATAAATACGGGAATTTAACATAAACTGTGTAACGTGAAAGGCCTCAACGCCAAGTAAATAACCGGAAAGTTTATCACAAAAAATAAAGGGACAATATACTGTGGATCCCATTATGAAGATAAGAACAATCCACTAATTTTGTTTAATAAAATCTATAATAAAAACATTGAAATAGAAAAATTATTGAGATTTTGATTAAATGTATACATAATTACATATGTACCTATGATAATATTGTGTTATATTTGATTACACAACATTTATATATAATCCATAACATGTATGTGCATATTCAGTAGTTTTTGATTTCCAACCCACTTACAGTTTATAAATAAAATTAGAGAAATGTTCTATATAAAACACTAGTTACTTTAATGTGTGTTCTTTTTTCATTCTGTATTTAAGAAGATTCGTAAAAAGATCATAGGAAAATTCAATACGTTTCAAGATATCTTTTTGTTTTGAAAAAGTGCAAAATGGTTGTTAGACCAATTAAATCATTCTCAGACGAAACAAATTGTGCGATTCTATAAACATTGCTTCGTTTCCTGCAATTTGCTACGTGAAAAATCTATTCAAGCCGATTGTGCGTTTTATTTTTAAAAAGCAAAAGAAACTACATAAATAATGTTTATAAAAAAAACAAAATGCTTAAAAAATAAAAACACATTGTAAATCAATTCTACAACAGAGGTTTAGCTGTAACTCTTTATTCAACCCTCCAATTTTTAGGGTTGACTTGTATCTTAAAGCTAACCTCTGCAGTTAAACTGGCCTTTAAACTATCTCTGCAATTAAAATTGAAATTAATTCAAAAGGAAAACAGCCAAGACGCTCATTGCACTGAAATTAACAGGAACAAAAAGAAAACTCCTTGCACCACAGTTTCCCTTTCACTAGCAATATTTTAATTTTTTTTTATCAAAACATAGCAATTATAATTGTTTTAAGATGAACTACTATTTGTTTTCTTGGAGTTAAGAAAACAAATGCCTGTTGATTTTTAGAGCTTAATTATTGAATTTGTATCTAAAATGATTAATTTTTTTATATATAAATGTATAAATGTTTGTATATAGAAATTGTAAGGAAATATTGATTTTACCCTGTGGATGATATTTAATCTCTTTCCGTTTTTGAACTCTTGGGCCAGGAAGAGGAAAACCATGTTCTTCTATAAGTAGGATATGAGGAAAAATAATTATGAGAAGCCAAAATTAAACAAAAAAGAAATAAAAAAAAGATAAAATAATAACATAGTTTTTCATTTTTGAATATGATTTTGTTCCAGTTTTTTTTTTCTTTGAAGATTTCAGAAGGTAGAATAATAAAAATCGAAAGAAATGCTGATTGAAATAATAAAACATGTATGCAACTCAGATAAATACAAGATGGAGGTGTGAGGGGTATTTATTGCAACTACATTTTTGAAACATCTAAATAAACGTGACCTTTTCAATTGAGGAGTTTTTTTTTTTTTGAATTGTATTGCTTCTCCAACACAGAGTCCTTAAGTTTATATAAAATTAAACAGTAATAACAGTGTGTAGTACAACATGTTTATCTTTAATGAAAGGTCGTTTATTAATAGTCATAAAGTGATTTTGCGAAACTTGAAATCAAATCTTATCGATGAATTTCAAATGCTTTGGGGCTGTTTAGTTTCACTTAATTTCTATCTAAACTGTGCAAATTAAGCATTTGATCTTTGCGTGTTACTGACCAAAGATTCATATATTAAAAAATAAACAACAATTTTGTTTGTATTTTCTTTGTTTAACAACACTTTTATATGTACATTTGGAATTTTTTAAATATAAACAATTAACTAGTATATTGCATTTAAGAATAAATTTACACTCTGCATGTGAAGTTGCACGCGAAACGTCAATTGTAATTGATTCCGAATACAAAAAGTCAACAGGACCCCAGCTGTTTGGACGTTGGGACAATGGTTCATCAGGTGCTGATAAATTGCTGTATCGATGACGGTTTGTATTATCTTCCATTGAATAGGTGGCATTGCCCATGCTTAGATGGCGGCGATGAAGAGATTTTTGACGGAGGGTAACTGGAACATCTTCGGTGCCCTATAAATGTTTACAGGAATTTAAGAAAGAAGCCAATTTTAAATGAATTTTAATTTGCTGAGGAAATGATTCATTAGCAAGAACAAGTCCTGAAATTATCCTTCACAATGGTCTTAATTTTCCAAAAACCTAATCTCACCCTAGCTATGACATTCTGTGTATTTGATCTGATCATCCCAAAGTAGTCCTTGAAATGAGTTGAGGTAACATTGTATATTGTCAAACTTTGAAACTGCTTGACTTTTTTTAACGCTTTTATTTATTTTAATTAAAATAGTAAAATCTCAAACAAATAAAACACTGTGAGTTTCGTAAAAAAAATAATACAATAATAATAACTTAACTTTTTTTCCAGAATTAGCAAACCCAGTTTTTTAAAAAGCCCTTCAAAATATCTTTTCGTGTAACCAACTTTGACAAAAACCGAAGTGCTGTATTATTTTTTAAATATTTATAAGGTACTCGATGGCCCAAACTGATACGCGGTCGACCTTATAAAATCAAGTTTTCTATATGTCAAAGTTTTCTCAGCTAACTGCTTTCAAAACATTAAAATATCCTTTTTCCCGTTAAAGTATAAAAATATAAACTATTAAATTTGCCAAAAAAAAAAAAATGTTGGACAAAACGATGAAAAGAAATTTTTAATAAACTATTGTTTTATCTATTAAAGTATAATATGCAATTTAAATTGTTTATTCTAATGTAGGTATTATTTACTATAAACTAAAAACACCTTTATTACTTATCTAATTATTGTCACTCGGACTCACGGCAGAAATGGTTTCGATTATTTAAAAATGGAGCTAGTATGTAAAGTATGATTACATAAAATCAATCTATCTTATCTATCTTCTGTCCAAAAGTTAAAATGTTTTTTTTAAGACATAAAAAAAAGTATTTTTTTTTAACCTGAAATTTTCGTTATCATATTATTCGCCGAAATAAAATATTCGAACACTTGCAATGCCTACTTAATTGGCTTAGGGGTTCTATTAATTATTAACATGTCATTATGTCATTAAAATACTATTCAATATAGATGCCAAGAAAGCTTGGATGAAAATAAATGCCGTTTACTGTCTTTAACGTATGATTCTTTTTTTCTTTAATTTTGCGGTGAAGAAGTCCTAAAATTTAAAGCCATGTTTTACAAAAGCTTTCCTTTAAATGCTCCACTAGACTAAAGTAAGAGTTGGATTCGAGACAGTACAGCCAATTTAGTTTTATGTACCTCTGCCAACAGGCAGACACCCATCTATATTACTATCATACGAGTAGATAAGTTTGACTTTTTTTTCCGCTTACCTGTCAAAAACGGTTTTTGGTAGAATAACAAAATGGCCAAGTCAAAGAATCACACAAATCACAACCAAAACCGCAAGGCTCATCGCAACGGTATCAAGAGGCCAACCCGTAACCGTCATGAATCTACCTTGGGTATGGATCAAAAGTTCTTGACCAACCAAAAGTTTTCCCGCAAAGGCAACTTATCAGGTGTGGAAGCCAAGAAGCGCTACGAAGAGCGTTTAGCTAGCCGTGCCGGCAACCCAAAACCAGTCAAACTATAAGCTGTGTATTGTATTGTGTGACCATGAATAAAAAAAAGACTGTGACTGTGGTGACCTTTGCTGCCTTAAACCTCGTTTCTAATATCTAATACATATATCATAATATGTGAAGATATCAACGGCTTCTAGCGTGCAGCGTTTGCTACAAGACTTACTGCCTGAGGATAATAAATACTCTAATTTGTATATAGAAAAGGAGGTATATAGAAATTCCGAACAAGAACTCTTTGGGTTCCTCTATCATTACTAAGTCAATTGGAATAATAGCTTTTGAATCATTTCCCTTAAAATATTTTTTTTAGAAAATTTTGAAAAAAAAAATCTACAAAAAGTCATACATCAACGACTGCTTCCGAAGCATCATAATCCTTTCCTTTACAAGTTTCCGAGACTGGTTCATTCCATGAAACTGCATTCACACTCGATTGTCGACGAGTTTCTCGAATCCTACTATTTTGTATACTAGACACCACTGAGCTGGCTCCACTTATATTAACAATTAAACTTGTTTGCATTGTCGTTGGAGGAGGTAGTAAATTGCTCATCGGTAAACAGCTCTCTTGAAATCCTTCGCCTTTTTCATCAACTGCTTTTGAATTGATTTCTTTGTCGACAGTGAGTGGCGGTGAGAATACTCCATATGATCCATCAGAACTAGCTGATGGCTTTGGTAAGAACTCAGATCCAACTGTTGAATCAAACGATAAGCGATTGGCATCAAGGAATCCATCAAAAGAAATAGTCATTCCACCAGAACTGGCTGAAGGTAGCTATTCAAAATCAAGATAGAGGTAATCAGTTGAAGACAAAGATCAGGGATATGTAACAAATACTTGTTGGTAATTGCGTCCTGGCATATAGGGCATTAATCCGCCAACCGTTGGTGGTAGAGCATTTACAATAATCTTGGTCTGAGGATCATTTTGAGGTCCTTCATCGTCATCATCAATAGGCGTATGGTAGCCTGACCCGTGGCAAGATGAGAAACTTCCACTGCGTAACAATGGAGGGGCTCCTTCTGTTTTTTGAAATGTTTTTTTTTTTACTTACTTTCACTTTGATAGACTTGCAATATTGATTTATTTAGTTATAGATAACACTTTTGTGACACTATCTCACGTAACCCGTTGGATGGTATTGATTATGATTAATTAAACCAAATTAAACACAGTTTCAAAAACAATTATCAAATAAAACATTTTGAGACAGGAAACTAAAAATAGGAGTCCACAAAATATTACAGTAGGTAAGTGCAGAATAATGATATAGGGCAAGGACCAAGGAGATATAGAACACTCTCGAATGGGCAATAGACATACAGGAACAAAATCGACACGTCTCGTCTTGGTGACGAGCAACGAGCTGAAATAAATAGAAAAACCGGACAAACAATTGACTTACCATCGAAATGAGTGGGCTTATCAATGGGACGTAACATTTTTTGTTGTGTGGCTCGAATTTTCTCCATTTTCCGTTTAATCTTTCTCAAAACCTCTTGTTCGTGTTGCTTTCGATGTTCAATTTGTTTCTGTCGGAGGTCTTCAATGATCTCAGCACCCCTTGAATTATATAAAGAATTGTTCTCATGAAATATAAAAAAAAACAAAATATTTCAATTTACCTGTCAGCCAAAATAGTGTTGGCTTTTGTATCATTGATTATGTGACAGAAATAATGACTTTTGAATATCCTTAGCTGTAAAATAAGAAAAGCAAAACAAACCGCATCCCACACAAGGAATGATTGACTTTTTAAAGTCGGACACTCGCTATTAGGATCTTCAGTTTCCACGGAAGGTGCATCACTACCATCTGCACACTCGATTCCCAACATATGTATTAGCCAGCAGGCATTCGCTTGGAATATGCTTAGAAACAGACAGCCACCGATTTGTAGGAACGTTTTGATTGTTATATTTACAACGTTGTACAGTAAAAGAATATTCCATCTAAGAAAAAAAAATTGTGTCAAAAATTTGGAAAATCCTTTTTGAAATAAAAAATATCTTTTTGTTTATAATGATCGCATACTTTAAAGGGTTATTAATACTCTTATCATCAATTAACACAGCATGAGCGGCAAGGAAGTTTGAATACGAGGTATTGGATGTCGCAATGGAAGGGAAATATTGAGCCTGGCAAATGATTCCTCATCTCGTTTCGTGGACAGCATTGAGTAATTGAAGCATTACATTCAAAAAAGTTTACAGTAAATGATAATGATATTGACTCTGGAACAGAATATGTGAAACCGAGGTACTGTTGTCAGCAAAATAATCAAGTGGATTAGAAGTTTTAAACAAAATAGATTATTTATAATGGTGAAAAAGAGAGCCGGAGAAAAAAAACGCAGCCTTTTTGTTCACCAGGATTTATTTTTAGTATCAGAAATAAATAACATCTTTACTTTTTTGAATGCACTACTCAGTTCTGGTTGAAGAGGTTCATTTTGAATGTATAATAAACCGCTTCTTCAGGTTTCAAAAAACCTTGATCTTGTATTTTATGTTTTATCTGCGGGACGTGGAGAAGTGATTAGTGTATCTGCCAGGTAGCCGAAGGTTCTGGATTTAAATCCCTCTTGGAAGGAAGTGAAAAATCTTCCAAGGGTAAAATTTGTCGATAAAAGTTCATATGAATCATTGTAGGTCCCTTGAATTTCTACATTTATGTTTATTCGAAATCATAAATTGACGGTGGATTACACATCAATTCAATGTGTTGAATGTTTAAAAAAAAACACTTCTTTCAGCGGAACACTTCTGACAAACAAATATTGGTCTTTCATTCAAAATCCTCTCTTAACATTGCTCTATTGTCTATAGTGGCAAGTTGAGTGGCGGTATGTCAAATTATTCCGAAAAAACAGGCAACCATTCACTTCAACTCGACTTGAAGGATTCATAGAGTCGATTGTTGATTAGGTTCGGATTCATATGCATACGTCCATTATTCGTCGTCTGCCACGATTCTATCATCGGTTTTTGAAGCACCACCATTGCATTTATTCAACATTTCTGTTTAACAAGCATGCCTTAATCTGACGGTACATTACACGACAATCTTGCAACATCAGTTCACGCACGACTGGTATTTACTAGTTTTGCCATATTTCAATGTATCCTAGTTTTTACCGTGCCATTAAATTAAGTCCAATGCAATAAGTCCAAAACCCCTGAAGTCTACCATTTTTTCCATCAATTGTTTTATTGAAGAAAAATATTTTGTTCTGAATTATTGACAATAATTTTTGTTTATGACATTTTTCATTTGTTATAATATACCAATAGAAAATTTGGTTTTGGACTTTATTGCATTGAACTTTATTCCATTGCAGCAGTTTTTACTATCTACTCTATAAGGCAAGTATTGCTTTCGTGCAGAAAAAAAATCGATGCTTTAATCAAACATGACATAAGGATGATAGAGAAGCCTTAAAAAGTGGTTTTTAATATGCCGTTCGTCTGCAGGAGCAGTTTAATTAAAAACGAGGTCTTTTTATTCCTTGAAGTCCGGCTCAATCTGTAACCTTACGGTTTTTTCGTTTCGCATTAGCTCGAAAAAATCTAATGATTTTGACTTGATAATTCAGCAAACATAGGACCGTTTAAAAAAAAAAACTGCGTTTTTAGTTTTTGGTTAGAAATGCAAATAACAAAAGTCAGGTATTTACGTGTTTTTTTAAGTGTTCACAAGTTGGCAATGGCTCTATCAAATGCACTCAGATTTGGTATAGTTCTTAAGAGTTTCCTATAAGATGACATTACAATTTTTTCTGTTGCTTCTTTTTAAATGGTAAACAACGAGCCACTAAATTGTAGACAACATTTTCTTGTTTTTTTTTTTTTTTATTTACTCAAAAACGTTTTATGTTTTAAAGATTTAAGATTACCTAACGGTAACTCCCCATGTATAGAGCCGTTCTGTTTTAGCCAAATTTTTTTTTTGTATATAATAATACAAATATAATAATACAAAAAAAACATAAGCGAAAGCTACAGTACGTTTGCAACGAACTGTTGGATACCCTTTTCCCTATATTTTTGTATGTGTATGCGTTCGCCTTCAGAAACAAAATTCTTCTTTAGCAGACAGGAAAAAATTCAATACCTTTATTTTGAGTGGCTGATGTTCAATAACTGCTGGCGCAATAAAAATAAAATGCACGACTGGGTCGCACGAACTTGCTCTTATGATAAGCAATTGCGTAGTGGCTGCATATGGATATTAAAAAAAATAAATAATTTCGAAAATTCTTTTATTTTTTAAATTAGTTTAAGAGTATGCAATAAAATTTCAAAGCTATAAGTCAATCTAGGAAAAAAAATATTGAAAATCGTTGGACCAGTTTTTTTTTAAAAGGTTATTTTTGAAAAACTTTTTCAAAAAATATTTTGAAATTTATTTGAGTATGCAAATATATGGCAATCTGTAGTTTACATTTGAAAAATAATTAAAAAAAAAAAAAAATGTACCCGTTTCCAACATATTTCGAAAACCAAAAATTTTTTTGAAAAAATTATAAATAATCAAAAATAGACGTTTTTGAAAATTTTGAAATGCCATATTATTAAAATTATGAATGACTTCCTGTGGCCAAAATTTTATTGAAATCGAATGTATAGTTTACGAGAAAATTTGATTTGAAAGTCCTGGTTCGATGAGAGGTACCGTTATTAGACAAATTTTGAAAAAAAATTTCGAACCAAAAGATAGATTTTCTTGCAAAAATAGCATTCTGAAAGTTTTATCAAAATCGTTAGAGCCGTTTTTGAGAAAATCAATTTTTGTCTTCAAGATTGTATGGCAGGTGCCGTTATTTTTGGACGTAGAGCAAAAATAAATAAAATGCACGACTGGGTCGCACGAACTTGCTCTAATGAGTGACAGTGTTTAGGGGCTTGAGATTTTGGTAAAAATAAAATTTTCAAAACTCTTAAATAAATACTTAAACTAATTAAAGCTGAAAAAAAAGTACGCCATTTTATTTCTTGGATAAATTTGAATTTATGAGAATAAATTTATAAAAATCTGTGGAGCGGTTTTTGAGAAAAAAAGTTTTTTTTGAAAAACTTTTTGAAAAAAAAATTCAAAAACGCCAGTTCATAGGTATTCAGCAAATACATTTATTTAAAATTTTTAGAAAAAAACTTAATAAGTAGTTTTCAAAATAATAATTTAAAATTTTTTTTTTAAATGCTTTAAAAATACAAAAAAATATTTTTCAAAAATATGCAATACAAATTGAGCTACCTACAGCTATATGTGTGTGAAATTTCGAAGGAATCGGTTGAGTCGTTTTCGAGATAGTCGAAAGCAAAAAAAAACGGTCCTATGGAAAGTACCGTTCTTAGCCATTTTTTAAAACTTTTTTTTCAGCCATATGATTGGTCTTACCTAAAAAGCAACACTGATTTTTTTAAATCGAAATCGTTAGAGCCGTTTTTGAGAAAAATAAGCTTTAACGTAACGCTTGTATGGCAGGTACCGTTATTTTTTGAGCTAAAAAAAAAATTTCAATTTCCCCTCTGTACAATACCTAAAAAAGTCTATATACCAAGTTTGAAGCAATTTGGCCCACCCGTTTGGGCTGTAGGTCTCTATACATACAGACAGACAGACAGACAGACAGACAGACAGACATACAGACGGACAGAATTTTTAGACGAAAGTCTTCGCTATCATCGTAATGTCATGTGTGATTGTTATCTCAAATTTTTTTTTCTGCACGAATCCATAACTTGTCTTATAGTACCTATAATCGCAAGTAAAAATGTGTTCCGAGAGACGGCCAAATAAATCCTAAATACCAAATTTGAAGCAAATCGGCCCACCCGTTCAGCCTCCAGAGGCGCGAACAGACATACAGACAGACAGACAGACGGACGGAATTTCCAGACCCACTTTTTTCGACTTCTCCATCATCGTAATGTCATGTGTGATTGTTATCTCAATTTTTACTTGCGATTATAGGTACTATAAGGCAAGTTATGCATTCGTCGAAAAAAAAAGTTTTGAGATAACAATCAAACATGACATTACGATGATAGCGAAGACTTTCGTCTAAAAATTCTGTCCGTCTGTATGTCTGTCTGTCTGTCTGTCTGTCTGTATGTATAGAGACCTACAGCCCAAACGGGTGGGCCAAATTGCTTCAAACTTGGTATATAGACTTTTTTAGGTATTGTACAGAGGAGAAATTTAAATTTTTTTTTTAGCTCAAAAAATAACGGTACCTGCCATACAACCGTTACGTTAAAGCTTATTTTTCTCAAAAACGGCTCTAACGATTTCTATTTAAAAAAATCAGTGTTGCTTTTTAGGTACGACCAATCATATGGCTGAAAAAAAAGTTTTAAAAAATGGCTAAGAACGGTACTTTGCATAGGACCGTTTTTTTTTGCTTTCGACTATCTCGAAAACGACTCAACCTATTCTTTCGAAATTTCACACACATATAGCTGTATATAGCTCAATTTGTATTGCATACCAATATTTTTGAAAAATATTTTTTTGTATTTTTAAAAGCAGTTTTTAAAAAAAAATTTAAAAAATTAATATTTTAAAAACTGCTTATTAAATTTTTTTCTAAAAATTTTAAATAAATGTATTTGCTGAATACCTATGAACTGGCGTTTTTGAATATTTTTTGAAAATTTTTTTCAAAAAGTTTTTCAAAAAAAACTTTTTTTCTCAAAAACCGCTCCACAGATTTTTATAAATTTAATCTCATAAATTCAAATTTATCCAAGAAATAAAATGGCGTCCTTTTTTTTAAGCTCAAATTAGTTTAAGTATTTATTTAAGAATTTTGAAAATTTTATTTTTATCAAAATCTCAAGCCCCTAAACCACTGTCACTCATTAGAGCAAGTTCGTGCGACCCAGTCGTGCATTTTATTTTTTTCTGCACGAATCCATAACTTGCCTTATAGTACCTATAATCGCAAGTAAAAAGGCGTGAGCCACGCCCAAAGTTTAGACTTTTCATTGCCAGGACAATTACTATGAACTCAGTAACATTCAATTTTTAAGCTTGCAGATCGATTTGAACAAAACAAGACAAAACTTAGATTTTTAAAAACTAGATTTTGAATGGAAATAGCGATTATTTTTTTAACAATTCTTGAATCACACTCTGCTACGTAACCAAGGAATATTAATTTAAGAGTTCATCTTTTCACTTAAAAACTGCGACCGGTAGTTGAAAAACGTTAAAAAACGTTACAAAATTAATGCATTATACGACTTTTGACGGAAACGCCCCTTAAAAGTGGGCGTGTCTTAAAAATTTGAAGCACTAACTGATCTTTGATCATTAGTCAGTATTTAGACATTTGTGTAAGACTACAGCTGAATCGAGTAGTTTTTAAACGATCTTATACCTGAACAAATGTATTTTATCAAAATCATACCTCTAAAAGTGGGCGTATTAAAAAAATTTACACAAGAAAATGTAGAGATATAACTATTTTTCATAAAACGAACGGCAGGGAAAAAGGTTTAAATTGAATATTGGTAGTACCTTAAATTTTTAAAACTACGTTCTACGTTCTCTCATGAAAAGTGGGCGTAAGCCACACCCAAAATCATTTTTTTGATTTCACACACAAGATGTTTATGTGCAAGTAATTCCAACAAAATTTAATGTTTTTCGCTCTAATATAACAATTGTTATTTTATAAAATCAATATTGATGGTTTTGTTTGAAAAATGGGCGTGAGCCACTCCCAAACTGAAGTATTTTTATTTAATTGGAAGAAGGTTTACTTAGAGCTTACGAGTGCAAAATTTTAGCATTATGCTTTTATCGTAACTGTACAAAATCATAATTTAATTTTACCAAATTGAGGTTGTTCATCAAAAATGACGATTGTGGGCGAGTTTGTGGGCGGATTTTACCGGTTCAAGAACTTAGCCTTGCTCTTGAACCAAAGATTATATATACCAAATTTCAGCTTTCTAGCTCAAAAATCGCGACCTCTAGACAGTTTACATACGGGCGGACGGACGGACGGTTATGGCTTAATCGACTAGGCTTTTGATTCTGATACTTTTCTATACCTAACGGTATTATTTCTCTATGTTACAAACTCTACACCAAATACAATATACCCATTCTATGGAATAGGGTATAAAAAGATAAATTGTATTCATTGCCAAGAAATTGAGTATAGTTGAAAGATAATTCTTTGCTATTTCCATTTCAATATGATTTCTGGCATATGGCTACCGCGGCTGTCTCGGATGTAGTCCAATTTTCGATCATTCTTTGCAGCATCGAAATCGTATATCGGAAATACCGCGGTGAATGTTGTTTTCCAAGTCATTACTCGTCAATCGTTTGTGGCTTATCGGTGTAGACTAGTGTCTTCATAAATACCACAATCTTGAAGGCCAACCCACAGGTCCAAAACTCAAAATTATGCGTCAACCAAATGTTTCCTTTAACAAATCAATTGTGGAACTCGCTCGAAACTACAACTCTCCCACATTAAAGAGATTAAATTGAGTAACAAAAAGGTCATTGATCATGGCTATACAACGGTGTCAATTGACTGTAACCCTCTTGCCGGCATCGTTTGAGTAACGACCTATGCTTCCATCATTGTACCACACCAAACTGTCAGTTTTTCTGGGTGTACCGGGACCGTCTCAGCAATGGCTTCAGATTATCTACACTCCAATCGTAAACGTGGTGTGAAAACGTTATATCGTTAATCGAAATAATGGCTCCAATGAACGATTGCTTCACCATACAATTGACCTAGTGCGCGATTTCAAGAACAGCACCATGGCCATGGCATGCGTTGTTCAATCCACTAGATTCATGATGAAATGGCGAACCAAACTAAAGATAAATCACATGGCAGATAACATATTGGTTGTCAATGAAAACAGAGCCCCAAACGCCAAACTTGCTCTAAAAACAAAACACTCTTTACAACTAAGAGTAGTTGATATTGCTCGAAAAATGTATAATAATAAACTTATAATAATATAAACCCACAGAGCAAGTACGTGCGACTCATTCATGCATTTTTTAAGTTTAAGTGCACTAAAATGTTCTCTAAGAAATACACTTGGACAGAATTTGAAGCATGAAGAAAAAAAAAATAATTCGAGGTTCTTAATTAAACAAAAAAAAAAATACATATAAAATTACATACCTTCTTAGAATAGTCCTTATAGGGCGTAGATAGAAATCTGATCCCTGCCATAGGAATATGAATGAACCAATCAAATATCCTATAGCTAGCAGATCAGATATATTTGTTCCAGCCAGAAAAACAACTGCCAGTGTTATCCAATAGAAACCACATAAAATGGCATTTTTTATAATATCTAAGTAGTTTCGTATTGTTGACAGAAAGTCTCTTGTCGGGTTTTCAAATTCTACATGGCCTAGGTTTTCGATATCACTAATGACTGATTTGTTTGTGCCACCAGGATACGTATTGTCAGTGTCGTACTTCTTTTCAACAGTAAAAACCCGCTTTTGACGATTGATAAAAAGAAGCATAATAAAATCAAATATCAGTTTATTCACATGGCTATAGTTGAGAGATCCTGGAAGCATTGCCCATTTTTGCAAAGCATCTGAATGCGATGATTTAGTCCAGGGATATTCTAAATAAAAAGTATTTTTTTTTTTTTTTTTTTTTAATTAAATTAATTATTTATAAGTAATATTACCAGAGCACAATCCTGGTGGCAATCCAACCAACAGTATATATTCTAAAAATATAATTGTGGCAGTGAAACACTGAAAAATGCTCCATACTTTCGCACAGGTGGACCTTTCAAACCAGAGCAACGCACACAGCCAGATAACATAAAATATCGCAAATACATCCTGCCGATAGGTTATTAACGAAACCAGAGTTATTAATGTACATTCCATTCCAAATTTATAGAAACCATAGTTAAATAAATATTTTATCATTCCTTCCAGGTTTTTCTCAGCATCAGCACGTGTTACTCCTGGAAAGACAACTTTAGCTGGTCGATGATTGGTCTCTCCTTGAAGAGTTCGCATTTGGCTTTGACGAAGAGTAACAACCGCATGCAGTGTTACCATAACCATGAAAATAATATATTTCTTAATAAGACTCATAAGGCCACCGTTGAAAGTTGCTTTCTGCAATCCGAACCATAGGGCGTTGTTTTGGATGGTTTCGTTTGTATTGCAAGTAACGTTATACCTTTCGTGAGAGATATATTGCACTTGATATATCATTTTCGTGAGAATGATTATTGAAACAACTAGTGATATTATGCGGCTGATGAAAATTTGAACTTTACTTTTGGAGATAAGGCCGATAATGCAGAGTGCACAGAAAGCAATATGAAGCACACAAACCTGGATATATTTAAAAAATGTTTTTTAATAGATTAAAAAAAAAGCTATGATTAAATACATTTGTTTCAAAATTATATAATGTAGTTTTAAAGATTAAAAAAAAAGAGTATTACAAAAAATCAATTAACTTTAAAACGTGCAATCAATAAACTTGGTCAAGAAAAAAAGCCGGGATATTATACCAACACCTTAATTTGTTCAAAATTTTTCTTCTATATCTATTTTCTTTTCTGGCTCAGAACTTATTATGTGATCTTAATTTTCTAACCAAATTTTATTCCCATCACGCACTATTATTTTTTAAGAAGAATAGAATTTTAACTTATTGCGAGGCAGTTGTATAAATTGCACAAAGTACTTATTGTCCTAGAATTGGATTAGACTGCTTTTTTAAAAATTGAGAAAGGCCTTATGCAAAATGATACAGTGAAAAGAGTTCTTGTTAACCTTTATGTCAAGGACACATTAACTAAGAAATTGACGGCTAATAAGACTGCTCATTAAAGTATTAACATCAAGAGACAGGGTGGAGCCCCCTCTCCCATCCTCTTAGCTATTAGCTAACTAGATACTTATAAGACTTTAATAAAGTGCTGTCAGAGTTGTAGGACATAAAGATGAGTTAGCCATGCTTCAAAAAAAAAGTAACGAACAAAAAAATCCAAACGAAATAGTATAGTCTTATCATTAGGAAAAAATAAGTAATTTTACATGATAATACTTTATAATTTTGGGTGGGAGTGTTGAAATTTAAAAAAATTAAATGCACGACTAGGTCGCACGAAATTTCTCTTATGCTAGATAAATCGGTGATTTTTTGAAAAATATTTAATTTTTTTTAAGAATTTAAAGAGTTTTCTTGGAAAAATTAATAATTAATAATATTTTATTGCTTAATATCTATCTATCTAGGGAAAAAATATTGGAAATCGTTGGACCAATTTCTTTTTTAAAAAAGCTTATTTTTAAAAACATTTCGAAAATTATTTTTGAAATTTGTTCGTGTATGTAAATATATTGCAATTTGAAGTTTGCATCTGGGTAAATAATGTTAAAAAATTCAATATACCCGTTGGGGATTTTTCCTGAAAATCAATTTGAAGCAAATCGGCCCATCCGTTCAGCCTTTAGTGGTGCGAACAGACAGACAGATAGACAGACAGATGGACTTCAAATAATAAATATATTCAGTAAGTTTTGCTAAACTAATCTTGGTTTCTGCAAAAAGATGTAAAGATAGGTTACACTTTTCGGTGAGTAATACCATCAAATCATTGGTGGACCAATAGTTGCGAAAGCCGTATTGCCGGTCATTGAGAAGCTTCCGTTCCTCGATAAATTTTTTGAGCTAAACATTGATAAGCATTCCCATGACCTTCGAAAGAAAGGACATAGGTGCAATTTGTCTTTACTTTTAGAGTGAGGAATATTCGCCTTTTTAGGGATAGGATGGCCAAATGCCATGTTTTCCATAGCGCTGGGAAATAAGAGAAATAAGTCGCAGGCTACTAAGTCCACCGAGGGATTGAATTCCCACTTAGTGAAATCTAAATTCACTTAAGAGAAGTGAATTTAGGTGGTACCGTGCTAAACTTTCTTATGGGAACTTAGTACAAACTTCGAATCATGAAGAGGGAACTAACTTCCGACAACAATAACTAAAACGAATCTAACAAACTGAATTGCTGCTAAACTGAACTAATGCCTTTCAACGCTCAAGAAGTATTTCATAAGTTTGTATTTTAAATCTGAAATTTCTTTACTTGAAAATTGTCCCTATGACTAGCAATGACATTTATGGTAGTTTGCGGGTGGCAATGGTACAGTGGATGAAGTGCTTGGTTGCTGACCTAAGAGTTGTGGGTTCGAGCCCCAGTCTGGGCAGCAATTTTTCAATATTCCCCCAGCTTCAACTGGACGCCACCCGTGGGAATTTCATGAGATAAATATCACCTATTTCTCAATCCATTGTACCAACAAAAAATCTTTCCTATCCTTTCTATTCCTTCTAACTATTGCCGTGCAGTTTGCATTCTAAAGACCTTGGGTCTTACAGGCATATAGTTAAAATTATTATTATTATTATTAAAAGCTTTCTTAGTATAGCTTTTTTTTATTTTAGATGGTGGAAAAGATTGGTTTAAGGGTTAAGCCACTGATTTCCACGGATTAAATTAAGTTTAACTTCGGATCAAGAGTTTAAAAACGAGGTTCCGTGCTGAATCAATATTGTACAACTGGCCCTCAGAAAGTGGTTCAGCATTGAACCGCTTTTTAAAATTCTTGATCAGTGGATCAACAGTAACTGTTTCTTAGCTTTGATTATGCAAACATTTATTTTGCGAAATTGTATTTTCCTGTCTGAGATGCCAAAGGAATGTTTTTTGTGTGTCTGCTGACTTTTTTATCTAGTTTAATGGAATGTCAATACCCGAATTATTAAAAGTGAATCTGCAAAAATCCTATGGTAATTCTGATAGCAATTTATTATAAAATTTTAAAGTTAACTGTTAAAGTTTTAATGATTCAACATACAGAAATATATTAATTAATTCAATTCAAAAAGTGCTCGAGTTCTCCAAAAAGCTTACAAGAAATTTTAGAAAATATTATAAACAACATTAAAATATTAAACAACAACAAAATCATTCGGTACTTACCTCACTGACACAACAAACAAAAGCACTTATATAAACAGCCTTTATTAAATGTAGTTCCAAGAACCTCCAACAGACTCCTTTGAAATTTTTGGCAAAATTTCTCGCTCTACTTTTGAATTCCGACAAGAAACGGCGAATTAGGTCTTTTATGGACGCTTGAATTCGACTTTTCTGAATTGAAATGCCACTTGAATCCAAGTTTTTCGCTTTTATAGAACTTTCTTTTTCAGGGACATTTTTGTATAATGATTCCAGTGCTTCTTGGGATGCACTAGTCCTTATTTTCTCTTGTGAAACTTCTAATGACTGATGCTGTAAGGCCGCAATAAACCGCTTATGAAAATAATGCACCTGGATCACAGTAAGGATAACAATAATTGTTGGGGAAACAAGATGCAGGAACAGATCTTTTGTTTCATATTTTTTCAAACCAATGTCTTCTTGTCTGTTGATAATATGATGTTAAAATATTAATAAATTAAATTCAAAAACCAAGCTTACAATGTTTTCGATATGTTCAGATAGTCGTTCCAATATTGATCAAATTTGTCAAATTGATAAGTGTAAATTAAGGTGAGTATGGACATCGCATAAAATATAAGGAACAACCAAAATCCATACATAACCTTGACCCATGCTTTCGAGGATGACTGAAAAACTAATAAAAAGAACAGAAACATTGCCATATAGCAAATACGGAATCCTGTCATTTTGACTCCAGTTATTGCACATAAAAATATCACAAGGATTAAAAGCCAAATCCATAGCCGAACCAAAAGGTTCTTGATAATATCGCCAGCTTTTTTAAGGAATTTTGATGTTTTTTTGTTGTCTTGCGTTGAACTTGCATCTAAAAAATCGTTTATTTAAAAACTTAACAAAGAACGAAGGAATGTGTTTCTTACCTGCGGCAGTTGCAGCACTAACGCTTACTTGTAATGGAGCTACCATATCAGATATTGTGTTATGAGTTTTCCTTTCGTTTTTTTCTTTGAAAAATTGTCGCAGTGTCACCCAGAACATGAGGAGAAACGAAGTCTTCACTATCAGTGGAACACATGGCTGTACTTGATTTTCAGAAGGGCGTTCCAAGCCAATTTGTTGCAAATTTATACCGGTGGTCTATGTGAAAAAAAATTAAAATGATGCACATACTTAAAAGCAGAAATTAACGTGGAGCAGTGTAATAAAATTGAATTGTTTTCACTCAAACGAATGTATAAATTGATTGCGTAGAATGTGTTGGGACCCATGTCGCACCGTAATGGGACATAAGTTCATAAAAAAAAATCTATACTTATGACCCACTTTATATATTTCATTTAGAAAGAAGTGCTGCTGTACTTTACAACTGTATCATTTAGAGGAAAAAAGTTTTCGACCATAAAAGAGGTTTTACTATTACGATTTCTTTAGAATGTCGTTAACTTAAGAATGTCGAAATATAAAAGTGAAATAACATGGAATTTGAAAACACTTTCGGTTACACCACATTCAGAACATTTTAGTAAATAGTCGCACGAACTGGCTCTAATGTGTGACAGTGGTCTAGGGGCTTGAGATTTTGATAAAAATAAATTTTTCAAAATTCTTAAATAAATACTTAAACTAATTTGTGCTGACAAAAAAGTACGCCATTTTATTTCTTGGATAAATTTGAATTTATGAGAATAAATTTATAAAAATCTGTGGAGCGGTTTTTGAGAAAAAGTTTTTTTGGAAAAACTTTTTGAACAAAATTTTCAAAAAAAATTCAAAAACGCCAGTTCATAGGTATTCAACAAATACATTTATTTATAATTTTTAGAAACAAAATTAATAAGCAGTTTTCAAAATATTAATTTAAATTTTTTTTTAAATGCTTTTAAAAATACAAAAAATTATTTTTTAAAAATATTGGTATTCAGTACAAATTGAGCTACCTACAACTATGTGTGAAATTTCGAAAGAATCGGATACCTTAAAAAAACTCTATATACCAAATTTGAAGCAATTCGGCCCACCCGTTTGGGCTGTTAGGTGTCTATACACACAGACAGACATACAGACGGACAAAATTTTTAGACCATCTTTTTTCGTCTTCGCTATCATCGTAATGTCATGTTTGATTGTTATCTCAAAAATTTTTTTTCGACGAATGCATAACTTGCCTTATAGTACCTATAATCGCATGTAATTATGCGTAAAAATCGAGATCAAGGTAAAAAATATATATATATGTAAAATTGGATGTGTGTATGTGTGTATGTCGTGTATGGACTTCTAAGCCGCCCAACCGAATTTTATGAAATTTTCAGGCTAAATATTGTTTAGTCCAGGGATGGTTCAAATGAAGGTTTGGTTCCGATTGGGTGGAAGACAAAAATAAAATGCAGGCTTTTAACGTTTTTTGGTCCTTTTTTTTTTGATTTTTTCATAAATTTTGTAGCGGTTTGAAACATCAGCGAAAATTCCTGAATGGCAGATCGGGGTGAAGGCAAGAACATTGCAGGCTTTAACCAAAAATATTGTTTATCCGCTAGCATTGAGATGAAATTTATAAATAAATTTAATTTTACATTAAATAAGTGTTTTTTTTTTTAGCGTAGCAACGCTCGCCGGGTACTGCTAGTTATAAATAAAAGGAAACAAAATGAAAACTCACGTCATTAAATTGGATACAAATCTTTTCGATTGAATATTTGTCTTCATTGTTTAAACCATTACCTTTTTTCAGTGTAGCTAAAAGTTTAGAGTCGCTTATTTTGCTCTTCCTTAGTTATGTTAAGTATTAAAGGCGTAGGAAATTCGTTACCTTTGACCCGAAACTTGTTGAATCTTTAAAAGTTAGGCTTGATATCTTTAGCTAAGGAAAAGGGTTTGTCAGTGGCATTTATTATAAAGAAAAACACATGGCTGCCCTTCACTCTGGATATTGTGTTAGCCAAATACACTCTTGAACTTAATAGGCTTTTCACACTGGATCAAAAACTCGGTTTTTGTCTAAAAACATAAAACCAACACCAAAACCACAAGGTTTCCCATACATTTTTCTCTTTCATAAACTAGTAGTTTTTGATAAAACTCCTCAAAACCTACTTGCAATCGCAAGTACGAGTATGTGAAAACAAACTGATCTTTTGGCACCATCAACTCGTCGATAAAACAGTGTAGTGTTCTCAGAGTATGGGATTTTTACCGACAAAAGAGAGAAAAAGCGAGGTGTTTTTCTTATTTGAGTGGGATTTTCTTTAAATGTCAAGGGATTTTTTGGAAAAAGTACCTTCAAACACTCACATATTCATGAAACGTCAAACAAAACCTAGTTTTTGTTCAGTGTGAATGCTCCAACTAGGTTTCGTAAACTTTTTTGAGTTTTTGGTCCAGGGTGAAAACCCTATAATTCTTGGCTTTGCACACATCGCATAACCCAGTGTTTACCCTTAACTTCACAATGTTTATGTGGGAATAATTTTGAGTGTTTGGTATAATTTGTTTTCTCGTTTGGTTTGCATGGACAATTTAATGGAAACTCTAAAACCAACTTCCTCTGTTAACAAAAAAAATGTTTTTTTCACATAGTCAATTGCTGTGAAAAGGATACCGCGGCACATTGAACCGCCGGCCGGTATGTCAGTGAGACCGTCCACTATGCCATTTTAATCTGAAAAAAAAAATTTCCCAAACTTGTACTTGTACTACTCCCACCAAATGCTCAACCTAAATTTCGTATCTCCGTTTTACCTATTTTTATCTAGCTTTTCAATAAACACCTTTTCAAAAGGCTTTTATCTGCACCTGTATCTACTAGTAGTACAGTTATTTCACCTCCTTTTGTCTCTGGCATAGCTAATTCTACAAAGACATCGGTCTTACTGAGTTAATTTTTCAAGCAGTCTATTTCGTTTTATGTCGCAAAATGCATTGTTTAGTTTCAGGATATTGGCAAACCTTTGGCATGTAGCTTAAGAAAATTGATAAGACAACTCGTACCTAGAATGCACACATTTAGAACATCAAACACAGAAACTTGATCTATAGAAAAAACAGTTTTTTTGAAAAACTTTTCGAAAATATGCTCCAAATGAGTATGCCAACTTCTAGCACTTTGTAGTTTTTATCAGAAAAATAAAATAAAAAAAAAATAGATTAAACCGTTTTTGAAATAAAACAAAATTTGATTTTTTTTTTTTAATTTTTTGAAAAATTCTTCTACATTAAAAATTTCATCTAAATTCGTGAAGTTGCTTACGAGAAAAGCTGATTTCAAAAAACCGGTCCTATGGCAGGCACCGTTATAAGACTTTTCCTGAAAAATCTATTCCAACCAAAACATAAAGTTTGAACAGAAAACACTATTCAGAAAGTTTTATAAAAAACCTAACAGCTGGTTTTTCACTAAATATGTATGGCAGGTACCGTTAGTTTTACAGCTAGAATGGTAATTCCAAAAACAGTTCTGAAGGACGTTATAATATAATACTATGTACCAAGTTTGAAGCAAATCGGTTCAGGCTGTAGGTGCCGATACAGACAGACAGAATTGTCGGACCCACTTTTTTCGACTTCTCTATCATCGTAAATTTTTACAAATGCATAACTTGCCTTATAGTACCTATAATCGCAAGTAAAAATAACGTCGGAAACAATCGTTAAAATTAATTTCCTAAAAAATATTACTTACATTTACACTTGAAGGCAGTTCATCGTTTGTTAAATTCATTCCATAAATATATTGTGCAATTAATAACAGCTCAGCATAAAACACAATAAACGGACTTGACCGCATCATTGCTTTTCTTTGATTCGGGATCATCCAAAGAACATTTGCCCAAAGTAGGAACACAAATGTCAACCAACTATGATACACTATACTCCAAGCCTAAAATCAAAAACAAAATTAATTTATAATTCAATTTATTAAAGCAAACAATACACAACACATACCATCATCAGAATATTTGTGAAAATATAGCTATTCTGATAGATAAATCCGCCAACACTGACAATGCCATAGCATATTTGATCAAACAGTGAAGGTCCTTTTTCTCCTTGCACTCCGCCATCTAATAAGTCCATTGGAATGTCGTTTTCAGTTTTTCGAGCTTCAATACTGGATTCAATACCTCGCACAATTTTCTTATGACGCACCAACTAGATTAAAAAGTATATTAAATTACCTAACATTTTTTGTAAAGCTGAATAAAGGATGACATTTTTTTTTTTTTTTTTTTTTTTTGATTATAAAGAAACTCACTCCAAGCCGTTACCAACACAAACATAAATATTAAAATATAAAAGCATACGAAAAAGTATTGATTTAATAGACGGGTAAAAAGAATTTCCTTTCTAAGAACAAAGAACACTGATAAAAGTGAATCGTGATTAATATTCTTTTCTAGTTGAGTTTTAGTAACAATTTTTATTCTTCCTAATGAAAGTATTGTATTAATTATTATGAATAAATGGTGTTATCGACATATTGATGGGAACTTGAGGACGATAGTAAGAACTATTGCACAAGAATCTATGATGTTAGTTACAATTGCCAATGATTTAACATCTACAGGAACGTACAATAGATACAATAAGAAGCATGAAAGTAAATGCATTGATTATTATCTTCTAAATTGTTTGAGACGAAATTTACAGGTACAAAATTTTAATTATGCGAAACGGTTCCATTTTTAACTTATATTTTTTTACGTACAGGTGTTGTTTCAGTGGGTTCGGCTGACCTTTCAATTTGTTGATTTGAAATCTAAAGTAAAAGCAAACGGCAAAACAAGAATAATATTGTAATTTAAATAAAAAAAGCATTAATAAAGTTGCATACAAAAAATATTTATAAATCGAAACATAAATTTCGTTTTAGTTCATATTTTAATATTTTCAAATGTTACATCTTTCCCTGCCGTTAAGATATTACTTTTTTGCATATTTTGTACTTCAAAAGAAATGTTAAACTACACAATAACTTGAACAATCTAACAACGTAAACAATTTGGTTTTCTCTTTACGTATTTTATAACTTAAACAGACCTATTTCAAGACCCGACACTTTGAATTTACCTAATTTAGTACTTTCTGAGAAAAACATACAGAACATATGCAAACTCTTTAAAATTAAAATTTTCTATTTTCTAGTTCGTAATCGTAACATCCTCGCGGTGCCCGCTGGATAACCGAAATGTGAAGTTATCAGATCCAGTGGTTGTAAATGCCTGAGTTATCTTCTCAGGAACAGAAGAGCAAAGGAAATAAATTGCACGACTGCGTCGCACGGATTTGCTCTTATTAGTGGCAGTGGACTTATAGCTTGAGATTTTGAAACAAAATTAGCAGGGAAAAAACCATATAAAATTTTATTAATGAGGTACTTACAAATTACAAGGCAAAACGTTTTTTGAAAAAAATAAAGTAAGTCATCTGATTTCTTTAACTGTATTGAATTTTGAGAAAACAAATTTCAAAATCTTTCTACTACTTTTTTCAGGAAACGGTTTTTTTGAAAAACTTTTTGAAAACATATTTCGATTTTTTGAGAATGCATATTTGTATTTCTTTTTTTTATTTATTTTTTTAATACAAACTCTATAATACTGCATTGATAAAATAAATTAAATACAAAAGTCAACCAAGTAGAAGACTTAGCCAAATTTTTGTTGGACTAAAAGCCATGAAAAGGCTATTTTTAATCAGCAAAATGAAATTTAAAAAAACAGATCAAACCGTTTTTAAAATAACCAACAATTTAAAACAAAATTTAACTTTACAAAAATATATTTCGGAAATTTAAAGAAACAAGACTATTCCGCCTATAAAAGGACTACCGCATTAAAAATGACGAGAAAATCGGATTTGAAAAAAACCGGTCCTATGCGAGGAACCGTTATAAGACTTTACCTGAAAAATGTATGCCAGCAAAAAAAAAAAAAAAAACATTTAGAAAGTATTATTGAAATCGCAGGAGTCGTTTTTGCGAAAAACGCGTTTTTCATTTAATATCATAACGCAGGTACCGTAAGTCTTAGAGCTAGAATGCCAAATCAAAGAACCCATCTGTAGGACGTCATAATAATACTATGTACCAAGTTTGTAGTTGCCGATAGAGACAGACAGAAGGACAGACAGAATTGTACGACCCACTTTTTCGACTTCCTTATCATCTTAATCTCATGTTTGATTGTTAAAGTTGTTTTACGAATGCATAACTATAGTTCCTATAATCGCAAGTAAAAGTTCGCTCAGAAGGTCCAACTCCAAAACGTTCAATTCACAACATCATACATAGGCCTCACAATATGGTCATGTAAAGGGAAACCATATTGTGATGAAAAAAACAATATATGCCTCAGAGCCGCAGATGACAAAACCGAAAATGTGACTTCTATTATGGGAGAATCCCCTCGGCGGGAAGTAACGTTTATTTGGATGCGGTGTTGCTCTCAGAGAGCACTAAGGCAAACATTATTTTACTTTCGCGAAGTGAGTAACAGAGTGATGACAATCTGCATTCAACATATCCAACCTTTATAAGAGTACGTGCCCCTACAGAAGAAAAAGACGTTACTACAAAGGGAAGTTTCTTTGAGATCCTCGCCAGAACATATATGGGAGATTTTAACGCCAAAATTGGGAGAGCGAATATTTTTGGTATGACGATCGGCACCACTTCCGACAAAGGACTCAGACTTATGGAATTTGTAGCGGGTAACAACATGTTTCTTATTGATCTGAAATCTGAATGAGTGCGGACTTAAATCGGTTACATAAAAATCAGCGAATTAGAATACCTCTTTGTTAAGGGATTTCGGAAAGACATCCAATTGTTACTCATTTTTTTTTTGTTACTTCGCAGTTCTTATTTGGGAAATTTTTAATCTCTTGCGTAAATCTAGTTGTAAGATGATTTCGCTCAAAATTTCTTATCATGTTTAAAAATTAAGCCCAAACAAAAGAATAGAAAAATAAAATTGAGCGAAATAAAGAAACGCGAAATAATAAATGCAAGTTCATCTAACAACGAGATGGAGAGGAAATACAAATTTCCCAAATAAGGACTGCGAAGTAACAAAATGCGAATTGTTGATATGCAAAATAATAACTTTAGTTCAATATGCAAGAAATGTTATACCATCCATACCCTATATTTGTGTATAATTTGAGGTTAAATTTTGTCTACAATGTGCAGGATTTAGGGGTGATGTAATATAATGTAGGTTTAAAATTATTAAGATCGCTGCGAGTGACTTTAATTCACATTCAAATGAGAACTAAGGAGACTTTTTAAAACGAACTAACACCATTTGACTTTAAATTAGAACTTAAGTGAATTAACGCCATAAGTGGATTATGGCGTTAATTCATATTGTCTTAATTCACGGCACCGCAGAAGCACGGACCCTCTCCCGGTAGAAAGAAAACTGTCTTGCAGTATCTAAGCGAAAAGTTTTGCGTACGATTTATGTTTTAATCCTTTTTAACGGAGAAGAAAGCATCTGGTGAAAAAGATACATCGATGAACTATACGTGCTGTACAACGACATAAGCCTAGTCAGAAAATTTCGAATTTAAAGGTTAACATGACTGAGCGAATGGACAATAATGCTATAGCTCGTAGTCTTAAAAGCTGCACCAGAGGTAGTAAAAAGCCAAGGTAGACTTCATCTTCTGTGTAATGACCAGGTAGAGGGAGACCTCCGACTACTTGGAGTGCGAACTTGGAGACGGCAGGCTGGATTTTTATACATGGTTTTATTCACAATAAATGCCAGGTTCATTTCAACAAATGTTTGTTCAGAAGAAAAAGTTTGAAGAAATAGTTTAAAACGGGTTTAAAAAGGGGCAAAAATAAGAATGCTCACACTTAACAGTTATTGAAATAAAATGCACGACTGGGTCGCACGAACTTGCTCTTATGTTCAATAAATTGCGTAGTGGCTGCATATATGGATATTAAAAAAAATTAAATAATTTCGAAAATTCTCTTATTTTTTAAATTAGTTTAAGAGTTTTCTCGGAAAAACTAAGTATGCAATAAAATTTCAAAGCTATACGTCAATCTAGGAAAAAAAAAATATTGAAAATCGTTGGACCAGTTTTTTTTTTAAAAGGTTATTTTTGAAAAACTTTTTCAAAAAATATTTTGAAATTTATTTGAGTATGCAAATATATGGCAATCTGTAGTTTACATTTGAAAAATAATTTTAAAAAAAATTGATGTACCCGTTTTCAACATATTTCGAAAACCAAATTTTTTTTTGAAAAAATTATAAAAAATCAAAAAAAAAAGTTTTTGAAAATTTTTAAATGTCATGTTAATAAAATTATGAATGACTTCCTGTGTCCAAAATTTTATTGAAATCGAATGTATAGTTTACGAGAAAATTTGATTTGAAAATACTGGTTCTATGGGAGGTACCGTTATTAGACAAATTTTGAAAAAAAATTTTAAACCAAAAGATAGATTTTCTTGCAAAAATAGCATTCTGAAAGTTTTATCAAAATCGTTAGAGCCGTTTTTGAGAAAATCAATTTTTGTCTTCAAGATTGTATGGCAGGTGCCGTTATTTTTGGACCTAGAGCAAAAATAAAAAATACGTTCCGAGGGACGGCCAAATAAATCCTAAAAACCAAATTTGAAGCAAATCGGCCCACCCGTTCAGCCTCCAGAGGCGCGAACAGACATACAGACAGACAGACAGACAGACAGACAGACAGACAGACAGACGGACGGAATTCCCAGACCCTTTTTTTCGACTTCTCCATCATCGTAATGTCATGTGTGATTGTTATCTCAAATTTTTTTTTCTGCACGAATCCATAACTTGCCTTATAGTACCTATAATCGCAAGTAAAAATTTAAGACTGTGTAAGCAATACGTATTGCTCAAAGGAATTTTGTGGGGACAATACGTAATATTCAACGCAATTTCATAAAAATCACTTTAAAAAGAATAAGCAACTTTACAACAATTCGCTTTGCTTGTTCGGGTTGGTTCCATGAATGAAAAAAACACACTTCAAGATAAAAACACAGTGATTCAACCTACAACCCACCAGATGTATAGCTTTGATGAAACGGCATTGCTTACGAAGATGTTGCATGAAAAACATACAATACATAGGTACCTGTTTTTTTCTGAAATAAGTGCTCTTGAAACTTTCAAATCAAAGATTCAAATTACTGTTGGGATGTAATGCCACAGGTTCATATGAAAGCGTTCCGTTAAATACAAAAGTTTCGAATTCGAATTCTTGGATGACAAAAAATTATCTTCGATAATCCTCCTCGTCATTGAGCAGAAGGAGAATGGAGTGAAAATGAAAACCTACTCGTATGTACACTGTTCTTGTCACCAAACATAACAGCTTTGATTCAGCCAATGGATCAAAAAGGAATACGAGAAAACAAAGCTACAGGGTCATTAATTTCATGATTTCAAGTTGGTATCGCTGGCATTTGACACTTTTGTGTTCTGTCAAATATTAGTTGAATGTCTGTCATTTACGATAATGGATCGCTTAACTTAAATTATTAAAACTCACTACAAAAAAGGTTTTGGAACAACAGATAATAAACACCGATTTTTCAAACAACATTTTTTTCAGCGATAACTCTCACTCGGTGGTGCTTAAAAATTGCCTCAAAAGAATTGTCAATCGTCCCAAGGGTATATGGCTCACACTTTATGGCAAAGTACTTGTATCGTAGCTCAAATGGACTGTATAATATCAATTAATAAATATGTGGAAAGAAATAAAACACGATAATTTATAGTGGAAAAAATGTTATAAAAAAACCACTTAGCACGTTTATTCCTTCACAGTTCAAAATCCTGCTTAAGACTAACTCTCACTCGTGCTTGTTCGCAGAACAAGCACTCTTTCGGTAAGTTCTTACGTTGAGTTTTATTTACGTTTTGTTTTACCTTCTTATACATATGTGACCATCGAATGCAGAGTTACCAGGACTCATGCGATTCGATACAGTACTAACTTTATATTATATATTTTTATTTAACTTTACTTTCGAAATTGATATATGAATGTCCCTATAAATCAAGCTTGCTCTTTTAAGTCATTGCCAACGAATATGCTAGGACATAGTTTTCGCATTGAACAATTTCACTTTACATCAAGTCGTCATTTTAATCTAAAAGTCTTGGGAAGAAGCTATTACTAAGCCATTTAGAAAGTGTTAAAACCAAATCTCAAATGATGGCGATACTAGATTCATAATAATTATGTGTCGTTATCAATGGAATGCTGGAGGAATAACTTGGAGAGCTACCAAGAAGAATCCTTACAGTGCTTGGTAGCAAGAATACATAATCAAGTTTTACTGATATTTGTTTTTAAACAAGAATTGAAAGCAAGCAAATAATTATCCCAGGAATATCGAAGACGATATAAATTAGTGGTCATGCCTCATGTGATGAAAATGTTCCGGATTCTGGAAAAGTAAACGAAGAGAACGAACAGTTTGAGGATTAGAAGTATAAATTTGGTTTTGCAGATAGTCTCAAAAACTTTTTTATTTTAAATATTTACGAGAAAATCCGTCAATGATTAAGAAATCAATAAAATTAAGACATATTTATAAAACGAAAACATTTTGGTTCGATAAATGAATTAATAAATTAAAGAAAAACATATAAATATTTATTTTATTTAAAATTTATTAAAAAAATTTGAATTTTTTCACAAAATAAAAAAATTTTAAATTGAAGAAATGTTTTTTGGTAAAAATGGAATCTATTTTTGATCTCTGGGTGAAAGTTGTTTACTTCAACAACCAGGGTATTTGTATTTCTACATAAGACGCAATTTGAGATATATTTAATTGTTCCAACTACAGGTCCAGTGGAAAAATTCAAAGTTTGAACGAACGTTTTACCAGAATAGAGTACGTAAGAACGGCGGAGAGGAAGCCATTGAAAGCGCAAGCATTGCAGCTATGGAGCAGTGGAATACACATCAGAATCTTGCTCTAACCTTCGAGTCCTAAATGTCGAGTGGTTTTTCGATGTTTGCAGGATTCCCAAATAGCACTTTCCAAGTATCGAAAAATCAATAGCAAAAGAAAAAAAAATTAAGCTCACTGAACAAGCCTCAACTACTTCTTGTGTTCAGAGTTCACAGTTTAATGGGACCCCACATGAGTAGAATAAGTATAAGCAGAAGCACATCTAACTTATGGAGATGGTTTTAAGACTAAAAGGCTAAGGAGAGTTCATTTAACTTCCTTTGCGAGTGCTTTAGCTTAGCACAGACCTGGAAGGCAGCCCTGGGTTCACACTTTTCTTTTTTATAATGTGCGCGCACTAAATGGGTTGTTAATGCTCTTAAAATATTTTACACAGTCCGAGCGTTAGGAAAAAAAGAGAAGGATTTAGTAGGAGATATCGATGCACAAGCACATTGGTTAAAAAGCTCTATATATTAAAATGGGAAAGAAAGACAGAGCCGGGTAAAGCATTCAACATTTCCGTGGTGCTGCTGAAGAAAGAATCCCTGAACTTCAAAGTACGTTTGAAGTTAAGCTCAAGGGTAGGCTCTTGCTAATAGTTCCGAAACAACCTATTGCCTCGGATATGGATGACCCTACTGATGACGACCCTAGCAAGCGAAACAAGGACAACGAATTTCGGTTCTGCACG
This sequence comes from Platycheirus albimanus, assembly GCA_916050605.2. Taxonomy (NCBI): domain Eukaryota; kingdom Metazoa; phylum Arthropoda; class Insecta; order Diptera; family Syrphidae; genus Platycheirus; species Platycheirus albimanus. Next base: position 38,259,954 of record OU696698.1, read on the forward strand.
TGGAATGTCCGGACCCTTAACAGACCACGTGCAGCCGAACAATTAGTGGAAGCCCTAGATGGTGGCAAAGCCGACATCACAACCATCCAAGAAATGCGATGGGATGGTGAAGGCACAAGGAGGATGAAAAACTGTGACATCTACTACGGCAAGTGCTACAGGACGAGAAAACAGCGGCTATTTGGATGCGGATTTGTGATAAGAGGAAGGCTTAAGCAAGAAGTCTTGGGGTTTCGTGGCATAAGCGAACGCATTGTCACAATCCGCATCATATCCAAATTCAGCAACATCTCGCTGATCTGCGTCCACGCCCCCACGGAGGAAAAAGATGACACGACCAAAGAAGAATTATACGATCTTCTCGAGAAGAGGTATGATGAATGCCCAAAGTACGACACTAAGATTATTCTTGGTGACTTCAACGCCAAAATCGGAAAAGAGGGTAGCTTTGGCTCGACAGTCGGAAAGCATAGCCTGCACGACAACACTTCCGGTAACGGACACAGGCTAATCGACTTTGCTGCGGGGCGAAGTGTCATTTTAGCTAGCACATACTTCCCACACCTCAATATACACAAGGGGACCTGGCGGTCCCCTGATCAAAATACCGTCAACCAAATTGATCACATTGCGATTGATAGCAGACATGCGTCCATTGTCATGGATGTCCGCTCTTTCCGAGCGGCCAACATGGACTCGGACCACTACCTTGTTGTAGCTAAAGTGCGAATCCGGATCTCCACCAGACCGCAGAATCGAACATCCACGATGAGAAAGTTTGATGTTGCGAGGTTACAATGGCAAGAGACCGCCACAAACTTTGCCAATCATGTCTCCTCTTATCTCTTGACAAGCCCGGCGCCTGTGCCAAACCCAGAGGCCCAGTGGCAACGTTGCAAAATGGCCATCAAAACCGCTGCCACGGATGTTTTGGGTTTCATTAGGCGACCACAACGAAACACCTGGTTCGATGATGAGTGCAGGCTTGCACACTTGGCCAAAGACGAAGCCTATCATGCAGTTCTGAATGCCAGAACTAGAGCTGTTAAGAGCGCTTCCTGTGCGGCTTACCAGCAAAATAGGAAAGAGGAACATCGGCTTTTCAGAAGAAAAAAAAAAGAGAACTGGAAAAACGAATGGTTGAATCTATTGAGGGGTGCTACGGCAGAAGCAATGTTCGAAAGTTCTACCAAAGGGTAAAGCATTCGTCCAAGGGTTACAAAGCCCGAGCGGAAGCATGTAGAGACGAGCGTGGGAATGTCGTTGTAGATACACAGTCGGTGCTGAGAATTTGGAAAGAACACTTCTGCACTGTTAAACGGCGAAGACAACCAACTAATCGCTGTCAGGCAGAATGATCCATTCGATTTGGATGTTGATGAACAAAATTTCCGTCCTCCCGACTAAGAAGAAGTTCGGATAGCAATATCTAAACTAAAGTCCAACAAGGCTGCTGGAGCTGATGCCCTTACGGCTGAACTCTTCAAAGCAGCGGGAGATGACTTGGTGAGGAGCATACACCAATTCATCTGGTCGGAGGAAAGTATGCCTGACGAATGGAACCTCAGCATTGTGTGCCCTATCCACAAGAAAGGAGATACTCTAAGCTGCGCCAACTACAGAGGTATAAGTCTCCTAAATGTCGCATATAAAATCTTGTCGGCCATTCTGTGTGAACGTCTGAACCCTTTCGCCTGTGAACTGATTGGCCCCTATCAGTGTGGTTTCAGGCCCGGTAAGTCAACCGTTGACCAAATTTTCACACTTCGGCAGATTTTGGAAAAGACCCAAGCATTCCAGATCGATACTCACCACCTCTTTATCGATTTTAAAGTCGCCTATGACAGCGTAAACAGGAACGAGCTATACAGGGCCATGTCACTTCTTGGCATCCCTGCCAAACTCGTTCGATTGTGCAGGATGACTATTGGTAAGAACACTACCGACTCATTTAATGTCGAGAAAGGCTTACGACAGGGTGACGCGCTGTCATGTAACCTCTTCAACATCATTCTTGAGGCAATCGTACGCAACTCGCATGTCAACACCAGCGGTACGATTTTTTTTAGATCCGTTCAATTACTTGGCTATGCTGATGATATTGACATTATTGGAAGAACGAAGCGCGCTGTCAGTGGAGCATTCGCAAGTATTGAAGTGGAAGTGGCTCGAATGGGTCTGGCTGTAAATGAAGATAAAACAAAGTATATGCTGTCCTCGGGTGAAGTAGATCATCACCGTAGGCTCGGACAAAACGTCACAACGGACAGATATAACTTTGACGTTGTCAAGGACTTTGTCTATTTGGGTTCCACTAACCTCTCAGAACAACAGCAGTGAAGAGATCAGTCGAAGAATCACTCTTGCCAATCGCTGTTTCTTCGGGCTAAGAAAGCATCTTAGTAGTAAAGCCCTCTCTCAAAGGACCAAGGAGACACTATACAAGACCCTTATCATCCCAGTCCTGCTGTATGGGGCAGAAGCGTGGACATTGACACAATCGGATGAATACAGGCTGGGGTGCTTTGAGAGAAAGATTCTTCGGGTGATATTCGGGCCTGTATGTATCAATGGAATATGGAGGAGAAGATTCAATGACGAACTGTACGGGCTATACAGCGACTTTGACTTAGTTAAGAAACTGAAAATTCAGCGGCTTAGATGACTGGGTCATGTGGAGCGTATGGACGAAAACGCTCCTGCCCGACGAGTCTTCAATTCCAACCCGGAGGGCCGACGCAGTTCTGGAAGACCCCATCTAACCAACTTGGTGTGCGCAACTGGAGGCCACTGGCTAGGGAGCGGCCTAGCTGGCGAGGATTATTGGTTGAGGCCGTGGTCCACAATGGACTGTCTGCGCCACCTTAAGTAAGTAAGTAAGTAAGTAAACTCTTGCAGCGCGGCTATTGCGGTTGCAATTTTTTTTTTGTAATGGTTCTTTCACATATCAGTTTTAAGGCTCTTTTTTGGATCCCATCTAGGAGGCGCAAGTGAGTGACAGGGGCACCTGCCTGGATATGAGAATTATACTCAAGGTATGGGCGAATATATCCCTACTAGATTGTAGCCAGATCAGAAGAGGAAAATATTTCTTACACCGATTTAAGAAACCTAAGTATTTAGAGGCATTTATGGTGACGTCGAATATGTGATCGTTTCGCAAAAGTTGGTTTGTGATACACATACCTAGAACGCAAACCTGTTCGGTTTCCTCAATGCAAGTGCCACTCATGGCTAGTGACATAGGGGGTAGGTTATGCTTTAGCGATAGAAGAGAGCATTGAGTTTTTGAAGTATTAAATTCAAAGCGGTTGATAGTTCCCCATTGGACGATACTGTCTATCGGAATTTAATGAGCTTATCATACGCTGCCGTTGCAGTTCTTCAGGAACAGAACTTTCTAGCTTGTTTGAACTTATTCCGGTTTTCTGGGGTTGGCTTTGTTACAACGGAAACAAATCTAGTATGTTGGAGGCTTGACAACGTCAGGGATCCAAGTTGGCTCGTCAACAAGCTGAGTTAAAAGGTTTAACTCAGCAAAGATCTTGACATACCTTTCTTCGGGTGTTGTCTGGACAGAAAAGCGAAGCCAGGAAGAATTGTGTACATTTAAATCGAACTCAATGACGAGGGAGACAATTCTTTGAATGGAATCGGGCAGATTACCAATTGTCCAATTTTTTACTTCGATAAAGGAAACAAGTATGGATGATGCGCTTATTGACCGTACATTTAAGCAACATAAGTTGGCCACATCATTTCTTATATAGACGGTAAGGCCATGGTAAGGGAAGAATAATGGCATTAAGTTGTATCCAGATAGATTAAATTCCATAATTATGATTAGAATTTCTCCCAACCTGCCAACCTGGGTTTCACTCAGTGCCAAAACAGCTTTCCTGTATCATCATCGGCAGCCTAATCCCTGCGAACACGGTGAGGGGACAACAACACACATGTCATAACAATTAAGCTATCGCGACTGCGAAAGATGACAGGGGAAGGAATTTACCGCTCAATGTGTTTGCTTTTTTAATTTTTTTTTTTGCAAGGGGAGCCGATGACAACTCTCGCAAGACGTGTGCTACCGGTGGGATGCAGTTCGACACTTTTATATGCTTCTTCAGTGATGTCTCACACAAGCCACTAAAGAGCATCCGTTTGTTCATTCAGAGCTGAGTTTGGCTCACGGGGCCCCATATATGTAAATATACGCATACTTTTTCGCTATATTCCCTTCCCGATACTGGGCATCACAATGGATTCAATGTGATAAAAGTAAGTGGACCAAATCACCATCCCGTTATAACCTAACTCGATAACGTGATCTTTAAACTCGACTTTTAAAAAAATATGCGCTAGACTCAAAGAATGTCCGAGTGACGATTGTTGTCATATGCTGGGTTTTCACAAATTAAATTCCCATTTATTTTCACAATTTTAAAACTTTTAATTCTGCTACTAAGAACCCGTTAATATCAATCAAAAAAGGAAACAGCTAAAACAATCATGATACCTGTTTGCATTTTGCTTTAAACCTTACATAATTATTTTTTCTGAAGTTATCACCTTTTGAATTTCGGATAAACCATAACTCCTGGCGTCTAAAACAAATTATTTGAAAAATTTAAATAAAAGAAAACATTGCGAGAATATAAAAAAAAATTATAAAATACACAAAATGAAAGTCTTATAAAAAAAAATATATATATAAGTTGTAGATCTGTAAGTCGTATCTTACATTTAGTCGTTGAGATTTAGACCAACTATCCTTTTTATTGGCATTTGTTGTGCGTGTGTTTATTGACAATTGCCGATTGTTCTTGGTACCGTTCTCGAGTTGTCCAAAAGCACTTAACGGTTTACTTACACTCTTTAGTGCATATTATATATGTATATAAATATTAGAGAATAAAATATTTTGTATTATTTTTAATTAAGGTGTGTAGTAAATTTATTAATATTGTTATGTTGTATATTAATTAGAATTGTGTGTTATTTTTTGTATTTAATTTGCGAAGTAAGACGTTAAGCAGCAATAAAAAGAAAAAAATAAGCATTTGTTAGTTCAGCTGTTATACTATTAAAAACTAACCTTTTTAAGAAAAACAAAATTTAAATCAGTATTTGGGGGTATTTGGTTAGGTTACATTGTGTATCGAATTGATGAACAAATCCAATTAGTAAAATTCAAAAGAATAATAAAAATTATTTTTTTTCTTTGTTTAAATTCTTGTCATTATAAGGGTATTGTGTTTGAATTTAAGTATAATTAAAAAAATTTTACAAAATTTTACTTACCCTCATTTCTATGAGATTTTTTGAAGTCAAAGCCAAGACGTAATATGAGAAAAGCATTGAAAATGGACTCAAAAATGAGTCCAATTTGAACCATGTGTCGTAAAATATAAGTCGAATATCTTTCTTACAACTGGACGTGATAAGAGGTTCCAGCCCAACCAGTCTATTAAAAAATAATTAATAAATTCAACATACAAATAAATGCAATGTTATAAAGTTCACCTTGCAACTAATGTACTATTGTCTATATTTTCTTGCATCCAAGGCGTTTGGTAGGATACAACTGAAATTGTGTGTAAAACTAGGATCACCATTACAAAGCGTATTAATATCGCGAAACCCCTAAAATATTAAAAAATATTTTAACAAACTTATGTTTGCCTTATTGAAAATCTTTTGTACCTTTGTAACGATTGAAAGGTTGCCCAGTAGGTACCCGACAGCAGGAAAAACAAAAAGTAAAATCCTCCAGGGACTGACGGTCGCAGGACAGCAGCAAAGAATAATGTTGCTAAACAAAACATTGGTGCTAGAAATAAAAATTTATTAAAAGGATCACTCATTTTTGTATAAGTATCTTAGATCTACCCATTTCTACCAGCGGTTCGAAATTTATTTTGATAATACGCCGATTGATTCTTTTCACTCGTGCTGTTACTGAGCCTTCTATACTCGTACTGGCAGGATGATCCTCGTTGACGACGACACCTTCTCCATTTTCAGCTTGACCAGCGCCGCTTTCGAAAGATATTCTTTTTGTGACCAAATAAATGGCAATGGATGTGATAAAGACTGCAACTTCAGGTAAAAGCCATTCAATGATGGGCAATGGTCTAAAAGTCGTATTTTTAATTCAAAAACTTTTTTGATCTTGTCATTTTGAGAGCACTTACTTTAATTTTAAATCAATAAAACCGATATGTCGCAGCAGCTGTTCTGTAAAAGTGCATTCTCCAAATGCACTTTGAATATCTAATGCAATTATAGCTACTTGCAATGCTACATGACATAGTAAAAGAATTGTACTTAGTGCTATTAAAATGATTAAATAAGCAGTTACGGATCCTAGAAGAGACAGACAAATTCAAGAAAATAATTAAAAGAATGTAATTATTATTAATTTGGATGAGGTTGTTTACTGTCGGATGAAACTAAACTTTTTTCGGTCACTTTCACAGGCATTGAAACGAAGTTTTCTACAACTTTTATAATATTTCGCCAAGCGAGTACGATCTTTGGATTTAAGATAGTATTACACAATAAACGAAATGGGTGAATAAAATGAGTCAATGCACTGTCAATAGACAGCCAACGATCACCGCATACTACTTACTACATTGAAGATCACACGAATGCCTCGAGTATGTCAATTTTGTGATGAAATGCGCTGACGCGACGTTCGTGTGTCATAGCTATTTTTGCCATTCATGGTCAGCGCGATGGCATACAACACGCTGATGGGCACAATACGACTTAAGCACTTTCAATACGTTGGCCGGTGACAGTGGATTCAAACCATGTTGACAGAACTGAACATTTGTCATTATTCGCGTTGACTATCTATCACACGGCATTCATAAATTCAGTCAAATTGTTGACGAAGACGATAACTTTCAGGAAAATCGTGTTATTTGCACGGAAATCTAAAATATTTTTGTGTGAACTAGTTTTCCTTTTCTTCACTGATTAAATATGAAAATTCATGCAAAAAATTCAGAGTGGAAACAGAGCTCAATGCACACCAAAAATGTGTCCACGCGAGCTACGAGTCTCTTATTGAATTACAACGCGATGACTAGCTGACTAAATTTATCAGTCGTCGCATATACTTTATGTTCTCGTGTCTGTCAAAGCAGTCGTCATTGCGATGAAAGCTTTACGTTGATATTCATGTAACACTAGAAGTTTACGACAAATAATTTAGTCTTTGTGTATTCGGAGACTCAACGGATGACCCATTACGTTATTTACGTTATACTTGCTTTTAAAATTATCTACAATTAGAATTTAAATTGAAAAATATTTAATAATAGAAAAAGCAATTTGGTTGACCAAATATTTCAGACAGTACTTTATCGGCAGAAGTGCTATGTGTCAAATATTTAACAATAAATTTACGTTATTTTAATGATATATGATTTAAAAGGTTAAAAGAGCTTACTAAAGAATTAGGTTTCATCCATCAACTGTCGATTAATATTATGTTCAGCTTTTATTTAATAGTTTACCTTTAAAGTTTTGTGCTGTTGCAACGGGAATAAATGGTGATATAAAAAACATTAACAGGTATACGAAGGATATTCCAACTGGGCGAAACAGTGCGGCTGGAAAAAAGAAAGATATACATTACTTATATTACAAACTTATTAAATCGTATTATTTATATTAATATAAATTGTTATTATAGTGACCATGGAATAGAGTAAAACGAAACTCTTAATTCAAGAAAACTTAACAGTTTCTACCAAATGTGTACTTTCGAACTTCTTCCTTTTTTGTCCATTGTACGAAATTTTATAAACTGATCTAAGATTTCGTGGCCAATAAAGGTTAAAGAGATCATAGTTATAAGAATTCCTTCCTTTTTCAGGAGTTTTATTATTTATTCAATCTGCTAAAATCATTTTACAGAAATAAAATTTGTTTCCTTTGATTAGCTGGTGGCTGGTGGACGTAGTGTTTAGTTGTGAGTTGAACGTTCAATCCAGCCTGAATAGCGATTTTTATTTATTCTCCCAGTTTCGACTGGATGCCAACCCCTTGGATTTTCGTGAGATAATTATCACCTAAAATTTCGGTCAACTGTACCAACTTTCTTTCCTATCTTTCTATTCCTTCTCTCCTCGATCGCACATGTTTAACCATTATAAGGGTATTTCTATCCCCCTCCCTTGAGTGCGAGTGTATTTAAAAATAAAATGCACTACTGGGTCGCACGAACTTGCTCTTATGATAAGCAAGTGCGTAGTGGCTGCATATATGGATATTAAAAAAAAAATTAAATAATTTCGAAAATTCTTTTAATTTTTAAATTAGTTTAAGAGTTTTCTCGGAAAAACTAGGTAAGTATGCAATAAAATTTCAAAGCTATACGTCAATCTAGGAACAAAAATATTGAAAATCGTTGGACCAGTTTTTTTTTTAAAAAGATTATTTTTGAAAAACTTTTTCAAAAAATATTTTGAAATTTATTTGAGTACCTATGCAAATATATGGCAATCTGTAGCTTACATTTGAAAAATAATTAAAAAAAAAAATCAATGTGCCCATTTCCAACATATTTCGAAAACCAAAATTTTTTTTGAAAAAATTATAAAAAATCAAAAAAAAAAGTAGTATTAATAAAATTATAAATGACTTCCTGTGCCAAAATTTTATTGAAATCGAATGTATTGCTTACGAGAAAATTTGATTTGAAAATACTGGTTCTATGAGAGGTACCGTTATTAGACAAATTTTGAAAAAATTCGGACTAAAAGATAGATTGTCTTGCAAAAATAGCATTCTGAAAGTTTTATCAAAATCGTTAGAGCCGTTTTTGAGAAAATCAATTTTTGTCTTCAAGAATGTATGGCAGGTGCCGTTATTTTTGGACCTAGAGCAAAAATAAAAAATAAGTTCCGAGGGACGGCCAAATAAATCCTAAATACCAAATTTGAAGCAAATCGGCCCACCCGTTCAGCCTCCAGAGGCGCGAACAGACAGACAGACAGACAGACGGACGGAATTTCCAGACCCACTTTTTTCGACTTCTCCATCATCGTAGTGTCATGTGTGACAAATTTTTTTTTTCTGCACGAATCCATAACTTGCCTTATAGTACCTATAATCGCAAGTAATAAATGAAGTGAATTTAGATTTTTTCATACTTTTGTATTAAATCATATTACAATACTGTCATTAACTTCCATTATTGCATCGTCCCGACGCCGACGGCGAAGACGGGCGAGGCGATGGTACTGACACAAATTGAAAATAATTTAAAACGCGGCCGCCGCGTGCCGACGTGCGACGGGAGCGGGCGGCGGATGCGGGCGGCGCGGTGGGCGCGATTGCGTCGCCACCCCCCCTCCGCGCGGTGATTTGATATGTCTCTGAAACAGTTACGGGGCGGGATGGGTGCGCAACACACCCACTTCGTCTTGTTTAAAAAATTAAAAAAAACAATTCCTGCCTTTTTCCAAATCGTTATTTGGAAATTAGGCCAGAAAATATTAATATTATTTTCCACATCTATCTGGCGTAATTTCCAACATTTCTGGCTTATTTGCCAACTAAAATTCTGGTCTTTTTTCCATTTTTGAGCCAGAAAAAAATTCTGGCGTTTTTTCCAAAAAAAAATTCTGGCGTAATTTCTTCTGGCATAATTTCCGGGAGCCGCTCACTAACAAGTTCGTGAAAAGCTTCGACGGGAATCCAGGAAAGCACTTAGGCAAAAAAAAAACTTTTCAAATCGCTGTTTCTTTGGGCTAAGTAAGAAATTGATGAATATAGCCCTATGAAGAAGGCCCTATCGAGAAGAACCAAGGTGACACTGTATAAAACACTCATCATCCCGGTCCTGCTATATGGTGCGGAAGCATGGACCCTCTCCCAATCGGATGAAAATTCACTTGGAGTCTTCGAGAGAAAAGTTCTGCGTACGATCTATGGTCCTGTCTGCGTAAATCGCGAAAACAACGTTTGGAGAAGAAGATATAACAATGAACTGTACGAGCTGTACAGCGACATAAGCCTAGCCAGAAAAATTCGAATCCAAAGACTAAGATGGCTGGGCCATGTAGAGCGAATGGACATCGACGCTCCAGCTCGTAAAGTCTTCAACGCCAAACCCGAGGGAGTCAGAAGCCAAGGTAGACCTCATCTTCGATGGAGTGACCAGGTAGAGGGAGACATCCGTCAACTTGGAGTACGAAATTGGAGACAGCAGGCTAGAGATCGAGCCGGCTGGAGGGGCATTCTCAGCAAGGCCTTGGAGTACCACGCTCCAGTGGCGCCAACATAAGTAAGTAAGTAAGAAGAAGGACAAATGATACGTTTTAAGAACACTCATTATTCCGGTCCTGCTATATTGTGCAGAAGCATGCATAAACCCTTTCCGATTCGGATGAAAGCTACCATGCAGTAATTGATTTATGGTTGAAGAAAGCATTTGGCAAAGAAAATACAACAATGAACTTTACGTGCTGTTACAGCGACATAGGCCTCGTCAGAAAAATTCGTACTCTGCGGATAAGATGGCTGGGTCATGTGGGGCGACCTACGCACAAAGAGTCAGAGTCCAAGTTAAGCCTCATTTTCAACTTTACACTCCTTGGGGAGCAGGATCAGTCACGGTAGGCTAGAGGAAAAGGTCCGAAGCACCACGGTTTGTAGCGCCATCGAACGTGTTAATATTAGTGACCAACATTTATGGAAAACGCCAAAGCCTACTAATTCTTAAAAAGATACTCAAAACACTAAGAGCTTAAAATTTTATACGAAATTATTGAACGTCTTCACCTAACTGTGTACAAATTTAAATGTGCTATTATAGTTAGGTCAAAATAGACATTTCGGTTTCCAAAAATTCGCTTAAAGCTGAAAATTAGTACAGACGTTGGGAACACCATTTCAAATAAATTAAGCAACATCCCCATCGATCCGACTGGTGCGTAAGAAGTAATTAAAGGTCAAAAGGTCAAATAAACGGTTTTTACAATTTTTCTGGTAAACGGTATGTTTTATCATAAGAATACATGAGACAAAGTTGTACCATCAAATTATCTACAAAAGTTAATATTTAAGCTGAATTTTTTTAAGCATTATTTAGCAAATCTTGAAAAATTACCTGTTTTTCGAAGCGCCGAAAAACGAATTGCACTGAAAAGAAGCATACAAACAGGAGCTAGTTTCAGGTTTTTTTTCACTATAAGAAAAAAAAAAACGGAGTATGCGATGACTAAAATAAAGGGACAATAAGTTTTGGCCTCCCGGTACACTTGTCAAAGAATTTGTAGTTCGATCAAAAAATCTCAATAATCGAGTTGCTAAAGTATCGGCTCCAAAAAACTTAATAGGATAACCCTCTTCTACCAAAATGTAAGAGGGATACGCAGCAAAACTGCTGAAGTTTTTAAGAACTCTCAAGCATTTCCACACGATATCTTTGCTTTCACAGAAACATGGCTCAATAGTTCATTTTTGGACACAGAAATTTTCGACGATGAGTTTTCTGTTTTTAGAAAGGACCGTCATGTGGATAAGCCGAAGGAAGTGGGCGGTGGTGTATTGATTGCTGTTCGTAATTGCATCTCATCTTCCCTTGTCTCTTTACCCTTTAATGTTTCAATTGAACTCATTTGTGTTAAGGTTTCTTTTCAATCAAATGTTTTTTTTATTATTAACGTTTATATTCCACCGAAAAGTTCTGCGTCAGTTTTTGCCGAGCTATCGTTAATTCTTGATCATATGATTGATATTGCCAGTTCAAATAGCAACGTTTTACTGTTGGGTGACTTCAATTTACCTAACATTACTTGGACCCTTTCTGAAGACGAGTCCTATTTAGAAGCTGCCTTAACTTCTTCGCAACAGGAACTTCTTCTTTTGGACAACATAACCTCTACTGACTTACAGCAAGTAAGCTGTATTAATAATTGTAGAAATCGAATTCTCGATTTAGTCTTTTTTTCTGACGCTGTTAGTAGTGGTAGAATCTACCTCTGCCATTTCTAACTTAGACTCCTACCATCCCCCATTGGATATATTTTTTGATATGAGCAGCAATTTATAACAGTAATGCCGAAGACTCTTTTTATTCACTTGATTTCCGTAAAGCTGACTTTCAATTACTTTACGACAATTTGAATGATAAGAGATATGGGCATTTAAATTGTACATCACTTCGGAAATTAAGAGACTCTTCGATGGTTAAAGGGTTGCCAAATTTTAGAAACACAAAAATAGACTGTGTTGCATGTATTAGAGGGAAACAATCGAGGCTTCCATTTCCTACAATAACAGAAAAGTCTTCAAAGCAGATTCTAGAAATTATTCACACGGACCTGTGCGGTCCAATGAATGTCGAATCAATTAATAAGAACCTTTATTTCGCTACATTCATTGACGACTATTCTCGCAAAGTATTTGTTTATTTTTTGCGACAAAAGAGCGAATACTTAAGTGTTTTTAAAAAGTTTAAAGAGCTAGTGGAGAATGAGACAAGCTTTAAAATCAAAGTCCTACGAAGTGACAATGCACGTGAGCTTTTGAGTGAAGATTTTTCCAAGTTTTTGAGTGAAAATGGTATCAAGCGGCAACTGACTGTTGAGTACACTCCTCAACAAAACGGTGTGGCTGAGCGCATGAACCGCACGCTGGTTGAGATGGCTCGTTGTTTCATGATCGAGGCGAACCTTCCAAAGTTCTTATGGGCTGAATTGATTCTCACTTCGGCTTATATTCGCAGTCATTGCCCCACTATGATGAACAAAGCAAAAACACCGGAACAAATTTGGACAGGTAGGACACCAAACGTTAGCCATTTTCGTCAAATTGGTTGTCGTGCCTTTGTTCTTAACAAAGCTCCAGGTAGATCTAAGCTAGATCCAAAAAGCGATGAATTTGTTCTTATTGGGTATTCTGTAGAGTCCAAAGCATACCGCTTGTGGAAAAGAGGAACAAGGAATATAATTAAAAGTAGATATGTTCGGTTCATTGAACAAATTGATTCCTACCAAACTGAAAATGAAAACAATGATTTTTATGAATTTGAATTTATTAGAGGAAACAAAGCAGATAAGGTAGTACAAGAAAAGGAAGAAGTTCAGCATATTCCAAGGAAAATTGAAGAAGAAAAAGATGATGAAGATGAAGATGAATATGAAAGTACCGATGATGCAGATGATGTTAAAGGAGAAATCCAATGCAATGATGACGAACATGCGAACACAAATCTTATAGGAAAACAAAGAAATGAGCAGTATATAAGCAGCAGGTTAAGATCGTGTGATCAGTCGGAAAATGTAATTGAGTTAGCTTTAAATACTAGTTTTCTTGAAGACCCAAGCAATTTTGGCCAAGCTATGAACTCTCCAGATGCTAATGAGTGGATTATGGCTATGAAGGAAGAATATCGCAGTCTAATGGAGAATAAAACTTGGATTTTGACTGAACTTCCATTGAACCGAAAAGCTATAGGCTCTCGTTGGGTTTTCAAGTCAAAATACAAGCCGGATGGAACAATCGAGAGACGTAAAGCGAGACTCGTCGCTAAAGGTTATAGTCAGAAGTACGGCATCGACTATGTGGAAACCTATTCGCCGGTTATACGACAAAGTTCACTTCGACTTATTTATGCGCTGTCTGTTCAATTTGACCTGGAACTCCACCACTTAGATGTCTCGACAGCTTTCTTGAATGGCAAACTTAACGAGGAGATTTTTATGAGTCAACCTGAAGGTTTTGTCGACTCTGACCATCCGCAAAAAGTTTGTCGTTTAAATAAAGCACTCTACGGGCTTAAGCAGGCAAGCAGACAGTGGCATGCAACTTTAAACAAAAAGCTAGAAGGTCTGGGCCTATCCCAATCGAACTATGATCATTGTGTTTATTTTAAGGTCAACAATGAAGAAAGAACTATTTTAGGAATATACGTGGATGATATTTTAGTAGCATCAAATTCAAAAATTAAAATCAACCTAATAAAGCAAAAATTTTCTGAGAGTTTTGATATCAGAGATCTGGGTCATCCCTCTCTTTGTATAGGACTCGAGATCAAGAAACAAAACGGAACTCTTTCAATCTCTCAAACTCGTTACATAAATAATCTTTCTACAAAATATAATTTGCAAAACGCCAAACCAAATTTTATTCCCATGCAGGTTAAGCTTAAACTTGAAAAGGAACCAACTGTCACTGGAGAACGTGCGGCTGTTGAAACTAAGAAGTATCAGGAGGTAGTTGGATCTTTGATTGCATATAGCGTAAGCAGTTTGGCACAATTCGCTCAAAGTCCTAAAAAACAACACTGGAATGCTGCTCTTCGTTTGATGCGTTATCTGAATTATACAAAGCATGCAAGATTAATTTATCGAAAAACAAAATTACCTTTAATAGGCTACGTGGACGCAAGCTGGGCTGAGGATATAAATGATAGGAAGTCTCAAACCGGTTTCTGTTTTATACTTTCAGATGGTGCTATCAGCTGGGAATCCAAAAAACAGCGAACAGTGGCAACTTCTAGTGCAGAAGCGGAATATATTGCACTATCCGAAGCTGCAAAAGAGGTTTACTCCATTCGTTTCCTACTGAATGAGCTTAAAGTTCCTGTGGCAGAGCCTACGTTAATATATTGCGACCATCAGAGTGCACAACAAATCGCAAATTATGGAGGCAAGCAATCAAGAACCAAGCATATGGACTATAAGTACCATTTTATTAGAGAGGCGATTGAGAATGGCGTAGTTAACATCGACTATCTTCAAACTGAGTTTATGGCAGCAGATGGGTTGACTAAAGCAGTTCCAAAGGACAAGCATTTTTTCTGTTTCAAAAGGTTCGGAATGGATTTCGACTGTAAATGTTGACGAGGAGTGTTGACATAAACAACATTTTGGATCTTAATAATTATGTTTCAAGCTTAAGACTATTTTCTTTATTCAATGTACATTCATAAATACCATAATTCTACATTCTATATTCTACATTCTACTTTACTATAAAATAACTATAATATCTTTGTACTTATATTAACCTAAATTTTTCTTACTTATTAAACTGAAGTCAAATCAAGTCGACGTCTTTTAATCTTCTTTTATAAGAAGCATCCTACAATATTTCAGACAGTTCTCAATGTTTTTGTATCTATTTTGTATATGTATTTGCTTATTTATTTTTTGTGCTTGTGTTATGCTATTTGTATATTTTGCTTACTAACAACTAACACCTGCACTAAATGATGTAGCCAGTGAGCACATAATATGTGTTGGCTAATCTCTGATTGTAAGTTAAAGCTTCTTAATCTCGAGAACTGCTATAGTGTAAAAAAAGGGAAATCCACGAAATAGGAGCATACATTTGTTGTTCATGCTATCGAGGTTTTGTATAACGAGATTTTCATACTACGATTTCTGCTGTTAAATAGTTTTTAAAAAATGTCGCACAAATCGTAGTACGAAAATCTCGTAATACAAAAACCTTTTTTGTGAGCGGACTATTACCTTTGCCAATTATTTTACAAATGGTTTTTTTTAATACGTTCCATACGGCAGATTGTGCCATGTTGTAGGATTCTATAAACAAACAATTGCGCATGCTGTCTGTCAGATAAGAAAATACAAAACCTGAAAATATATTCTACTCAATTTAATAAAAAACGAAGGTTATTTTATTTTATTGATGGTGTATGCATATGAATGAGCCAGCAGATGGAGCCGCAAAATAAGCATCAATGTTTGAATAATTAAATGTAGAATTACAATAAATCCATCATCTTGGAAAAAACTTCGATTTATTCTACAATTGCACGTATTGTTAAACATTACAATAATTATAAAAATTATACAAAAAACACATTGAAAGTGTTGGGGTGGCCTTGAACTTTTAAAAACTATTGTGTATTCACTCCAACAAAAAAACAAATATATATTTTACGAAATCGGAAATGTAGGTAATACATGCGAAAAGTTTTCGAAGAAAATCTAAGCTAATTAATCAGTTAAGGAACATGTTGTGAACAAAACTTGATTCAAAATGTATGTGCTTTTATTTTTGCACACAATTTTCGAAAACAAAGATTCTATGTGTTAACTAATCTGTGTAGTCGCTTTCCTTGACATTGAGGGAGCCTTCAATAAAACCACTTTTGAGTCAACAAATCGTGCACTCAGGTACCACAACGTGACACAAGTTGTATGCAAATGGATCATGTCCATGCTTAGTTGTAGAATTATCCAGAGTAAAATCGAAGATATAGAAATTTCTCCACTCACAACCAGAGGCTGCCCACAAGGAGTCCTCTCGCCACTTATATGGTCCATCGTTGTAGACAGCCTACTAAGATCACTCGAAACCCACGGCATTTATGCAGTGGGCTTCGCAGATGATCTAGCCATTTTCATACAGGGATCGTCAGAAATATCAATATCGAATAGACTTCAATCAGCCTTCGACATTGTACGGGACTGGTGCATCTGCGAAGGTCTCTCCGTTAACCCCAAAAAGACAGTTATTGTTTTTTTTTACTAAGAGACGAAAAGTAGATCGTCTCACACCTCCTTCTCTATATGGTGACACAATCCCATTTTCAAAAGAAGCAAAATATCTGGGAATCGTTCTAGACAGCAAATTGTCATGGAACCCTCAACTAGAACGCATTTCTAACAGAGCATCAAAATCTCTCTGGACATGCCGTAGTATTTGCGGAAAAAACTGGGGGCTCAAACCCAAAATGATGCATAGCCTCTACACTCTTGTAGTGAGACCCGCAATAACATATGCAGTGTTGGTATGGTGGCCAAAAACTAAAGAAAATACTGCCATAATGAAGCTAGAAAAAATACAACGACTAGCAACGACATGCATAACGGGATGCATGCGGACCACACCTACATTTGCACTCAATGTAATTTTGGGATTACCTCCAATCTACCTATTCATAAGAATGGAAGCAAAACTGAGCTTACATCGTCGCTTTCACCAAGAGTATGTAACCTTAAACCCAAATGCAAGGGGCCACCTATCGCTTCTCAGCAGCTTGGAAAATCTCAAGGAATTTAGCATGTGTCTGGATGTCACAATTCCCACACATAACTTCACACAAAATTTCTCTATAGTCATCCCCCCCAGGGAAGACTGGGAAAACTTCAAACCACACCCTTCTAGCGAAGACCTGGTCTGGTATACGGATGGCTCAAAAATGGAAACAGGTACTGGTTCCGGTATTTTTGGGGAATCACCTTGTGCGAACTTTTCGGTCAGACTTGGTCGTCATTCATCCATATTTCAGGCAGAGGTCTTTGCTATTACCGAATGCGCGAGGATACTTTGTCACTCGAATGCCAAAAATAAAACTATATTCATCTTCTCAGACAGTCAGGCTGCCCTAAAAGCTCTGGCTACGCCTGTCATAAGATCAAAGCTAGTCCAAGAGACTGTCTTATTACTTATTGAACTTGCAAGGTTCAATTTTGTGATTCTCCATTGGATCCCTGCACACAAGGGATACAATGGTAATGAAAGGGCCGACACCCTGGCCAAAGAGGGCGCCTCATTGCCATTGGTTGGCCCAGAACCATTCTGCGGAGTAAACACTAATTATTTCAAACACACTACCAAAAACATCCTATACTCACGGAATCTAATGCAGCTTGGCAATCAAATCCTGGTCAATTCTGCTATAAACGATTTGTACCAGAATATTCACACAAAACCACAAAATTCCTACTCAACCTAAATAGGAAAACTCTAAAGACAATGACCGGAATCATAACCGGACATTGTCCTCTGAAAAAACACCTTCACAACATGAGACTAGCAACAGACTCCGTCTGCCGTCTTTGCCTCGAAAGTGAAGAAACATCTCTGCATATCCTCACGGAATGCCCAGCACTCCTCCGCCTCAGAAAGCGAACACTTGGTTTCGAGATCGTTCCCTTGGAAAAACTCAAAACCTTCCATCCACAGAATATCTTAAAGTTCTGGTCTCTGTCTGGAGCAACAGAGCTGCTCTAGAAACTCACATGGGTTGGCACAATGGGAATCTCCGAGATACCGCAGTGCCTGAGCTGTTAAAGCCCTCCCTAACGACAAATAATAAATGTGTTCACTATGGCGTTAACGTACTTTATTGTTTTTGTTAATTTTTGTCGAATCCGTTTTTAAATATTTGTTGTTATTTGCATTTAATTGCCAGAAGAAAATACTCGTATCCAATGAAAAAACATTGCAGTGGAACTACATTATGTTTTAGAAAACTTTTATTAAATCATTTTTTAACATCTTCCTTTTCCTGGAACTTTGATGAGCTTGCGTGTAAAATTTAATACAACTGACCAGGCTTTAAGTTAAACATAACATTCTACTTTATAGGGCAATATTTTTTTAATATCATACGTAGTCCTTTTTACTGCCGCTCCTTGCTACATTATTTCATGAATAGTGCAAATAATTAGAGCGCATCTTAATCATAAATTCTATGCCCGCACCTCGTTGTAGAGGAATAGAATATTCACCTTAACAACGAAAATCGTGCTCAAGTGACATTAATTAATGTGCAAATTATTTTTTTAACCTATCAAAGAGGGCTTTCAACGACTGTTCCTTTTTTTTTTTTTTTAATAGCGTTAAATGAAAACGATGCGTTCGCGAACATAAAATTATGTTTCACTAGGTTCTTTAACATGGGTTGCTTTTGTAAAAAAGGTTTCTACAACTTACCTACATACATATCATGCTCAGTGTCACTGTTTGAATATTCCAGAAAATGGCATTGTATTCTTTAAACTATATTTAATCCCGGAAAACATTCTTTTATCCTTTCGAATTGAATATAAGCTATTTTTATAAACAAACTTTAAGAACATTTCGATATGAGGGTGTAACCTGTTGCGTTTTCTCATGGCATTTCAGAACTTCAGGATGAGAATATAAAATTATGGCAAATTTCAGCAACGGCTCCTCTTCGAACATTTGTTGGTTTTATGAACCCCATATGCGGCAATTATGTTTGTTTACATACCCAGACCCACGGGGTGAAAAATGCGACTCATGGCTGAATAAAATTTTGTTCGAAAAATCGGTGTTTATCGTTTGTTGTTCCAACACTAGTGAATACAATCCTGTTATTCAAGATCCCATGTGACTAAAGTTGGCCCCGCCATTTTTTATTTTTTATATAAAATTTATTGTGCTGCTTTGTGCCGTAAATATAAAAGTTGTATCTTTAAAGCTCTAGCTTTTATAGCCAAAAAACGATTTTATGACTAAAGTTAGCCCCGCCATTTTTTATTTTTTTTTAAAGATTTGTTGTGCTGCGTTGTGCTAAGCTTGTGCTGCTATGTGCCGTAAATATAAACTTTTTATCTTAAAAGCTCTAGCTTTTATAGCCAAAAAACGATTTTATGACTAAAGTTAGCCCTGCCATTTTTTATTTTTTTTTTTAAGATTTGTTGTGCTGCGCTGTGCTAAGCTTGTGTTGCTATTTCTTTTTAAATGTGCATCACAAATACATGTTTTAAGCTCTTACTCAAAGAAAAGAGATCGACATTGCTTATTTTCTTTGTTCTTGTTTTTTCTCTTACTGTTATATTAGTCGAAAATACTTCTGAAAGCCCAGAAACATGATGCGATCAGGAAATTATTACAGGAGACTATAATTTAGATTCCAAGGGTATACATATACAGGGTGTTTTCTAATTCATAGCAGGAAAAATAAAAAAAAAATGTTATGTAAACACTTTTCGCCTCCTTCATGCTTAAAGAAAAAGAGAATTATAGCACTCTGCATTAATCGGCAACTCTTCGCATTTATTGGAACCTTATCATATAAAATAATTGTGTATGCTAATCGTTCAGTTAAAAAATTATTTGCGCAAAAATAACTCACCAGGCCCACCACCATCCAAACACCCCCCAACTACTCCTCAACTCAGCGCCCCACTGGAAAATAACCCCCCACTTTTTTGACAATTTTTTCCTCAACCCCTCCCACACACAACAAATCTTAAAAAAAAAAATTTAATGGCGGGGCTAACTTTAGTCATAAAATCGGTTTTTGGCTATAAAAACTAGAGCTTTTAAGATAAATTTTCTATTTTAACGGCACATGATAGCACAAGAGGAGCACAACTCAGCACAAGTAAAAAAAAAAATGGCTGTGGGTTTTTTCTTGTTTTTTAATACAAAAGTTTTTTGGTTATAAAACGGAGAGCTTTGAAAATAAAAAAATAATCTTTACGGCACATGGCAGCACAAACGGAGCACAACACAGCACAAGAAATCTTAAAAAAAATTAAAAATGGCGGGGCTAACTTTAGTCATAAAATCGTTTTTTGGCTATAAAAGCTAGAGCTTTTAAGATAAA
This sequence comes from Platycheirus albimanus, assembly GCA_916050605.2. Taxonomy (NCBI): domain Eukaryota; kingdom Metazoa; phylum Arthropoda; class Insecta; order Diptera; family Syrphidae; genus Platycheirus; species Platycheirus albimanus. Next base: position 38,280,319 of record OU696698.1, read on the forward strand.
AAGTTTATATTTACGGCACATAGCAGCACAAGCTTAGCACAACGCAGCACAACAAATCTTAAAAAAAAAAATAACAAATGGCGGGGCTAACTTTAGTCATAAAATCGTTTTTTGGCTATAAAAGCTAGAGCTGTAAAGATACAACTTTTATATTTACGGCACATAGTAGCACAAGTCTAGCACAAAGCAGCACAATAAATTTTATATAAAAAATAAAAAATGGCGGGGCCAACTTTAGTCACATAAGATCCCAGGATACCGTCTAATTTTAGCTGTAAAGCTAAATCCCGGGATTTTCGGGATTACAAGCAGGTTTTGTTTGATGCGAAATCTTGGAAGAAAATAATTTGAAATATTTATTTTATTTCATTAAAACGCCTCTTCCATTACCTATTTTACAAGATGAAAATAAATACGTAGAAAAGAAGAATCGTTGTAAAAAGTATCAAAGCGGTATTGTATCGAGGAAAAATTGGTGTCGGCACACTTGTGAGAATCAATCCTTTCTATAATGTACTGATTTACGCAGTGTATCAAGACCCTGGCGCCACCGTTAGAAATGTAAAGCGATTCTCAAGACTTTGGAAGGCTCAACCAAAGACTTACACACGCATTTGTTAACCCGCCAATAGTGACGTGAATAACGGGTCCATAAGAACAACATTAAACCCCGGTCTCAGAGACCGTGCGTCACATTTTGCTGCAAAGTACAATCCACTTTAGATGAGTCAACTGACGAACCAATGAAAATGTAGACAGTGAAGATGAGAATTTGGCTTGGTGATGAAACACTTTGATGGGTTGGTATTCCTGAGATCATACCACTAGGAGTCTTAGATCTAAGACAATATGATTTTTATGAATCAGATTTTTTTGGTTTTTATTGAATTTTTATTTTGTATATTGTTACATCTTGAAGTTGGAGTCTTTTAATTTGTCTTTAATGAAAATAGTATAATACTTATATTTTGTGGTTTAGGTACCTACTCATTTGTTTTGTTTCTGATTTTTAACCTATCAAAAAAAAAAAATTAATTGAACTGAACAAAAAATACTATATTTTTTTATTTAAATTGTTTTAATATAGCAGTTTTCTTCTTAATGTGTCACCTAGCAATTAATTTTTTGAAATCCCGAAATCCCGGGAATGGAAATTTAATTCGGGATTGTATTCCCTATCCAACACCCACTTTTGAAGTTAGTTTTAATAATGTTTTAAGGATTGTTCGATTGCTATCGTGAATGGCAATCAGATGACAGCTGATTTTGACAGGTGTCAAATGCAAGCGATACCAACTATAAACCACGAAATAAATGACCCTGTATTTACGCCAACACAGGAACAGTGTAATACATATGGAATTTCCCGCCAAGAATTTATATATTAAAATTAGATTTTTTTAGCAACAGCTATGTAGCTTAATTATTTTCGGACTAGTGTGGACTTTGTACTCACTCCGAACTTTTCGCATCAAATTGCATTGAACGTGGTAACGGGGTCTATCTCACGAACAAGATAGTTAAGTATAAAGCAAGGGTAACATATGGGCTTTGGAATTCTTTTGACCATCTTTAAACAAACCCTAACATGGAATTGACTTTTTAACATGTATTTCGTGAAACTCAAGTTTGACCTCGGTGGAGTTTAAACATTAATAATAAATAGATCATTTCATTGAAGGAAACCTTAATACAAATGAGTTTAATCGAAACATTGAAGGGAAATGAGGCAAGCGAAGATGAGAAACAATTACAAAACAATTAAAAATTATAAATAAATGTATTTGCTGAATACCTATGAACTGGCGCTTTTGAATTTTTTTTTGAAAATTTTTTTCAAATAAACTTTTTTTCTCAAAAACCGCTCAACAGATTTTTATAAATTTATCCTCATAAATTCAAATTTTCCAAGAAATAAAATGGCGTACTTTTTTTCAGCTCAAATTAGTTTAAGTATTTATTTAAGAATTTTGAAAAATTTATTTTTATCAAAATCTCAAGCCCCTAGACCACTGTCACACATTAGAGCAAGTTCGTGCGACCCAGTCGTGCATTTTATTTTTATTATTTTGGTTTTTTTTTTTTCAGAATATGCGTCAGTAGAAAGAAATCTTGTTTTTTTTCTTCTTTTTTGTCAAAGAAAAAACATGAATCTACACGTTTTAAAAACATTAATAAAAAGTAAAAACTTTTTAAGATGCAATATGAAATTAAACATAAACCTTTCTCTTGTTGACGAGAAAATCGTTTTAAAAAAAATTATTGAATGTACCGTTATAAGACAAATCCAAAAAAATCCATTAAAATCAGAAGATAGATGTTTTTTATAAAACAGCACCCAGAAAGTTTTTATCAAACTCGTTGTAAAAGTATTCGAGAAACTTAAGCTCCTTTTTGACAAATGTTTGCCAGTTTGTTTTACTGTTCTATGATCGCAGTGACTTTCTAATTTCTCAAAATATTTGTTTCCCACATATCCGTGATAAGTTGCAATATAGTAGCCTATAATCGCAAGTAATACTGGAAAATTATATTAAATTACTTAAAAGATGGCAACCAACATTAGAATAATCAAACGGGCGGAATGAAACGGTTTTCCTGGATAAAACAAGATGCATCGAACAAATTTAACATTAAAATTAACTAAGAATAGCCAAATATGAAGATGACATACATTTTGAAGTATAAAAGAAATTCACTTAAAGCATACGAAGCTCATTAAATCATGCCATATACATAAAATTTTAAATTGCAGTCTGGAGCTAGAAAAGATAACTTGCTCTCTTTTCGAGATGTGAAGCTAATAAGAAAAAAAATTACATTAATTTGTTTGGGACACAAAATTGATACAAGAATGACAAACTAGATGCCCTCTCAACCCATGAAATCATCGTATCAAGAATTTGTAAGCATTAATAAATTGAATCATCATTTTGTTTTGAAGATTATGTTAGCCGCTAATGACAAAAATGATCAAACAATTTAAAATTAATGTTTCATTAAAAATCAAAAAATATGCAGGAGTGTATACTAGCATAATTCAAGTGAAAGATATGATTGACAAAGAGGTTTTCACCAAAAAAATCTTACAAATAATAAAAATGGAATGGATGGATGGCAATGGTACAGTGGATGTAGTGCTTGGTTGCTAACCTAAGAGTTGTGGGTTCGAGCCCCAGCCTGGGCAGCAACTTTTCAATATTCCCCCAGCTTCAACTGGACGCCACCCGTGGGGTTTTCATGAGATAAATATCACCTATTTCTCAATATATTATACCAACAAAAAATCTTTCTTATCTTTCTATTCCTTCTAACTATTGCCGTGCAGTTTGCATTCAAAAGACCTTGGGTCTTACAGGCATATATGTATGTAGTTAAAAATATTATTATTATTATTATTATGGATGGATGGATGGATGGATGGATGGATGGATGGATGGATGGATGGATGGATGGATGGATGGATGGATGGATGGATGGATGGATGGATGGATGGATGGATGGATGGATGGATGGATGGATGGATGGATGGATGGATGGATGGATGGATGGATGGATGGATGGATGGATGGATGGATGGATGGATGGATGGATGGATGGATGGATGGATGGATGGATGGATGGATGGATGGATGGATGGATGGATGGATGGATGGATGGATGGATGGATGGATGGATGGATGGATGGATGGATGGATGGATGGATGGATGGATGGATGGATGGATGGATGGATGGATGGATGGATGGATGGATGGATGGATGGATGGATGGATGGATGGATGGATGGATGGATGGATGGATGGATGGATGGATGGATGGATGGATGGATGGATGGATGGATGGATGGATGGATGGATGGATGGATGGATGGATGGATGGATGGATGGATGGATGGATGGATGGATGGATGGATGGATGGATGGATGGATGGATGGATGGATGGATGGATGGATGGATGGATGGATGGATGGATGGATGGATGGATGGATGGATGGATGGATGGATGGATGGATGGATGGATGGATGGATGGATGGATGGATGGATGGATGGATGGATGGTTAAATATTCCCACGTTGATCCAAAATAAGTCAGACTAATCAGTCTACCATAATTTTTTCTCTAGAACCATCGATTGATATCCATCTGCGTAGTGACATTTAAATCTGATCTCTATAGCACAACACGCTTATTGGAAGGAAAATCAGTAGAAATTGCCTTACATACCCTTAAATGTACTATATCGAATATTCACTACGTCTGATGGCGTTATTTTATACCGAAGCCAATTGTAACAACTTCAGCAAAACTGCGATCATAACAGCACTGAACAACCTTAAAGTGGGCAGCTAACTAAGGGTAGTTTAACAGTATAATAAAGAAGGAGACTTATCCCCACTTCTAAGGGACATAGTTGTCAACAAACTGTTAAATCCAATATACGGGAAAGAGTTAGAAAGTCAGCGGTGGAAAAAAGACATCAGAAACAAATGGGACATATCTCTACATCTCTGTTTACAGCGGTTATCAGTCCGTTTAAATGTCACCGGAGCTTAAAACGAATGGTCGTTACCTATATTTTATGCGAATATACAAACTCATTCGCCCCTTTATATAATAAAAAGATATTCTTTATTTTAATTAATTTAATGTTGTACAATGACTAAGGTTATGAAAATGGATGAGAGATGCTTTGTGCGTTCAAACTTCAACTGAATTGATTTTGGTTTCTTAATCATCGCCTGATCTGATTCTACGGTACTTTTTGGTCTAGCTTATAAGATAGTGATCATTATCATATTACATACTGTGCATATCTGATGATCATCATCTTATAATCCCACTTTATATTAAACGTATGCAATTATGTTCCACGATCTTAAACTCATATGATCTAAAGCTCCTTGAGTTCCAATTTTAGCTTGTCAAAGCTGAGCGTTCTAGCTACATTTAATAAAAAGCTAAAATATTCAGTTACCTATTTATGTAAAAAGTGGTTTCTGGACGATCGGATCTTAAATGTAGTGTTCAAGTTTGTTCTGCAAATCGCATTTCCAGAAGTACGGTTGACGATGATAAACATAATAAAGTTAAATTTTGTCAGTTAAAAATCTTTTCAAAGAATTATATTAGGACTTTTTTTTAGAAGAAAAACAAACCCTTGTTTGAGATATTAAATAAAATTAATCCATTTTGAGAGCTCTGAGATATGCGATTTTAACTAAATCACATTATCTTGCCTGAAAATTTGTTAGATTTTCACTTTTGTTCTTGTGGGAAATACATATACTTATGTATATATGATGAAAAGATATTTGTTCGATGTTTTTATAATATCTCAGAGCTCTAAAAATGGATTAATTTTATTTTATACCTCAAACAGGGGTTTGTTTTTCTTCTAAAAATAAAGTCCTAATATAATTCTTTCAGGCTATTTTTAACTAAGAAATTATTATGTTTATCATCATCAAAACCATGCAGTATAAACTTGGCCACTACGTTCAAAACTGGATCTCCCAAATACAATTGTACATAAAGGTAGCTGAATATTGTAGCTTGCAAATAAATGAAGCTAGAACGCTCAATTTAGACAATCTAAACTTGGAGCTCAAGGAAAAGGACATTCAAATATTATGTCTAGTTTACTCTGCTTGGAGCTAGTTTAACAAACATGACAATTTTTGTCTGTTTTTGGAAGCTTAAAATATGTAGCGACTTAATAATTAGCAGAGTGCATATTTTGTGCATGACATAAATCAATTAGAATGACGTGCACTCTAAACACACCATGTGAACTAAATTTACCAAATTCCGAACACGTCCACGCGAGCGCTACAAAAAGTGCAATAATAAAAGAAAATGAATAGAGCGAAATATAATCTGGTTTCTTTTTCTTAGCGAAATAAAATATTTTTCTTTATTATTTTAAAAACTACATTTAACTCAGCACTTTAGTAATAACTTAAGTTTTTGATTTAGTAAATTCTATTCTTTATAATTGCGTAGAAAGACGTCCAGCCAAGCACCTCAATACAAGAAGAATGATCTTGCTTACACAAATTAAAAGATGGCTGACTAAAAAAATTTCGAGATGCCGGAAATAGAAAAAGAAACCAGATTATATTTCGCTCTATTCATTTTCTTTTATTATTGCACTTTTTGTAGCGCTCGCGTGGACGTGTTCGGAATTTGGTAAATTTAGTTCACATGGTGTGTTTAGAGTGCACGTCATTCTAATTGATTTATGTCATGCACAAAATATGCACTCTGCTAATTATTAAGTCGCTACAAATACATATTTCTCAAATAAAAAAATAAACTTTTACAGACAGTTCTAAAATATTATTTTTAGTACTACGAAGTTATTGCAAGAAAATGCATGAAGTCAAAACTAAAAAAAGGGTATCTTGCATATTATTTGATAAACATTTTTGGAAAATATCATAGAACAATGATTTATTTATAGAAAAAAAAATTAAGAACTCTATATAACAATTTTCATTTTTTTCCGCTTTCGCACCACTGTGCGCCGGCCGTGGCCATATGCCGGAGATTATATTCAAATAAAAATGGCAAAGAATATTCTTTCAAATAATTTTAAATAGTTTTTTATTACTTACCCAGTACCAAGACAAGTGGTATAACGCCGCGCTGCAGGATAAGACATGCATAACTAAACGTCATTTTGAATGATACAGACTGATATCACTATTTGGAGAACTTCAACCTGAAAAAAAAAAATATTAAAACAATTTAAGTTTTAAAATAAAATGCATTTCATAAAAGAAAAAAATTGCACTGCCTAATAATTGATTCAATAGCAACGATTTCTATAAGTGATTTTTGAGATCTGTTGATCAGAATGAAAATGAGACAGAGACACATAATGCTGTTTGTTTAAACTTCTTCATATATTTTTGAGACATAAAATGCGGTGCGTTTTTAATTTTTGAATTTGTTCTAATTTTTCTAAATACTTTGCCCATATTAATTTTCGCACAGTTAAAATTTTGCATTTTTCAATACCAAATCAAACAGAACTGCAATAGATGACACACAAAAACAAGTGTGGATGCTGTGACTTACGTGAGGTGATGTGTGAAGTGAACCTCACACGTACTTTGATGACGCAAGCACACAGAATAAACGTACAGGTACTTAGGAAAATCTTATGCTTCAACACCTATGTGAGAAAATCTTACTTTATGGGTAAGTATGGTGCATTTGATTAGATTTCAAAATGACACATTCGAAATTAAAGGTTCCAAATTACACGTTGATTTTAACACATTGGTGCCGTGCAATAAAGTTGTGCGTAATAAGGTCGATGCAGCACTATTTCCACCGTTATTCTCTTCAAATAAAGAAAGTACCCACCTCCTTAGAGGCCAATTATAGCGCTACGGAAAACCAAACCGAAACAAATTTCAAAAGGAAAATTTAGTAGGTTATGGTTGATTTAGAACACAAATGTTACACTGATCGATAGCAACCAACTCAGAGAATTTGTTTTGCAAATACAAATTTGAATTGAACTGGTATTACAGAAAAATAAATAAATACATTTTAAACAAAAAATACGAGTTCAATTAAATTTTTTATTTGCAAAATAAATTCTCTGAGTTGGTTGCCATCGATCAGTGTAACATTTGTGTTCTAAATCGAACCATAACCTACTAAATTTTCCTTTTGAAAATTTGTTCAGTTTGGTTTTTTTGCAGCGCTTTAACTGGCCCTTTAGGGGCCAGTTGGTTGCCATCGATCAGTGTAGCATTTGTCTTTTAAATCTGATTATATTATACCAAATTTTCCATTTGAAAACGTTTTCGGTTTGGTTTTCCGTCTCGCTATAACTGGCCCCTAACTGGCCCCTTAGAGGGATTCAATGGCGTACTATCTCCAAAGCTTCCTAGGGGCCAGTTATACCTATCATTGTAATGCATCTGGAAAATATTGATTGCTGATTTTAAGACAATTTAGCAAACAGAACTGGGCCTTTATTGGTAACAAAATAAAGCTCGTGAATTCTACAATTGTTTTAATTAAAAAATACTTTAATCTGATTAATACTTTTCTTTCAATCTATTTTTATTATTTCACTGACAGAAATCGATTTCAACGTACAACTGATTTTCGTTTTTGGTACTTGGAACACAGTATTAATCAGATTTAACTATTTTTTACATTAAAACTATTCACGAGCTATATTTTGATCCCAATAAAGGCCCAGTTCTGTTTGCTAAATCGTCTTAAAATCAGCAATCAATATTTTCACGGATGCATTTCAATGATAGCTATAACTGGCCACTAAGGTAATTGTTTCAAGTTCTTAAATGTGCTATTGGATCAGGATTTCACCAATTGCAGTAATTTTTTAAAATTGCAGTGATCGACATTATTTCCATTCACCAACTTTTTTTGAGAAATAAAGTCGAACTCAAAAATTATGGGAACTCAACAACATTTGAAATCACAAATGGAAATACAGACGCTTCGACTTTATTACGCACGACCTTATCGCGCGGCACCAAACTCACTGGTCGTTTATTAAAAATCTCAAAACCTATTTGTTGGTAGAAAATCGATTGACATTATTTGCATTACAAACTGCTGTGGAGTTTTCTGCGATGTATCGTGTTCCTAGACGTAAACTCGATATTTGGAAAAACACTTTTAAAACTTTTTACATATATTTTTTTCACTTATTAACTTAGCTTTCAATTCAGCCAAGCATATCTCTACCCTGAATATTGTACATACTCGTACATGCATTTCTTTTTGATATTATTGCGTTTTTTTGTTTTTGGCTTAAATTGTCATAACGAAACGACAAGGAAGCAAAGGCTTTTATTCAAATGGCCATAAGTTCGCAACTAAGACTAAGATGGCTGGGCCATGTAGAGCGAATGGACATCGACGCTCCAGCTCGTAAAGTTTTCAACGCCAAACCCGAGGGAGTCAGAAGCCAAGGTAGACCTCATCTTCGATGGAGCGGCCAGGTAGAGGAAGACATCCGTCAACTTGGAGTACGAAATTGGAGACAGCAGGCTAGAGATCGAGCCGGCTGGAGGGGCATTCTCAGCAAGGCCTTGGAGTACCACGCTCCAGTGGCGCCAACATAAGTAAGTAAGTATAAGTTCGCAACGGCTTGATTGAATTGACTCGAACTTTGTTTGACATAGTTCCTTACAGCTTCTTATAAGATGGCGTTGCATTTTTAGGGTTCCGTACCCAAAGGGTGAAAACGGAACCCTATTACTGAGACTTCGCTGTCCGTCTGTCCGTCCTTCACAAGGCTGTATCTCATGAACCGTAAAACTTAGACACTTGAAATTTGGACAGATGATGTATTATTGTGTTCCCTATAACAACAAATACTAAAAACTAAATAAAATAAAATATTTATTGGGGCTCCCCTCCCATACAAACGTAATTTTTTGCTCGATTTTGCTATGTTTGTCCGTCCATCACCAGGTTGTCTCTTTTCTTCTTTAGTAATTTCTTGAAGTCTGGAATTTACAAATATATCTGTCTCTGTTAGTTCTTCTTTTTGCTGATTTGCGACTTTTCCTTCACTCACACAAACAGCTTTACCTACATGTAAATTCCAGAAATTCTTTTAGAAGAAAAGAGGCAACCTATGTATGCTTTTAAAGCTAAGTTTTCTTCTATTCGTGTTCGAATTTGAATTCGAATAGAAAACAAAATAGAAAAAAAAAAAAAACAAATGTCAAACCACAATCAACAAGTCTGTATTAGATTCTCTCATAAAATAATATAAAATCAGGATTAATTGTTTTCAAACGTAAGTTCTTCTTTATTTTATTGTCATTAGAGGTGATTCGAGTGATTTCTAGAAATAGTAAAAAAAAACACTATGCTGAGAAAAAAAATTACTGAAATTTCGCAGTGAAATATTTGAGCAGGATTGGCAAAAGACATCTTGGTGACAGTTTGTTTAGGAAAGATCGCGCCAAGACTGTTCTCGTTTGTGTGAGTGAGAAACAGCTTTACCTACATGTAAATTCCAGAAATTCTTTTAGGAGAAAAGAGCCAACCTATGTATGCTTTTAAAGCTCAGTTTTAAATTTAATAATGACTTCTTGTTCTTTGTTTGACATTCGTTTTCTTTTCTATTTTGTTTTCCATTCGAATTCGAATTCGAACACGAATAAAAGAAAACTGAGATTTAAAAGCATACATAGGTTGGCTTTTTTCTTCTTTGCGGATTTCTGGAATTCTTGAATTTACATGCATAGCTGTCTCTGTTTCTTCTTCTTTTTGCTGATTTGCCAGTTTTCTTTCACTCACACAAACAAGATCATTTTTGGCGCGATCTTTCCTAAACAAACTGTCATCAGTTCGTTGTCTTCTGCAAATCCTAATCGCCTGTTACAATAAGAAATTTAAGCAAGTGTTTATTGAATAAAATAAATATTTAAGGGGGCTCACATACAACAAACGTGATTTTTTTGCCGTTTTTAGGAATGGTACGGAAGAGTCCGACTCGCACTTGCCCGTATTATTTTTATCCTTTTTTGAAGGGTGGCCACTAGGTTTGAGCCAATATTTTTTCGTTTTTTTTTGCCAAATTTGCTGAAAAAAAGGCTACATATAACGATTTTTATTAAATTTTGTATAATGTACACAGCAAGCTTCGGACAAAACTGCATTTTTAGTTTTTTGCTACAAATGATATTAAGGGAAATTGATTTTAGCCGTTTTATTAATTTGGCCATAAGTGAACATTTATATCATTTACATCACTCAAAAGCGTTGTAGTCAAATTTTTTTTAAGTTTTTACCAATTTTTTTTCAAAAATGAGTGGTTTTTTTGCTCGAAAAGTTTGTTTTCTTCGTACTATTGCACCCACAGAGCAAGTACGTGCGACCCAGTGGTGCATTTTTGTTTTTGTATAATAAGGAAGAATTATAATAAAATTCTTCTTTGAACCTTTGGCTGCTAGGATATTTTCCTCACGAGATTTGTAGTTTTTGACGTGATAACGTCTAATAAATCGGAATATATGAGCACGAAAAAGTGTCACAGTCACAGTCACGTTATATAGGTATCTGCCTTGGTAGCCTAGAAATCCGATAAAGTGGTAGGAGAGGGTGTTGGGTGGTTGGTGATTGTAAGTGGTGGTGGTGTAGGGGGGAGGGGTAGGGTCCGACAGAAGAAACAAAAATGGTGTCGTTTGTGAGGCAAAAAATTGTCAAAAATAATGGGTGGTTCGTTGGTGGCTGTAGGTGGGATGGGTGTTTGGTGTGGACGGGAATTATTGTCAAATATGGTGGGTGGTTGGTTGACGGTTGTAGGAGGTGTGGATTGTTGATTGGATTGGGGGCGATGAAAAATTGCCAAAAATGGTGGGTGATTGGAAAGTGGTTGTAGGTGGGGTGGGTGGTTGGATTTGGTGTTGGGAGGGGATGAAGAAAAAATTGTCCAAAACGGTAGATGGTTGGGTGGTTGCTGTAAGTGGGTTGGGTGGCGGTGATGGAGGGTGGGGGCAAAAGTTTAAAAAATGGTGGGTGAGTGGCAAGTGGTTGTAAGTGGAGTGGGTAGGTAATTGGATTTTAGGAGATTTGGGGGGGGGGAGCGTTTGATGTGGTGTGGGAATTGTCAAAAATAGTTGGGGTGGGTGGTTGGCGGCGGTGGTTGATTTGGTGTGTGTGGGGGGGAATTGTTAAAAATGGTAGATGGGTAGCAGATGGTTGTAAGTGGAGTGGGTGGTTGGAATTGGGGGGAGGATTTGGTGTTTGGGAGGAAATTGTCAAAAATGGTGGGCTGTTGGTTGGTGGTTGTTTGTTAGGGTGGGAGGTTGATGTTTTGGTGGAGGGGGTGAGAAAAAAAATTCAAAAATGGTTGGTGTTTGTAATAGAAGTGGATAGTTTGTGGTTGGAGAGATACAACCTACACATGAACTGTTTTGTGAACTGGTTATCACGTAAAATTATCGTCCGTAAACCGACTTTACAGACAACCAAATTTGTATTTCAAATTTAAGGTGTAACAGTGAGATACCGGTGGATAGAGTATTTCAAAATAAAAGTTAAGTTTTTTGTATTTGCTCGAGGGGATAATTACTCTAATAATATTGAAAAAACACTTGTTCAGTCTATCTGTGGTTGAATATGAATATTAGTATGTCTCATAAAATATGAATTTTCTAATTTTTAACAGAAGGCTTTTAATATGTTTCTCGAGTGATATACACGTTTGTCTTTGAATGAAAAGTTTTAAAATATAACAAAATGTGTTTCAATGTTTTTTAATTTTTTTTCTTTTCTTTCAATCGTAAACTTCCAAGGCAACTTAGAGCAACAGGCCGCTTTAACTATCGTGTATTTTACTATCCACATGATTTATTTAAGGGGAAATTGAACGAATGTTTATGATACTCGCCCAACCAACTGAATAGCAGGAAGATGTCTTTAACTTTTTAAAGACTTCTTAAATTTTATTGACATAATGTGGTTGGTCTGCTAAAATTAAAAAGATTTAAGAAATTCTAAAGAACTTCCAGGAAATAGGAAGGGTTTACTCTACGTCTAAGAAAACAATATTAAAGGGGTGACGCCATAAACACATAGCCAAATATATTGTTGTTATGACCTGTACATTTAGATACAACACTTATAGGACAATATATACATATATGTATATTCACGCACCTAACAAAATATTATCGACACACCTGTTTTCCACAGAAATTTCAAACATTCAGAACTTTATAAGCAATATAGAGCAACAGGGAGGAAGTCAATCAATATTCAACAAGTATGATATAATAGGTATAACTTATTTTGAGTTAGTCTTTCTTCCATTTGTTCTGAAACAAATCCGAAAAAGATTACAAAGCAAAAAGATGTGAATAAATAAAAATTATCAGCTTTAAAATAACAGGCCGAGAGATTGCGCGGTTGCTTCTGTAGTTTTAAAAATGTTTCCTGCAAACTTTAACGTAATAAAAAACAAAGCAGAGCGTATAAATTGGGCGATACTCGACGTCCAATATGACGAATCCGTATAAAACGAAGTCATCACAAATTATCTAGTATACGTGCATGGATAAGCGGACATTTGTGGGGAAATTCCATCTATTTTTTTTTTACCGCACCAGATATATGTGTTAATTCTATTTTTACTTTTAGATTTTGTGATAAGAATATAGGGAGTGGGAAGAAATTTCATCTCTAGCTCCTTATACAAACCAAGCTATTCAAGAGCTCCAACAAAAAAACTTCGTTGAGGAAATTTGTACACCAAAGTTCAAGACGACAAAATTATTCACAGGTGGCAATAGTATTGTTATGAACTTTTAAATGAACAGTTTTCTCGGCTATACTTTCCAATTTCTCAACTGATGTAGGTACTCCAAAATAGGCAAAGAAAGTGGCGAAATACCTTCAGAGTAAAAAAGGAGTGAAAGTAACCTTATATTAATGTATAAAGGGAAGAAGGATACACAAAGCTGTGGTAATTGCCATTCAATTAAGATGATGTCACACACCATGAAGATCGTTGAGCGAGTTCTGGTTAGAGTACCTACTGTGAATTTTAATACAGTTGTCTGATGAACAGTGCGGTTTCGTCGCGGGGAGCTCAACAACAAATATAATCCAATGTAGGTATAAGGATTATTACGGAAGAACATCGGGATCCCTTAGAGTGTTAAGTTTCCTGCTCTTTGTTGGACCCATTGGCTACCTACTTATTTGAAGGTAAAGTGACGGTGGAATCATCTTAAGCCTGCAGGAAGCACTTAATGTATAGATGGACGTTTCGGGGAAGGGGGGGGTGTACCGTGTATGTATATGTATATGTGTTGGCAACCCCGCTCTTCAGATAGTCTAACAATTATGCTAAACGTCAAAGAAAACCACATGCATATTGCACATTCTATTTTAATATGTATATTTCAATCGAGAGGTTACCTTTGACTACGCTATGTATTTTAAGAAGTCTTTCTAAAAAAGTTTCTATTGTAAAAAACTAAAAGTACATATAAAAATTCTTACAGGATTTTGTTTAACCTCATCATTAATAATAGAAAACTAAATTTATATAACCTGGTTTGGTTTCTTTGGAGTTACAAGATCTGAAAGAGTTGCACTCAAGACAACATGTATCAAAAGTTTAAATATCTTTTATATGTTATTAATAGCGAAGCAATTTATGATGACGACATCGATCATCGCGTAAGCGTGGGTGGATGAAGTGACGGGAAAACTCTATCTTCTGTGGCTGGAAAGAGAAGCCTCTACATCTCAGTTGTGCATTCGGCACTCACAAACAGTTAATGCAATGTTGGAAAATGTACAAAACGTTTGAGAGTAATTTAACAGCATCTGAGAAAAAGATGCTTCGTATGACAAAAGGTGTAGCAAAAATTTATCATATGTATAAGAAGTACGAAAATCGGATGAAGACTACACGTCAGAAATACCATCTTGCAAAAAAATAGAGCACAACCGACTTAGCTGGTATTATTACGTTCAAAGCAGAAACCCTGAAAGCCCCGTCAAAAAGGCAACATCGTTCAACGGAAGGAAGAGGAGAGGCAGGTCTAAAAACTTCTGGTACAAACAAATGCAGCGACACCAGCAATTGGTTGGCCTCAGAAATAGATCAACCCAAAACCGGGACGCTTGCAGACGCTTTCTGAGGTCAAACCGGCATATTCAACAGAAGGATCACTAGTGTGAAGCAGACAAGTGGGAGAGTGGCGATCCACCTGAGATTATAACGGCGACAATAAGCTACCCTTAACAGCCTATCTAAATAGCAACCAAGAGTTGCATCCGACCGATTGAAATGAAATCAGAGCAGCCATTACCAGACTAAACACAAAAAAATAAGATGGAGCCGATGCACTACAAGCGGAACTGTTTTAAAAACAGTCACCAACTCAAAAGTGACGTTAGTCTTTTAAACGTCCGTCGCCTATATGGTTAAGTCCAGTTGAGGAGCGTTTTGCTCACAATCTGACTGTGCCTTGCCAATGCGATTTCAGATATTGCAAATCTACAAGCTATCAGATCTTTGCATCGACTCTCAACACCTGTTCATCGATTTCAGACCAGCTAACGACACTGTTAATACAGAATGACCATATTCTGTCTTGGCCAGCTTTAGAACGTCACTTAAACTGATACGTCTTATCAGGATGACATTGGAGAATGCTTGCTGCTCCGTCAAAATTGGCAGGGATTCTACCAAAACCTTCGCCACTAACAGAGAGATAGTTGTTTCAAAATTGTGCTTAAATAAGTGATACCTACTCAACACTTAACCCAATACATAAAGTACAATCTTAAACAGTTTATCTTGAGTTTGACGTGGTAGAGGAACATATGGAGTAGTAATCGGAGCCGTCACTACCTTCGAGTTAGCAGAAAACAGAATGGGACTAATTGTAAACGTGTGATCAGAACGTGACCATTTATTATTAATAATACCAATTTTAACTTTATATGTCTGTTAGTTCCACTCCACGGGTGGCGTCCAGTTGAAACTGGGGAAATATTGAAAATTGCTGCCCAGGAAGGGGCTGGAACAAAAAACTCTAGGTAAGCAACCCGCATTCATTGTGTTTTGGAACCTTAATCAGAGGTTTAGAGGAACCTCAGAGGTTCATGCAGTAATGAAAAAAGCAAAAGGATATTAGAAGTACATCGAGACGGGATATTACCATTTTTATCGACGAACTGGAAGCGATAAACCCATTTCAACGGTCAAAATATGATTCGTAAGAGATAAATAGGTAATGTGTAAGCTTAATAGTTAGTTGATGTAATTGAAGAAGAGTTTCTTCTACTCTTTTTCGGCACTACAAATTTTGCAAGTCTTTTGGGAGAACTCTTAGTCTGGCAGCACTTTCTACATTTGAAAAAGCTTCCTGAAAGTACACCTATTAAGAGCTAATGTCCCGTCTGCTTAGAAGCATCAAAGTCCTAGAGCGTTTTAGATCGAGCTTTGGCCAAATCTGTTATGTCGCTATTTATTACCAATTATCCAGATAAGATTTGCTCCCTTAGTAGCACCTTGTCTTAGAAAGCAAATATTTACATGTATCGATCGGAATACTCAGTAGGTATTAAGTGGAGACGGGTAGTGTCGTTCCTTGTTTTTAACAAGCTCGTCGGTTCTGCAATTTTCTGGAATATCTCTTTACGCTGACACAAAGCAATAATAATGATGGATAGTAGAGATCTATTTTGGAGTTTTGGAGATGGAGTCCAGGGATTTTAGAACTGAATTCCTGTCAGAGATATCACGACTTGGTTTGAAAGACGAAAAGAGATATTGACAGGTTAGTGTGTTTATCTTTCAAATAGGTATTTTCCTCCCAGAGTGATCTAAGGGGGGAAATATTAGCTTGGAATTTCTCATATGTGTGAGATACTGATATCGTAAGTTTCCGGTATGTTGGCGTAGCCGTAATTATCACACTGACTTTGAGATGCGTTCCCGGGGGGTTTCCGAGAAAGATGCAGTTCGATTGCTGAAAATATCTAGGAGCGGTAGACACGCATCGCAACACTAACAAACATACCAGCAGCGCGTTGCATTTTACTATGCGTATCGTTATTGCTGTCTAAGGCAGTCCAACAAACGGCTAAGTGAGTTTTGAACGTAATTATTGCACTATTAAATCTAATACAGTCCAGACTAACGCTCTTTCAATATTGCATTGCACATCTTTCTTTTTTGGATTCGCATATTTATAATTTCGTCTGGGTGCGATCGCAACTTCAACTCTCCGATATAAAATATAAAACCAACGAAGAGTAGACACACGTTCACGTTGCACGTTGACCGCTGATGAATAAATTATGTATGTGAGTTAGTTTTCTATAAATATGCCTGTTTTATATCTTTCGACCCAAAACTCGATTCATTTTAGTTTTTATCAAAGCAGAATTATTAAGCAGAATTCATTATTACTAATTTTATGAAGAATCAAAGCAAAATTAGACGGTAACGGTAGACTACTATGCCAGCGAGCTATGCCGTCATCGACGAACTAAAACTACAAGTTTACTTTGTATCATATAACAAAAAAGACACCCAATCGAGATTGATGTTCGCGTATATTCGACCAGCAGAGAAATTCATAGAATCGAATATATTATATTTTATTTATCGCATAAGTACGAATAGTCTGAAGATTCCAAGCCTTGAACCAAATACCATTACGCTGAGAATAAAAATCCCCAAAAATATAGGAAAATATATTTTATTACTTGCCTTATCGCATGAAATCTGAAATCACAGCGTTCAAGGCCTATTTTACATCCATAGCAGCTATATTCTTTTGTGCAGGGGCCAGGGAAAATAGAAACAAATTATGTTTAAACTGTTGCCGGTGGTGGATTGATTCATTCACAGAAGGAATTGAATAATTAAAGTTCGACACTTACACCATCTAGCTATTGCAAATTCATAATTCTTCACTTCACTTTTTTAATAACAAAACTAAAATCTACTTGGTAAGGCTTTATAATTCACTATTTTTGTTTATTGCGTTTGTTTTTCTACTTTTTTTTTTACACTTGACAGAGCACCAGAACACCACCTTACCTAACAAACAATACGCGATAAAATGAAATTTTCCCAAGAAAACTAAACAAGGATCCAATAGGAATTTTCAAAATTCTTAAACCGAAAAAATTATATTAGGCGTAGATATTATTGAGTAATGAATACAAATAGAAACTGTATATTAATTTCAGGTTTTCATTTGCTTCCCTCGTATTCTAACTACCTAGCACCACTTTCGAATGACAAATACTCGTCGAATCGGTAAAAGAAAAATAGGTAAGTGATATTGGAAGTTGCTGTCAAATTCCAAGATTTCAGATTCCAATGAGGTTTGTTTTGTGTGAGTGTGACGCAAGTGTGACGTATGAGGTATGAGTTTGAAATGTCAAACATTCACAATAGAGAATAAGGGGTTCTTGTAGTTTTAATAAAATTTGAAACAGAGAGCAAAAGCAGTTTGTTTTTGGTGTGTATTAGCTGTTCTCGTAATATATGCATAAATAAACAATATTATAATAGAAATAGGTACATCTTGAACGACAGAAAAGTAGTACAAAGAGTTGTTGTCTAGTCCTCTCGTCCTCTTGCCTGGTGTGAACTCAGCTTTAAGCTAGCTAATAGCCATTGACCAAAGAGGATATATACATAAGGGGTATTCACGATCTGGTGCAACCAAGTATTGTAAAAGTGCGAAATTGTGTGTATTTCTTGTAGATCGTGAACTCACTTCTTCCAATCTGTAGGAAAACTCACACAAATGTCAAAATCAGGTTGACACAAATGTCAAAATCAAAAGTACAAATTTTGCACCGTTGTATTTTCCTGTTGCAATGGGGTTGAGGTATAGATAAAGTGCAAAAGTGTAACAAAATGACAGCCAGTATATTTGTTGTTGTATTGCAAGAAAACGTAGCACTTCTCCACTTTTACAATGATGCAAGACAAGGTACACCAGATCGTGAATACCCCTATAGAGTCCAATCTTGTGCCTTGTTTTGATTTTGCCTACAAGCTACAGCTGTCATATTGTTCTTTTTGTTAAACATGTGTGTGTGCTACAACTGTCATATTGTTCTTTTTGTTAAACATGTGTGCGTTCACACCTTACTACTTACCTCATCGTTTCTTGTTGTTGTTTCACACGGACAATGAATACAATAGGAAAGAGACCACGAAAATTTTAGCAGAGGAGGATGGAACGTAGGAAAGATTGGACTCTTATCCTCTTTGCCATTGACATACTATACATGTATAGTATGTCAATGCTAATAGCCTATAGAGATTTTAAGCAAACGGCAATATACTTCTTTCCCTCTCGCTCCTAAAGTCAAAATCAAATGTGAAATCCTACATTGAAGGAAAACAACAGAAAACAAGAACAGGAAACAAAAACAACAACAGGAAGAATTTAATTATTTTCCTACAAAGTATTGATTTGACATTTCTCTTTGACGTATCCGGATACTTTTCTATTCACACCAAAAGATAAAAGAGCATTTATAGGGTTTTCACACCGAGCTAAAACGCGGTTTTCGCAAAAAAACCCCAAAACCTGAACGAAAACACAAGTTTTACAATACGTTCTTCCTCATCACAAGTTTTATAAAACGACTGGTTTTATATAAAACCTGTCGAAAACTTGTTGGAATAAAAAGCAAACACACCTGAGCTTTGTATATAGACACTATAGTACTGTCGTAAACGAGTATAAATTTACGCAAAAGGCCGTCGTGGGATGTCGCTGTCAATGCGCTCGCAGCAAAAAAAGCGAAGAATAGAAATGTAGCAAGAATAATAAAAAATATTGCTAAGAAGGTCATATCATAAGTAATGAAATAAATGTTGAGTTAAGGTGTCGCTTGGCAACTGATTGGAACTGGTTGTATTTTACACATATCCATACAAGGAAAATCGTTTGTATGTAAATGCATATCCAAGTAGAAAAGCAGTATTTTTGTTTAAAATGCTAATAATATAAAATAATATCTTTCAAATAAAAGCGAAATGCCGACGGGGTTTGAAAAATATAAATATGTAGATAGATATTTTTCAATTTATTAAATATGTAGTCATTGTAGTCACTTTTAATAATTAAAAAAAAAAATTTGATTTTCGAAATGTTTTGATATTATATATTTTTGGCAATTTTCAATATTTTTACTTGCGATTATAGGTATTGTAAGGCAAGTTATGCATTCGCAAAAAAAAAAGTTTTTTTTATATCGTAGAGTTTTTTTTAGATATTGTAGGTACCTACAGAGGGGAAATTAAATTTGTTTGTAAAAGAAAAAATGTCGGTACCTGTCATATAACCGTTAGGTTTAAATGTCTAAAAAAGGTACCTACTTTCCATAGGAACTTTTTTTTACTTTCGAATATCTCAATAACGGCTCAACCGATACTTTTGAAATTTCACACATAAAAAGTTGTAGGTAGCTCAATTTATACTGCATACCGATATTTCTTAAAAATATTTTTTTGTATTTTTAAAAGCATTTTTTAATTTTTTGAAAAAAAGTTAATATTTTGAAAACTGACCATTAATTTTTTTTCAAAAATTGTGGATATCTGCTAAGAGGAAGTTTTTGCTTATCCATATAGGAGTATATGAGAAGCCGTCGATGATTCGAGGATTATTTTAAGAAATGATTTATGTCCATATATATGTAGTGTGTTCAATGAATCTGAGCTGCACAGAAAAGAACAGAAAAGATCTGAAAAGTACAAAATTTGGTGTTCAATGAGCAAAAATCCTGTTCTTTTCTGTTCTACAATCTGTCACTTTGTGTTCAATGAAGTTGTCCAACACAGTTTAGAACAATATTTCCTACACCTACTTTTGAGGTGGTGCAAGTGCGTGAGAACTGTCAAAAGTGTCAGCTGACTTGTTTGAAATTATTTGAAAACTGAATTTTTGCAATTATTTGAAAAGTTGCGACGATATAAAATAAAATAAAATTATAAACTAAAAACTAAAATGGATAAAGTGCAAATAGAAATTAGGTCCGCATCAGGTCAAGTTTTGACTGTGGAGTGTTCTCCAAAAACGGGATCTGCATTAGAAAATGAAATAAGGCAATAGGAGTAGGATTAGGAAGTTCAGGAACTTTGGGATAGCTAAACAGAGGACCATTCCTGTGGAAAATCCGAGAAGGGGAGGAAAGAGGAGTAGGAAGGGGAAGGGGATGAATGTCTGCTACGTCCGCAATGGCATGCTCGCGACGCTCGACTATACTCACCGGATAAGGGGGGGGATCTTGCCCCCGCAGCTAGACCTCACCTATTTCAAAACATAAAACATGCCAAAACTTACTTCACATCCCACTACCACTCACAAATCTCACGCACACTTACTCTCATACACTGGCACACATGCGTCTTTTCTTCACTCACATGAACACGCTTCCACTCATTCTCACTCATACACACTCACTTCCACCCTCGGCCATCCACCCATACACTCGCTCACATGCTCGCTACCACCCACTCAAAACCACTCACTCTTACGCCCTTACCCACTCATACTCACTCTCACATACACCCTCACCCTTACACGCACACCCACACCCACACACATACACACTCCCACACACACACACACTCACACTCCCACACACACACACACTCCCACACACACACACACTCCCACACGCTTTAGGAAATGAGCTGCCGCTGGAATGCAACTAGGCCATATCCCACCCTTCCTGGAATTCGGGAGCCTGGATATTCGGAATTCCCCTTACCAGATATTCAAGTACCGCTGTTAAACCATACTTACTTCACTGCAGCACTTTAGCCAGCCCTACCGCACACCCCTGAAACGTCTCTTAAATTGCCATCATAACGCTAATAAACCGATAATTAAAAGACATTAACTTCTCCAACATATGGCGTGATTTACAATGTTTATTCAAAAATGTAAACTTTCAAAATCTTACTCGATATTAACTAGTATCTATTCCTAATCCTAACATATATGCTTCCTTATTGAAAACATCAAATAAAACATCAAACTTTATATCTTGGTTGGTAACATTAGGGGTTGGATTTTACAAACAAAATTAATGAATCAAAACGACCAAAAATTTAAAAATTACTTACAAATAGTAGCCACAACTCGCTATGAATCAGCTCGGAAGAGATCGGTAAGACAAAATTTAATAGTACAAAACAAAACTCAACGGATACCACCGCACAGAACGGATTCCCTGAAACCCTGCCAGTTAAACCAGCCTCCTCTTCCTTTTTACTTGCGATTATAGGTACTATAAGGCAAGTTATGGATTCGTGCAGAAAAAAAAATTTGAGATAACAATCACACATGACATTACGATGATGGAGAAGTCGAAAAAAGTGGGTCTGGGAATTCCGTCCGTCTGTCTGTCTGTCTGTCTGTCTGTCTGTCTGTATGTCTGTTCGCGCCTCTGGAGGCTGAACGGGTGGACCGATTTGCTTCAAATTTGGTATTTAGGATTTATTTGGCCGTCCCTCGGAACATATTTTTTATTTTTGCTCTAGGTCCAAAAATAACGGCACCTGCCATACAATCTTGAAGACAAAAATTGATTTTCTCAAAAACGGCTCTAACGATTTTGATAAAACTTTCAGAATGCTATTTTTGGAAAACAATCTATCTTTTGGTTTGAAATTTTTTTTCAAAATTTGTCTAATAACGGTACCTTTCATAGAACCAGTATTTTCAAATCAAATTTTCTCGTAAACTATACATTCGATTTCAATAAAATTTGCCACAGGAAGTCATTCATAATTTTATTAATATGACATTTAAAAATTTTCAAAAACTTTTTTTTTGATTTTTTATAATTTTTTCAAAAAAATTTTTGGTTTTCGAAATATGTTGAAAACGGGTACATTGATTTTTTTTTTAAATTATTTTTCAAATGTAAACTACAGATTGCCATATATTTGCATACTCAAAAATAACCTTTTTTAAAAAAAACTGGTCCAACGATTTTCAATATTTTTTTTTTC
Source organism: Platycheirus albimanus (assembly GCA_916050605.2). Taxonomy (NCBI): domain Eukaryota; kingdom Metazoa; phylum Arthropoda; class Insecta; order Diptera; family Syrphidae; genus Platycheirus; species Platycheirus albimanus. The sequence continues at coordinate 38,302,858 of OU696698.1, forward strand.
CTAGATTGACGTATAGCTTTGAAATTTTATTGCATACTTAGTTTTTCCGAGAAAACTCTTAAACTTATTTAAAAAATAAAAGAATTTTCGAAATTATTTAATTTTTTTATGTTCAATAAATTGCGTAGTGGCTCAATTTATTGAACATAAGAGCAAGTTCGTGCGACCCAGTCGTGCATTTTATTTTTTTTTGATCGGCTGACCTCTTTTCCCTACCTACAGAGAGCTCTTTGTGGGTAGCTAAGGGGGCGCAAAATCTTGCGGATCCGAGAGGGGGGTCAAGGAGCCCGAAACCTCACTTGGCAGTTCCTGTATAAAAATTAATTATTACTAACAAACCCGATCGCTTTCAACTAATCTTTAGCTCTAATGCGACTTAAAAAAATAAAATATATAATTAAAAATAAAACAATCTTAATTAAATTTAAATCAATGTAACAAAAAAAAAACCAAGAAGAAAACTACAAATGCAATTGAATTCAAAAAAAAAACTATCACGCCAATAAAAAAAACTGTAACTTCGTATCTGCGGCACGTGATGTCCCCGCAGTAAGGTCGAAGGAGCACCCAAAAATACAGGAGCCTGAACTCCTCTTCTCCGCTAAGGCAGACTTCTTACTGCGACAATTTTCAATTTGAGCAGCTTTTGGGATGCCGACAAAACGTCTTAGCAACGCGTGCTCACTAACGTAGGTATATGTATAACTAAAAGTTACTTGACGATCCGGGAATCCCACGGACCTTAATCCTCCGCTATCTAACTGGCTCAGGATCTCGCACAGCAGTTTGACCTTGGATCTTCGGCTACTTTGTCGTTGCTTCCTGGTCCCACAACAACAAAAAAGTGGCGGTCACGACCTCTTCACTGTCGATGACCGCCGCTGACCACCTTCAATGAAAACCCGAATTACCCACCAAAGATACAAAAATAGGTTCACTCACTTTTTTAGGATCTTTACAAGAGTTAAATCCCCTTTTTATCGCGACTTTTGGAAGCAATCCTCAGTAAACGAATTCGCCTTTTCAGATATTTGATAATACCGATTAATCACTTTTCAAAAAAAAATGGTCTTAATTGTCTGCACTATTCAAATAAAACCGCCAACTTCAACCTAGCTGATGAGCTATGAACGGAATGACTTTGCTTTTTGGAAGCTCGTTATCTGTTCCCGTTTTTTTTTTTGAATTTTTTTTCTTCGAAGCTCGAAAATCCACTTACGGGTTTTTGAGGTTCGACATTACAGCTTTCTCTGTATGTATTGGTTACCCCCACATAATCCAATGTACCAACTATCTGTTCCCATTAATCCACCCGAGCTTTCACCTCATCACTATCATAAGCTCAAACCATTCCTCCTGGGGATTTGACCTCACATTCCACAGCTGTTGTAGGATCGCACGTACCTTTCTAATTGTTATTGCTATTCCTGTCATCCCTTTCTACCCATTTTTCAAATGTCACTTGACATTTACATTCTTTCCTTCAAAACAAATCATTTCTTTTGCAAAACGTGCTCGCTGTTGTTTTCCTCTTTAATAAAACAAATTAATAAACGTAAAACCTTCCTTAGTTGAATTGAAGCCGCGATACGACCCATGCCTAATACCTTACATGTGTTTTGATCACCTACCTATCCTAGAAGCGGTACCAGGCCAACCTTGAATATCTCCCTTCAATCAATTCAGCCTAGTGTAATTTTGGTGATTTTCGAGACCAAGGTCAGTGCATCTCGTTTAGTGTGCCCGTGTTTTAACTTTCCTTCCCCCCGGTCTAGTAATCCACCAATTATTCTCGGATGCTTGCTGGACGTTGAAGATCGGTAGTGCCTTTCCCGGTGAAAGAAGCTGGCCTGCGCTGGCTGAAAGGCCAGGTCCGAGGTGAGCCCACCCTTATTAAACAGCACGTGACCTCCTGACCAGGGAATTCGTGAGAACGCCGCGAATCGGGTGCAGGCCCTCTTCAACCGTAACTGATGTCATGTATTTAGTCGAGAGTGTGGACATGCCCAGCTGGAACAGTAAGTACATAGACGCATGGATAGAAAGGTGTTATCCACAACCACTTAAATTCCTCAATAAAAGAATAAATTAATCTTGTAGTCGATGTTATAGCCTTTTATTAATGAATTCGTGGTGGCGAATGGTGTTTAGTCGATTGAGGCGACCGCAACAAAACTCCGGATTCGGATGTTTCTCATGAAACGACGTGGTCGGAGAAAGAGGGTGCCTTGGTTTGTTTAACAGTGGGGAAGAACCCATTTCATCAAGCCGGGCATTTGTATGCTCATCCCCTCACTGGTACTCTCCTCTAGAAGATGAATTACTTTGATGATAATACCCTACCAGATGAAGAATGTTATGGCTAGTATTATAGGTACTTAATCGAATTTGTTCAGTGATGTAAGAAAAAAAAAATGTTCTTTCCCTTTTTTTTTTTTTTTATTTATTTAACTGAACCGACCTATGAATATTTTGATTCACTTAACTCGTAGCTTGGAAACATACACTTGAAGGTAACTCTGCTTGTATGTATCTTTCATCTCTGATTCTAAATCTGTAACCTTACCGGGAAATGATGAGATCTCTTAGACATGGTTTTCTAGAGTAGTATAGTTTATTGTTTTAAGTCTTTTGCATGGAAAATCCCGACTCGTTTTCCAGCTAAGTTTCCTATCTCATACATACTTTTACCAACGGGTTTGACAATACGACACTTAACATATTTGGGACATAGTTTGGCTGACAGGCGTTTAGAAGAGTCGCTGAGAACGAAATTACGTTTATACACTTCCTGTCCTGCAATGTATTGTGTTTTTCGGGATCGCAAGTTGTAAGTCTTTGCACTTCTCTCTTGTGCTCTGGCGATATTTTCTTTTATTTTTTCTCGTATGACTTGCAATCTGTTGTGCTTCGGTAGAGTCAGCAGCTCGCCGTCCTCTAACATGTTCAACTTGTTGGCCAGCTCATAGTTGCTGCCGTGTGTTATCATATTTGTCCCAAAGAGAGCAAAATATGGTGACACACCAATAGAAGAGTGCACCGAGCTTCTCAACGCTGCTGCGATATCACTTAGGTGTGCATCCCATTCGCGTTGGTCCTCTTTCAGGTACGATCGTATTGCAACCAAAACAGATTTATTTACCCTCTCTGACGCGTTGGACTGAGGTGAATAGTATGCCGTTTTAAAGTGACGTACTCCATATTTTTCTAAAAACGTTTGAAACTCCTTTGACAAGAATTGTTTTCCATTGTCGGAATGAACAATTTGAGGCACTCCGAATGTGTTGAATAACTCATTTTTCATGAAAGATATTATGCTGTTGAAATTTGCAGACCGGAGTGGTTTTAGGAATATGAATTTGGATAAATGATCGAGAACGACAAAAACAAAACAGTTACCTGCTCTGGATCTAGGGTAGGGACCAATAAAATCTACATAGAGCTTTTGGAATGGCCTATCTATAGCAAAACTATTACAAATCGGAGGACGCTGAACCTGATTAGTTGATTTTGATTGTTTACATACTGAACATGATAAAACGAAATGTCTTATTTGCACCGTTATATTTGGCCAATAGAAGTATTGTCGGATGCGGTACAGGGTTTTAGCTATCTCTCCGTGAGCTGCTTTGGGAGGGTCATGAGCTTTGGTTATGATGTCTTGGGTAGGACCTGAGGGTATCCACAGCCGCCAGGTATTTTCTAGCAAAGTTTCCTCTTCATTGAGTGGACACGAGCGCTTGTACACATACGTATCCTCGATCTTCAGGTCCGGCAATTCTTCTTGATTTTCTAGTATAGTACTTATCAAACTTTTATATTCTTCTGAGTGAAATTCTTCAGAGTGCAGATCCACCAGTTGCGCTACTTCGTCCAGGACAAGGCTGTCCATGTGTGCACGAGACAGAGTATCTGGCACCACATTAAGTGAACCTTTCCGGTGCTCTATATCAAAGGCATATGATTGCAACTCAAGTGACCATCTGGCCAAGCGGCCACTCAGGTCTTTCATCGTCATCAACCATTTAAGGCTTGAGTGGTCTGTGATAACGGTGAAATCCATGCCCTCGACATAGGGCCGGAATTTTTTCACTGCCATTACTGCCGCCATGCACTTCCTCTCCGTTACGCTATAATTTCTTTGACAGGCATTAAGTTTTTGGGAGAAGTAGGATATGGGGTACTCCTCTCCAGTATCATTCTTTTGGAAGAGCACCGCCCCTATACCCGTGTCGGAAGCGTCACACTGCACATAAAATCGTTTCGAGAAATCTGGATGTGTCAACACCGGAGCGGTCGTAAGCGCCCTTTTCAGTTGCTCGAATGCCGTCATGGCTTCTTCCGTCATCGTGAATTTTGCATTCCTTTTCTTTAGGGTATCCGTCAGAGGAGCGGTCAAGCTGGAAAAATCCTTTATGAATCTTCTATACCACCCCGCTAGGCCAAGCAGCCTCCGCACTTGCCTCGCGTTCTTTGGGATGGGGAAGTCAACGACCGCTTCCACCTTAGTAGGGTCGGTCTTCACTTTCCCACCACCAACTATGAATCCAAGATATTTCAGTTCCTTGAAACAAAACTTAGATTTTTTTACATTGATGGTGAGATTCGCTTTCCTGAGGCATTCGGCTACTTCGTCCAGCAGAGTTATATGGGTCTCGTAGTCCGGCGCTAGATCGTCTAAATATACAAAGACACGGTCCCGGAGTCGTGCAGGGATAACCTTGTCCATTAGACGGCACAACCTTTGAGCCGCATTACACAACCCAAAGGGCATCACCGTAAACTGGTACAAGGGTCTCCCCGGTACCGCAAACGCAGTTTTCTCCCTACTCTCCTTCTCCAGCGGTATTTGCCAGAATGCTTCTTTTAGGTCCACGCTGCTGATGAAGTAGGTATCCGGTAGGCGACTGATCAGCCCTTCAATGTGGGGAAGAGGGTTGGCATCCTTTTTGGTCAACGCGTTGACCCTCCGTGAATCCAAGCAAAAGCGATACTTGGTCGTATTGTTTGGACTTGGCTTCTTAATAAGGACCACCGGTGAGCACCAAGGACTCTCACTCTCTTCTATTACTCCCAGCTTAAGCATTCTATCTATTTCTTGGTATAAAATCGATTGTACCGCCGGAGAAACAGGGTAGTGTCTCTGCTTAACCGGAACCGCATCCCCGGTATCGATGATGTGCTCCATCAGCGACGTCTTTCCGAGACCATGTCGATCGAAGTCCAGAAATTTCTGCTTGACCGCCTCTAGTTGGGTTTGATGCTCCTTCGACAGATCATGTGCGTTAAGTAGATCTGCCTCTTCTTCCAGAATGGAAACAGAACTCACCACATGCGGTGCTATCTGAAACTCCTTCCAAAAGTCCACTCCCAGGTACAACTCTTGATCCAGATTTGGTACTAAATAAAAAGTAATTGTCTTTTCCAGGTTGTTATAATTCACTAGTGTATTAATCTTCCCGATTATAGCTTGGTTCTTACCATCCGCTGTTTTAACACCAGATTTGTACGGTAGAATCTGTATTTCATTTTCGCTCAAAAAGTTCAAACAGCCTTTCCCTAAAATACTCACTCTGGCCTCACTGTCCAACAACCCGAAAATGTATTTGTTAGCTATTCTGACTTTGGCGTATGGTCTAGGGTCTACATTGTTATCTATAACTGTTGCCGAAATATCCTTCCTCGCTTGCTTCCTATTCCTATATCTAATTCTTGTTTTTACTATCCTCTTCGAAACTTCACTTACCTTCCCATTAAATATTCTCTCTTTCGCTAGATAATAATCCCTAAGTCTTATGTGTAAGGGTTTAATCTCTCTTATTTTCTCACGCTTATCTCCTACGGCAATTATATTTTCTTTCCTAACTAAAATTTTAATAGGTTGTTCGTTACAGCCTATTCGAGACTCAACATCTGTTACAACTCGTTTCGAGGTGTTTGTGACGAACGCGGCTCCCCCGAAGACATCGCGTTCCGAGCGCGGTTTTCCGGATTGCAGTGCTGGCACTTAGGGGTAATCACACCTTCTTGTCCACACTTGTAGCAGAAAATGTTTCTTTTAGCCGAGGGACAATCCACGAAAGAATGACCTGGCTCTCTACAATTCCAGCAGCAACTTTGTCTTCCGTCCCCAGTTCCACGGGTTGTCTTGGAACGAATTCCCAACTGTTGAAATGCGTCTACGTGCTCATCTTGATATGGCCTTTCTTCCGGTTCCAGCTCCAACTCGTTTGCCACGAACCGTGCCGGAGGTCTGTGGTGCTTTGGACCTTCTTATTCACGATTCGGAAACACGTGCTCAGCATCCTTGCACGAAGTTCTCAACTGGTCCATGGAGAATATGGCTTGAGGATACACTAATCTGCCCACTCGTTCGTTTAAGTTTTTCTTAACAATTCTCACGAGCTCCGTTTCAGGAATCTGCATCCGGAGCTGAGATCGAAGCGAAATAAACTTCACTCGGCTCCCAGGCGCCTTGCCGACGATCCATTAGCTCTTGCATAATCTCGAAGTCGGATTTTGAGTTGCGAAACTGCCGCATCAATGCTTCTCTCAACATTGGCCAGTCGGGTCTGTAATTAGAACGATGGTATTGCCAGTACCAATCACTAGCGGCACCTGATAGAAGGAGATGGAAGTCCCTCATGATTTCAGACCAGGAACAGTCATACTGGCTCTGGAGAATTTCCACTCTGAAAACAAAATCTTCCACACTAAAAATCTCCGGTTTGCCTTCGAAACATAACCCCCATTTGTCGATTCTTATAGGTGCTCTGCCGCCCTGACCCGGAAGTGGTTGATAATTGGGTGTTGTTTGTCCTAACGGGAAGTTGTTATCCCTATACGTATCTCTATGACCATTCGGTGGGTGAATTCCATTTGGACCGTCTCCATTTTCCCTCCGTGGTCTGGAATTCCAGCCATTGTGATGGTTTCTAAGCACTTGATTTGTTCTTGACCTAGGGTCCTGAAAAGTATTGCTGAGCTGTTCAGACGCCGGCCGCTGGACTGTTCGTCGATTCTGATGCGATTGGCCTGGCTGATTGTTTGGCCAATTTCCTACTGCGTGGTCGTTAGCCTCGTCTGGGGCGTGGCCTTGAAGGCTGCTTGGAAGGTTACCTTGATTATTGTTTTGGTTAATGGGCTGCGGATTGCATTGAAGATTGTCTGGCCTGTTCCCAGATGGAAGCCTTACCCTTTCTTCTACCGGTGGCGTTGGACGGATGGTGTGGTTGATGTCCTGTAGGAAGTCAAGCAGCTGTCTTCTGATTTCTTCTTTCAATGACCCCGATATATCTTGGGTCAAGGACTGAGTATACGTCTACCACCGCCATGTTAATTACTGTCCTGAGTTCCTGGGTTATCGGGTAGCTCTCAACCCCGTGCAGGTTATTTGCCCCTTCACTTTGAACCGACCCACTTTTAGATGGAGGCCCATCTTCGACGTTAATGTCCATTAAACAAGGTGACCCAACACCGGCCTCAGTTAGGCTGCTGTTCGGCGGTGTAGTAATCGTTCCGGCGGACCGGCTGGTTTCGCTAGGATTATTCGAGTTGGGGTTTTGTAACCCCAGTGGCTCCGAGACGCTCTCTTGGAAGCCCCCAGTCCCACTTGATTCGACCCCTAGAGGACTTGTTTCTAGCAGCGTTAAAGGTCTCGTAGCGATTATACCTCCGGATCCACTAGAACCTGCTGTTGTGGGGTTGGTGATTTCACTTTGTATTGGCCCTTTGTCCTTGACGCTTCCAACGGCTAAGGTGAGGCTCCCTGGATTTGGACTGCGCCTACTCGGATCAGTACCGATGGCTGCACTCGACTTCTTTTGCGGTGAGTGCGATATTTGAGGCATTTCGTACGAGTGCCCAAACCGTTCCGTACGTAACGATCTAGTGACTCTTCTATTTAGTAATAAGAACAGAAGCTTATTTTCGTCTTCCGCTTTGCTCATGGGATTCCTGAATAATATTTATACAGGCCACCCCCTTTAGTTATTATTTTTTTTTTTTTTTGCTTACCTTTAGTAGTGCTTATAATGATATAGTTCCCTTCGGTAGGATATAATGGGAACAGATAGACTTACCCTCCCTAAATCTAGTTAAAAGTATAACCGCGATGATCTTTCGACCTACTATTAATGTATAAGGCGCCTAAAAACAGAAAAAGTCTCTGAGTACCCTTGGTATTATTATTAATTTTTTTTTTGCTAGTTGTTTTTCTTCTATAAGAATAGTACCTATAATAAATGTGTGCCAATAACAAACGAATCTTAAAACCAGATAACAATCCTTATATATTTATAACGAAAACAAATTGGAATAAAGAAAAAGGTAATTATTAATTATACTGTGATCTCTAAAATCTTTTCTAATATGTTTATCTAATAGGTTTTATCATTTGAATACGGGGTGTTTCAGGCGGCTTTCTTCAGTAAATTTGTAACTTTTCGTTGCGGTACGATTTAACAGCAAGAACAAAAAAAAACTCTTTCAATTGCTCAATGAGCTAATTGGTTCTGATTATTTTATTTATTTTCCTAAAGCGTGATGGACACAAAACACAAGGAGATTGACGGGGGCACAAATCAAGCTTCCCCTCAGTATTCACTGTGATAAATGAACTCAGCTCGTCGCGATTGATTGGGCGTTCTTATGAGCCATCCCTCCCAAGACATACGATATGACTTCATCTCCGATACCAAGGAATTTTTGGGGAACACACCATTTTCTTCACTATAACATCCGAAAATGTCTTGTCGCTATCCACTAAGTACGTGAAAACCTTCCTAGTGGAGACTTACAGGACCGCAGATGTTACATTGAATGAACTCACTCACTGTTCCTAATTGCTGCTGTTTTCTACCTCCAGTTGCACCATCGCAAGTGACCAAGCATTCTCAAAAGCTATCTCGACCACGACGTACACCGCGTCTGGACACTTTCACCAGCAGCAACCAGAAACCACATCTCTGACACAAGGACTAGACAAAACAAAACGTTGGGCGCCATTTGAAATAAGGCAATAGGAGTAGGATTAGGAAGTTCAGGAACTTTGGGATAGCTAAACAGAGGACCATTCCTGTGGAAAATCCGAGAAGGGGAGGAAAGAGGAGTAGGAAGGGGAAGGGGACGAATGTCTGCTACGGGCGCAATGGCATGCTCGCGACGCTCGACTAAACTCGCCGGATAAGGGGGGGGATCTTGCCCCCGCAGCTAGACCTCACCTATTTCAAAACATAAAACATGCCAAAACTTACTTCACATCCCACTACCACTCACAAATCTCACGCACACTTACTCTCATACACTGGCACACATGCGTCTTTTCTTCACTCACATGAACACGCTTCCACTCATTCTCACTCATACACACTCACTTCCACCCTCGGCCATCCACCCATACACTCGCTCACATGCTCGCTACCACCCACTCAAAACCACTCACTCTTACGCCCTTACCCACTCATACTCACTCTCACATACACCCTCACCCTTACACGCACACCCACACCCACACACATACACACTCCCACACACACACACACACTCACACTCCCACACACACACACACTCCCACACACACACACACCCCACACGCTTTAGGAAATGAGCTGCCGCTGGAATGCAACTAGGCCATATCCCACCCTTCCTGGAATTCGGGAGCCTGGATATTCGGAATTCCCCTTACCAGATATTCAAGTACCGCTGTTAAACCATACTTACTTCACTGCAGCACTTTAGCCAGCCCTACCGCACACCCCTGAAACGTCTCTTAAATTGCCATCATAACGCTAATAAACCGATAATTAAAAGACATTAACTTCTCCAACATATGGCGTGATTTACAATGTTTATTCAAAAATGTAAACTTTCAAAATCTTACTCGATATTAACTAGTATCTATTCCTAATCCTAACATATATGCTTCCTTATTGAAAACATCAAATAAAACATCAAACTTTATATCTTGGTTGGTAACATTAGGGGTTGGATTTTACAAACAAAATTAATGAATCAAAACGACCAAAAATTTAAAAATTACTTACAAATAGTAGCCACAACTCGCTATGAATCAGCTCGGAAGAGATCGGTAAGACAAAATTTAATAGTACAAAACAAAACTCAACGGATACCACCGCACAGAACGGATTCCCTGAAACCCTGCCAGTTAAACCAGCCTCCTCTTCCTTTTTTTTTTTTTTTTGATCGGTTGACCTCTTTTCCCTACCTACAGAGAGCTCTTTGTGGGTAGCTAAGGGGGCGCAAAATCTTGCGGATCCGAGAGGGGGGTCAAGGAGCCCGAAACCTCACTTGGCAGTTCCTGTATAAAAACGGTTAATTATTACTAACAAACCCGATCGCTTTCAACTAATCTTTAGCTCTAATGCGACTTAAAATAATAAAATATATAATTAAAAATAAAACAATCTTAATTAAATTTAAATCAATGTAACAAAAAAAAACCAAGAAGAAAACTACAAATGCAATTGAATTCAAAAAACAAACTATCACGCCAATAAAAAAAACTGTAACTTCGTATCTGCGGCACGTGATGTCCCCGCAGTAAGGTCGAAGGAGCACCCAAAAATACAGGAGCCTGAACTCCTCTTCTCCGCTAAGGCAGACTTCTTACTGCGACAATTTTCAATTTGAGCAGCTTTTGGGATGCCGACAAAACGTCTTAGCAACGCGTGCTCACTAACGTAGGTATATGTATAACTAAAAGTTACTTGACGATCCGGGAATCAGACGGACCTTAATCCTCCGCTATCTAGCTGGCTCAGGATCTCGCACAGCAGTTTGACCTTGGATCTTCGGCTACTTTGTCGTTGCTTCCTGGTCCCACAACAACAAAAAAGTGGCGGTCACGACCTCTTCACTGTCGATGACCGCCGCTGACCACCTTCAATGAAAACCCGAATTACCCACCAAATTTGATACAAAAATAGGTTCACTCACTTTTTTAGGATCTTTACAAGAGTTAAATCCTCTTTTTATCGCGACTTTTGGAAGCAATCCTCAGTAAACGAATTCGCCTTTTCAGATATTTGATAATACCGATTAATCACTTTTCAAAAAAAAATTGTCTTAATTGTCTGCACTATTCAAATAAAACCGCCAACTTCAACCTAGCTGATGAGCTATGAACGGAATGACTTTGCTTTTTGGAAGCTCGTCATCTGTTCCCGTTTTTTTTTTGAATTTCGAGGTTCGACATTACAGCTTTCTCTGTATGTATTGGTTACCCCCACATAATCCAATGTACCAACTATCTGTTCCCATTAATCCACCCGAGCTTTCACCTCATCACTATCATAAGCTCAAACCATTCCTCCTGGGGATTTGACCTCACATTCCACAGCTGTTGTAGGATCGGACGTACCTTTCTAATTGTTATTGCTATTCCTGTCATCCCTTTCTACCCATTTTTCAAATGTCACTTGACATTTACATTCTTTCCTTCAAAACAAATCATTTCTTTTGCAAAACGTGCTCGCTGTTGTTTTCCTCTTTAATAAAACAAATTAATAAACGTAAAACCTTCCTTAGTTGAATTGAAACCGCGATACGACCCATGCCTAATACCTTACATGTGTTTTGATCACCTACCTATCCTAGAAGCGGTACCAGGCCAACCTTGAATATCTCCCTTCAATCAATTCAGCCTAGTGTAATTTTGGTGATTTTCGAGACCAAGGTCAGTGCATCTCGTTTAGTGTGCCCGTGTTTTAACTTTCCTTCCCCCCGGTCTAGTAATCCACCAATTATTCTCGGATGCTTGCTGGACGTTGAAGATCGGTAGCGCCTCTCCCGGTGAAAGAAGCTGGCCTGCGCTGGCTGAAAGGCCAGGTCCGAGATGAGCCCCTTATTAATCAGCACGTGACCTCCTGACCAGGGAATTCGTGAGAACGCCGCGAATCGGGTGCAGGCCCTCTTCAACCGTAACTGATGTCATGTATTTAGTCGAGAGTGTGACAGGCGTTAGGAAATAGCGCCCAAGGAAATATCGCCCAAACCGATTTGGAAATACCGCCCAAAAAAATTTTTAACGCCCAAAATCAAAAAAAAAGAAGGAATTATCACCCAAAAGTTAGGGCTTAACACCCAAAATTCCATATCACCCAAATAAATAAATGGCAATATCGCCCAAAAATTTTATATGGGAATTGTTTTTGCAATATTTGGGCGATATTTCCAAAATTTTGGGCGTAATTTCCAATCACTATTTTAAGTAAAAATGTTTGGTTCTCATCACCCAAAAACAATTTTGAAGCATGTAACATTTACTTAATCTCTTGTAAAGTGTATTGAACAATATCCTTAAGATTTGGAAATTAAATTCGGTGCGTGGGGGGGGGCGACGCGGGGGGGCACGCGGCTTTGCGACCGCAGTGACCAGGCGGGAGCGTGCCGTCTGCGAAAGGTAACATTTACTTAATCATTTGTAAATTATAATTACAAAATTTGTCAAAACAACCTACATCGCGGGGGGGGCGACGCGGGTGACGCGGGGGACGCGGGGCGACGCGGGCGGCCGCCGCCCGGTCACTGCGGTCGCGAAGCCTCGTGCGCCCCGCGTGCGCCCCGCGTGCGCCCCGCGTGCGCCCCGCGTGCGCCCTGCGTCGCCCCGCGTCCCCCGCGTCACCCGCGTCGCCCCCCCCGCGATGTAGGTTGTTTTGACAAATTTTGTAACTATAATTTAATTTTTTTTTTTGCAGCAATCAGGAATCTACTTCGGAATTAGTTTATTCAAAACTTCGAAGAGGCTTACAATATTTGTAATCGAAAATTTTTCTTCAATCTCCGCGAACGCCCCTGGATGTAATTGAGGCTTTTCAACACGAGTCCATATGGAACACATATGGACTATCTAAGGATACTAAGTGCCCTAGGTCTTTTTTTAAAGCTTGCCTATCAGAGCCTTGTAGGCATTTGAAAATGTGTAACGTTTGCTTTATGAGATTGCAGGGTCAAGCTTTGGCAAATAATGAGGAAAACTGTTTGTGCCCATTATGCAGGCAAATAGTGGTAGATAGTATACAAGTATTTATTTGGAAAATAAAATTTTGGGCGATATTTCCCCTATTTGGGTGCTTTTTCTTTTTGTACTTGCACTTTTGGGCGGTTATTCCTACTTTTGGGCTTTAATTCCTTTTACACCATTTCGGCCTCATATTTTGGGCAGTATTGCCTTTTATAAAAACAAACTAAAACAAGGAAATAGCACCCAAAATGGAAAAATAAATACAACAACAATTTGTTCGGCTATTTTTTGGGCGTTATTTCCAAATCGGTTTGGGCGATATTTCCTTGGGCGCTATTTCCTAACGCCAGTGTGACATGCCCAGCTGGAACAGTAAGTACATAGACGCATGGATAGAAAGGTGTTATCCACAACCACTTAAATTCCTCAATAAAAGAATAAATTAATCTTGTAGTCGTTGTTATAGCCTTTTATTAATGAATTCGTGGTTGCGAATGGTGTTTAGTCGATTGAGGCGACCGCAACAAAAATAGTGAGTATAGTAAATTGCGTTTTGTGCTAATTCAAAACTTTGATCAAATTTCAGACAACGAACTCTGCACTCAATTGCTGTCCGAGAATTTTCCGAACGATGTGGACGCGGATTTTATTTTAAATCCACCACAAGACAACCCGCAGGAAGCTGCAAACAATAGCCAGGAACCTGCAGACTTGGCTTCAGAGAAAACAAAGGCAGTTTGGCTGGACAAGGACTGCAGGCTCCTTATAATTTTGTACAAAGAAGCAAAGCCTAAGCTCGGGAAAACTTTTGAGCTGAGCTCCAAAAGAAAGCTGTGGACATACATTTCAGGTCGAATGAAGGAGCATGGGTGCTTTTATACTCCCTTCCAAGTTGAGGGAAAGTGGAAAAGCTTGGAGAGGAGTTTCAAACAAAAAACAAGCCACAACAAAAAAACGGGCAGAAATCGAATGACTTGTGAAAAGTAAGTTTGCAGAAATCATTTAAATATAATGAATTCATTTTATTAAACAAATTTCAGTGACCTCACCGATATAATGCTTGAACGGGCTGCCATCGTTCCTACGTACAGGTTGGGAAGTGCTTCTGGGAGTGGTATGACTCGTGTCCAGATCCTTAAAGAAACAGGAATTGGACCATCATGTTCTAATGGTAATAACATTTTAATATCCATAAGTTAATATCCTTGTAAATACTATTTGATTTTAGTTTTACATTCCGAAGCCGTCCCGACACCAACAACTGATGATGAGCCCAACGTCTCAATGGACTCATCGAATATCTTTGAGGAGCGAAGAAGGCCAAAGCGAACCAACACAGTGGCGAAGGAAATCCGGGAGTGGAGGGAGTTGCGTTTCCAAGAAAATAAAAAAAAGGAGAAACAAAAGGCAGCAGATGACGCAGCGAAAAAATCTCGTCATGATGAGAAAATTGCTGCATATAGAGAAAGGACAGCAGAGATGAAAAAAAAGAATGAGCTGTTGGAAAAATTATTGTGTAAGGATGCAAATGCAACGCACGATTCTTAGTTTAGGTTTTTATTTAGATTTTTTAATAGCATAAGTTTTTTACTGTGAATGATTTTGTTGTTTTTTAAGATTAAGATTATTTAAATAAAAAATTAATTGAATAGTAAATTTTTTGTTTAACAAATTTTTATCTTCGGTGGTAAGCGGCGTATACTTGTTCACACAAATTATTTCGTAGATCTAATCCTTCTTGCTGATCTCTTCCATCTGGGACATTTATATCATCCAAGTTTTCTTCGTTGTCGATGGGGATAAAAGGTTCCAACTCTAATCCATCGTCGCCACAGAGATTATGTAATACAACACAGGCACGTATAAAATGGCATAGTTTCTCTATACCTCTCAACTTACAGTAATAAAGCTGCCTAAGCCTTTGCTTCAGAATGCCGAATGTATCTTCAATATCAACTCTGCTTGAACTAAGCTTCCTATTAAAAAACTTTTGCTTAGTCCTATCGCTCGCGCTGTGACTTATCATTAAAAGGGCTATAACAAACCCCTTGAGCGCGTGTGCATTATAAAAAAAAAAAAAAAAAAAAATGGCCGTTGTCACGATAAGGTGTAATAACTTGCTTAGAACAAACGTATGCAGAATCCCCTAGTATAAAGAAATCTCCACATAAATTTGGGAGTTTAGGATATATGTCCGAGTTTTCAAAAACTCTATTGTCATGAACCGATCCTGGATAGCCAACGAACATATCAATAAATTGTTTTTTTTCATTACATATGCCTTGCAAGCATATACTCATCACGTTTTTTCTATTTATGTAATTGTTTTTTGCCCGCTTGGGAGGATCAATCCGTATATGGGAATTGGGAACCATCTTATAATGTAAATTTAGATGTGTACTGATTAAAATATAGTATTTAAAATATCTACCGATAACTCCTTGAATAGCAGTTTTACTTTCCACCCGAGAGGAACTTGCTGCTTTTTCTTCATTTGTAGGCCACACAATAGTTGAATCCGACATGATACTTAAAAAGCATAACGTGCAATTTATGATTCGGCAAACTGTTCCTAAAGCAAGATTGAACCTATCTGCAATATCTCTGTAGCAGCAAGCCTCATGTCCAGCAAACCACAAAAAGAGAGCTACATGCATTTCTGGAGAATATGATTTTCCAGCTTCCAAAGCGCTGTACTCACTTGATGATGCAAATCTGTTCACTATTTCATGGTACAATTCCCGACTTACTCTAAAGTGGGTTATAAATTCTTTTTCATTATATGAAGGAACTACTTCTTCCAAATATCTTGAAATTGCATTTCTATCGTCTTTGCCTACAAATGATAGAGTCAACTCATCCAGTTCATCACTTTCATTTATATTCGAGGATGTGTCTTCCGATGAACTTAAAAAGTTTGAACTGCTTGAATCTTCTAACATCTCTTACAATAACACCTCCAAAATATTCATTTTATTTTTTTATAGTTTATAATTAAAAAGATTTGAACGCAAACTAAAAATTTTACAAAAGATTTATTTGAAATTTAAAATTTCACAGCTGACAGAGGAGCTGTCAAATACGAAACTACATTTTTCTGTTCTAACTTGTTCTGACAGTTTTCACACACTTGTGCTGTTCTGTTCTGTTCTGATCTAGTTTTTCTTCATTGAACAAACTTGAGTATGGGTATGTCAATTTTTGCTTGACATGGTATGTCGTTTTGATTTGTGTTTAAAAATTGTGACGTATGTATGTCGATGGTTGGATGTATTTAGAATCGTGCAAATGTGGTGGAAATGTTTTCTCTACAAGTTATGTATTGAAAGGCGACAAATTTTTTGATTTTATTATTCTTTATTATTTAGTATAGATCAAAGTATCTTTTTCTTTTATGACTTGCAAACTCTACTTCATAACACGAACTGTCTCGTCTTAAAGAATATTTCTTAATGACTCTATTTTTGTGCCCCACACAACATCTGACATAAAATTGACCTCGATTTAATTAACTTATTCTTATAATTACTTAGGTTCTAGCAAGTGTTGCCCACTTCAATTGCGTCGGATCATTCAGTGTGCAATCATCTGTTACCCATTTTCTCATACGTGAGACTTCAATGACACCATCATATGCTACCTGGGTCATCTGACAGTTCTCTATATCCCTGATGACATATCGGTCATGGGGCAGAACCTTATTATTAACAAGATATGGCCCGCGGTACTTTCGGTATAAATTTTAATTGGTGCCTATCTCTGTTTCGACATTACGAATCACGACGAAATCGCCTTCGGAGTATGTCTTTGCAGGTCTACTTCGCGCTAGAAAATAATTAAATTATAGTCTTGCGAACTAACAATAGCACCCGAGGCAGATGTTCTCATCCCTTCTAGATCACGTACTGGGGCTATGTTCTGTTTCTCTTCGAGATATTCTGTCAACTCGTCGACTAGCTCACCCCTCTGTTCTACACCAAACAACAACTGGCTTGGCGTTTTCTTCGTAGTTGAGTACACAGTGTTATTCAGACTATACTCGACACGACCTAACAGATTAGACAAATCGGCATGACTGACAGGTTCACTTATTTTACTAAGCATAGACTTAATGACCTTGTTTACTCTTTCTACCTGCCCGTTCGCTTGCGGAGACGCCACGGTTACCTTAACATGGGTAGTCTTACGCTCCAGGAGGTAAGCATCAAACTAAAGGGATGTAAAACATGAGCCTCGGTCAGTTATAATGCGTTTCGGACGACTATAATAACTAAAGTATTTGTCCAGACACGCTCTGACTTCTTTGGTACTCGTGGAGTTAACCGCATACAACCGCACATATTTCGTAAAGGCATCAATGACCGCTAAGATGTGTTTACGCTTTGAAACTATGGACGGCAAGGGACCAAAATGATCCAAGTGTATGGTGTCAAACGGAACTGGTTCCTTGGGGATGCTATACAGATTGCGCTCGTTTATACGAGCAGGAGTCGAACACATTATGCAACGAATACAATTTTGTATAAACTTCTCAACCTTTTCTACCATTTTTGGGAACCAATAATTCTTTTTCAGTTGATCGCATGTCTTTCCAACGCCTAGGTGACCAATTTTTTCATGAATTAATCTAATCACATTTCTTTCCATCTCACTCGGGACAAATAACTGCAGTATTCCAGCGTCACTTTTTCTAAAAACCAACCCATCTACTAGATCATAGCCTACCACCCATTCTGTTTCCAGTCGTTTCCGCAGTTGTCTTATGTCTTCAGACTTGTCAGATGTGGCAATTTATCGCCAAACGGGCGATTTTAAATTTATTTTGGCAACACGAAAATCGGTTTGGCGATGTACATGCCCTAAAAAAGGCATCCCTGAAATATAAACGTCCAGAGAGTAGTCTCAACGCACAAAGAGACTCCACAGCGCATTTTCTGAAGTTTCTGACTCACCAGTAAGTGATAACGAAGAAAATGATTCGAACGACTATTTTTCGTTTTTGGCTTAAAATCGCCAAATTGAAACGAAAGTCTCAATACTTTTTTCATATTTCTCATTAGCACTTAAACCTTAGATTTTTTCCATTCCTGCATTCTGAATGGAGTCATCGAAACAATAATTTTGAACACAGGCAACACAGATCGATTTATTTCTCTAAATGACGTACGTCAAACCGAATTCGTGCGTTCGTTTTCTAACCAAAGTCAACAATTCTTAACAATAGTCAACAAAAAGGCGTTCCTTTAATACAAATTTGTTACAATTTTTCAATATATGACGTCATTATAGCTTTCCTAAGCTTACGTTGAAGTGTCAAATAGTTACGATTTGTTACTATTTCCAACTGACTTGCATGATATGAGTTGAGATTTTTGATGTGAAAAATTGAACATTTTGTATTAAACATTTCAAAGTCTTCAATAAAAATCAATATAAAAAATTACAAATACTCGATTTTAGCAGGAACGTCTTTGTTTTCTTTGAGTGATGAACAACAAAGAATAAAATGGATTTTTCCAAATTTTGAAAGATGAAAGAGAATAATTTCATTTTCATAAGTTCCTCAATTACAAAATAATGTTAAAAGTGGTTGTTCGACAGTTTAACTAATTCCAATAATGTATCGTTCCTAAATAGTTTGTAAAAAAAACCAACAAATCCTAACAACGCCACTTCAACAATTTTATTTTTTGACATGATGTGGTATAATCTCTAATTAAAAATCCAGTTGGCTTGTACAATTTAAACAATTTTTATTTTATTTTGCCGATAACAATGTGGCTGCTGTTTCTTTGTCAAGTTTCAGAGAGAGATTATTCTTTGTCTGGTAAAACATGTTCTATCTTGCTTCAATGTCTCAGTCCCAGTCTACCGCGCACTAGGTGAGCGACACCTAGTCGCGATACCCTGCAACCGAAGCATTAAGGCAGTAACACAATATTTATTATACTACATACTACATAATAATTTTATACTACAATGACAACAATTTATTGTTGAGTATGGTAAGAAAAAGATCGCACCAAATGTTTTCTGCAATGCAGAATGCAAACACTTTAAATTCGAACTGTTATGTTAAAATAATTTTTTTGAGTTTGGTGATGTTTGGAGTGGAAAATTGTGAAATTTGGCGATTTTTTGGCGATTTTAATTTTAAGTTTGGCGACTTCGTTTTTTAAACCTGACAACAATGGTTGTCTTATGGACTCGTCACGATTTTGGGTGATTTGGATCTGAGAGTCTATCTCGTCAAAGTCCACAGCATAAACTACACTGCAATGGCGACTTGGCATCTTAAGCTCTTCATTTACGACACCACATAGGGATCCCGCGGGATGGCCAGTTCCTGCGGTGTGGCAACGGCTCAATGCGTCGACATGTCCCATATTTACACCGCCCCGATGCTGGATGGTGTAGTTATAATTTTCTAGTTCTAACGCCCACCGACCTATTTTCCGATTAAGTTGTTTTTTATATAGCGTCATTATCAGCGAGTTGCAATCAGTAACATTCTTAAACGGAATCTTATCTAGATAAACGTCAAAGCGTCGCAATGCGTATATTACTGCCAATGTATCTAGCTCGAAGCTGTGACATCGTGCTTCGTACATAACCGGAAGTAGTTTTCCATCCAATTGACGCTGTAAGAGCACAGCGCCAAAACCAGCAGAACTTGCATCACAAGGCAATTCAGTTTCCTTCTTTGGGTCATAGATGGAGAGAACTGGCGTCAAAGACAATCTTCTTTTTTATTCGTCAAACGTTCGTTTGCATTCCTCAGTGAAAATGAACTGAGCCCCGTCATGAGTTAACTGTTGCAAGGGCTTAGCAGTCCTTGCATAATTCGGAATTAATTTCCTGAAATAAGAAAATAACCCCAAGCATGCTTTAACTTCCCTCTGGTTCGACGGTATTGGGTAATCCCGAATGGCCTCTACATGCGAATCGCTTGGACATATCCCTTCGGAGTTGACGCGATAGCCTAAATACTTTATGCCATTATAACCAAATTTACACTTACTCAACCTTAGCTCTAAACCACTTTCTTTCGTTCGTTGTAAGACCCTTGATACTAACTGCAAATGCGATTCAAAATCAATGATGATATCATCCATATAGATGATAATAAGGCCATCATCAATCAATTCTCTAAAGACGTTATGGATATACCTCTGAAAGACCGCTGCGCGCTGGTGCATTCTTCAGACCAAAGGGCATACGCATATATTCGAATTGACCGTAAGGTGTGACAAAAGCTGTATATTTGATGGACTCCAGGAGCCATTTTCACATGGAAAAATCCGTTTCGTAGTTCGAGGGTTGAAAAGTAATTTTTTCCACCCAAATATTCTATACAGTCTTCAATAAGGGGCAACGGATAGTTATCTCTAATGGTTAGCTTATTTAACGGACGATAGTCCACGCATTAATACTATGGCGGATGCATATGGAGAATCACTTGGCCTAATAATATTCTATGCTAACAGATCATCTGTAATTTTGCGTATCTCACTCTTCTCATAAAACGACAAGCGGTGTGGTAAAGAATTAAAGGGCGTATCGCTAGTCAAACTTATATGCATTTCATAATCATATGGTTTGAAACTAATCTGCTTTGCTTCTAAATAATTATCCCTAATTGTATCTCTTAATGCCTCGAAGCGCAACTTATCCAGAACAGGATTAACATCTGCCTCGGTTGACACTGCTTCAGTTTCGATTGACATAATGTCATTCAGGCCTTCATCATTCGCGATGCAAACCTCCACCGACTGTACTGCGATGACCTGGGACCCATTCCCATTAAATCGTATACTCGGTTGGACAACTGTTTCATCCACAACTGAATGATCCTCTACCACTTTTATATTATCGACACTGTTTGAGTTAAGCGCACAGAAATGCAATTGTTTATCGAAAGGATGTTTATTTAAACAACTTAAAGATTTACATTCATTTTTCAATTGACATAAGTGTATACTGAAGGTATCTAAGAAATTACGGCCTAAGATTAATGGAATATTCATTGTATCGTTTGGTACCACATTTAAAATTACACATTTACGTAAATCAAAATCCCGAATGTTCAAAATCCCGAATGAAAAAAAGCCAAGTACTGTTTATTAAGAAAACTGTTGACACAGGCGCCTGCCAGATACAGGCGCCTGCCTGACAAATTTACATACCCTTAGCGGAGCAGCGAAGCTGCGTGAGCGCGGTGTGCCCCCGAGAAAGGAGGAGAAAATCAAAAGATCCCGCGAAGCAGGTCACCCAGGTCAAATTAATTACAAATGTTACAGACACAGGCGCCAGCCTGAGAAATTTACATACCCTTAGCGGAGCAGCGAAGCTGCGTGAGCGGGTGTGTGTGTCCCCGAAAAAGGGAGTTGAAATCCGAAGAACCCAAGAAGCGGGCCACCCAAGTACTGCTGATTATGAAAACTGTTGACACCGGCGCCTGCCTGCATCACTAATCCGATTTATCAGTATTGATTGCTATTTGGGTATTTTTCGGGATTTTGATTTTTTGGGATTTTGATTTTTCGGGATTTTGATTTTTCGGGATTTTAATTTTTCGGGATTTTGATTTTTCGGGACTTGGAACTTTCGGGATTTTGGTTTTTGGGATTTTGAACCAGGCCCAAATTGAAGTAAAACCCCTATACAAGTTGTTTACCCACCACTGAATTTCCAATTGCATCTGACGTAGATCCTACACGTCTTTTTCAGAGCACATCTGAGTGTGCATGATTGGCTGTTTCAAAATTCAACCCCTATTAAATTGATGTGCATTCAGAGTTCCCGGTGTCCTTTTGGTAACTCGTTCAACTATTTTTCCTTGGGTTTCTGTTGATGAGCTTTTGGTTTTAGTTTAAAAAAAAGGTTTTTAATGATTACTGGCTGCGCACAATGGTGTAGCAGTAGCAGTAGCACGCAGCAATGTCAAAGTTAAATGTATATAAATCGTATTGCACAGCTACAATGATGCAGCAGAGAGAGTCGCTGAAGTACAAGTCGGATCGACTTGAACTTCACGAACCTGCTGCGCTGCAAAACAACAACAAACCAAAATGGCAGACGTAATTTTTGTTTGAGTTCAGTGCTACACATTGTATTCGTGTATGCTGCTTTGTGAGCTACTTTTTTTTGGCATTTACTTTGACATTGCTGCGTGCTACACTGCTACTGCTACACCATTGTGCGTAGCCAGTTAGTGTTGTCGTGTAGTGCGTTTGTGTATGTGAATTTATTTATTTTTTTTGTATCTTTATCATACTTTTATTTAAAAGATGAATTAAAGTATATTTTTGCTATATTTGTTATTTAAATTTAAACTGTGTATATTAATCTGAATGAATTAAATGTTTGTTTTTGTAAGTTTTTTATAAGGGATTAGGCCTACTGATGATACCCTTCGAAAACGCGCCTTTTATAATGCCTCTTGGTGGCGTGGAAAAATATAAATTTGTTTTATTTTTTATAAATAAAACAAGGTAGGTACCTACCTAAAAGAAAATTTCAATCTTAAAAAAAGGACGGCAATCCTACATACCTACCTACAATTTTTGCAGATTGTTGCTTATTTGAAATGCTTATTTTGGAAACCCTGTAAGAACTTTTGTATGAAACGCCCTTACGGAAAACAAAAGAGTGCGAATGAGAGACAAACATCCCTATCTTCCCTGCACCGCCGATTTATGTTGAACAGAGTAGGTACCTATGCTTTTTTTTATATCAATCACACCCAAAAATTGCTGTGGGTTCTTGGTCTAATAGGCTTAAGCTAGTAATAACTCCGAGAATTAAATACCCACCTACTTGGTTTTTTCAAGGAACCCAACTTAAGGTTTCAAGTGCAACCTATTTTTATTGTTTTCCAATGCTAAAGTCAAAATCGTATTTTTGAATCTTTATTCTATTTTTAGGTAGGTAGGTACATGTAAATATGGATCACCCTACGAAAAACTGCAAAAGAAAAAATATCGCGTACGATTTCTTTTGTTGTTGTTGTTGTTGTTACGATTATTGGCAGGAGCAGGAGCCAGGACTGAGGATGAGGACTGACCGACCAGACCATACCGATACCGAGTCGTTCTCGTTTTCTCCTGAAAAGAGTACAAAATGTCATATACAGAGACAGACTACATACACAACACAAACACACTACAGCCTGAACAGGGTTCAGTTCAGAACTCCATAAAAATGCATCCATTTCCATATTCCCTTTTCTCTACTTTGGTTTTTGCTATATAAGAATTACATTCATTCACAGTAGTTATATCTTCTCGTATCTGCATTTTCGTACATTATTTTCCCTCTATTTCCCCTTTTTATGTGTTCACTCGCACTTTAACTGCAATTAATATTTGTTGGGATGGAAAAGCTTTCTCTTTGCACACACACACAAAATTTGCATATACATGTAACTATGTGAGCGACTTCCATTTTTTTTAAAAGCTGCAACGCATATACTCAATCAATTTCGCTTGCTGAATATCCACCATTGCTGCACGGAAATGCAATACAGCTGCAGAAATACTCTTTTCTTTTCAACCCGTTACACACCATCACTATGTCTATAGCAGTGCCAAACAAAAAACGAACGTTTTTTTTGTTTTGTTTTTGGTGCAATCGTTGATGTTAGTAACTTATGGATACAGATGCAAGAAAAAAAAAACACATGCTGCTAACCTACCCAAGCATTACCATCATACATTAAATACATCTATATTGTCTGAGAGAGGTGTTGAACACGTTAATAAAAAATAAATTGCATGGAAAATACACAAGTTAAAGAGAATAAAAAAAAGAATAAATTTAAAAAAAAGAACTGAACTCATGTAGGTATATTAAAAAAAAATGCATTCGCAATATGAACAGTAAAAAGCAAAAAAAGTTCAGATGCATTCCATGTTCATCTTTTCTCTACCCTTAGTAATAATCGTGACTTCGAACGAAAAATAACTTATTTTCTCATTTTTATAAAGATTACGAGATAGCTATAGGTATATATTTGATTTGCTTTATCTGGAAAACGAATAAACTAACCGAACGCGAAGTTGGAGCAATTTCAAAAGTAGATGTGCAGATACCTGCTCTTCCTCAAAATAACGTCATTTTTTTAAAACGATTCTTATAGGTAGATATACCTAATCAAGGTCAGTTTTAAAAAAAAATTAACTATAGTTCAAAATCATCCAACTTAAAAACAAATAAACTGGCATAAATGAATATTGTGGAAAATATGTATAGATATCTATGTGTTCAAAACGATAGGATGGGTGTATGAGTGTTGCATTTTTTTCGAAGTACCTACCTACAACAACAAAGGCTGATGGTGAATATCTTTTGTTTTTGTTTTTCCATTTGCTGCTTTGTATACTTATGCACTTAAAAAAGCTATCGATCATGCGCTTTTTCTTGTTCTTGAATTTGAAAGTTTTTCTCTAGAAATTTGCATTCAATTTGCCAAACAATAATTGTCGGTCGTAGCGTCGTAGGTGTCTCGTAAGTTATTAAACCAAAAAAAAAAACAATGCAATACAATTTGAAGAGTGAGCAATATAGCCTAATCCCCCCGGCCCCCTCAAAAACCAAAAATACCAATGCCTTAATTTGTTGGAAAGGAAAAAAAAGGAAACACTAAGGAGAGAGCCATCCAGTGAGAGCAGGAGCGGAAAACCGAAGAATAGTTTTTTTTTTTTTTTTTTTTTTTTTCTTGTGAAAAGGTGCTTGCATCTTGCAATCGTGCAATGATTGTGAGAACAACACTGAGCTGAGCGCTGTCGCTGTGGATGAGGACGAGCGACGAGGAGACATAATACCTATATTATATAGGTACCTATCCAATCTAGAAAAATTTGGGTGAATAAACCCATCTTTTTCGCATGGAGTTTGTGTTGCACTTCGTTACGAATATTTTAGTACGGCAGGTCTGGAATCTGGATTTTGTTTTCCGTTTTCGTTTCGTTTTTTGGAGTCGTCGCTCGTCGGTCAGCCGTTCCTCGTTTCGTTAAGTTCGGGAAGTTTGTTAACCTTTGACTCGGATTCGTGTGTAACAAAAAATGGAGGTATGTATATTTATTGCCATTTTTTATCAGAAAAAAAAAAATTGTTAGACATTTTATTACTTCATTTTTAACCGAATATTTATGTATCTATAAGTGTTTATTATTGTTAGGTAAATAAATAAAATTTATAATCCTTTTTTGTGCTTTAGTGCAATTCATTCTGAACGTTCTTCATTTGTTGCAATTGTTTCAAAATGGGTAAAAAACACTACTTGCCTACCTACTTTCCTCCTGGAAAAGAAAAATTTATTAATAATTGATTAGTTCATAAATATTCCTGTGAACGCTTGCACCCACTCACTACCTATTTATCTTTTATTTAAACAAAATGTAAGGTATCTATAGGTACCTAACTATATAATATTTTTAATTTTGTGTTTTTGTTTTGTGACGTAGGTATGTATATAGCTAGCTACATTATCTCTTATGTTTGTCGCGAATACAGAAGGGCCTTCCATCGCATGGAATGGACCGTTTTTTTTTCCGTTTTCAAATAAATGTGAGTATAAGTAGGAACTTGCTCTTTTGTACACAGATACACATTCTCCATTGTCCGTATCCATACTCTGGTCTGGACTCTAAAGCTAAAGAGCTTGACGATGTTCCGCCGTATACACTGACTACACACAGAGGCAACGAAACGCACTACTTGGCAATAATTTCAATGATACACAAATGCAACTGCATACATTTGGTTCCCACCAACTGCAGCACCTTCCTTACTTCTACCCCTGCTGCTTGCACTACATAAGTACCTTCCTATAGATACTAAACTGAAAAAAGGTAGTAGGTAGGTAGCAGATTTTTCCATAACGGAATTTAAATAATAAAGAATTAGGTGCTAAGAATAATAAAAAATAATATTTAAGTTCTTAGAGAGCACTTCCGGTTCCGGTTTTCCATAAAAGCTACCCCATCCATACCCCAGCCCATACGATACCATACCATAAAAAAACCGAACTTTTTATGTTTTAATTTATTGTTACTTTGAGTATACATATATACACCTACCCGAACTTGTTTTAATCGGATCATTCCAAAGTTAAAACAATTACTTACAGACATATAAGCCTGATGTAAATAAATACGCACATAGGGTAGGTACATACCTAACCTAGGTAGTACATAATGTAATTTTGAGCGTTATGTTATGTAGGTAGGTACCTATTTAGTATTTAAATTTGAATTTCTGCGTGGGTTGATTTTATTATATTGTTGTGATTTAAATTTTATTTTGTCATTTGGGGGGCGACGGGTGAGTCGAAAGAAAACGAGACTAAAGGTATGTTAGCTTTATGAAAAGTTGTATAGTTAGGTTTTAGGTACCTACGTTGTATTCCATACCTACTACACAAAAATAAAAGTAATCAAGATCACTACTACACATATATAATACCGTTAGCAATTTGACAGTTTGTGACGACAAAACAAAAAAAAACAGCAAGGCAAAAAGTGTGGAGTAAGTTTGTCCTTGAATTTGAGGGAGGATACTTGTACAAAATAAATAGGTAGGTGGTACATAATGGTTAGCTTAAGCTTAATTTTATACATATACATAAGTACATACCTATACAATGGTTGAAATTTGTACTATTTTAATAATTTTTCAATCTATGAAAGCAACATTTTCAAAATTGTAGAGAGGTTTTTGTTTTATTACCGATACATTTTTAAATTGAAGTCCGTTATCGAGTTTATTAAACTATACCTATATTTGAAAAAATAAATATTTAGTTGTATACTAGCAAACCCGTCGAACTTCGTTCCGCCTCTGTGCTGTCTATAACCCTTGCCCAAGTGCAAGCAATAAGTTTTCGCGCAATTAAACCCATGACGAAAAGGCAATAAGCCTCGTGACGTATAGGTATTTCTTGTCCCACTGCAATTAATTTGACCAATTTTATTTTCAAACCATCCAGTAACCCATTGAAATACCTATATAAACAAAATGTCATCCAAATCCGTCCAGCCGTTTAGGACGAGTAGGGAGACAAACATACTTCATTAGTAGAAATATGACTTGTTTTTACATTATTTTGATCATCTAATTTAATTTTAATTGTCCATACCTTCAACAATTTTAATTCTTTATATTTTTTTAAACTTAAAAAGGTCCACTCTTTTTAATTTTTTTTCCCACTTCATCCGCAAAATTTTTTAAACATTGAATTGATGGTTTTTTATTTAATTCAGAAGAATCCATCTTTCTTCTTACCAAGAGGACATCTTTTTAATTCATAAAAATATGAACACCGTTTTCGCTTTATGAATTTTTTTTATTTACATTGTCTCTATGACGGCATAATGTCAAATTATATTTTTTTAATTTCTACTTTTTATACTGGAAAACATAACTCACTAAAGCAAACAATTTGATAAAAATAGGTTTTTTGTTGTGATAACGTCTTATAAATCGATGACACCGGCATGCATGAAAAAATGTCACAATAGCTTTTTTTGTTGAGCCCTGAAGTCACCCTGGGGTCGCCACAACTCGTTTTTTTGAAATACCTCAACTCGCCCTCCAAAGAAAATTCTCTGTTTTTTTTTTAACCTGGGGTCGCTCTGAAGTCGATCTAGGTATCTAGGGCGAGTTGTGGTAACGAATCAGCTGTTGAAGTGACTTTTGCTGTCAAGCATTTCTTGTATTTCAAAAAAAGGTGTGTTTGGTGGGGTGGTGGTAGTTTGGGGGGGGGGGGGAATTGTCAAAAATGGTAGGTGGTTGGTTGGTGGTTGCTGGGGGATTGAGTGGTTGAGGGTGGGGGGGGGGTCAGAAAGGGGGTGAGCAAACAATTGTCAAAATCGGTGGGTGGTTTTCGGTGGGGTGGATGGTTTGGATTTTGGGGAACAACTGTTCATAAATAGTGGGTGGGTGGTTGGTTGGTGGTTGTAGGTGGGGTGGTTGGTGGTGGTTAGGATGAGGGGATTTATTGTGTGTGTGTGTGTGTGTGGGGGGGGGGGGGTGAGAAAAAAATGTGTCAAAAAATTGGGTTGTATTTTGGTGGGGGTGGGTATTTGGTGTTTGGTGGGAAGGGGTGAGGAATAAAAATCAAAAATGGTGGGTGCTTGGGGGAGGGGGAGATACTACCTACACGTGAACTTTTTTGTGAACTGGTTATCACGTAAAATTATCGTCCGTTAACCGACAAGCTATTTTTTTTTAAAGTAAATTTTTTGTGCAATAAACAACCCTCGTGTGACACCTCAGAAGACTACCAAAGTTTCACGTGCTAAAACATTGAAGTCCAGTCGCTAACAATTTTGATATTTGTTATGGTGAATTTCTCGACAATTTCAGATTTGTTCTCAGATTTGATCTACATACATACATATGTATATGTATCTTACAATTTTTCTGGTTGCACGGAAAACAAAGAGTTTGCTTTTAATATTTGTTGTTGTGGCGTGTGTGCTATGAACAGCTGGTTTGTAATAGGTAATATTATACACGAAATCATCAGTCACTTCTTCGTATGAATGATATCCAACAACATCTTTGACGGAATTCCTTTTGCTTTACTTTGAAAAATTCTCCATTATTGGATGATATTATTAAAGTTCAATTAATAGTTGCTGCTCGACTTTTTAATTTATTTTAAAACAAACATAATAAATGTATTTCCTTATTTCTTTTCACAAAAAAAATAAAAAAAAAAAAAACAAATTTCCAACTGACGTTTAAAAATGTCAATTTCGTTAGTGTGTGAAAGTATGATGTGTTAATCTTGCTCTGAATCGAGATGCATATCGCTTTTCTTTAGCAAATTTTCAGTTTTGAAAAAAAATCTTGCTTTTTTTAAATCTCGCATCACAAAATTTCGCATTTTTAAAACCTTTTATTTGGAAATTTTTATCAAAATCTCGAATAACAAAAGAATTAAGAAAAAACATAAGCGAGAGCTACAGTACGTTTGCAACGAACTGTTGGATACCCTATTCCCTATATTTTCGAATGTGTATGCGTTCGGCTCCCGCAGCCAGCCGATGTTCCAGTTTCAGAAACAAAATTCTTCTTTAGCAGACAGAAAAAAATTCAATAACACTAATTTTGTGTGGTGTGATGTTCAACCAGTGCTGTGCTGGCGCAATAAAAAAAAGTTGTGCGCCACGCCCAAAGTTAAAACTTTTTACTGCCAAGGCAATTGGTATGAGCTCAGTGACATTCAATTTTATTCTTGCAGATCGATTTGAACAAAAAAAGACAAAACTTAAATTTTTTAAAATTAGATTTTGAATGGAAATAGCGATTATGGGTGTTCTTAACAATTCTTGGACCCCACTCTGCTACGTAACCAAGGAATATAAATCAAAGTATTCAACTTTTTAATTCAAAACTGCGACCGATAGTTAAAAAACATTAAAAAATTAATGCATTATACGACTTTTGACGAAAACGCCCCCTAAAAGTGGGTGTGTCTTAAAAATATGAAGCACTGACTGCGCTTTGATCAGTATTTAGGCATATGTGTAAAACTACAGCTGAATCGAGAAGTTTTTAAACAATTTTACCCGAACAAAGGTATTTTATCAAAATCACGCCTTTAAAAGTGGGCGTATTGAAAAATTTACACAAGAAAATGTAGAGATACATATATTTTTCAAATGACAAACGGAAGGAAAAAGGTTTAAATTGAATATTGATAGTACCTTAAATTTTTAAAACTACGTTTTTCGTTCTTTCATAAAAAGTGGGCGTAAGCCACGCCCAAAATTCAAAAATTTCTTTTCACACAAACTTTTTAGTTTCTACTAAGATACGAAAAATGTTGGCTTACAGATTCATTATAAATACCGTCTATCTACAAAAACAATTTTTTTATAAATTCCAATGAAAAGTGGGCGTCAGCCACCCCCAAAAACAATTTTTTTGATTTCATACACAAGATGTTTATGTGCAAGTAATACCCACAAAATTTAATGTTTTTCGCTTTAATACATATAACAATTGGTATTTTATTAAAACAATATTGATGGTTTTGTATGAAAAATGGGCGTCAGCCACGCCCAAACTGAAATTTTTTTTATTTAATTGGAAGGAAGTTTACCTAAAGCTTACGTGTGCAAAATTTTAGTGTTAAGCTTTTATTGTAACTGTACAAAAAACAAAATTTAATTCTACTAAATTGAGGTTGTTCAACAAAAATGGCGATTGTGGGCGGATTTTGCCGGTTCAAGAACTTAGCCTTACTCTTGAACCAAAGATTATATATACCAAATTTCAACTTTCTAGCTCAAAAATTGCGACCCCCAGAGAGTATATGTACATACGGACGGACGGACATGGCTTAATCGACTAGACTTTTGATTCTGAGTCAGAATATACTTTTCTATACCTAACGGTATTATTTCTCTATGTTACAAACTCCACACCAAATACAATATACCCATTCTATGGAATAGGGTAAAAAAAACTCGCTCGTACATAATACTATGTTTTCATCAGGGCAAAAAAGCTGATTTCGTAGAAAATTTTCAAAGTTGGCTCCATTTCCCATACAAAATAAAACTGAAATTGTTTTTGATTTGCATGAAATCAAGGTTGCAAATTATGTGAAAAGAAACGCAACTATAAATTGAAAACAATTGAACAAATACTTTCTAAAATGTTAATTTGGAAACGAAATCCAAGGCAACGGCAAAAGTAAACAAAACAAAGTAACAATTTTGAAATAAAATCCAGGGCAAACGCAGTAGTAAACAAAACAAAAAGAATAAGAAGGGAGATAGCCTGTTGTCAAACCAAATGTGAAAACCTAGATGAAAACACTTTTTTTTAGCAAATTTTCAAATATCCTAATTTCGGTCTTAATGAAAACGTAGTATTAAATTCTCGCTGTAATAAAATCTCGCATTACCCTGAGCATTGTTCAATCAATAAGTTAGTAATATAAATAACGGCCTCCTTCTAGATACATGACAATACAATTTTGTTTCTCTCGCTCTTTGCAGCAGCAGTGATGTTATTATTGAATCGTAAAAAACAATATTCTTTTTATTTGGAGTAGGAAACAAGCAGATTATGCATAATATAATATACCTACGATCATTAAATTTGGAGATTTTAGCTTGCGAAATTTTAATGTTTCGAGATTTCGTAATGCGGGATTTTAATATGCGAGATTTTTAAAACGATATTTCTAAATGCGGTCAATCGTATCCAACCCGTTAATAGTTGCTGCTCCACTTAAAAAAATAAAATGCAAATATTAGCTTTGTTCAGAGAGAAAAATCTCTGATTTACCGAAAAGTAGGTGAACAGTTTTTTGTGTAAATTCTTGAGAAACATCAAATTTTAATTATTTGATTGGTTAGCTCTTCATGGTAAGGGTCATCTGCAACATCAAATGTTTACGTCATTCGCTTTTGACTGAGTTCAAGTTTTTACCAGATGAAATTTCACTGGGTCAAACAAAGCTATTATTTTACAAATAAATGTGCTTCTTTTGACAAAACTACTATATGTATAGGTGTTTCTCTTCTTAGGGTTCCGTACCCAAAGGGTGAAAACGGGACCCTATTACTGAGACTTCGCTGTCCGTCTGTCCGTCCTTCACAAGGCTGTATCTCATGAACCATGATAGTTAAACAGTTGAAATTTAGACAGATGATGTATTATTGTGTTCGCTATAACAACAAATAAAATACTAAATAAAATAAAAAATGTATGGGGGCTCCCATACAACAAACGTAATTTTTTGCTCATTTTTGCCATGTTTGTCCGTCCATCACCAGGTTGTCTCTTTTCTTCTTTAGAAATTGCTGGAAGTCTGAAATTTACAAATATAACTGTCTCTGTTAGTTCTTCTTTTTGCTGATTTGCGACTTTTATTTCACTCACACAAACAGCTTTACCCATTGTATATATATTTTTATAGTAATTTCATGGAACATTTTATTTTAGTTCTGAACGTCGACAATGACGGCGCTAGTTGTCTTATCTACTTTACATCAAATGTCTTCTATTGTTGTTGTTGCTTCCCATAGCAGTTTAGACAAAAACCACTAAAATTACTCTCCAATCAAAGCTTGTGAACGTGCGTCGTCCGTCGTCCATAGATGGCGCACAAAACGTTCCGCTTTTTGGGAATACTATAGATTTTAAATACAATGGCTTTACCATTGTATTTATATTTTATATAGTATTCCCAAGAAACGGAACGTTTTGTGCGGCATCTAGCGACGACGTTCACAAGCTTGAATTGGAGTGAAATTTGAGTGGTTTTTGTTTAAACTCCATGGGAAGCAAAAATAACAATACATGTAAAGTAGATAAGACAACTAGTGCCGCCATTGACGACGTTCAGAACTAAAATAAAATGTTCCATGAAATTACTATAAAATATAAATACAATGGCTTTACCCATTGTATTTATATTTTATATAGTATTCCCAAGAAGCGGAACGTTTTGTGCGGCATCTAGCGACGACGTTCACAAGCTTGAATTGGTACATAATTCCCAAATTTTTTTTTGTGAAGATGGGACATAAGTCC
The DNA here is from genome assembly GCA_916050605.2 of Platycheirus albimanus. Lineage (NCBI taxonomy): Eukaryota > Metazoa > Arthropoda > Insecta > Diptera > Syrphidae > Platycheirus > Platycheirus albimanus. The sequence continues at coordinate 38,335,403 of OU696698.1, forward strand.
CAAATTTTCAAAATGATTTAGAAAATTAAACACACAATTCGATAGAATAATACAACAATCATAATCATTTATTATTTTATATAACAATGAAAAAAACAACAGTTCAATGCAATATAACCAAAAAAAAAAAAAACAAAACAAACGGCAACAATTTGGAAGTTGAAAAATGAAACAATTTCAAGAAAAAATCGGAAAAAACTTAAAATTTCACAAGTAAACAAAGCATGTGTTTTGAATTATCAGCCGGCAAAATAGACATAATCATTCGTTTTTATTAGCAATTGCTTCTTCGTTTATCTTCGCAGAACAGCTACTACACATCTTGCAATGGTTGCAGGGTTGAAGTAATACGTTCCTTGGATTTTCGTTCCACTTTTTGGGAATACTATAGATTTTAAATACAATGATTTAGGTAAAGCCAAATCGCGCGATTTTTTTATTTGGTTTTCTCAAATTCTCAAATACTAAATTTTCTGAAGTTTCTGACTCATCAGCAAGTAATAACGAAGAAAATGATTCGAACGACCCTGGACAACAACAAAATAACGAAACCATAACCTACGATATTTGTTTCGAAAATCCAAGGAACGTATTACTTCAACCCTGCAACCATTGCAAGATGTGTAGTAGCTGTTTTGCGAAGATATACTATTGAAAATTGTTCTAAAACTAAGTGAAACATTATAATTTTAAAAACTTAGTTAGGAAATTCTCTAAGCTTATACACAAAAAAATTATTCGGTGAGACATAAGTCCCAACTTTTATTTGTGGGTCTTATGTCCCACTCAAGTGGGACATAAGTCCCAAAATCGAATTTGGGACTTATGTCCCTGCGCCTTTAATACCTACCGGTTAGGTACATATGTATGTGTATATTGCTTTGGAAATTAACCCTCCAGCTATGGAGACGTCTTAAAGTTATGTCACTTCTTAATAAAATTATACAGAAGCCAAAAATCTTACGGGCTGTGAAGGTGGTAAAGTATGTACATATGTATGTATGTATGTATGTATGTATGCATGTAGTTGTCATAACACGCATACATACATACATCCCATTTCCAGCAATTTCATGTTTTGAAAGTATGTTTCACCACGACCATCTCAGGACGAACTGTTCTTCACACGGACAACTATAAGTTTCTTGCTCTAGGATCACACATCCAATCCTTGTCCTCGATTCCTGCATCACGTTGACACAGTCAAAATGGTGTTTGTAATTTTTCTAAACAAGTGTTGCTATAGTAACGTTTCGTGAATACAAGCTCACTATTATAATTAGTTATTATTTTAATCAAAGAATATAAATCTGGCGCTCTGAGATGCTGTCATTAACAAGTTTAAACGCGTTTTTCACAATTAAGGACTTCTTACAGCTTACACACCCGGCACCGGCAGTAATAAAAGTGGTGCCATTGACAAAGTATGCCCAACTGCTTTGGCCATGCTCTAATACAGCTTAGTGAAAATGGAAGCTATTAATAAGAGCAAAACTTAGAGCGATACAATCTAGTTACTCCTCGTTGAAGCGTTCCCCTATCAGAGTTTTTCCTTAGGTGGCTGCCAACCAGCTTTGCTTAAACGTTTCTTTTTTTAAATATGGTCATAATGCGTTAAACGATTTAAAACTTCTTAGCAATTATAGAAACTATTGTATTGTCATAGGATCTAACTTTTGTCAGCACAACTGGAAAAATGTATTACATCGACTATTTAGAACGATTTTGTAGGTGCCAGAATGGAGCATGGCAACCCCTGGCCAAATCTGTTCTGAGCAATTTGACCCAGATAATTCATAAAACCATGATTTTCCTTCTTAACTATGTAAAAAACGCTCTCCAAACAATGACTGGAATAATAACTGCCAATTTTCTTTAAAAAAAAACATTTCCGATTGCCATAAATCACAGTATTTTGGAAAAAGTTGAAGGAGACGACCGGTGTTATACCGGTCCATAAACATAGTTCTATACGGAACCGATGCTACCACTTATTCAGTAGAGTTTATTAACTCTATTTCTCCCCACACATAACATCGTTTTGAAAGAGAGCATTCCGATTAGGTAGGTATATTGCTTCGGAATTTAACCCTTCAACTATGCAATGGAAGCCGTCTTAAAGTTATGTTGATTCGAAATAGAATTACACAGAAGCCAAAAATCTTACGGGCTGTGGAGTATGTAGTTTTCGTACCACGCATACCCCCCATTTCCAGCAATTTCACGTTTTGAAAGTATGTTGTTTAATTTTTATTGTTTCTTTTTGCACAAAAATAAACACGGTTTATCTACCCGTTCCAAGTCAATTTTATTGGTTTTCAATTTTGAACTGGCTGTTTAAAAATAAAAATAAACTTAGGAACTTGATTCTAAAATCCACGCGTACGAAGAAGCGGGCAAAAGCTAGTAAAATATATAATTGATGAAGTTCAAAGTTTCATATTGGCTTACTTGTAGTGAACTTTATCTCACGGCACTGTTATATTATTTTGGCTTATTAAGTATAAATGTACAAATAAAATTCCGTTTATATACACGGTGTTTCCTAGCTCGTGAACTATAATAAAGTCAATGATTTAAAGATTTTAAGATAAAACTTTGGCCTATTTCCCATTTGTCGCCACATACCGAAGGCTTAAGAGGCTTACAAACTTTCTCGTAAAAAAAAATTATTTTAAATGTCATAGTACTGATTTTATATCATAATTAACTAAAAGATTACATAATACATAATTACAAATTCACAAGTATAGCGTTGGCTTTTGCCGTCAGCCAGAAAAAAAGAGTAATATGTATATAAACATGATAAAATTATATATACTAGAATCGCCCAGTGGCCAAAATTCGGCCATTGAAATGCCCAAAACTGTGGGAAAAAATTTCACAGCGAATTTATACGAACAAAATGGTAAAAAACACACCAAGACATTTTCACCTGTATTTTCCAAAAAAAAAAAAAAATGAAACAAAATATTCGAAGCACAGCTACCCAGTAATATCTTTCAAACGATATATTTATCATCTCAATCGGTTGGGTAACCACCTCGCAATTGGTACCACAAGAAAACTGCTTGCCTATTTACATATATATATGTATGTACATGGGATCCGTTCAAAATCCCGAAAACCAAAATCCCGAAAGTTCAAAATCCCGAAAAATCAAAATCCCAAAAATTCAAAATCCCGAAAAATCAAAATCCCGAAAAATCAAAATCCAGAAAAATCAAAATCCCGAATGTTCAAAATCCCGAATGAAAAAAAAGCCAAGTACTGTTTATTAAAAAAACTGTGGACACAGGCGCCTGCCAGACAACTGGACATACCTTTAGCGGAGCAACGAAGTTGCGTGAGCGGGTGTGTCCCCCAAAAAGGGAGTTAAAATCCCAAGAACCCGCGAAGCGGCCACCCAGGTCAAATTAATTACAAATGTTACAGACACAGGCACCTGCCTGACAAATTTACATACCCTTAGCGGAGCAGCGAAGCTCCGCGGGTGTGTCCCCGAAAAAGGGAGCTAAAATCCCAAGAACCCGTGAAGCGATCCACCCAAGTACTGCTAATTATGAAAACTGTTGACACAGGCGCCTGCCTGCATCACTAATCCGGTTTATCAGTATTGATTGCTATTCGGGATTTTTTCGGGATTTTGATTTTTCGTGATTTTGATTTTTCTGGATTTTAATTTTTCGGGATTTTGAACTTTCGGGATTTTGGCTTTCGGGATTTTGAACCAGACCCGTATGTACATACGGGTTGGGTTCGGGAGCCCGTTTTTCAGGATCCTGTTTTTTAAAATCCTGTCTTTAAAATCCCGTTTTTTTAAATACTGTTTTTAAAAATCCCGTTTTTATAAAATCCCGCTTTTAAAATCAACACAAGGTGTTTTATTTTAAAAATCGCCCCGATTTTTAAAATAAAACACCTTGTGTTGATTCCAAAAGCGGGATTGAATTTATTTAACAGCCCAATGCTGATGATGATGAGGTGACATAATGTTCATGGGCGTTATGTCGTATGAAAGGAGACAAAAAGAAAACAAAAAACAAATATTTGGAGAAGTTTTTTTTATTGATTTTGTAACTTAACAAATAAAAAAATAAAGAACATAGAACATAACAAAAATGAGGTTTCAAGATTTTAGATATTTTTTCGAAATATTAAGATTAAAGTTTTATGTTGTGAGCTATACGGCGCAAAAAATCTGTTCTAGTCGGGTTGGGTTTGGGAGCCCGTTTTTCAGAATCCTGTCTTTAAAATCCCGTTTTTTAAAATACTGTTTTTAAAAATCCCGTATTTATAAAATCCCGCTTTTAAAATCCTGTTTTTTACCATCTCGTTTATTAAATTCCCGTTTTTATAAGCCCGCTTTTGGAATCAACACAAGGTGTTTTATTTTAAAAATCGCCGCGATTTTTAAAATAAAACACCTTGTGTTGATTCCAAAAGCGGGATTGAATTTATTTAACAGCCCAATGCTGATGATGATGAGGTGACATAATGTTCATGGGCGTTATGTCGTATGAAAGGAGACAAAAAGAAAACAAAAAACAAATATTTGGAGAAGTTTTTTTTATTGATTTTGTAACTTAACAAATAAAAAAATAAAGAACATAGAACATAACAAAAATGAGGTTTCAAGATTTTAGATATTTTTTCGAAATATTAAGATTAAAGTTTTATGTTGTGAGCTATACGGCGCAAAAAATCTGTTCTAGTCATTGTGAGCTATACGGCGCAAAAAATCTGTTCTAGTCATTGATTTTCTATCTTTAATTATTTTGGAAATTGCTCTAGATTTCAAAACATTAATTTTTTTGAAAAGCTTTTCAGCTCCATTTTTAATTTTTTCAATTTCTGTTTTAACAACTATGTTTTCTTTAGCTAAATTTTCAATAAGTTTGTATTTATCAAAATACGAAACGGGCTAAGCGGGATTAAACGGGATTTTAAAAAGCGGGCTCACGAGAAACGGGATTCTGTTTAAACAGGATTATTAAAAGCGGGATTTTAAAAAAGCGGTACTTTAGAATCGGGATTTTAATTTTTTTTTGCGGGATTATAAAAAACGGGATTTTAAAAAACGGGCTTCCGAACCGCTCCCGTTCTAGTCATTGATTTTCTATCTTTAATTATTTTAGAAGTTGCTCTAGATTTCAAAACATTAATTTTTTTGAAAAGCTTTTCAGCTCCATTTTTAATTTTTACAATTTCTGTTTTAACAACTATGTTTTCTTTAGCTAAATTTTCAATAAGTTTGTATTTATCAAAATACGAAACGGGCTAAGCGGGATTAAACGGGATTTTAAAAAGCGGGCTCACGAAAAACGGGATTCTGTTTAAACAGGATTATTAAAAGCGGGATTTTAAAAAAGCGGTACTTTAGAATCGGGATTTTAATTTTTTTTTGCGGGATTATAAAAAACGGGATTTTAAAAAACGGGCTTCCGAACCGCTCCCATGTACATACATACATTAATTGACGAAAATAAAAAATAAAAAATAAGAAATGTACGTTATTGAAATATTTTAATAGACTTCATTAAGATGATTACAACAATAAAGCTACATAATACACTATATTTTTCTACTTTTTTTAAAAAGCTTCATTTAAAATTTGGTTTCTATAGTTGAGGGCTGTTTTAACGTAGCCTGCTACCACATTCCAATCTTGGCCATTCAAGACATCTGCAATTTCATCAAAAGATAAATAATTTTTGCCAAACTGTTCCCGTCGTATTTCCTGCAGGATCGGGCACGTTCCTACAAAATGTCTGTCTCATGAAAATTGCATAGGCTGTTTTCTGTGTTTCCACTGGTCTATAATTTAGTCGTAGTAATTCTCATCTGTTTTTGAAAATCTAAATGTTACAAAGAATCCAAAATATCTTTTTTAAAAAATATCTCAACAGTTTCTCTACTTCCTCATATTGAAGGAACCCCCACACCCAGCATAGCACATCACAGATCTCATTACCGCTTTAAACAATTTATATTTAGCACTCTGAGTTATCTGTTTTTTACTTGCGATTATAGGTACTATAAGGAGGCAAGTTATGGATTCGTGCAGAAAAAAAAAATTTGAGATAACAATCACACATGACATTACGTTGATGGAGAAGTCGAAAAAAGTGGGTCTGGAAATTCCGTCCGTCTGTCTGTCTGTATGTCTGTTCGCGCCTCTGGATGCTGAACGGGTGGGCCGATTTGCTTCAAATTTGGTATTTAGGATTTATTTGGCCGTCCCTCGGAATAAATTTTTTATTTTTGCTCTAGGTCCAAAAATAACGGCACCTGCCATACAATCTTGAAGACAAAAATTGATTTTCTCAAAAACGACTCTAACGATTTTGATAAAACTTTCAGAATGCTATTTTTGCAAGACAATCTATCTTTTGGTTCGAAATTTTTTTTCAAAATTTGTCTAATAACGGTACCTCTCATAGAACCAGTATTTTCAAATCAAATTTTCTCGTAAACTATACATTCGATTTCAATAAAATTTTGGCCACAGGAAGTCATTCATAATTTCAAAATTTTCAAAAACTTTTTTTTTGATTTTTTATAATTTTTTCAAAAAAAATTTTGGTTTTCGAAATATGTTGGAAACGGGTACATTGATTTTTTTTTAAATATTTTTCAAATGTAAACTACAGATTGCCATATATTTGCATACTCAAATAAATTTCAAAATATTTTTTGAAATTTTTTTTCAAAAATAACCTTTTTTAAAAAAAACTGGTCCAACGATTTTCAATATTTTTTTTTTTCCTAGATTGACGTATAGCTTTGAAATTTTATTGCATACTTAGTTTTTCCGAGAAAACTCTTAAACTAATTTAAAAAATAAAACAATTTTCGAAATTATTTAATTTTTTTTTAATATCCATATATGCAGCCACTACGCAATTGCTTATCATAAGAGCAAGTTCGTGCGACCCAGTCGTGCATTTTATTTTCCAAGGACCCCTCTCCAATTGCAGTTGACTGCCTTTTTTCCTTCTATGAGCTTTTCTTGAAGATGTTTTTTGAATGACATCTGAGGTGTAACGATGACTCCAAGATATTTGTATTCTCTGACTATCTCCAGCTCCATATTTTCCCACATCCATTGCTCATCCCTTCCATATCGCCATGAGCCATTCCGAAAAATCATAATTTTAGATTTATTAGTGTTGACCCTTGATCGTAAGACCCCAATTACAGCAGTACATATGCAGTTTATTAATCATTATTTGCATCATATTTGGAGTCTCCGCAAAAATAACAATGTCGTCCGCATACATTAATGTCTTTATTAGATAGATAGATAGATACAATTCTTTATTTCATTACATTTGTGAATACATTGATTATGACTTAAGAATTAAGACATGGCTTTAGTGCCGTCTGCCTGATAGACATTTCACATGCGTTTGATAGTAAATCATGAAAATTAATACAATGCGATTAAAGAACATTTTTTGCTTAAATAAAAATAAAAATTCTTTGAAAACAGTAAAGGTAGGATGTACTATTAAAAATTTTGAAAATCTTAGCATAATACAATATACAAACAATGCACATTGTCAATAGATGCTAAACAGTTTTTGATCAATTTTAATGATTTGAAACATAAAATGTACAATTTTAAAATGATTTGAAACTAAAAATTCACAATTTTAAAATGATTTGAAACAAAAAAAAGGCTAAAAAGCACTAACTGGATATGATTTTAAAAGCTATTGCGGTAATTAAGAGCATGCTTGCAAAAATTAAACAAATTTTGCCATCCCAATGATCCATTTAACACGTCATAACACTGATTTAAAGACAAAAAGCTCTCTTGGAAATGAAGACGACGTATTTCCTGTAACAACGGGCAAACTGCTATGAAATGATAACTATCTTCAATATCTCTTCGATTACAGAGATGACATATCTGCGGTCGATCACTTCACTTCTATGAGGAACAAAGTTAAGATTTAAAATTTCAACTCTTGCTCTAAAAAGGGTACTTATAGCCCATGATACAACTAATAAAGATATGGCATTGCGCATGGTGCCAAACAAAACGTCAAAATATTGTCAAACTCCTACGGGGTTCTTATGACGTAGAGCGCATAGAGTAGAGCGAAACAAAAGTTAAACGTGAAGTCGAAAACGAGAAGGCAGGGGTTCTTTTGACGAGATGCGCTGAACAAATCAAAAATGAAACTAGGAAGGCGTTATCTGTAGTAGTTGTATCTGCCGAGAGTTCTTTTCGAAAGTATTTGGATTCTGTCGACAGTTGGTGATTTAAATTTCTGTAAATATTTCTGCTGACTGATGTTGATGCTCTGCTCAAGTACTGTATGTAAATTTTCTCATCTATTTTTGCAATGAGTTTGGCGAATATACTTTGCCATTCATCCAGATTATTCTCACTTATAGGAAAACTTGTTTCGTGAACAACAGCAAGCTCATTCCATTCCTTGAAAGGAGATGAGTTCGTTCGAAGAAGCCATTGCATAATTGACCTGTGTAGGCCATTTTCTCGTCGCATTACTTTGGTTAGGTAGTCTGAATGTGCCTTAAGATTTTGAATATAGATAGGAGCTATACCAGATTCAACATGAATGGCATAAGTTGGTGTTGAGTTCGGCAACCTAAACAACCTTTTAAAAAAAAATCGTTGGATTTTCTCGAAATCTTCCAGGATTGCGTATCCAAAACCTGAACTCCGTAGCACATGCACGTGTTCACTGTGGCAGTAAAAACTTGGTATTTGGAAGCTAGATCGATATCCTGGTTTTTGAAAAAAGTTTGCCAAATCATGTTCAGAGCTAGCTTAGCGTCGATACTCTTCTCCTTAGCATGTTTCCGGAAGTTTAAATTGTCAGTTATCAAAACTCCAAGGTACTTGAATTCCCTGACAACTTCGATTCTTTCCCTATTGAGGTGCCAGCGTTCTTCAGGTAGCCTTCTACGTTGCCTAGCTTCAAAGACGATGACCTTTGTTTTTCCTGGATTAATTTGTAAGCTCCACGTCTCGCAATATTCTTGGAGTCTGTTAATTTGTAGCTGTAATGTAAAGGGGTTATCAGCTAGCAATACCAGATCATCAGCGTAAAGCAAGACTTTCACCAGAATTTCCGCAAAATATACACCTCCAGGTAAAGCATCCACAACATCGTCAATATGCAGCGCAAACAAAATTGGACTAAGAATGCAGCCTTGAGGGACACCTGCAGAGGTAATGAACCATTCAGACAAGTTAACTCCATCGCATACTGCTGCACTTGATGATGCCAGCATGTTGGAATAAAGTTTCAAAAATTTCCGAGATAACCCAAGGCATCCGAGCTTGTAGATCAACGCTTGTCTATTAATAGTATCAAAGGCGGCTTTGAAGTCTACGAAGCAGCAGTAAAGCTTCTGATTTTTGTCCACATATTTTTTGGCAATGCTGATAAAAGCAAAAATGTGATCCACGGTTGAGAAACCCGGACGGAAACCAGCTTGAAATAAACTTAAACAATTATTGTTCTCGATCCATTTAGTTAACCTTTCATATAAAATAAATGTCAAGATCTTTCTAAGCGAATTTAAAATGGTTATGCCTCTGTAGTTTTCAGCAAGTCTAGCATCCCCTTTCTTAAAAATGGCAGTAATGATTGCTGTGTTAAAGCTAGGAGGTATACAAGATTCGCTATAAAGTTTGTTAAAGAGGCTCACAATATAGCTTTTGAACTGCGATGTAGCGTTTTTGTAAAATTCCACAGGGATTCCGTCTATCCCCGGTGCTTTGTTATTTTTCATTTTCAGCAGTGAAGCTTCAAATTCACTTAAAGAAAATGGGGCATCCATCTCAAACACGCTGTTAAAAGGTGAAGCGTAGCTAAAATTTGGAAGATTTTCATTTGCTAAAAGCAGTTTTTTAAAATGTAAAGCTAATGTATCGGCTTCTAAAAAGTTAGTAGTGGATTTATTACGATAGCATCCCCCAAGTTCCCTTACATTCTTCCAAAAGGCTTTTGAATTTTTGCATTGGACTAAGTTGTGAGCAACACTTTTAAGATAATCACACTTTTTAGCTGAGCATAATGCTTTGTATTCCTTATTTTTTTGAAGGTATAAGTTTTTGAAAAATATTGCATTCGTTGACCTGAACAAATTCAAATAAATAAACGATTTCTTTCGTAAGCTCTGGCATTCCTTACCAAACCATTTGTTTGCAGTTATTAAACCATATTTATTAGATATTGCGAAAGGAGCTGCAATCCTGACGGCTTCTGTGATCACTGATGCTATTTGGTCGACTGAACCTATTGATTGAAGTGGGAACAGAGGTTGTTGGCGATTTAATAGAGTTTGGTAAATGGGAGCTTTGTTTTCAATCCATTTATTGTTGTGCTTCATTTATAAAGCACGAGGTAGCAAGAATGAGAAAGTGAGAGGAAAAGCTGGCTGCTAGAACTTCAAAGTCAAGAGTAGAACTTAGCCATTGACCTGACACAGTGCAGAGAACATTCACTGAGTGTCCCTGGGAACTTACAAAAGTGTATTCGCCATTTTTGTCGCCATTAGAAACTCCATTAAGAATAAAGAATCTAAAATCTTCCAAAAACTCCGTCAGGACTTTTCCATTTCTATTAAAAGTACCATCTTTAGAGTGTCTTAGATCGGCGAAAGCAGTTTGGTGATTGAAATGTTAGATGGGATTTTGATAGCTACCAATTCGAGCGTTTACGTCACCAAGCAGCATAATGTTTTGTAGCGAGTGGTTATTTAAAAAATTGAAAAGATTATTAAAATCATTCTGCCAGTTGTTGCAGTTCAGGTACAATGGTATAATAAAATATTTAGTTGAGTTACTAGAAATCTGTATAACAACTCTCTTTTCAATGTGCTTAAATTCTACAATAATATGTCCCATTTTTTTCCTCTATAAATGTTTCTAATAAGATAATTATATTAAATTTAAGTATACATATAATTAAAAAATTCAGGTAACATGAGCTTACTTTTAAGACCTGTAACGTTGTAAGAGAAGATTTTTAAATTTAAAATATTAATAATGTTATGGTTTTGGCAGACGGCGCGCCGCCCGTGGCGGTAGCACCCTATGTTTTTATTACAGTACCAGCAAAGGTAATACCTCCAGGCAAAAAAGATAGCAGGTCGTCCAAGGATAGCGAGAACAGAAGTGGGCTCAAAAGACATCCTTGTTTGACACCTGATGTTGTATGAAACCAAAAATATCCTTCATTTCCATCCCATATACCTGTGACGTTGTTTTCATAAAGCCCTCGTAATGTTCTTAATATTTTCGATGATAGGCCTATAAAATCTTGTTGGCCATTCTGTGTGAATGTCTGAACCCTTTCGCACGTGAACTGATTGGCCCCTATCAGTGTGGTTTCAGGCCCGGTAAGTCAACCGTTGACCAAATTTACACACTTCGGCAGATTTTGGAAAAGACCCAAGAATTCCAGATCGATACTCACCACCTCTTTATCGATTTTAAAGTCGCCTATGACAGCGTAAACAGGAACGACCTATACAGAGCCATGCCACTTCTTGGCATCCCTGCCAACCTCGTTCCATTGTGCAGGATGACTATGAAGAACTCGCGCTGCTCCGTCAAGGTTGGTAAGAACACCACCGAATCATTTAATGTCGAGAAAGGCTTACGACAGGGTGACGCGCTGTCATGTAACCTCTTCAACATCATTCTTGAATCAATCGTACGCAACTCGCATGTCAACACCAGCGGTACGATTTTTTTTAGATCCGTTCAATTACTTGGCTATGCTGATGATATTGACATTATTGGAAGAACGAAGCGCGCTGTCAGTGGAGCATTCGCAAGTATTGAAGTGGAAGCGGACCGAATGGGTCTGGCTGTAAATGAAGATAAAACAAAGTATATGCTGTCCTCGGGTGAAGTAGATCGTCACCGTAGGCTCGGACAAAACGTCACAATGGACAGATATAACTTTGAGGTTGTCAAGGACTTTGTCTATTTGGGTTCCACTATTACCTTTCAGAAACACATCAGTAAAGAGATCAGTCGAAGAATCACTCTTGCCAATCGCTGTTTCTTCGGGCTAAGAAGGCATCTTAGTAGTAAAGCCCTCTCTCAAAGGACCAAGGAGACACTATACAAGATCCTTATCATCCAGTCCTGCTGTATGGGGCAGAAGCATGGACACTGACACAATCGGATGAATACAGGCTGGGGTGCTTTGAGAGAAAGATTCTTCGGGTGATATTCGGGCCTGTATGTATCAATGGACGAGTATGGAGGAGAAGATTCAATGACGAACTGTACGGGCTATACAGCGACATTGACTTGGTTAAGAAGCTGAAAATTCAGCGGCTTAGATGGCTGGGTCATGTGGAGCGTATGGACGAAAACGCTCCTGCCCGACGAGTCTTCAATTCCAACCCGGAGGGCCGACGCAGTTCTGGAAGACCCCTTCTAAGGTGGCGCGATCAAGTGGTAAACGACCTCAACCAACTTGGTGTGCGCAACTGGAGGCCACTGGCTAGAGACCGGCCTAGCTGGCGAGGATTGTTGGTTGAGGCCGTGGTCCACAATGGACTGTCTGCGCCACCTTAAGTAAGTAAGTAAGGCCTAAGCAAGAGTCAAAAGCCGCCTTGAAATCAAAGAAGAAAGCATATAACTTTTGTTTAGATATTACCTAGCAATGCATGTCCCTGAAGTTAGCAGAACAAAGTCAGCAGAACCAAAATTTGTTGATTGCATAATTAGACGCTTATTAAATGATAATTAAATGCCAAAGAAAAAAAATAAAAAAATAAATAAAGTACACTAAATTAAAATTTAAAAATACGAAATTGGTCCTTGAATTAAATGCTAATTAAATGTTCTCTACAAAAACAAAAACAAATTGAAAAAAATAAAAAAAAAAATAAATAAATAAATTTTTTTTTATTTAATTTTGTTTCTTAATTTGTTTTTTTTTTTTTTTTTAAACCTGCTTCTAGAATTAAGTGCTCATTGAATACGAATTAAATGCTGCATTACTCAACAAAATTTTGAAAACCTGAATTCAAAAAATGAAATTTTAAAAAAGTCAATTTTCGTGTTCTGCTTCCACGATTTTGGCCACTTTTTTGAACTTTTTTTGGCCAAAAATTCAATTAGCACTCAATTCTAGAAGCAGATTTCGGCAGCTTATTTGTAAAATTCGTATGGAATATGGTCATCCCCTGGCGCCTTGTTTATTTTACAGTTATGTAAGACTTTCGAAACTTCTTCAAAAGAGAGTGCACGGTAAAGTCTTCATTTTCTACTAATAGACTAGCATATAATATTTGATTTGGCTTTTGTGGGGCACATAGAAGCTGTTCGAAATGTTGCGCAAGCAGGCTTGTGCTTATGATTGTTTTACTTGCTAGAGGTATAAAATTGAGTACTCGTGCTAGCTTCCAAAAAGATCGACTGTCTCTTACTTCGTAATGTCATATTTGATTGTTATCATTTTTTTTACGAATGCATAACTTGCCTGCATAAGAAGTTTCGATGCTTATTGTCTATGGTTTGACAGTTGACAGGTTAGGCAATTCATCATGACTTGTTTAACGCCGGAACAACGCTTCCAAATTATGAAAAGTTACAAAAAAAGTTCATAGAACACTTCATCCATTTTACGGTCAACATAATCGGCCTAGAGATTTCTGGTTAAATAGTTTCGTCAATAATCAAAATTACCGTATATGAAGCGAAGACAATCCTCAAGCTATCAACGAATCACTGTAACATCCATTAACATTGACTGTTTGGCGGCTTACACGCTGCCGCTGCGCTGAAGGCATTTGGTTCCAACAAGACGGCGCAACTTGCCATACAGCGCGCTTAACCATCAATTTATTGCAAAATCAATTTGATGACAATTTTATTTCCAAAAGTGATCCTGGCCCCCTCGTTCGTGTACCTTAACGCCACTCGATTACTTTTTATGGGGCTATGTTAAGTCATTGGTTTATGCCGACAAATCAGCAACTTTTGAAGCATTGGAACCCAATATTCAAGCCACCATTGACGCCATATGGCAAGATTTGTTGGAATAAGTAGGGAAAAAGTGGACTGATCGAATGGACTATGTAACTCCGGATGCTGGAAATCATATTAAAAAAATAAATGCAATGAAATTATCTACCAGATATAAAAATAAAAAATTCATTCCAACAATATTTCTGTCTTGTATAATTATTTAAAGTTCTCAAACTCTTAAAAAAAACACCCGTTTATTTGCTAATCAATCACAAGTAAAATTTCTCAACTTATTGTTTAAAAGCTAGGAAGCACCCTGCATATTAAAGTTTTTACTTTGGCATTTTTAAAAAGCCAATTGGATTATGTGGCGATGGCGTACATGTACCTACTTGTTTCCGTTTGCTACTTACATAAAAATTTATCAAAACCCTCAGATTTAATCAAATAAATGAAAATTGTTCAACTTATATTAATCTCCTGCTTTTTTTTGTTCCTACAACAAATTAGCAAGTTTGTTTTCAAATGTTTAATAGCACGTATTTTCTTCTTTTTTATTTTCAGACTCAACAATAAGTCAATGGAAAAAGAGATAAATGGAAGGATTCCTAAATGATGCTATGTCCAAGGTAAATCTTGTTCTTTATTTAAGGTTAGTTATCCTTGCTTTCAAAGGTACTATTAAGCAAGTCATGAGTCCGTTAAAATATTAGCATAAAGGATCCAGACCGACTTAATTCGTCTTCGCTGTATTTAATAATTGTCATCTCCATTTCATTTGGTGCGAATGCTTTACTTACCTTTTAGTTCCCATAAATCGGAAGTAAACGATTAAGATAACAATCACACAAAACATAAAAGTTACAGAAATGACGAAAAAACCACATCCACCGAATCAACCAACCAAGTCACCACAGCCTAAACCGTTTGAACGATTTTCTTCTATCTTGCATCTTATTGCTTTAGAATAACTTTTATTGGTGATTTGCGGAGTTGATACCATGGTCTAAGCTCTAAGAGATAAGGTAGAATACAACCCAACAGAAAAATCAAATAATGCTTAATAAAAGAAAATAAAATGCACGACTGGGTCGCACGAACTTGCTCTAATGTGTGACACTGGTCTTGGGGCTTGAGATTTTGATAAAAATAAATTTTTCAAAAATCTTAAATAAATACTTAAACTAATTTGAGCTGAAAAAAAAGTACGCCATTTTATTTCTTTTATAAATTTGAATTTATGAGAATAAATTTATAAAAATCTGTGGAGCGGTTTTTGAGAAAAAAAGTTTTTTTTAAAAACTTTTTGAAAAAAATTTAAAAAGCAGTTTTCAAAATATTAATTTTTAAAATTTTTTTTTAAAAAAAAGGCTTTTAAAAATACAAAAAAAAATATTTTTCAAAAATACATATTGGTATGCAATACAAATTTAGCTACCTACAGCTATATGTGTGTGAAATTTCGAAAGAATCGGTTGAGTCGTTTTCGAGTTAGTCGAAAGCAAAAAAAACGGTCATATAGAAAGTACCGTTCTTAGCCATTTTTTAAAACTTTTTTTCCAGCCATATGAGTGGTCGTACCTAAAAAGCAACACTGATTTTTTTAAAACGAAATCGTTAGAGCCGTTTTTGAGAAAAATAATCTTTAACGTAACGGTTGTATGGCAGGTACCGTTATTTTTTGAGCTAAAAAAAAATTTCAATTTCCCCTCTGTACAATATCTAAAAAAGTCTATATACCAAGTTTGAAGCAATTCCCGTTTGGGCTGTAGGTGTCTATACATACAGACAGACAGACATACAGACATACAGACGCACAGAATTTTTAGACCATCTTTTTTCGTCTTCGCTATCATCGTAATGTCATGTTTGATTGTTATCTCAAAACTTTTTTTTTCGACGAATGCATAACTTGCCTTATAGTACCTATAATCGCAAGTAAAATAGGCAAAATGTTTTTCAAAACTAATTTTAAAAATTAATTTGTAGCCAAATATTTAAATAAGATCTTATCGAATGGTGTATACCTTAGAATCAAAATTGTAGTTTCATTTTCTCCAAAAAGGAGTCTTTTAGACTATATTTGTGAAGGGAATATCTGATGTTGCCTCCAAGTGTCGTCTTCATAAAGCCATAGCGTCTGACAAACCCGCTACCATAGATACTCTTACCAATAAGAACGGAACTCACACAAAAAGTAAGAAGGAAACTCTAGATCTCCTTGTAAAAACATACTTTCCAGAATCAATTGTTCTGCCCTAGCCATAAACCTACCTGTAACACCAATGCAATCAAATGGGTAGTTTCCTCACTGAAACAGTACAAAGTATCAGGAGAAGATGGCATATTTTCCAGCTCTGTTACAAAAGGGAAGAGATGTATTAGCACCTTTTCTCTCAAAATTACTCGCTTTTGAGCACTTGCCCGGAAGTTGGCGAAAGGTTATAGTAATAAATTTACCTACCAAAGGCGGGAAGGGACCTGGAACCTAAGTCCTAAATCGTATCGTCCAATCAGCCCCATGTCGTTTATTCTCAAATGCATGGATAAAGTTATTGGCAGACACATTCGTGACACCTCTCTAACCTCTTCCCCACTATCGAAAACACAATTAATGATTTGGTCACAAACATTGAATCCTCCATTCTTAGTTGAAAATTCTGTGTAGTCGATTTCCTTGACATTGAGGGAGCCTTCAACAACATTACTTTTGAGTCCACAGATCGTGCACTCAGGTACCACAATGTACCACAAGTAGTATGCAATTGGAGCATGTCCATGATTAGTTGCAGAATTATCCAGAGTAAAATTGAAGAGCTAGAAATGTCTGCACTAACAACTAGAGGATGCCCGCAAGGAGGAGTCCTCTCGCCGCTTATCTGGTCCATCGTTGTAAACAGTCTATTAAGATCACTAGAGACCCATGGCATTTATGCAGTGGGCTTCGCAGATAATCTAGCCATTGTCATATAGATATCCTTAGAAAAATCAATATCGAATAGACTTCAATCAGCCTTGGATGATTGGTGTTCCTGTGAAGGTCTCTACTTTAACCCCAAAAAGACAAATATTGTTCCTTTTACCTAAAGACGGAAATTAGATCTTCTTACACCTCCTTCTCTACAATCTCATTGCAAAGGAGAAAGGAGCAAAATATCTATTGATTAAATTATTTGATCTCGGCACATAAGGGGTACGATGGTAATGAAAGGGCCGACGCCCTGACCAAAGAGGGAGTCTCGTTGCCATTTGTCAGCCCTGAACCCTTCTGCGGAGTAAATAAAAACTTCTTCAAAAACACTGCCAAGAATATCCTACTCATGGAATCCAATAAAATTTGGCAAACGACTCCTGGTTAAATCTGCTCCAAACAATTTGTACACGAATATTCAAACAAAACCACCAAATTCCTTTTTAACCTAGATAGGAAAACTCTCAAAACAGTGACTGGAATTATAACCGAAAACAGTTCTCTGAAAAAACACCTCATGAGACTAGCGATATACCCCGTTTGCAGACTCTGCCTCGAAAGTGGAGAAACAACTTTGCATATCTTCACGGAATGCCCAGCACTCCTCCGCCTCATGAAGGTGAGGGTTTAACGTAAACAACATCAAATTTCAGAAGTTTTGTATTCGCAAATCTGTTGGGTCCGCATTTCGTTGTTCACACATAACGATATTTTCTTAACGAAGCGAAAACATCCGCTTTCAAAACTAAATGTCCAAAACAGTTGTATCGCTTAGGTTTGAGAGCCATTTGTCATAATTGCATGGTATTTGGATTCGAGAAATTGATTTCCTGATGAAAAGTCGGAATCATAAAACTGGTGGAAAAGTATATGTATGTATATTGTATATCTTCTATACAGGGTGATTCACGAGCGTTGTGCCAATAAGCTAGAGCGTGTAGGTTGGGTTGAGACAAGAAAAAAATCGTATGGGAGGGGGGCGTCTATTCCCCTCCGTTTAGCCGGGAGGGGCAATTTTCTAAAAAACATGACTTAAATTTGAAAACAAAATTATTAAAAAATAACGGTAACTCCTACAATGCCATGCTATACCTTTTTGTAAAGGGAGACGTACGAATGGTCGACAAAAAAAATGTCGACTGGATAAATACAAATTTCATCGACTATCAAAATGTCGACTGAAAATTGATCGACAGAAAAAAAGTTGACAGTTTAAAATCCAGACAATGAAAATGTCGATTGAAAAAGTGTCTGTAAAAAATGTCGACTTTCATCCTGATAAAAAATATAGTTCTTTTGATTGCATCGACAGTTTAAATTTTTAAATTATTTTTAAATCATAGTAGTAGGGCCGCAACACTGATCGACAGTGGCAAAGTGAATGATGTTCACATGCATGCGGCGCCGCATGCATGTGAACATCATTCACTTTGCCACTGTCGATCTTTTTTCGAGTCGATATTTTCAAAATCGACTTTATAAGAGTCGACATTTTGATCTGGCGGTATTTTTACCAATCGACTTTTCAAAAGTCGACATTATGACGATCGATTTTTTCAAATCGACATTTTAAAAATCGGCAAATCGGACCCAACCCTTTTGTAAAGCCAAAAACTTATTATTTTATTGTCATTTAAATGAAGTTATTCTATTGAACCGTTTTCAAAATATTAATTTTCAAACTCAAAAATAACCGAACCCACTTCTTCACTTCATTTAGCCATTTTGTTCGTGTTTTTGTGAAGAAGTAGGTTCGGTTACTTTTGAATAGCTTGGTAATAGAAAGTCATAGAGCCATACGGTTTTCAGTGTTGGATTTTTTTCTTGTCTCAACCAAACCTACACGCTCTAGCTTTTTGCACAACGCTCGTGAATCACCATTCATATCTCAAGAACGGCTGAACCGACTTGGCTGAAAATTGGTATGGAGGTAGCTTAGGTAGTCAGGTGACGGACATAGGATACTTTTATTCAGTTTTCGGAAAACATATGAGTGTGTTATGCGTACGAAAAAAATACTTTAAAAGCTCACTTAGTAAATCTGAAGTCATTTATTTGAAATATAAAATATAATGGTAGAAACCATCTTCCATGGTGAAAGATGGTAGAAGATAGTAAGTAGTATAAGATGGTAGATGGTGAAAGATGGTAGACGATGGTAGAAGATAGTTAGCAGTAGAAGATGGTAGTTGGTAGAAGATGGTAGTAGATAAAAGATGGTAGATGGTAGAAGGTGGTAAATGGTAGAAGATGGTAGAAGACGGTTGATGGTAAAAAATGGTAGATGGTAGAAGAAAAAAAAATTCTTTCGCTTTTTGGGTGTATGGCGTATGAGCACTTTTTTTTAATAAGCAAATATGGTATTTTTTTAAGTTTTCAAAGTAAAAGAATTGTTTGAAAATGTGCCAATGATATATGCACATACATAGATTTAATAGATGCGGTAATTTTGAAGAAGAAGTGATCCTGCAGATTTTAACTCTCTGACGTAATGTTCTCTGATTCTTTTTGCAGGTGATTTTCTCCAAACCTTGCAGGCACAGCTTTCGTAAGCTAAATATTTTTTGCAAGACATAGCTGTATATAGTGAAATGGGCTGAAAGAAAAAAACATGGTTGTCTGTAAAGTCGGTTTACGGACGATCATTTTGCATGATAACCAACCCTCAACCTCCCAACCACCGCAACGACCCAACCAAACACCCACAGTTTTTGATGAAATGGGCTAAAAGAAAAAAAGTTATCCGATTTTAAAACATCTTATTGTTTTTGATAGGTTTAACGTACATCAATGCTTGAATTATGCTTTTTACTTGCGATTATAGGTACTATAAGGCAAGTTATGCATTCGTAAAAAAAAAAAATTAACAATCAAACATGACATTACGATGATAGAGAAGTCGAAAAAAGTGGGTCCGATAATTCTGTCTGTCTGTCTGTCCGTCCGTCTGTATCGGCACCTACAGGCTTAACCACTGAACCGATTTGCTTCAAAATTGGTAGATAGTATTATTATGACATCCTACAGAGGGATTTTTGGAATTAGTGTTCTAGCTTTAAAACTAACGTTACCTGGCATACGATTTTTAGTGAAAAACTAATTTTTTCTCAAAAACGGCTCCTACGATTTTGATAAAACTTCCTGAATAATGTTTTGTGTGCAAACTTTATGTTTTGGTTTTAATAGATTTTTCCGGAAAAGTCTTATAGCGGTACCTCCCATAGGACCGGTTTTTTGAAATCCGATTTTCTCATAAGCCACTTGACGGATTTCGCTGAAATTTTTAATGTAGAAGCCCTTTTATAAAAGAAATAGTATACATTCTTAAATTTTTTTTTTTGGGTTTTTTAAAATAGTTTCAAATTTTTGTTTAACTTTTGTTTTTTCCAAAAACGGTTTGATCAATTTTTTTTAAATTTTATTTCTCTAATAAAAACTACAAAGTGCTGAAGTTGGCATACTCAAAAAAAATTTGGAATATATTTTCGAAAAGTTTTTCAAAAAAAACTGTTTTTTGAAAAAACTTTTCGTAAAAATTCAAAAAAGTAAAAGAAACCTGATGGCTTACTTCATTTTCTCCAAAAAACGTTTTAGGTATTGATTTTTAAGTGATATATAAAATTTCATATCATTTTTTCAACGCTTCCAAAATCTCAAGCCCCAAGACCATTTTAGAGCAAGTTCGTACGACCCAGTCGTGCACTTTATTTTAACAAGCTGTTATTAACAGGTATTCTATTGAACTTTTTTTTTTAGGGACAGCTAGTATACTATATATAATTAAAAAGTTTGAAACGAAATTAAACTCAAGAAAAGTATTTATTGATCTGGGAAACGATTAGTACTTGCATAGAACATTATATGCTTTGGTCCTACAAGACAATGCAGGGGACAAGAAAACAAATTTCCCATTCGAAAAGTCATTTTTTGTCCTGTGATTTGGCCCGTCCATCTTATTTATTTGTAAGGAAAAAATCCAGAGTCTGTTCGCTCGCAGTTGTGCCAACAGTTTCGCACAAGAATGAATGAATGGAAGATACTTTATAAGTTTTGGTTGAAATAGATTTTCCAGGAAAAGTCTTACCTATAATGAAACCTCCCACTCCCATAGTGTTTTTTTCAAATCGGATATTTTCGCAAGCCACTTGATGGATTTCGATGAAGTTATTTTTTAAACAGAATAATGTTGCTTGTTGTTGTTTCTTTTTAATTCTTGGTTATTTCGAAAGCTGTATGATAAATTTTTTTTAAATGAAAAAACTAAAAAGTTCTACAAAATCGGATTCTTAAAAAAAATAAAATGCACGACTGGGTCGCACGAACTTGCTCGAAAGTGTGACAGTGGTTAAGGGGCTTGAAATTTTGATAAAAATAAAATTTTCAAAATTCTTAAATAAATACTAAACTAATTTGAGCTGAAAAAAAGTACACCATTTTATTTCTTGGATAAATTTGAATTTATGAGAATAAATTTATAAAAATCTGTGGAGCGGTTTTTGAGAAAAAAAGTTTTTTTTGAAAAACTTTTTGAAAAAAAATTTAAAAAAAAATTCAAGAACGCCAGTTTATAGGCATTCAGCAAATACATTTATTTAAAAATTTTACTAAAAAATTTAATAAGCAGTTTTCAAAATATTAATTTTTTAAATTATTTTTTAAAAAATGCTTTTAAAAATACAAAAAAATATTTTTCAAAAATATTGGTACGCAATACAAATTGAGCTACCTACAGCTATATGTGTATGAAATTTCGAAGGAATCAGTTGAGTCGTTTTCGAGTTAGTCGAAAGCAAAAAAACGGTCCTATGGAAAGTACCGTTCTTAGCCATTTTTTAAAACTTTTTTTTCAGTGATATGATTGGTCGTACCCAAAAAGCAACACTGATTTTTTTAAATAGAAATCGTTAGAGCCGTTTTTAAGAAAAATAAGCTTTAACGTAACGGTTGTATGGCAGGTACCGTTATTTTTTGAGCTAAAAAAAAAAATTTCAATTTCCCCTCTGTACAATACCTAAAAAAGTCCATATACCAAGTTCGAAGCAATTCGGCCTATCCGTTTGGGCTGTAGGTCTCTATACATACAGACAGACAGACAGACAGACAGACATACAGACGGACAGAATTTTTAGACCACCTTTTTTCGTCTTCGCTATCATCGTAATGTCATGTTTGATTGTTAAAACTTTTTTTTCCGACGAATGCATAACTTGCCTTATAGTACCTATAATCGCAAGTAAAAATAGAATGTTTCCGAAAAGTTTAAAAAAAAACCCTTTTTTGGAAAAAAAACTGGTAAACCAAATTAAAACAAAATCTAAAATTTTAAAACAGTAAAAGAAATCAGATGGTTTCCTTGATTTTCCCAAAAACGTTTAAACTTGTGATTTTTAAGTGATTAATAAAATTTCATATGATTTGTTCCTGCTAATTTGTATTCAAAATCTCCAAGAACACTATCATGTGATACCTAGTGATAGAAGATCAAGCTCTTGCGACATTATAGTTAAATCTATTCTTTTCCTTCTTTTTTTTTCAAATATAATGCGCTCAATGATCTACACTCTATTCTAAAGGGTGTCAGGACAGCAGTCAGCACTGGTATCTAGATCTACTGTATTATAATTTGTTGGTAGAAAATTATCACTTCTGCTAAAATTTAGCTGCATACTAGGGAGCAGCGTTCATAGGATTTTGTAGCTCAGCAACTCAAGGCAAATCCGATTAATTACTGTTAAGCAGTGTAATTATTGCTGGTTAACTTTGTAAATTCGTTGCACTGATAAAAAAATCCGTTTTTTAAATTTTATGTGTTTGAAAAAAAATTAACCGCTCCGAATTGCCGCCCCTAGCAAAGTGCCGCCCGAGGCCTGTGCCCCCTTGCTACGCCACTGCTCGAAGAGTTATTGATATTGATACCTTTATCATAAACTAATGAGTTCGAGAGTTTAGGGGAGAAAGGAGGAGACAAAATTTATTAAATTATTTGATCATAGGTATATTGAAACTTGAGTTTTTTTATTTGTTTTGCTTAATGATCTTTTTTATTTGGTAAAGCGGATTTAAATTTGGGATGATATATATCTCACAAAAATAACACGGTTGGCATCGAGTTAAAACTTGGGGAATAAAGAAAAATGTCTGCACTGCACAAGCTGGGGCTCGAACACATAACTCGAGGCATTTCGTTGATATTTGTAAATAATATTGAGCAGCAGAATTATCGGAATGTCTAGTAAGAAGTTGCAGAAGCATGTTGTTTCTTCTAGTTGGAGATATTAGATTACTAGCGATACATTATATATGCACTAGGTTAGCAACCCAGCACAGCATCCACAGTATACCATTACTGCTCGCAAATGTTCATTAATTTATTTCATTTGTCAGAATAAGGGTATTTCAACGCTATTTTGCTAGTCAGTCCTATAACTTCCAGTTCCTGTTAGTCGCCTTTGTCATCAGTTTCATATTCAATTATATCACCAGTATCAATATTTGAATCTTCCTTAAAAATCATTGTATTTTCTTATTATTGTCTCGTCATCCAGCCCCGTTCAAAAGCTTGGATGGTACCTACTTAGATGGTAGCATTTGACTGCGTTTCCCTCGGGTGTCTCAAACTCCTCCTCTTCCTCTTATAGCATATAACTATTACAGCGGCCTCTAGCGTGTAGCGTTTGTTTCAGTTCCTTATTCCTCCTCCACAGTTTATATTAGCAAGATTAGCAGCAAGTTTGAGAATTTCAACAAAGAAATCTTTCTCACAATGTAGGTTTCGGTTTTCTGGCCATATTTTTACTGAAAGTACCCGTGTACGATCTCGTAAATGATTCGCTGTGAATAGGCTTTAAGATGGCAGTCCGCAGAATGTGCGTAGATTCCTATGCAAGAAATGTCAATTCTCAATTTATTCTGCAGCAACAAACATTGGCACAGAAAATTCTCATATCTTCAGGAATCCCTTAATTATTCATACAGGAATTTTAGAAAAAAATTTAAGAAATCGAAATGCAACTAAACTTCCTGAGAAAGTTGATTTTTTGCTTATTCTTATTCTGAGGTCTCCATGTAATATGATAACTAAAAATGCAGTCAAAACCTTGTGACTTTGTGCAAAAAAAATCCGGGGTTAGGATCCAGTTTGAAAACAACAGTTAGCTTTAGATTTTGCAGAGTTAAGCTAATTCTATCAAACATGGACCGAGTTCATATTCTGAGGTTAAACCACTTTACTATAGCTGGAACTGGCTCTATTATGTAGGCAGTGAGTCATTCTTAGCAAAAAAAATTTAGCAATTTATAAAGCATCTTTTTTGAAAATCAATTCTTAAGGCAATGATATCAAAGTAAATATAGGGGTATTCAGGCAGACCAAGGAAACTCAACATGGCAAAGCTATCATGTTCTGAATTATAAAACTCTTATTTCTAGTGCATATGTATGTATTTGGAAAGCTTCCATTTTTCAGAATCCATATCCATAGTGCTTTCGTCCTCCAAGAAATGCATGAGCACATTTGCATACAACACAACAACAAATTTAATATTATATGTATATAACCCCTCCGCCTCTTTGGTATTTTCTCAATTTGATTCCGCGCATACTCGAAAAGAAGACAGCTACCATATAAACCAGCAAAAAATTCGAGTCTTGTTTATGCCTACGCCAACGAAAACGATACGTAGGTATTGTATACTCTTGGACTTGGACTCGAACTCGAATGCCTCATGGTAAGCCCACCACCATCACGAGCACCAACACCAGCCTTAGTTGTTATGCCAAATGCCACCATAAAAATGTTGTTCTTCTTTAATTTGTCCTTCCCTCAGAGTCCACTTCCACGTCCCCACTTCAAAGTTCAGTTCAGAGTCAGACTGCACTTATTTTGCACTCATTTTGCGCTTGATTGTTCGAATATGTTGCACGAATACTGTTGCGAATGGATATTATTTTAACAGTGTATTTGTAGCTCTGACAATAAGAGAACGAGGAAAGGAACAAAAATATTTGCAAGAAGCTTTTGAAAGTAGTTGGTGATCCTCTTGTGCTGTGCTGGTGCTGGTGCTGGTATATAACCTGTGGTGGCGGTTCGGTGGTGTGGGCTCGAGTGTCAACGACCTTTGTATTGCATTTTACCGTCTCTCGATTTTCGTTGGTTCTGTTTCGGTTTCGGTTCTCGGTTCTTGGTTCCCGGTTCTCTGTTTCATCATCATCATGATGCCGATGCCGTGTCGTCGTCTTCGTTGATATGAACAGAGGAACATCAGCAGCACACCGCACCACATGATGACGAAAACGATTTTAAGAAGGCGATAGACAAAAGGAACGAGCAATGCAGGTTGAAAAAGGCTCATCTCATCCATACCTACATTATTGTATTGTATGTACTTTGTACATATGCGTTGGAGCTTGTGAGCCAGAGCCAGCAGACGACATTGTCTATATCGATGAGCGTATGTAGCATTATATATGTTTATCGAATGAACGACGCGACGTAACGTAGGTATACACGTCAATGACGACGACGACGAGACGGACGATGTTGATGACGAGAAGTGCAACGACGGACAAAATACTTGCTCCTGGCATTCAACCCTTGTTTTTGTAGTCTGTTTTTGGTGTTTGGTGACCGGTGTTTCATTTGAATTCCTCATGTGCTACGCCAGGTATATCCCCGTGTCTGACGGTACTGTTATCGTTTGCAAAGTGGGTACCTACATATCTAGGTAGGTAGGTAGGTACGTTATTTCTTTCTGGGAGAACTACGTGCATAGGTACGAGTAGGAAGGTATCTTCTTCTGGATCCCAATATTGTTCAAAAAAAAATATTAAAATTTTTCTTTTTATCTATTCAGGTACCTATACATGCTTCTCTCCCAACTTTATAGCTTTCTTCTTTTAAATTGTTTGATAATAATTCGTCAACTAGCTGAATACAACTCAAAAGCGTACGTAAATCAAGTTAATATTGTAAGAGCTAAGAAATATGTACCTACCTACCTACTATGTATAAAATAAACGTTACCTACTGTTCCTATCGTTTGTACTAAAAAGATAGAGTATTTTGTGTTTCGAGAAATTTTATTGTTAAGTCTTGCAACTATTGATTTTTTACTGTCATATTTTGCTTTAGAAGCTATAATAGTAGGTACCTAAATTATTATCTTACTTTTTTTGTCACCAACTCTTCATACTAGATGTCTCTGCTATCGCCTAGGTTTTTAGTTATAAAAAACGAAGTTGGGGAATGTACTAGAGGCCATCACAGTCGAACTAATCCATTATAGTAGCAGTAGGGGGCCCACGATGCTGAATGGGGATTTACTAGAGCGTTGTAGATACCTATTGGATTTTGAAGATTGGATTTTACCTATAGAAAGAAAAAACGAAATGTGATGTACCACCGTTCACCGGTGGGAAGAGCGTGTAATTGCCCCACGTGTCCCTAATATCGAAGGTATGTTAATTTGCCGCTTTGCATGGTGGGGATGGCAGTGCGGTAGGGTAGAATATAATAAAAGCGCGTAAGATTTTCAGAGGGGGTGTTAAGTGGACCCGAGGGAAGCTCCCATTCAAAAGACCGATTGACATAATCTAGTCATATTGAAATCAATTGAATCATTTTATAAATTTAAATTTATACATGCTGAAGACACTGGTTCATTCAAATAATAATTTGTAAGATGTCTAGCAGCGGGAAGGAATTGATACATAATATATGATATATGTATAACGTAAAGTAAGAGAGGGATCATAAACAAAAAACAGAAAGAAGATGAGGGCAATCGATGTGACCAATCCTGTGCAAATAAAACAGGAGCGGGCCCAAGTGTCTGCCTTGGGGAACCCTCAAAAAAATGACTAATAACATGAGAGATGAAAGAACCAATCTTAACTAATTGAGAACAACCAATCAAATAACTATGGATCCAGCATAAATACTAGAGAAACCAAACTGCTCCAGCTACTTCACCAAAACTGAATTTTGAACTCAAAAGCAATAGCAACAAAATTGTTTGTAACTGTGGCTTCAAAGATTTTTGGTAAAAGTTGAAGCTTTGCCATTAGTCAACCTGGTTTTTACAACCTGTCTTATGAATGGGGGTTATTAGAGAAGTTTTCCAACAATTAAAGAATTTACCATAGGCTAAAGATTTATTGAAAATTATACTTGATGGTTTTACTAAGCTTGTTTCGCACGTTTTACAAAGAATGGGTGCCAAGTTTGCGGTTGCTATCTTCGAACATGATTCCAATAACGAAAGTAAAGAGAAAATTTCATCTTCAGAAACCGAAAGAAACCCTATATCGACACTATAAGAATTAGAATCTGGTGAAGAATAGTCCAGGGATTAATTTATAAAGTTTGATTGAAAATAGGAAGCAAACATATTACATATTTTCTTCAAATAACCTGCACTGGCGCCATATGGAATTCCATATGAATTTTTCTTGTTATTGATGTATGTATTTAGGTCCAGAAGAATTTAGATTTGTTGTGTTATATTTGATTCGAGAGTAATTATAAATTTTATAGGTGTTGCTTGACATGAGTTTTTTTTTTTAACTCATTCAGACTTTAGTTGACGAAATTTGCCTAAGAGAGATGGATTGAACTTACTTCTTTTATAGGTTTTAAGCATTGCATTTTTAACAGCGTTAGACTTTTATTTAACCAGATGAGTTTATTGCTTATACGTTAAGATGAACTTGCACAAATCTAGAGACCGCATCGTCTAATATTTTTCTAAAAATTTCAAACGCTGAATCTAGATTAGATGAGCGCAAATATACATTCCAATCAAACTTATTTAAAAAGCCGCGTTATGATTCCAAATCAGCATTAATTTATACAAATATCACATTTTGGTCATTATAGTTCGATGTGTCTAAAACGGTTAATGCCACAATGCCATGTAAAGCTATGTGATGTATGCTATTATTTAAAATTGGGAAAGGAGATTTCACAACAGATACGCCAATCTCATTATATAATAACAATAATTTTAATAATTTTTTAATTTAATTTTTAATACGAATAATCGAAAATCCCGGATAACAGAAGTTATTATAGCGAAAAAATTTGTTCGGTCTTGCTTTTATTTTACGGATAGATTTTATTACGGATAATAGAGTTTTGTACGGATATTTTTAGTAGTTTTTATGTCATCACGGATAATAGAGAGAGTTAATCGATTCCCGAATAATCGAGTTTCGATTGTAATTGAATTTAAGTACAAGATTTCCTTGCGAACAATTTAATGTAGACAGCATCAACTAACTCAACTTCAATATTACTGTATACATAATATTAAACGAGATTGCAATACGTATACGTTGAATGCTTGAAGAAAAATCAAAAATGTTTGATTTTTCATCAATCATGACGCACACACTCTCACATGCTTGATGAGATTTTGACCAGTGTATATGACGCTTAAGAACATGATATGATTTTTGAATAGCTTGGCAACAAAAAGTCCTAGAGCCATACAATTTTCAGTGTTGGACTAACAACTGATAAGAGCATTGAATTTTAACAACAAAAATAATTCTTTATACCTACGTAAAATTTTTAATTAAAATTAGTTAGAAACATTTTTTTTTAATCTTTTTTTTCAAAATTTTGAGTTTGAAAGCTAATATCTTTGGAACGGTTCACTAAAATAACTATTTAAAAACAAAAAAAGAAGAGGTTTCTGGCTTTACAAAAATATAGCATAGAATTGTAGGAGTTATCGTTATTTTTTAATAATTCTTTTTCTAGTTTCAGTCATGTTTTTTTAGAAAATTGCCCCTCCTGGCTAAAAGGAGGGGAATAGACCCCACCTATACAATTTTTTTTTTTCTTGTCCCAACCTAACCCACTCGCTCTAACTTTTTTGCACACCTTAAGTGAATCACTCTGTGTATTCATATATGTATGTTTATTATTAGATGCCCTAATTTAATTTTTCGACTTTCGGTTCGTTTTTCTCCTGAAATTGCTTAATAAACATAGCGGTTTAATATTTTTTTTTTGAATGAACGTAACAATTGTTAAAATTAAAGGCAATGACAAGTATGCAGAAAATGCACAGATTTTATGATACTTGGGAAAACCTGCCACAGAAAAAAATAGGGAACAAAAGTTCGTATTGCCTTAAGCTGCAAAGGCTATGAATAAAAACGATTTATTTTTGGGAATAGGTAAATTTTTTTTTGTGTGTTCTAAAACAACAAAAATCCATAGATTTTATAATAATTGGATATTGGCTAAGAATTAAGGAACACCCTGTATAAAGATAGATTTACAAACAAGCATACATCCATTTTTATATACAGGGTTAGTCAAATACAAGTTTCTTTTTAAAAGCACAATAAAGTGTACAACACTAAATTATGTGTGTGTACTTTGGATTTATTAATAATTGCGAGCGTTCCCATTGATATTATGGAACACAACGTCGGTCAAGTAGCGCACTTTCACTCCAATATTCCAAGAGTTTGTTGGTGGTTTCGGGCTCTAGCTCTAGCTCACTGATTGCCTGGATGATATTGGTCTTACGTGCTTGAATCATTTCCAGATTGTTGGCATAACATCGGTCCTACACGGTTTCCCACAAAAAAAAGTCTAAAGGGGCCAAATCGCTGCTCCGAGACGACGAATTGACATCGCCAATACAGCTGATAACAAGATTTGGGAATTAGGAGCGGAAAAGATTGATTGTGGCATGGCCCGCCGCCGCCGCCGTCCGGCATGAACTAGAGGTCGTCCAAATCCAAGTCTTCGATTTCAGTAAACAAAAACAATCCGTTAAAATGGCTCTGTAACGCCACCCTCTGACCCATACATTGTCCAAAGCCGCATTTTCGAAGAAAAATGGGCCAATGTTGCCACCACTCCACAATCCGGACCATACTGTCGCTCTCTGTAGATGCATTGATATCTCTACAATAATTTGCGGGTTTTCCGAACTCCGAACTGTATGTTAACGTATTCGTCGAGATGCAAACCCGCCTCTTCAGAAAAGATGAGTTTTCGTTCAAAATCGTCGTCCGATTCAAGATGCTTTATAAACAAAACTGCGAAGCGATAATGAAGCGGATGGTAGTGCGCCTTCAATGGCTGAGTCAATTGGAACTTGTTAGCGAATATTTCAAGATTGCAGAATTCTCATCAGGCTAGTGCGCGAATTGCTGTTGAGATTTGTGAATTGAGTCAAACTCACGGCTACAGCAGCCCAGCGCCGGATCTAGGGGGGGGGGGGGCAAAGGGGGGCACTTGCCCCGGGCGCCTAGTCTTGGGGGGCGCCAAATGGAAGAATGGAAGCTACAAAAAGTCAAATTATATCGAAGGATGGATGTAACAAACATCTAAAAAAAACTTTGATATTGTTCCATCAGTTTCTCTGGAAGGTTTGGTTAAAGTTGATGATGTAGTTTAGCCACACGGTGAAGAAAGGTTCGACGCGTCGAGTCCTTGAAAATCTTCTACATTATTTGTTTGTTTACTAAGACTTAACTCATAAACCACAAAGATTGAAAGGTTGTAATTTGCGCGTGGAATAGGTGATAAAAATCTTTGGCAAAACTAAGCTGTTAATAGGGTGAAATGAGCTAAAAGCAAAAAAGTGATATAACTCTTAGGGGCCAAGTTATAGCAATCAGAAAAACAAAACTGAAATATTTTCAAATGCAAATTATCTTGTGTTTTGATTTGATTAAAAACTGCTGTTGATTTAGTATGAAAAAGTTAACTAGCGAATGGATTGAACTTAAAAGAAAAATTTGTTGCAATTGCCCATTTCTCAACCTAAAAACAACACTAAAACAGTATTGTACACTCGGGCGTATACGTACTTTTCTGATTTTATTTAATTTTAAATAAAATGCACTACTGGGTCGCACGTACTTGCTCTGTGGGTGCAATAGTACGATGAAAACAAAGTTTTCGAGCAATATAAGGAACTCCTGTTTGAAAAATTTGGGGAAAACTACAAAATTTTGGTTAAAACTGGAAAACCCGAGCGATAGCTTACGTTAAGAAACCTTTGAATTTTTAAAATTTAGATGTCATCTTTTGGGTGTTATAAATGATATAAATGTCCGATTATGGTCAAATTAACAAAATTGTTAAAACAAATTTCCGTTATTATCATTTGTAGCCAAAAACTTAAATGCAGTGTTCTTTAAAACATTCTATGTATATTCAATACAAAGTTTAATAAAAATCGGTAGAGCCTTTTTTGAGTAAATTAGAAAATACTAAAAGAATTGGCCAAAACCTAGTGGCTCTTTGTATGGGAGCCACCAATTAAATAAGAGAAACTGGAAAAAATGCAATGCCATCTGATAGAGAGTTGTAAGGAACTATACCTAACAAAGTTTGTTTGAAATCGATACAACCGTTGACAACTACTTATGGCAATTTGAAAAAAAAAGACGTCAACACCAGATTTCCATTATTTGCATTTTTAGCAAAAAACTAAAAACGCAGTTCTCTTAAGAACACTAAAAGAATACTATACACAAAGTTTAAACAAAATCGTTTGAGCCATTTTTGAGCAAATTAGAAAAAACCAAAAAAAGTTGGCTAAAACTGAACGGCTCGTTTAGGAAGGCTTTACTAAAAAAATTGCAATTCTTTCTTATAGAACACTAAAAAAAACTATGCCAAACGATGTTTGAGTCAATTCAATTAAGCCGTTGCGAACTTACGGACATTTAAAAAAAAACCTTTTAAAACTGATTTTCGGTACGGCCATTTCAGCCAAAAACGAAAAACGCAGTTTTGTTAGAAATGCTTAAAGTTAGCTAAATTTTGAGTTTAATCAAAATCGTTAGAGCCGTTTTCGAGAAAATCCCAAATGAAAAAAACCGTTACATGAAAGGTACCAGTTTGAGTCGGGCTAAAACGAAATAAAAAAAATCTCGACAATCGTTTTTCTTCAAACTGCTATACCTATATGAAGTTTGAAGAAAATCCGTCAAGCCGTTTAGGCTGTAGAATGACGTGAAAAAGCGCACATCCGCACATCCGCACATACGCACATCCGCACAGACGCACAGACAGACCGACGGACGGTATGGCGAAAACCACTTTTTTGGGCTTCTCTATCATCGTAATGTCATGTTTGATTAAAACCTCGATTTTTTTTCTGCACGAAACCAATACTTGCCCTATAGAGCAAGTAAAAAATCATCCATGTTCTAATATCGTAGACAAATTAAATGGACGGTATAAATATAATTAAGAAGTCAAACTTATCCCTCACTGTTCAACATTTTTGTATCTATCATGTATCCGCGCTATCTGATGCTCGTTAAGGCAGCACAACGTCTGTCGGAATAGCTTGTGAACTATAAAATTTCTAATGTACGAGTTTTTCAAAAGTGGTCCTAATTTTTTTTATCAAAAGATAATAGTTAAATGTTTGAAATAAATAAAATGCACGACTGGATCGCACGTATTTGCTCTGTGTGTGCAATAGTATGGTGAACTTATGGCCATTTAAAAAAGCCGTTTAAACCTGATTTTCGTTACGACCACTTAAGCCAAAAACGAAAAATGCTAGTTTGTTAGAAATATCTTAGGTAAGTTAAATTCTGAGTTTAATCAAATCGTTAGAGCCGTTTTTGAGCAAATTCAAAATGAAAAAAACCGTTACATGAAAGGTACCAGTTTGAGCCGGGCTAAAACAAAACAAAAAAACCTCGACAACCATTTTTCTTCAAACTGCTATATACCAAGTTTGAAGAAAATCTGTCAAGCCGTTTAGGCTGTAGCATGACGTGAAAAAGCAAATATCAACACAACCGCACAGACGCACAGACAGACCGACGGACGGTATGGCGAAAACCACTTTTTTGGGCTTCTCTATCGTCGTAATGTCATGTTTGATTAAAACTTCGATTTTTTTCTGCACGAAACCAATACTTGCCCTACAGAGCAAGTAAAAATGAAAAAGAATTTTCGTTGTGTACTACTGAGCTATTTCACTAAAGCTGTTCTATGGATTAGTTATGATTTTGTATATCGGTGAGTAAAAGTTAAATGTGCAATCAAAATATCGGACAGAATCACAAATAAGCATACAGCCTTTTAACTTTTTATGAACAACATTAGCAGGTTCTCCGCTGTCGTTTATTGAAATAGAAAAATTATCAAATCAATCTGGATTATGGCACAAACCCCAAAGGTTTTATTTTGCACATACGCCAAGATTGCATTTTGAGTAATCAGTAACATGAGAACCCTTAGCAATACCTTATTTTCTTAGGTTGGGGCACACAGAGTTTTATGACATATATCGTACATAAGCTATTGTCAACAGCATCAAGCATTAGAGCATAAAGATAAAAACAGGTTAACGATACGAGTTCATGTTTTGTACGTAAACTTAAAAAAAAAAAAAAATTGCTGGGGGGGTGGGGGCGCCAAATTCAACTTTTGCCCCCCCCCCCCCCTGGAACAAATTCTAGATCCGGCGCTGCAGCAGCCTCAATCTCGTTTGTGCGCAGAGAGACGGTGCCCATGAGTGTTGTCCACTAGCATACCAGTCTCATGAACTTTTTGCACAATCTGCCCTACAGCAAGCGCGGTAGATGCTTCATTTCGACCAAACCTTCTATTTTACTCACTGTGAAAATAATTTTCAAAATATCCCAAGGAAACAGCTGTCAGTTTCAAAATAATCTATGATTTAAAAAGAAACCACAAGATGGCCCGCGCTTAACATAGATTATGGCTGTCAATGCGTAAAATAAATGTCCAAAATGGGTACCTTGTTCATTTCAAAGAACAGAAGGCAACGTTTCGTTCAGCTTTGGCGCAAATTTCTGTTTGCTTCTGTTGATTTTAGTTCAGCCTTAATACTTGAACAATCACCCGAGTACATCCTTCTTCTATCTGAATTTGAGAAACACAACATACATCGCCGTTTAAGTTTAACATCCTATGTATGTAAGACTATGTGAATCTGAAAACGAACATGAT
This sequence comes from Platycheirus albimanus, assembly GCA_916050605.2. Lineage (NCBI taxonomy): Eukaryota > Metazoa > Arthropoda > Insecta > Diptera > Syrphidae > Platycheirus > Platycheirus albimanus. The sequence continues at coordinate 38,369,330 of OU696698.1, forward strand.
AAAATACACGACTTGGTCGCACGAACTTGCTCTATTATGGTAGATAATCGGTGTGTATTGAGAAAAAAATGATTAAAAATAAAAAAAAAAGTTTTGAGGATTTTGAAATGCTATATCAGAAAGGTTATAAATGACTTCCCGTTGCCAAAATTGTATTGAAATCGGGTGTATAGCTTACGAGAAAACTTAATTTGGAAATAAGGGTTCTATGCGAGGTACCGTTATAAAAAAAAATTCTAGCCAAAAAATAGACTGTCTAAAAAAATAGCATTCTGAAAGTTATATCAAAATCGTTGCAGTTGTTTTCGAGAAATCAATTTTCTTCTTCACGATTGTATGACAGGTACCGTAATTTTTTTGATCCGGAGCAAAAACTAAAAATACTTTCTGAGGGACGTACAAATATATACTAAATACCAAATTTGAAACAAATCGGCCCATCCTTTAAGACTCTATAGAGGTAGAGGTGCGAACTGACGGAATTTTCTGACCTACTTTTTACGACATTACGATGATGGAGATCATCGTAATGTCATGCGTAATTGCAAAACAATTAAGTCTGAACTTGTAATATGAGATCATTGATTAAAATGAGGAAAGGCTCGGTGATAAAATAGAGCCTTGTGGCACACCAGCATTAATTTGTTCGCTATCGGACTTAAACTATTCAAAACGACTTGTATTGGAATTAGACCTAAGTTGTTGACAACCTCAACCATAGGTGGTGTCAAAACACAGGGTTGAGTTTCTGCTGGCGAATTCCCTTTACCTAGAAAGCTCACAGCAGAAGTGTTATTCAAGACGAGTCGAATATACATTACGAATGACCAAAACACTCATTCCTACCTTTGGCGGTGAAAATCGCTAGTATACACCAGGCACTTTCCCCTTGTAATCGATAGCACCTTTACAAAAGCTGCATGAGTTCTCTTTGGGTTTTAGTATGTCAAGACCCGTATGCCAAGACCAACACCAACTTATTTGATGCGGCGAGGTTTAAGTCGAAATGAGGCTCATTCATATAACCTCTCAAATATCGCTCTTCAAGCATAAGTACGAAATCTGTGAGTTACGACCATCGGCACGATTTGCTAGTGACAGAATGCCACGTTAGATATAGATTATCATTTTAATAGTCTTATAAAGACAGCACCATTAAAAACTAAATCAGTGCAATTCCTGGTTACTTAAATTTGCAACATCATCATGAGTTGGATCATCCAAATAAAGGGTCAGTTGAAGACTCGTCAAAGATAACAGTCTGCCAGCTCGGTGAGTCACCGATATGTTCCTCAACTTAGTGAATTGTTTTCCGGTTAGCTAAGGCGTTTGCTTTCTATGAGCGAAATTTTAGTCAGTCGGTTTCAATTCTTTATTTAAGAAGTATTTTAAATCTCCCATTTTGGACTTATTGCATTTTTTCGTTATTTTGTTATTCTAAAAACCTAACCTCACCTTTTCGTACATTGTACATTGTACCTGTACCTACATTATATGTACCTATGTACGTGCATCCTAGCAATTTTTGATGAAGTTTATAAATACCAAAAGAAATGAGATATAACTGGAAGAGCCTAACCTGAACGGGTCGTCCACTGGCAGGAATTGAACTAACATTATTTACCTTTATTCGTTTATTGGGTATTATTTCAAAAAATAGTTTCACAAACACTTTATTCAAAAAACCACTGTACATGTGTTCGGACCAAAATGAATAGAGAATAGACAGATCTGGAAACTGGATTCGTTTGAATTGGAATAGAAGATCAGTTGGAATAATCGGATTTCGTAGGATAAGGACTCCCACTCCGTTGAACTTGCCTTTGATGATTGTCCCTTGAATCACATTTATTTATTTATTTATTTATTTATTATTTAAACAACACTGTTGTGACGGGCTCTACCTTCGAGAAGCCAAAATTTCAACTTCTTGCCTCGAATCACCTCATAAATCCTTCAAAGTTCATTTTTGTACCATTGTGCATTAATCCCAGATGATGATTTTGCATTCTCGCATCAATTTCGCTGTCGCCGAGTTATTTTGTCGTTGTGCAGGTTGGCTTGTCAACAGTGAGAAGATTCATAGGCACCTTCAAAGCGGAATGTGCAGTTCGACTGCCTTAAAACATAAAGTGGCAACAATGCCAGAGGATGCAAAAGCCAGCGCCATTTGAGATCTTGACCGAATTGTTGCTAGAATCAACTATATGACAAATGCCCCATCATCGGTAGTTTCGAAAAACTAAATAAAAAAAGGTTGTTGCGGTGATATGACATATAAGGCCATGTGATATAAGGCCATATTTCGAAATATGGCCTTATGACACATTGCTTAAGTGTCATAAGGCCATTTATGTTTTTGTGACATAGGGCCATACTAAAAAAAGCAACTGCCAACAAAACGTTGTAGGTAATATTCGCCGCGAATTTTAAGCAATTATTTTTTTATCTAGTGCTTTTGTTCACGTTCTTGTAACTTTTATTTTCATAATGACATGCGCTCAATAAAAAATAAAATGCACGACTGGGTCGCACGAACTTGCTCGAAAGTGTGACAGTGGTTAAGGGGCTTGAAATTTTGATAAAAATAAAATTTTCAAAATTCTTAAATAAATACTTAAACTAATTTGAGCTGAAAAAAAGTACACCATTTTATTTCTTGGATAAATTTGAATTTATGAGAATAAATTTATAAAAATCTGTGGAGCGGTTTTTGAGAAAAAAAGTTTTTTTTGAAAAACTTTTTGAAAAAAAATTTAAAAAAAAATTCAAGAACGCCAGTTTATAGGCATTCAGCAAATACATTTATTTAAAAATTTTACTAAAAAATTTAATAAGCAGTTTTCAAAATATTAATTTTTTAAATTATTTTTTAAAAAATGCTTTTAAAAATACAAAAAAATATTTTTCAAAAATATTGGTACGCAATACAAATTGAGCTACCTACAGCTATATATGTATGAAATTTCGAAGGAATCAGTTGAGTCGTTTTCGAGTTAGTCGAAAGCAAAAAAAACGGTCCTATGGAAAGTACCGTTCTTAGCCATTTTTTAAAACTTTTTTTTCAGTGATATGATTGGTCGTACCCAAAAAGCAACACTGATTATTTTAAATAGAAATCGTTAGAGCCGTTTTTGAGAAAAATAAGCTTTAACGTAACGGTTGTATGGCAGGTACCGTTATTTTTTGAGCTAAAAAAAAAATTTCAATTTCCCCTCTGTACAATACCTAAAAAAGTCCATATACCAAGTTCGAAGCAATTCGGCCTATCCGTTTGGGCTGTAGGTCTCTATACATACATACAGACATAGAGACAGACAGAAAAAAAGACGGACAGAATTTTTAGACCACCTTTTTTCGTCTTCGCTATCATCGTAATGTCATGTTTGATTGTTATCTCAAAACTTTTTTTTCCGACGAATGCATAACTTGCCTTATAGTACCTATAATCGCAAGTAAAAATAATAGCTTCAAATTTATTATTATTATTATTTATATTAATTTTTTTTTTTATAAAGCTCATGTCACTATGATAATAAAGTTACAAGAATTCGCAATTACAAAAGCAACAACACTTGATTAAAAAACAAATAAAAGCTTAAAATTCGGGGCGAATTTGAAGCTATTTTTTTAATCAAGTGTTATTGCTTTTGTAATTGCAAATTCTTGTAACTTTATTATAGTGACATGAGCTTTATAAAAAAAAATAATTAATATAAATAATAATAATAATAAATTTTAAGCTATTATTTTTTTTTATTGAGCTCATGTCATTATGATATAATCCATAATCCAGCTCATGTCCACTTTCTTACTTTATACATATATATATGTATATTGACAAGATTTTCAATAAAAGATTTACTGCAATGCATTGCATATATCAGATGAGCTTGTCAAAACAGAATTTTTGAAAACGAAGTTCACTGGACTTCTTTAAATTTACAAGCTTCCAGTATTTCCATTTCCTTAAAATAACTTGTGTGTGCTACCACCAAGTTCATAGGCTGGAGTTATAGCTATTTCACGGGGACCAACCCGATCATCAGACTCCTTTAGTGGTGCTTAATCGCTTTATGTTAAATTTAATTTTTTGAAGAACTTGTGCCCGAGCTGGGCTTGAACAAGCGACCTAGCGTGAGAGGAGCTAGTGCACTACGCACTACGCCACCGCACCCACATGAAAGTTGTAAGCCAATTACAGGTTTTTTCGTTCTGTCGAACCATACTGAACCGATTAGCATTTTTCTAATATGTTCTTTTTTGTGGTACCAATTGCGAGGTGGTTACCCAACCGATTGAGATGATATATATCGGTGGAAAGGTAATACTGAGTAGGTGTGCTTGGAATAATTAGTTTTGTACTTTTTTTTTTTTGGAAAATACTGGTGAAAATGTCTTGGTGTGTTTTTTTACCATTTTTACTTGCGATTATAGGTACTATAAGGCAAGTAATGGATTCGTGCAAAAAAAAAATTATTGAGATAACAATCACACATGACATTACGATGATGGAGAAGTCGAAAAAAGTGGGTCTGGAAATTCCGTCCGTCTGTCTGTATATCTGTTCGCGCCTCTAGAGCCTGAACGGATGGGCCGACTTGCTTAAAATTTGGTATTTATGATTTATTTGGCCGTCCCTCGAAACATTTTTTTAATTTTTGCTCTAGGCCCAAAAATAACGGAACCTGCCATACAATCGTGAAGAAAAAAATTGATTTTCTCAAAAACGGCTGTAATGATTTTGATAAAACTTTCAGAATGCTATTTTTGTAAGACAATCTATCTTTTGGTTAGAAAAGATTTTTCAAATTTTTTCTTACAACGGTACCTCTCATGGAACCAGTATTTTCAAATCCAATTTTCTCGTAAACTGTACATCCGATTTCAATAAAATTTTGGGCACAGGAAGTCATTCATGATTTTATTAATATGGCATTTCAAAACATTTTTTTTTGATTTTATAATTTTTTCAAAAAAATTTTTGGTTTTCGAAATACATATGTTGGAATCGGGTACCTATATTGATTTAAAAAAAAAAAATTTCAAATGTAAACTACAGATTGCCATATTGTATTTACATACTCAAAAAAATTTCAAAATATTTTTGAGAAAAGTTTTTCAAAAAGAACCTTTTTAAAAAAACTGGTCGAACGATTTTCAATATTGTTTTTTCCTAGATTGACGTATAGCTTTGAAATTTTATTGCATAATTAGTTTTTCCGAGAAAACTCTTAGACTAATGTAAAAAATAAGAGCATTTTCGAAATTATTTAAATTTTTTTTAATATCCATATATGCAGCCACTAAGCAATTGCTTATCATGAGAGCAAGTTCGTGCGACCCAGTCGTGCATTTTATTGGTTTAGTTCTCGAAACCTTATTTATATTTCTTAGTTTACTTCGCCTTTCGATCACTTCGCCCTGCTGTCACTTTATAACAGTTTATTTCGCTTTTTAGGTATTTTGCATTTCGATTAAAAGAGCAAAGCGACATTTATGTAATGTTTATCTCGATAACTTTTTTTTCGCTTAACTGCTGGAACACAATGGAGCCGGAGTCGGATCCGCGAACGCAGCCGTATCGCATGTCAAAATATTGAATACACGAATTCAATGTTGTGAACACAACGAGACGGATCCGCAAACGCAGCCGCAAACGGCGACGGACGACTTGGCCAACTTTTAATAAATACGTGCGTATTTTTGACATTCAATACAAAAAAACAGAGCAACGTGCTAATAAAATCCTTTTAGAAATTAGGTCAGGGTACAAATCTATAAAATAGACTATACATGATGCGATATATGTTTTATCATCTATTATATGCATATATGTATATGTATGTTTTTCAGTGGAAATTGTAAGAAAAAGGAGGAGTACGTACGACTCCATTGTGGGCACTTCTAATTAGGTACGTACGGCATGCGATACGGTTGCGGATGCGGTTCCGGTTGCGTTTTTCTATTGTGTTCCAGCAGTAAAGTTTATTTTGATAGCAGGTCATTCTTCTCAAGTTCAACTGGAATCACTTATGAAATGAAACCCTATTGGCTTAGTTCATTCATTAAGAAAAACATTTGTATGTTTGTATAGTTGTTGTTAACAATTAAAATAAAATTATAAGCTATCAATTTCTTTTTTGTAGAAGAATTTTTGTTTCAATAAATTGCTTTTTGTGGAATAAGATTAATTTTGAAATTAATTGGCTTTTAAAATTCATGCGAAACTTCTTCGCTATTTTTTGTTTCGTTAATATTTTTGAGGTAGAGAGACCAAGTGCATTAAAATTTCTAGCAAATTTCAATGCTCTTGGTCTCTTTACATCAAAAGCAGTAGATAACAAAGCAAACGATGGCGAAGTAATCAAAATAGAAATAATAAAAATCGAAACGGACGAAAACTAAATGATGAAAAGACAAAGTAAGTTAATGGCGAAATGTCCCGAAAACAAATTAAACAACAATGAAGTAAACTTAAATCGAAATTATAAGAAATCTAAAAATCCGTATATCGAAAGAAACGCAAGCCAAATAAACGAGAAATTAAACAACTAAAATGCGAAATAGCGAAGAAACAAAACCACTTTGGCGAAACAATAAAATCGATGTAAAAACTAAACAAACCATACCCAAATGCACCACCCCGTAATCCTTTCGGCTTATCCACATGACGGCCCTCTCTAAAAACAGAAAACTCATTGTCAAAAATGTTTGTATTGAAAAAGTAACTTTTGATTCATCTAGAAAAGCGTGAGAGTATTTGAAAACTTCAGCAGTTCTGCTGCGTATCCCTCTTACATTTTGGTAGGAGTGTGATCCTATTAATTTTTTTGAGCCGAAACTTTAGCAATTCGATTACATCTATAAAGATTTTTAGATCTAACTACAAACTCTTGGAAAAGTGTACCGGTAAGCCAAAACTTACCATCGCAGACAGGACAGAATAATGCTATAGAAGTGGTTATCCTGAACAATGATACAAAACTGTTAGGCTTACTGATTTGAAATCAATATGTTGAATATGTCATTGGATTGAAGTTCAGGGGCAAGTCGGGATACAAATATGTATTTATTATGGCTTAGGAACAGATTAAAATTTTCAAGAGGTTCCGGATCGTTAATATTATTTTATTAGCACTAGTTCTTTTACTAAAGAACAACTTGACACACTTCGGTTCAGAGCAAGATGGGGTAATACATTGTATCGATATCGGCACTAGAATTGTTGACAGTAATCAGAAATTCCTCCTTCGAACAGACATTAGAGCAAGTTCGTACGACCCAGTCGATTTTTTTAAATCAAAATCGTTAGAGCAGTTTTCGAGAAAAATAAGCTTTAACGTAACGGTTATATGGCAGGTACCGTTAATTTTTGTGCTAAAACAAACTAAACCAAGTTTGAAGCCATCTTTTTTAGTCTTAGTTATCATCATAATGTCATGTTTGATTGTTATCTCAAAAATTTTTGTTCGACGAATGTATAACTTGCCTTATATGTATGTAGTACCTATAATAGCAAGTAAAAATTAAATATACAACTGGGTCGCACGATTTTGCTCTAACGTGTGACCGTGGTCTTGGGGCTTAAGATTTTGATAAAAATAAATTTTTCAAAACTCTTAAACTAATCTGAGCTGAAAAAAAGTAGGTACGTCATTTTGTTTCTTGCATAAATTTGAAGTTATGAGAATAAATTTATAAAAGTCTGTGGAGCGGTTTTTGAGAAAAAAAGTTTTTTTTGAAGAAACTTTAAAAACATTAAAAAAATCGCCACTTAACAGGTATTCAGCAAATATACATTTATTTAAAATATATGAAAAAAAAAATTTATTGAGCAGTTTTCAAAATATTATTTTTTTTTCGAAAATTTAACTTTTTTTTTATAACAAAAAACTATTTTTTTGAAAATATTGGTATGCAATATGAATTGAGCTACCTACACCTTTGTATGTGCGAAATTTCGAAAGTATCGGTTGAGCTGTTTTCGATATAGTAGAAAGCCAGAAACGGTCCTTTGGAGAGTACCGTTTTTAGACACTTAAAAAAAATGTCGGCCATGTGATTGTTCGTACCTAAAAAGCTACAGTGAATTTTTTTTAAATCAAAATTGTTACAGCCGTTTTTGAAGAAAATAAGCTTTAACGTAACGATTATATGACAGGTACCGTTATTTTTTGAGCTAAAAAATATTTCGATTTCCCCTCTGTACAATACCTAAAAAACTATAGTATAATATACCTACCAAGATTGAAGCAATTTGGCCCACCCGTTTGGGCTGTAGGTTCTTATACATATACATACAGACAGACAGACAGACATACAGACGGGCAGAATTTGTAGACCATCTTTTTTCGTCTTCGCTATCATCGTAATGTCATGTTTGATTGTTATCTGAAAACTTTTTTTTCGACGAATGTATAACTTGTCTTATAGGTAGTATGTATGTATGTATATCGGCACGAGTACGATAACTGAGGCGCCAAGATTTAATAACGGTTTTGTATAGGGGCGTCAAATGCAAGTATTTTTTACTATGGGAGGGGGGGTCTACCTCGCCCCGTTTAGGAGGTAGGGGCGATTTTCGAAAAAAATGTCTTGAATGGAAAAATAAATATTAAAAAACAACGGCAATACTTAAAAAACATTACTATAACGGTTTTAAAAGCCAGAAGTCTGTTCTTTAATCCTACATTTAAATTAAATCACTCATTACAATAGTTTTCAAAATAGTTGCATTCAAACTCGAAATTTCGATAAAAAAACGTAAAAAAATATCTTTAAACCGATTTTGTTCAAAATTGTGAAATGGAAAATAAATTTTTTTTTCTGTGATCGATGCTTCAATAAATATTTAATCGAACGCAAAAAACCAAAAGCTTTTATGTCTTCTAGTTCTTGCGAAAATTGAAAATTACTTGAACTACTTTTTTATGAGATTTTTATTTTTGGTATTTACGGTGATCTAACTTTAAGGATTAATCAACAGTACCTGAGTGGCACGCTTCGCGGGATCTAGGGATTTTAACTCCCTTTTCGGGCTGCACGCCTCAATATCCGCGGACAAAATATCCGGGTCAAAATATCCGCGACAAAATGTCCGCGGACAAAATATCCGCGTCAAAATATCCGCGACGCATAATATTACGGTGTATAAACAATGACCTATGTAAGGGGGGGCATGCTGCCCCCCTGCAACCCCCCTGCCTGGGCACACTATAGGACTTGGGCTAGGTGCGAGGTCGGGTGTATGCGGTTATTTTGTCCGCGGATATTGAGGCGTGTCACCCCTTTTTTCGGGGTCACATCCACTCACGCAACTTCGTTGCCTGGCAGGCGCCTGTGTCAATTGTATTTTTAATCAACAGTACCTGAGTGGCACGCTTCGCGGGATCTAGGGATTTTAACTCCCTTTTCGGGCTGCACGCCTCAATATCCGCGGACAAAATATCCGGGTCAAAATATCCGCGACAAAATGTCCGCGGACAAAATATCCGCGTCAAAATATCCGCGACGCATAATATTACGGTGTATAAACAATGACCTATGTAAGGGGGGGCATGCTGCCCCCCTGCAACCCCCCTGCCTGGGCACACTATAGGACTTGGGCTAGGTGCGAGGTCGGGTGTATGCGGTTATTTTGTCCGCGGATATTGAGGCGTGTCACCCCTTTTTTCGGGGTCACATCCACTCACGCAACTTCGTTGCCTGGCAGGCGCCTGTGTCAATTGTATTTTTAATCAACAGTACCTGGGTGGACCGCTTCGCGGGATCTAGGGGTTTCAGCTCCATTTTCGGGGGCACACCCGCGGACATTGGACATACAAAAAAGTATAGTCAGGTCTTGTCTATGGGAGAGAAAGTGTTGGTCTGCAACTTAAAGACTTCGACCATCCAAAGTGAAAACCTAGACGATGACTTCATTGACGAGACTGACATACCCTTTAAATACATCATGTGAGTTGTAAATTGACTTGATTTTTTCATCTGACTCCTTACTCACAAACTGACTGACTAGAAAGTGGAATGCAACGCAATTCTAACTCCTCGTCATGCATTCTGGGTAACGCTAACTGAATTGTTGTACTTTACTTTCAAAGATAAACCTTTCATCAACATTAATCCTCTAATGAAATGACAATAAATGCCAAGAATCTAGAATTTCATAAAAAAGTAGTTTCAGTAATTTTCAATTTTCACAAGAACTAGAAGACATAAAAGCTTTTGGTTTTTTGCGTTCGATTAAATATTTATTGAAGCATCGATCACAGAAAAAAAAATTTATTTTCCATTTCACAATTTTGAACAAAATCGGTTTAAAGATATTTTTTTACGTTTTTTTATCGAAATTTCGAGTTTGAATGCGAATATTTTGAAAACTATTGTAACGAGTGATTTAATTTAAATGTAGGATTAAAGAACAGACTTCTGGCTTTTAAAACCGTTATAGTAATGTTTTTTAAGTATTGCCGTTGTTTTTTAATATTTATTTTTCCATTCAAGACATTTTTTTTCGAAAATCGCCCCTTCCTCCTAAACGGGGCGAGGTAGACCCCCCCCTCCCATAGTAAAAAATACTTGCATTTGACGCCCCTACACAAAACCGTTATTAAATCTTGGCGCCTCAGTTATCGTACTCTCCCCTGTATATCTATAATCGGAAGTATGAATGGAAACATTTTATCAAAAAATTTTCAAAGAAATCTATTTTCAAACTGCTCGAACCATTTTTAATATTTTTTTGTTTCCTAAATAGACAATTTGTAATGAAGTATATGTACCTATAACATGTAAAAGCATATTGACATTTTGAAAGAAAAATATCAAACAAAAAAAATGAATTTTTTTTTAAATTTTATCGAAAAGCACGGAACAGTATAATTTGCAATTTTATTTATTTTCCAAACATGTTTTTAATGTACTTTTTTTCATTCCTAAATATACGAATTCGTGCAAAACACGACAAATATAAATTTTTGTTAATTTTGTGTATATACATACCTATATCCTTTAGTAGGGGTGTATACCGTTATTTTTGAAGAAATTTAAAAAAGAACGCACAATACTCCCATTGCATTTTTCTCTGAACGTAAACGTACCTATGTACCTATACCTATATATATGTATAAAAAATCCAATTTATAAATAGAAAACCCAAAGCAAGGTCAATAAAATTAATTTCTCTGTTACAGAGCAAATAACACATTCTATGGAATGCACATCCATTTGCATTGCTTTAGAATATCCTTTATATATTCTACTTTGCTTAGCTCTGAATTGATCACCAAACTCACACACTTAACAACAACGTAATCCCCAACAAGTAGACCTAGGACTATTATAATAGGTATCATCTCTGCGTTTAAAATAAAACTACCTACGCGCAATAAAAAAAAAAGGTTATAAATAAATAAAAAAAAATAAAAAAAAAACATTAAAGAAAAGAACACAATGTTCTAATAAAAAGCTCTCACGCTTTACCTTTATGAAAGCTCTAGGTGTTGAGGTAGGTCCTGATCTGAAATTACCTAGATACAGGGATACAGCATCCATCGCGAGAAAGAAGAAATACAGATGCACAGAGCCAGACCCATTTGATTATATACATTGTACATTGGTTGGGGAAATAGCTGTTGTTTATGTGTCTGCTCTGATGCTGCTCCTGCTGTCTGTGTTGTGTGTGCGGTGCGGTGCGGCACTTTCGATGGAGATGGAAGGAAATTTGCTTTGGCAGTTGGCACAAGGAGGAGGATGGCCGCCGAAGTAGTCAGACTCAGATGCCAGTCTTTATTCTCCTACGCTGCTGCTGGTGCTAGCTGGATTGCTTGCTGGATAACTGGCTGGCTGCTTCGAGTTTCGATACGCACAACTACTCCTCTTTCAGCCGTTTGCACCACCTTAAACAGAGTGTTTTGTTGAAAAGAGCGCCATGGATAGACTAAAGCATCCTTGTATTTCGACTATGGATGCGACTCATGGACAGATAGATTGCAGTGGAGGTGCATGAGTTTCTTTTTCTTCTTAACTGTGTTTAGTCTCTTGTAGTATTTTTTTGTCTTTTTGGTTTTATTTTTTTGAGTTTGCAATTTTTTATGCTATGAAACAACCAGGAATCAGACTTCTGGATATATCAGTCAGATTCGGGACTTTGTTGGTTCGGCTTCAAATTGTGTGCATTGTTTGCGTGCGGTTGTGATAATATTTTTTTTTTCTTCTTCATTTCGCCCATTACATTGCATTTTTTTTAATGTAAATTATAATTATTAAACTATTCCGTATTTTTACATTTATTTGTAAATCTGCAATTTTAAATTTATAAAGGTACGACAAAGATCATATGGTTTTGGTGTATGGTTAAAAAAAATGGATATAGAATGTGAAATTGTGAGACATGTTTTACTTTGTGACTGTGAATACATATATATTATATATATTTTGAGCGAAGAAGAATCCTTCATTGTCTGCGTCTTTCTTATGTATGATTTAGTTTCTCCAGCAGTCATTGTCCTTTTTATTTATGCAGCATACATAACAAAAATAATGGCTTAAGGATTTTTTGTTAAAGATATTTTAATAATAATATGTAGGTAGGTACCTCCTACCTACATCGAAATAGATATTTAATCATTTTCATAAGTTTTGCGGTTCAACAATTTGGTAATTGGATTTTATCTTTACTTATATATTTCAGCTTAAATTGTTGGGTATAATTTTGGTGGATGGATGGACTACACATTGAGACATTTTATTGACAAATTAAAATTTTGATTAATAATTTGCTTTTGAGGGTTAAAAACTTGTATGCACAGGGAAGTTTAATAAGTTTTTTTTTTTTTGTTCTTATTTTTATTACATAACAGACATTCGAGTTTAATCGATTTTTCTTTCAGTCTGTAAAATTGTTTACACCGACTGCATTTTAATCGGCTCGGCTGGTCTCGTCTGAAAGGATAACAGGCTTTCAATAGTGTAGGTACCTACTATCAGGTTCTTGAAATCTTACTTTCTTAGTTTGTTAAGACTTTAATTAGAATTGTATTTTGGAAAAAAATGTATCGAAATAAATTTTCTTGTAAATCTTAAGGCTAGAATTTTTATAAAATCCAACAAGTTCTCATCTAACGGCAAAAGACCAACAAATTTTGTTTTTATTATAATGCTAGCGATACCTGTTCTGTATTGGTTGGGTACCTATACCATATAGGATTTTCTCAGCTTTAAGACGAAGAATAAATACTGTAGTGATTTCAATAATACCTACAAACTACGGATGGTTCCTAGGTATTTCAAAATATTAAATTGTGTAATCGATCAAACAAATTTGTGAAAGGTCTTGTTATGGATTTTTTTATTTTTACTTTCTCGTTAATGACATCGATCTTGGTGAAATTTTAGCACGAATAGGTCTGGCAAGGTCGAGGAGGATTACAGACCAATTTTAACAAACAAAATTTAACTCAAAATTACTTTTTAGATAGTACCTAAGTTTCTCAAATTTATTTGCTTTCCGTCTTCATATTTCTTTGTCATAAGAGCAGTTTTCTGCGACCCATGCGTGGAATTTATTTTGTCTCGTTGATGGTTCTTTAATGTATTCTCATTTACACATCAAAGCGACGTATACATACATATATAAATCTACATTTACATATATATTTTTTCCGATAATTGTTAAGGTAGGTACCTACTTACTACTAAATATTTATTGTTAACGGTATTTGATTGTACTAATGATAGAAACTTCATTTAGGACTTTATTTTAAGAAGAAATAATAGCTTTCGTAAATACGTGAAATACATAATGATATCTTGTCTCAGTTTTAATATATTTTTTTGGATGAACGAAACAATTGTTCAAATAAAAGTCGAAGACTTGAACACGCGCTCAAGGGTTTTCATGATTAGTCACAGACCAAGTGCGAGCGATAGAAATTAGGAAGGAAGGGAAAGGAGGTGTCGATGAACATCGGCATTGTATTTATATTTTATAGTAATTTCACGGAACATTTTATTTTAGTTCTGAACGTCGTCAATGGCGGCACTAGTTGTCTTGTCTACTTTACATAAAATTTCTTCTATTGTTGTTTTTGCTTTCCATGGCAGTTTAGACAAAAACCACTAAAATTACTGCACAATCAAAGCTTGTGAACGTCGTCCATAGATGCCGCACAAAACGTTCCGCTTCTTGGGAATACTATAAAATATAAATACAATGACATCGGTCTTGACTGTTTGAGGATCAAAATGGAATGGGAACATTGTACCAGGCAAATTATTCCACTTTCTCGTTGTACGGCTAAAGAAGGAATCCCCATATTTCGTGGTACGTCCAAAATTGGGCTCATGTATAAACTGATGAGCGTTTCTAGAAATTGAATATGAATTGTTTTAGGGGTAGAACGCAGCTTGGTACTTACTCTTATTGTCAACTGTTGTTAGACACTTAGGTACAAAATCAGAAACCTTTTTTTACCTGCTGCAGGTTTTCCCGAGTACATTAAATGTATGGGTTTTTCCTGGTTTAGTACACACATAAAATTAAAACTACCTTGACTCCAAAAAAAATCGTTTTTATAATAACCCTTGCAGCTTAAGGCATTAAGACCCTTTTTCGAATTTTCACCTACAGCAGGTTTTTCCAAGTATCATAAAATGGGGCAGGGACATAACTCCCTGTGGCATAAGTCCATAATGGACAAAAATACGGTACTGGAAAACACTTTCGGTTATTCGGTTATTCCAGGCACCAGAAACAATGGACCTCTTTGAATCTCTGCCACAGTCAAAAGTCAGTTATTTAATGGATGCAACATTCAGTTTTGTCCCAAAGTGTGGATTTAGGCAGTTATTAATTATTAACATTGCCCATTCAGAAAAAGTAAAAAAAAATTTATGTATAAAGATTAAGTTTTTTTAAGATATCCCAGCAAACATTTTCCTTCAAAAATGAATCATTATGATTCATTTAAATGAAGAAAATCTTCAGAAGAAAATCTTCAGAAGAAAATCTTCACTAACGATTCAATTCCAATCAAATTTCCTGAGAAATGGGCATTCAAATATGAATCTTTGAAATGATATATAAATGATTAGAGTCTACTTTTCAACAATAACCTGCTCTTATGACGTTATTTCCCTCACCGAAACATGGCTGTATGCTGGTATTAAAGACTGCGAACTTTTTGATAGCACATTTAATGTTTTTAGACGTGACCGGTATTCAGATCCGAATATAGATACCGTGGGAGGTGGAATCTTGATTGCTGTAAGACCGTCTTTCATATCTACGCCAGTACATGTTCCTGTAGCCTTTGACAATGAATTTCTCTGCGTTAAAATATCTTTAAGTAACAAAAACATTTACCTTGTTACTGTATATATAGTTCCGGGAAGTCGCTGTGATGTTTATGATAAAGCTTTTGAATTCATTAACTATATCAATGAATTATTAGAATATAACGACGAGCTGATTTGCCTCGGCGACTTTAATCTTAGCAATATTGCTTGGTTACGATGTCCTGAATCGAACGTAATGTTGCCAACCGGACATCTTAAATCTGGTGACTCAAAACTAATTGACGATTTAAACTCACTTGGACTACACCAATTTAACGATGTTTCTAATTGCAATGGAATAATTTTGGATCTAATTTTCGCAAGCTGTGATGAAGATATTGTTGTGGAAAAATCAACAGATCCTTTAGTAGTTGAAGATAACCATCATCCATCTTTATCTTTTTCACTTTCTTTTGATTTAATATTTCATTCTGACCTTACTGAAAACTTTTACACTTTTAATTTTAAAAAGACAGATTTTAACAAATTAAATATGCTGCTGTCACAAGTTGATTGGTCATATCTCAATAATTGTTTAACTGTGAACACTATGGTCTTTGAATTTTATAATGTCTTGTTTGATTGTTTTTTAAAATGTGTACCTCTAACTTCTGTAAAATCGAGATCATCAGTTCCAGATTGGTATGATAGTGAAATTAAAAGCCTTAAGAACCTCAGAAACAAGTTTTGGTCAGTTTATAAATTATCTCGAAGTGAAGCCGACTTTGAAAACTTTTGCCGTGCTCGTGAAAATTTCAATAGAGCTTCAAGTTTAAAATATTTGAATTATCTGCAGAAGGTACAAAGAGATCTTAAAATGAATCCAAAATATTTTTGGAACTTTATAAATAGTAAAAGGAAGTCTTGTCCATATCCGTCTGTTCTTAAGTCAAACGATAAATCTAGTCATGACCCTCGTGTTATTACACAATTGTTTGCAGACTTTTTGCAAAATGCCTTTGACTGTGATACTAACATCTGTGATACTTTAAACTGTGATACTTCGAACTGTGATATACTTGACGAAAATAGCCAAAATTTTGGCTTTTTGAAATCATTCTCTTACTTGACTGATATAAACTTCAATATTAATTCTGATAACATTGCTAAGTTCATATCTAATCTTGACGAGAATTGTAAACCAGGTCCGGATGGTATACCTTCTATTATTTTAAAAAAATGCGCAAATAATTTGCTTTTACCCTTATCCACTCTCTTTAATTGTTCTCTGTTTTCTTGTCAATTTCCGTGTATTTGGAAAAAATCCTTCATAATCCCTTTACACAAAAAAGGTAAAAAAGACGAAATTCAAAACTATAGGCCTATAGCCAAACTATCGGTTATTCCGAAGCTTTTTGAAGCTATTATTTGTGAATCTCTGTGTTTCTATGTCAAATCAGTCATTGTTCCGAATCAACATGGCTTTACCAAAGGTCGCTCTACTGTAACGTTTCTTATGGAGCTAACCGAACTTTGCATTGATGCATTTAAGAAAAAGAAAGTAATTGACTGCGTCTTTACGGACTTTAGTAAGGCATTTGATAAACTCTCTCATAAGATCTTGCTAAAAAAGCTAAGAAATCTTGGTTTTAGCGAAAATTTTGTTATGTGGCTTCAATCTTATTTATTAAACAGATCTTATGCAGTGTTGTTTAGCGATTGTCCATCAAATTATTTTACAGTTAACTCTGGAATACCACAAGGTAGCCATTTAGGACCTCTACTTTTTATTTTATTTATTAATGACTTACCATCTATCATGAAGTATTCTAAATGCCTCATTTACGCGGATGATGTGACAATTTTTAAAACTATTTCTAGTATTAGTGATTGTGAAATGTTGCAATCCGACCTTAATTCGTTTTTTGACTGGTGTGTTCGTAATTGCTTGTCTCTTAATATAAATAAATGTAATTTTATGAGCCTCACAAGAAAACTTTTAGTAACTCCATTTAATTATTCGTTAAATGGAATTTCCCTATCATGTATGGAAAACGTAAATGTTCTTGGCGTCATATTAGATCGAAAGCTTGAATTTATTCAGCACATCAACTCCATATCAAATAAAGCCAATTCAATTCTAGGCTGGATTAAGAGAGAGTCACGGCAATTTTCAGATCCTTTTGTTACAAAACAGCTTTTTATAACATTTGTTCGTCCCATTCTTGAATATGCTTGCCAGGTTTGGTCACCCCATTACGAATGCCATATATTAAGGTTAGAACGTGTTCAAAAAAGATTTCTGCGATTTGCCTTGCGGGGCTTAGGTTGGGAAAATCCTTACGAGCTTCCCGCATACATCAGTCGACTGAAATTGTTAAATTTTTCATCTAAATTTCAGTCAAATTTGTATTCAATTATATAATTGTACTCTTATTATAGACATAAGTACTTATATCTGAAGCTAGTCTTTAGCTATGTAAATAAATAAATAATTAGAGAAACATTCACCAAAATGAATGTTTTTAAGCGCTTTTCCTTTACGATTGTATGTTAACATTCACTTTTGTTCATAAGAGTGAAGGAAATTTAGATAGATTTATTAGATTTTTGTATAATTCTTGCTCACAATTATTTTTGTTCATTTATGTGAATGAAAATCCAATGTCGATCTTCAAATTCGAATACAATTTTGATTCTTCATTTTTGCTGAACATAAAGTGAACCTTCATTTTAAGTGAATCAAATGTTTGCTGGGATATAATACATATGTACTTACATACATACGCATTTAGAAAAAAAAGCTGCTATTTTAAAATTACAATAAAAAAATTATTGGACAGTTACCGATAGAGAAGCCTTAAAAAGTGGGTCCGACTGATTTGCTTCAAACTAGGAACGTAGTATTATTATGATGTCCTACAGAGGGGTTTTTGGAATTAGCATTCTAGCTCCAGAACTAACGATTAATCTTTCTCAAAAACGAGTACGATTTTGATAAAACTTTCTGTATGGGGTTTTTTGAGTAAACTTTATGTTTTAGTTGAAACAGATTTTTCAGGAAAAGTCATAACGGTATCTCCCATAGGACCGGTTTATTTAAAATTAGATTTTCTTGTAAGCCACTTAACGACTTTCGATGAAAATTTTAATGTAGAAGCTCTTTTATAAACAAAATAATATTAATTCTTTAATTTTTTAAAAAAACTTTTTTTGAGTTTTTTTTTCAAAAACGGTTTGTTCAAAATTTTTAAAATATTTGTTTTCTGATAAGAACTTTGAACTGCGAACTCAAAAAAAAATTGGAATATGTTTTCGAAAAGTTTTTTTTTAAATAACCGTTTTTTGAAAAAACTGGTCGAACAATTTTGAAAAAAAAATTCCTTAAAATTGAAAAAAGTAAAAGAAACCAGATGGCTTACTTCATATTTTCCAAAGAACGATTTAGCTATTGATTTTAAAGTGATTAATAAAAATTCATATAATTTGTTCAATGCTTATTTCACAAAATTTCAAGCCCCAAGACCATTTAAACAGTTTAGAGCAAGTTCGTACGACTCAGTCGTGCACATTAGTTCTGATTGATGTAACCTAACTTTGATAAATTTGTTCCTTAAGGTCTTTAAGATTATTTTATATCATTACAACAATGTCACTGAAATAAGTTTCTGTAGTAATATTTAAAAAAGAAATGCTTTTTAAATCTTACTAAAGTAATTATTGACAGTATTCTGTTAGCTCTTAACTCGATACAAAAAACCATTTTTGCTTGGGCTTATCGTAACCAAATGCAATTATTCAAACATAATTTCAGTTAAATTCAAACAGAAATCTCTTAAAATCAACATGCAGTTAGTTTGATGCAATATACGTTAAAGTCTGAAAGTAAAGTTAATATGCTCATTGACTTTTTTATTTGCTGACATTGCGTTCCAACTAATTGGGGTTTGTTCCACAGTTTCTACAATTGCTTATCGAAATGGGTTGGATACCTACCCCTGAATTAATTTTTATTTTCAATTTTTCCATTTGTATGAGTTCTGAATCAACATTGCTGTTGTCAAACCTGGCAACTTTGAAGAATCTATTCTTCCTCAACCGGATATGATCAGCCATCTTTTATTTTCTAATGGCAGGTTTTTTTTTGATAATCAAAGATTTTGCTCTCAGATTTCAGATTTTGCTCGCCCAATGGAAACAAAAACGAGATTTAACTTTTTTCTTGTAATTGTGGGCAAAAACTTCAAAAACTGATGTTCGAGAAATGTCAAAAAGTATTGTGGTGTGTGTTATATCTAGTTTGGAAATGAGGATTTCAGCTAAGAAAAAAAGATTGATCTGTTGACCAATGGAAATCAAAATGTCGCTGTCAAAAAAATTGATCTGAGGGGCCCAAAAAATCGCCATTATACTCCAAAGAAAATCGGAGCTAAACTTTTGTATGCATATTGCACAATTGCATTTCTTTTAGAGTTTGAGTTTCTTTTGTGAAGCCATTTTGATTATTTAGTAGATATACATCTTAGGGGTAACCAACAAAATAGAGGATCACGCATGGAGCTGTGTCAAATGTCGGACATCGTTCATGGAAAAAGCTCACAATGATACCAATCTCACCAGGGCCGACCACCTCTCACTACCAATACCCACTGAACAACTCCATTTGTTTTCTCCGTCACATCAAGTAGCCCCTCTTGCTATCGAGCAACTTCATGCAGTGTCCTCTCCGACACATCAAGTAGCCCCTCTTAACATCTCCTCCACCACCGCCATAAGCCCCACTTTCCACCGAGCCACTTCACGTGCCTCTTCCACCACAGCCAGTAGCCCCCTTTCCAACGAACTACTTAACATGTCTCCTCCAGTACAGCCATTGAGCAACAATCGGTAGTACTACAAACAAAAGCCCGCAGCGATATTCAAAGATCCAGCAGCCGTACCTCCCCGAGCCATTCAGTCCAATGATTCTTTGGACAATGGCAAGCAACGGTCAATCACGTGCTCTTGAAAACGATTTTCACTTATGCTATAACAGTTGGAAGAAGAAAGGCGCCTACAAGCAGAACGTGATAAGGCATACATAGAGAAGAAGCATGCCTTGATGAAGGAACTCGAAATCTATGCCGATGATGACAAGACCATACAACAAATTTCGACAGTGCAGCTTCAATCGAGGGTAAATGTATCTCGACAACAAATGCGGAAGGAACAGCATTTTATTTCCATGCAGCAACATGGTGCCTATCCCTTTACAACAGCTACCACCCTAGGCCCAATACAAGTGCACCTGTCGGCGATTGACCAACATCAAGTCAATTCAACTTTTGCAAATCGAATGAAACGCTAATATCGAATAAGCAGCGGCAGCCAGACAGCTCATGTCAAAGGAACACACTACGTTTAGCGAGCGTATCAAGGAGTGGCCCAGATTTATAAGCTGATTCAATAGTACCACGGTTCCTGTTGATACACGGAAACGGATAATTTACACAGACTGCAACACTGTTTGAGAGATTACGCCATTAAAACAGTTGGAATCAGACATTTTATGCCAGACTAAGTTTCAGCTGCTATGAAGACACTTCAGATGCTTTACGGTCGCCCAGAGTCTATTATCGACAGCCTCATAGACCAAATTAGAAAAGAATCACCACCAAGAATTGAAAAGCTGCAAACAATTATAAGATTTTCTCTACAAAAACGCGTGTTCTGTTATAGTAGGAAGTGGACTAAACGACCATTTATCAAACCCATCACTTCTTCGTGAGTTTACTGAAAACATCATAGGCTTCATAAAGTGCGAAACCGCAACAATGAATAACTCTGCCAGGATGAATTGTTACCATAAAATTGACAAGTGCTATTTCTTATTCCGAATTGTTCCAGTGATGTTGTACAGTGAGAATAAGAAGATCGAAATGCGGAAAGCAGCTTTAGAGTCATAAACCTTCAAATATCATCAAGTACTTCAAGGAAGAAATATAATATATGAAACATACATACAGACCAGTCTCTTGATCTGCCCAAGCGAAGTATAAATGTTGAAAAACTATGTCGGCGGCACAGCCATTTGAAAGGTGCTCCCATCCAAACTTACTCCAACGCGAAGCCTCAGCTCCTGTTGGGTTTAGATCAATTGAAACTTTGTAGCAGTAAACGGAGTTTCAATTAATTATTCAATGTTACTCTCCGGACCAGATATTGTACCTTCACTATTTTCAGTTGTATTGCGATTCAGAGAAAATAAGATAGCGATATACGCAGACATAAAAGAAGTGTTCCACCAAGTATGGGTTGGAGGATCAAAATGCTCAACATTTCCTGTGGAGGAATGAAGATACAATGGAAATTGATGAGTACATGATGCAAGTGATGACTTTTGGGTCGACATTCCCTTTTTGTGCCCAATTTGCAAAAAACGCAAATGCCAGATCTTATATTAAAAATTACCCCAGAGCTGGACAGACTCAAAAACAGTTTAGAATTGGATTAATGCTGATCATAGAAGGTATTTATAAAAAATCCGTTGCATTCCGTGTAGGAGAGATTTTAGAAGAGACAGAAGCGAAAATTTGAGATGAATTCCTAGTATTAGATCAACGTTGCTGATGAAGCCACCAAATGGAAGTGCAACCAAGAGTTCAGCTCAGACAGTCGATGGTACCAAGGACCAAGCTTTTTATATGAACCCGCTGGAAAACGGCCAGGCGAGTTTCGAGTCAACAATTAAAGAAATAAGGCACATCAACCTCCATCAAGTCGAGGCATTCGAAAAAATAATTGACCTTACACGAAGGAAAACACCACGTTTACTTTTGGAGAGACTTCTGTAAAGCTGAAATTTGTCACGAAGAATCGTTTTCCGAAGAAATTGCAGTTCTTAAGCCAAGTGAGAAAAGCCTCGTGGAAACAACGGCAGAAATCCAAAGGACTAGCCTAATTTACAAACTCACCATATTTTGATGAAAACTCGGGAATGATGGTTAAAGGGCAAATCGATGCGGCTTATGGAATACCACTCAACTCTAAACGACCTAAAATCATGTGAAATTGACAGTATCATCAAATCTTACCATGAGCGATATTGCAATCAAAACAACGAAACCGTAGTTAACGAACTACATCAAAAGTACGTAAGTACGTAAAAGACACCAAGACTGTGTTCTGCTACGAAAATTAAAAAGAACAAAGTGTCGATTTTATAAAAATTTAAAGTGTCACCCACAACCACCTGAAATCGGTGATTCTTCCAACCGCAAGACTGCGGCCGTTTACCAGGTCTTTTTCCTTCATCAGAATGTACTATTTTGGTCCACTATTCGTCACGGTGGGGAGGCATTCGGAAAAGCGATGGGGCGTTCTCATCTCTTGTCTTACAGTACGTTCGGTTAATCTGGAGGATGCGCATTCTCTTACTACGGACTCCTGTGTAATGGCACTTAAACGATTATTTGCTCGAAGAGGTTGGCCTTTAGAAATTGACAGTGACAACGGGACCAACTTTCGTAGGGAAAGAAATGAGGGAGTCAATTCAGGACATTAATATAGATAAATTGGCAAACAATTTCGTGAGACCAAACTTAAAGTAAAACTTTATTCCACCGTCTTTACCCCACTTGCGTGGCAGTTGGTAGAAGGCAGAGGTAGAGAATATAATATATGCAAGGTCTTTGACTTATATTCCTAACGAAAACGAACAAATCGTTTGGAGTATTATTCGTTGATGTTGCAGGGTGCCGCGCTGAGAAGGAACTACTTGATCAGCGGAAAGATCGCAAACCGATTTTGGCGAAGATGGTTTAGTAATAACTTTCCTGACCTAACGAGACAAACTAGATGGTTTTCCTAAACTCAACCGATTCGAGAAGGAGACATCGTTATCATTGCTGATCCGAACAATCTGAAAGCTGGCCAAAAGTAACCGTTCTTAAAACCATTCCTAGCAAAGATGGTCAGATACGAAGCGCATCAAGTGGTATTTACACTAGACCAGCAGCAAACCTAGTTCTTGACGTTGGCCGATTTGACGAGAATTGAAAGCCAGTTTAAGAAAACGCCTTACCAGGGCGAGTGTTGTCAAACCTGGCAACGCTTAAGAATCTAATGCCCCTACAACCGAAGATGATCAGCCATCTTTTATTTTGTTATACCCCAAAGAAAATCGGAGCTAACATTTTGTATGCACATTACACTTGCATTTCTTTTAGTGTTTCGAGTTTTTTTGGTGAAGGGCAGCCATTTTGATTAACTTCTTGAAAAACTTGAACAAGTCGATAGGGCAGTCCACGAAGCTAGCTCTTTCTAATTCAACCATCTCTTTCGCTAAACGTCAAATGACACTTTGAGGGAAAACATTGAAATATCTGGCAAGGCGATACGTTGTGTTTAATTTGATTTGTAAATTTCTCAAATTTCTCCTGCTGGTTAGTTCGTTGTGGTTAACAAATTGTTCATACATCTTAAAATATTTATGTACGTGTGTGCCTTTTAATACTTCTAGATTTTTCTTAAAAGGGAATTGTCGACTTATGCAAAGTCTTTATATGCCTTAAGCAAGTATCGTTACAGGACTAAAATCGAGAAGCTCGGAAAAACTCCATATTTAATTGGTCATTCCAAAGGACTATAAACGCCAGAGCATTAGCAAAGCTCAAGATCTTTTCGAGGCAGGGTGGCTAAGAGACATTGGTGGTACTCGCTTGCCACAAGTGTATAAATATAGTGCTGGGAAAAGTGTGTATTGACATAGTTGTACCAAATAAACTCAAGTTTAATTATTTTCAACTTTCGCATACCTTAAAGGTGCATCATTCCCAACGCCTCAATGAAAAACTTATTGAAACAGACATTGCAAACAAAACTGAGTTATGTAGAAGATAACAGTCTTTGTCACCGAAAACATAATTATGGTAAAAACTTCGAATCGGGAGCTTCTAATTTCAAGGAAGTGGCATGCACTAAACTAGACAAGCCTTCTATGAGTTTGTGAAAAAAAAATCTGTAAGGCATCAGTATTTTCAACTGCTGTTTACTGTTTACGGCCAAAATATGATAAACAAGTGAACTTTTGAATAGCAAAATGAGAACTTTTATTTAACGAAGGCCATTGTTATTATGCTGCTACGCCAGATGCAATCTTTGAATGTGAATGTTGTGGCCTTGCGCCTGTCGAAGTTAAATGTCCATTTAATCTAAGAAATGGTGAAGATAATGATGCGGCACTTTCTGATAAGAATTGTTGCATCATAAAATTGAGCGAAAACCAATACAAAATTAATGAAAGGCACTCACACATAACGAAGTCAAGTCTGGGATATTTTTGTATCTACTCCCCGTTTTGCAAAATTGTTGTTAAAGTTCCTCTCAATCTAATTTTTATTGAAGAAAATATGTATTAAATAAAGTGCACGACTGGGTCGTACGAACTTGCTCTTATGTGTTAAAAAGGTCTTGGGTGCTTGAGATTTTGGGAAAAAAGCGTTGAAAAAATCATATAAAATTGTATAAATCACTTACAAATCAATACCTTTAACGTTTTTTGGAGAAAATGAAGTAAACCATCAGGTTTCTTTTAGGTTTTTGAATTTTTACAAAAATTTTTTTCAAAATCATTCGACCAGTTTTTTTCAAAAAACGTTTTTTTTTGAAAAACTTTTCGAAAATATATTCCAAATTTTTTTTGAGTATGCCAACTTCTAGCACTTTGTAGTTTTTATCAGAAAAATAAAATTAAAAAATAATGGATTAAACCGTTTTTGGAAAAAACAAAAAATAAAAAAAAAAAATTAAAAACTTTCTTAAAAAACTCAAAAAAACTTTTTTTGAAAAATTTAAGGATTTGTATTATTTAGTTTATAATAGGGCTTCTACATTAAAAATTTCATCGAAATCCGTCGAGTGGCTTACGAGAAAATCGGATTTCAAAAAACCAGTCCTATTGGAGGTACCGTTATAAGACTTTTCCTGAAAAATCTATTATAATCAAAACATTAAGTTTGCACAGAAAACATTATTCAGAAAGTTTTGTCAAAATCGTAGGAGCCGTTTTCGAGAAAAATTCAATTTTCACTAAAAATCGTATGGCGGGTACCGTTAGTTTTAAAGCTAGAATGCTAATTCCAAAAACCCCTCTGTAGGACGTCATAATAATACTATCAACCAAGTTTGAAGCAAATCGGTCCAGCCGTTTAGGCTGTAGGTGCCGATACAGACAGACGGACAGACAGACAGACAGAATTGTCGGACCCACTTTTTTCGACTTCTCTATCATCGTAATGTTATGTTTGATTGTCAAAAAAAAAATTATTTTTTTTTACGAATAATAGGTATAATCGCAAGTAAAAATGTGATACCTACTTACTTTTATAGAATAATAATTCCTTAAATATTAGGTTGTCATTTCATAAAAAATTAAATATAGTCATTTTGTTCGCATGTTTTTAATTAATTTCTTAAAATTACTAACACATTGTTTCCATTATTTAAAACTATAAAAAAATGAAAAAAAATAATTTTCAAAACTCAAATGTTTTTTCTTTATACATATACATATACAATATACATATCAGTTAATCTGATGTGATAAGGGTGGAGTAACAACAGACGGACTTAAATTTAGTAAAGCGCAACAGGTACAAACTATTGCGTCCATACACATTTCGTTATTATCCGTTTTCTTTGAAATAGCAGTCAAACGTTGAGTGTTGGTTAAAATCAAATACTTTTGCCGCAACGTCCGATTACTCTCTCTATATAAATCCTGAGGTGAGATAAATTTTTCGAGTCCTCAACAGCAAACTTATCTACATAGTTGTAGCCTTCCTGTAAAGTAAATACATATATTTTATGTGAGCCATACATTTGTTTACAAAATGTGTTTCTAACTAACCTTCCATAAACATAAACGCAGGCGTTTTTAATTCTGCTCCCTTGGAACGTACTGCCGATAGTACGATATCTTGGGGTTGTAAAAAGCTCAAAAAATCGGAATTTTCAGCAATGAACTTGTCACTACTTCTTCCACCATATCCCTTGGAAGTATAAATTACAGCTCACTCAGAGCTATGCCTATCATATATTTTACAGTCTCTGAACTACAGCGTTGCCGAAGTGGCACAATCGTGCTTTTTTGACACTGCAATTTTCCCATGGCACGGTTGCACGTAAAATTTCAATATGGCACACTTTTTATATGACAGTTACTACAAATTTGTTGAATTTATTATTATTTTTGTATAAAGTCTGTATTTTTACTTGCGATTATAGGTACTATAAGGCAAGTTATGGATTCGTGCAGAAAAAAAAATTTGAGATAACAATCACACATGACATTACGATGATGGAGAAGTCGAAAAAAGTGGGTCTGGGAATTCCGTCCGTCTGTCTGTCTGTCTGTCTGTCTGTCTGTTCGCGCCTCTGGAGGCTGAACGGGTGGGCCGATTTGCTTCAAATTTGGTATTTAGGATTTATTTGGCCGTCCCTCGGCTCTTTTTGGCTCTAGGTCCAAAAATAACGGCACCTGCCATACAATCTTGAAGACAAAAATTGATTTTCTCAAAAACGGCTCTAACGATTTTGATAAAACTTTCAGAATGCTATTTTTGCAAGAAAATCTATCTTTTGGTTCAAAATTTTTTTTCAAAATTTGTCTAATAACGGTACCTCTCATAGAACCAATATTTTCAAATCAAATTTTCTCGTAAACTATACATTCGATTTCAATAAAATTTTGGCCACAGGAAGTCATTCATAATTTTATTAATATGGCATTTCAAAATTTTCAAAAACTTTTTTTTTTTTGATTTTTTATAATTTTTTCAAAAAAATTTTTGGTTTTCGAAATATGTTGGAAACGGGTACATTGATTTTTTTTAAAATTATTTTTCAAATGTAAACTACAGATTGCCATATATTTGCATACTCAAATAAATTTCAAAATATTTTTTGAAAAAGTTTTTCAAAAATAACCTTTTAAAAAAAAAACTGGTCCAACGATTTTCAATATTTTTTTTTCCTAGATTGCCGTATAGCTTTGAAATTTTATTGCATACTTAGTTTTTCCCAGAAAACTCTTAAACTAATTTAAAAAACAAAAGAATTTTCGAAATTATTTAATTTTTTTTTAATATCCATATAATGCAGCCACTACGCAATTGCTTATCATAAGAGCAAGTTCGTGCGACCCAGTCGTGCATTTTATTTTTTACTTGCGATTATAGGTACTATAAGGCAAGTTATGCATTCGTCAAAAAAAAAAGTTTTGAGATAACAATCAAACATGACATTACGATGATAGCGAAGACGAAAAAAGATGGTTTAAAAATTCTGTCCGTCTGTATGTCTGTCTGTCTGTCTGTCTGTCTGTCTGTCTGTCTGTATGTAGACCTACAGCCCAAACGGGTGGGCCGAATTGCTTCAAACTTGGTATATAGACTTTTTTAGGTATTGTACAGAGAGGAAATTTAATTTTTTTTTTTAGCTCAAAAAATAACGGTACCGTTATTTTAAAGCTTTTTTTTCTCAAAAACGGCTCTAACGATTTTTAATTAAAAAAATCAGTGTTGCTTTTTAGGTACGACCAATCATATGGCTGAAAAAAAAGTTTTAAAAAATGGCTAAGAACGGTACTTTCCATAGGACCGTTTTTTTTGCTTTCGACTATCTCGAAAACGACTCAACCGATTCTTTCGAAATTTCACACACATATAGCTGTAGGTAGCTCAATTTGTATTGCATACCAATATTTTTGAAAAATATTTTTTTATATTTTTAAAAACATTTTTTTAAAAAAAATTAATATTTTGAAAACTGCTTATTAAATTTTTTTTTAAAAATTTTAAATAAATGTATTTGCTGAATACCTATGAACTGGCGTTTTTGAATTTTTTTTGAAAATTTTTTTCAAAAAGTTTTTCAAAAAAAACTTTTTTTC
Organism: Platycheirus albimanus; assembly: GCA_916050605.2. Lineage (NCBI taxonomy): Eukaryota > Metazoa > Arthropoda > Insecta > Diptera > Syrphidae > Platycheirus > Platycheirus albimanus. The sequence continues at coordinate 38,397,537 of OU696698.1, forward strand.
TCAAAAACCGCTCCACAGATTTTTCTAAATTTATTCTCATAAATTCAAATGTATCCAAGAAATAAAATGGCGTACTTTTTTTTCAGCTCAAATTAGTTTAAGTATTTATTTAAGAATTTTGAAAATTTTATTTTTATCAAAATCTCAAGCCCATAAACCATTGTCACTCATTAGAGCAAGTTCGTGCGACCCAGCCGTGCATTTTATTTATTTAGTTATGACAAAATTCAAAAGTTTTGGAAAATTGATTCGAAAGAGTTACATATTTAATTTTTTCTGTACATATGTACGTATAACATGAAAAAATGTGAATGTTTTAAGTTTTTTTTTTGTATAGCAAACTACCAAAAAATTGAATAGTTTCTTTTCTTTTATTATTGAAGAACTGCAGTTTTTTCATTTTGACACGGTAGTGGCACGCTCTATCAGAAAATGCGGCACGTTAGGTTTTTGTCCAGCGGCAACCCTGTGTGTAATAGGTTGACCTGATAAAAAATTTATTATAGTAAATATTGGGTAACCATAATTTGTTAACATTACCAGATTTTTCAATTCGAATCTCGTAGCAGTCTACAATTACAGCTCATCTGTCTCCAAAAAGTCTTTTGAAGTATTCAGGCCAGGACACGAACGCGCTGAGTTCTGCACTTGACAAGAACAAAGTCGTAAATTTTGTTAGATGCTGTCGACTTACAAATTACAAACATAAAACCCAGCAATGTGAAGAGTAGATCCAGCCGAAGATTCATTAGCTTCTAAATCAGAACTTGAAATTTGTTAAGGCCTTCTCTTAAACAATTTGGAATATTTTCTTCTATGGCTTTGTTAATTGTAATTAATGTCGGAAAAAGTGCGACAATCCGTTGAAATAACGAGTCTTGTCATCGCCTCCTTCGAAAACATCTATACTCATTTTCGATTTTTACTTGCTATTAAAGGTACTATAAGGCAAGTTACGCGTTCGTAAAAAAAATTCTAACAATCAAACATGACATTACGATCATAGAAAAGTTGAAAAAAGTGGGTCCGACAATTCTGTCTGTCTGTCGGTCTGTCTGTATCGGCACCTACAGCCTAAACGGCTTGACAGATTTGCTTCAAACTTGGTAGATATTATTATTATGACGTCCTACAGAGGGGTTTTTGGAATTAGCATTCTAGCTTTTAAACTTACGGTACCTGCCATACGATTTTTAGTGAAAAATAAATTTTTCTCAAAAACGGCTAATACGATTTTCATAAAACTTTTCGAACAGTTTTTTTTTGTGAAAACTTTATGCTTTATTTGGAATAGATTTTTCAGGAAAAGTCTAACAACTGTACCTCCCATAGGTTTTTTTTAAATCAGATTTTCTCGTAGCCACTTGACGAATTTCGATGAAATGTTTAATGCAGAAATAATATAAATTCTTAAATCTAAGAAAAAAGTTTTTTTGAGTTTAAAACAAAAATTAATTTTTTTTTTAATTTTTTGTTTTTTCCGAAAACGGTTAAATCTTATTCTTTTAAATTTTATTTTTCTGATAAAAACTTCAAGGTGCTAGAATTTGAGATACTCAAAAAAAAATTTGAATATATTTTCCAAAAGTTTTTAAAAAAAAACTGTTTTTTGAAAAAAAAACTGGTCAAACGATTTTGGAAAAAAAAAAATTCTTAAAATTCTAAATAGTAAACGAAATCAGATTGTTTACTTAATTTTTTCTAAAAAGACGTTTAAACTAGTGATCAATAAAATTTCATATCATTTTTTCCCTGCTTTTTTCCAAAATCTCAAACATCAAGAACACTGTAACACATTAGAGCAAGTTTGTCCGACCCAGTCGTGCACTTTATTTTATTTTCTTCCGTAGGTTGACAATTTCAAATTCTTTTTTAGCTAAAAGCAGATCCTTCGTCTGCATTGCGGAATGCAACTCATCAATGTTGTGCATCGAAAAGTCCGTTTGAGTTTCTTTAAACACAATTTTAAAATATTAGTGGCATTTTGAGCATAATGCAATTAATTTTAATGTTCGAGGGATGAACTTAAAAAATTCAAACAACAAGAGAATGTCTTTCAGTTTTTGTATCGATTTAGCTGAAAAACTGAATGGAAACTTCTTTTGTTCTACGACTTTTTTAATTTTTGAATAAAATTTAAATTTAAGTGTAGGCTAGAAAAGTATTCAAAACATCTCAATGAGTTGAGGCGTTTAGAAAAAGCATCGCAGATTAAATGCTTCTTCTTTCAGAATTGCAAAAAAGTCAAAGTTTGAAAATCAACCGTTTGCGATGTGATGCTTTCCCATCTTCGAACTTGTTGCTTCCGAACATGAAATTGCATCTAGTTAAGACTTTGTTGCTGCCTTCCTTTTCTTACAATTGTATAATCTATTCCTGCTTTGACTTTCAATGTAAACGCAAAATCAATGTTGCGTTTAATGACTGCTTGAGGTACATTTTTAACATATCGCGGTATATGAGTGTCTCAAGGCATAAAACGTCACTATTAGGAATGAGCTCGGATGATTATTACGAGTTCAGATCAATTCTCAAACTCCATGCCATAATTATTCATAATCATTTGTATTTGCATTAATGTTTAACTTTTTGACAATCTTCAAGAGGCGATTTGCGCATACAGTAGGGGAGCGATCTTATTTTGTAAAAGCGATTCGATTGTGGAATAATCTTCCACATCAATTGCAACGAACCATTTCGTCAACGGTATTTTGGGAAAATCTACACAAACACATGTCACAATAAATTTAAAATTTTATATCCATACAAATCACAAGATTTAACATTAAAGTTTATCAAAAAAAAAAAAATTACTATCACTATTCATTTGTGCACAAAGGATAATGTAATTTAAATTTTGTTACTTAATTATAAAATTAAATATCTTGAAGTACGTATAAAGTTTTAATTTTTATGTGAAATAAATGAAAATGAAAAGGAAAAACATGTATGTACATATAATATATATTTTCTGTCCACTTATTAATATTTTTGATTGTCTCTTTATGCACTTGGAAAATAGTTCGAATACATTTTTCTTTTCTGTCATTTGACACTGACATATTCGTGGACTTCCCTATTGTGTATTTACTGATTTTAGTAAGGCCTTTGACAAGTTGTGTCATCGACTTATCGTACTTTAATTTAAAGCAATCAAGGCTTTAACCGTAATTTTATAAATTGGATCTCATCGTATTTAAAAAATAGACTCTTTAATATTGTGTTTCGCAATGAGTACCTATTCGAACCAATTTGTTCTTAATTCTGACTGACTTGATTTCGATTATAAGAAATTCGTCTGTCCTTTTTTTTTATGCTGATGACATTAAGCTTAACAAAAGTTTAAATCTACCTCCGACTGTTTACTTTTGCAAGAAGACTTGTTAATATTTAGGGAATGGTGCAATAAAAATCGTCTCAAATTCCGAGGGAAACTGTGTTTCGTAGGTATGTATACATGGTTTAATTTATATATGCAGTATATAGAGTTTGTATTAAGAAAAATTTAAAACTACTGAGCCAGGCCACGGTCTTAAACTTCCTTCTTAATGATTAAAATCTTAATCTTGTTGTATATAGTTCACATTAGGGTTTTGTCAAAAATGTTATGTAAGTTGTACTAGAATAATTTAAAAATTGCGTATTGACAAGGTTTCTTTCACTGTATGTCAACTGATGATTCCAAAGTGAGATTCCTGGATGAAACGCCAATTTTTTGTTGGACTAAAGGCCATAAAAAGCTATTTTGTACATGGTTTAGTTTAAGTGGATTTACCGAAATACAGTACATTTCAATACATACCTAACATACTGCAGAGGTAAAAGTGTTTTTCAGAAACAAATCCATTGCAAATTGTTTAATCGGAAACAAAGTTGTGATGAAGAAGTCTTGAAATTTCAATCAATTTTCGCGACCTCTTCAATTCCACAAAAATACTAGCTATCCCGACAGATGTACTGTACTAATTTAATAATTTTAGGGTTCAACGTTCAACCCCTGACTCCACCTACTTGTCCCTTCCATTCCTGCGAGTATCAATGCAAATACAAAGGAATGGTTTTGAATGAAAGTCACATACCCCTGCCCCGCTTTGAGCTGTTTCAACAGTAATAAATTCATAGAAAGGTATAAAAATATAGTCTACGCATATAAAAATGCATGATTTTAAAGAAGGCCTTAAAAAGACTTACATGTGAATGCATTACGATGCTCATCAGCACTAACTCGATTGGAAATTATTTTCATAGTTTTGGTAAATGGTAAGTAAATAGCGAAGAACAGCAATTAGATTCTTAAATCATATAATCTATACGAGAGAGAACAAAGGTGATTGAATATCCCCTCCTTCCCATATGCCGATGACGGAAGGACATCGCACTTTACGGACGAAAGTTTACATCTAACTATGACACAATGAAATATAATAAAAAAAAAAACCATGTGCCCAGGCAGTTAGTTAAGAAACTTCATGAAAATAAAGATACTAGTTTTGAAGAAGGCTTCATAAATTCATTGTTTTTTTTTGTATAACCTTTGACATTTTAACTATGACTTTTGAATTCATCTTATGTTATACTTACCTACGCATCTAATTTCAATGTTTAAATTTTTATTATTACAAAACACGGAGTAGTTAAATTGTTCTAAAATGAATTAATAAATACAAAACATATACAATACAATAAAACAAAATAAACTTAAACCGGCCATATGGCCTTGGCCATATATTTAACTTACCGACCAGCAAGTAAATTCTTATATTATATAATGGGCCCTATCATGGTAACCGATCGGAAAATCCTCCGACCGGGGAAATGTTCCGATCGGAGCATTTATTGTGTTCATGGTAACCGAATCGGAAGAGAAATACAAATGCGTACCGACGCGCATACCATGGCATGAGGAAAACAAAAAAATAAAGTATGAACCTCCTTTGTAGTCGAATAAAACTGCACAGCGCAGCTGTATTTTTAGGGGATGAAATACATAACACAAGCAGAAAGCCTCAAACAAAGGAAAAAGAATACAAAAAAAAAACAAATACACACGAAATTAAATACTTTGTATTTTTTTATTACCATCCGACAAAAGTCCGCAAGTAATTTGCTGCCGGAGACAATCGAGAGAAATACAAATATAAAAAAGCCATGCATCGCATGAATTCGCTGTGCGTCACTGTCATTTTGACATTTTCAACGCATGCTTTATTATTTTTCGGATGTGTGTCCGATTTATCAATCGGAGAGGTACCATGATACAAAATTCGTACATTTCGTCCGAATTAGAGACAATTTTTCTCCGATCGGTTACCATGATAGGGCCCAATAATTCACCAAATTTTGTTTGTGTATTTGCCGAGACGTGCCTAGATTGCCAGTAGCTTGCGAATGAGGCACCCGATTTAGATGTCGAGTCGGTGTATATTAATTTGTATCTGAAAGCATTACTTATTTTAAAAAAATCTATATAGCTATGCTTTTTTGATCGAAATTTTTAAATCGCACACATTAAAACATTTAACATTAAAGCTAAAAACATAAAATCTAGTCTTTATAGATATTTTACTTGCGATTATAGGTACTATAAGGCAAGTTATGCATTCGTAAAAAAATGCGTCAATTCTGTCTGTCTGTTTATCCGTCCGTCTGTATCGGCACCTACAGCCTAATCGGCTGGACCGATTTGCTTCAAACTTGGTACATAGTATTATTATAACGTCCTACAGATGGGTTTTTGGAATTAGCATTCTAGCTCTAAAACTAACGGTACCTGCCATACGATTTTTAGTGAAAAATTAACTTTTCTCAAAAACGGCTCCTACGATTTTGATAAAACTTTCTGAATAGTGGTTTCTGTTCAAACGGTATGTTTTGGTTGAAATGAATTTTTCAGGTAAAGTCTCATAACGGTACCTCCCATAGGACCGGTTTTTTGAAATCCGATTTACTCGTAAGCCAATTGACAAATGTCGATGAAATTTTTAATGTTGCAGCCCTTTAAAAACAAAATAACATAAATTCTTAAATAAAAAAAAAAAGTTTATTTGAGTTTTTTAAAAAAGTTTTAAATTTTTTTTTTATTTTTGTTTTTTCCAAAAACAGTTTGATCTATTATTTTTTTTTCTGATGAAAACTACAAAATGCTAGAAGAAGGCATACTCAAAAAATTTTTGTAATATTTTTTCGAAAAGTTTTTCAAAAAACTGTTTTTGGAACGATTTTGAAAATTCTAAATTTTGATTTTTAAATTCTAAACAGTAAGCGAGATTAGATGGCTTACTTCATTTTTTTCTAAAAACGTTTTAACTAGTGATTTTCAAGTGATCAATACAATTTCATATCATTTTTTCCCTGCGACCACTGTCACACATTAGAACAAGTTCGTCCGACCCAGTCGTGCACTTTATCTTAAAATCAATCAGCATAAGTTGCACAATATGTTATGCATGTAACACATTAATGGTTAGGAAATGGAGAATTGGGATCCGTGTGTAAACCCTCACAATCGCGAAATTTCTACTATTACAATTACTGGCGTCGGCGTTTTTATGAATATGTAAGCCCGTCATTATTGAATTTCAAGAATTAAAGTTTATAATCTAATCATTTTTAAAAATTCACCCATGAGCTGTGAAACAGCAACCTACTGAAAAAAAAATCGATCACTTTTCTGTTGAGATTACTCGCCCACCTAGTGTATGTAGCCCTTCTTAAAGAAATAGTGTGTATTTTCCATTAAGTGGCCCTTCGAACACATTTCGTTTATTTTGTGGTAGAGGTGAATTTCTGAATTTGTATTTGTGTTGCCCCTTCATTTTCAGAAGATGTGGTGGAATCCGACTCGGAACCACTCGAAAAAGAAGATGAACTATTTTCAGATTCGCTTTTTGCCATTGTTATTTTAAAAGAAACTTATGAATTTATTAAATCAATTTTTATCAAATTTTTTTTTCCAAAATAAAAATTACAATAATCGAAATTCAATACATTTATTTTGTGTGTTGTCTTCTTGTCATTAAAAACAAAAATTGTGTTGTCAACAAATAACAATATGAAATGTCAAAACAAACAAAACTCACCTCCTGGTTTTTTCTTTTTGTTTCACACGGACAATGAATGCAATACAAAAGAGACCACGAAAATCGCGGCTGGTGGAGGATGGAACGTAGGAAAGATTGCACTCTGTAGTATATACTCTTTGGATTGTGATTGGCGTGTGTGAGTGTGTCTATATACAATACACTAACACCATACAGATTTAGACGGGCCTTTTAATACATATTTTCTATCTACGATTACTGACGTTGAAATCGAAAATATTAAAATTCTGATTCAAATGCTTAAACATGTGTAAGGAACAGGGCAGCAATTTCTTGTTTGTTATAAATGGACGATGGTGCTGCGCTAGTGGGCCTGAACCCTGAACATGCATTGAAGCATTTATGGGACACGTTTTTCACCCCAGTGTGTTTTTATACGCACTTGCACTAGTTGCGCTCTAACGCACCCCAATTTCATATTTTTTTACAGGGCAGATTTGAATGCGTGCTTAATATTCATTGAGCTCGTATGTGTGTAGTGTAGGTATGAATTGATTAATAAGGAAGAAGAAGCCATGACTGGAGATACAATTATTGAGCATTGTATTTTGTTGGGTATAAAGAAAACTATTAAGTACTGAGTTCAGCTCTGAAGCCTTCCATGTTATCAACTTGAAAATTTGAGCTTTTTGAAATTTTACAGAAATGCCCTGGCATTGCTTGGTGTGAGCTGCGACATTCATCAATGAATTTAATCGAGTCAAAACCTGTGATGCGAATATTGAGGCAGTTTTACAGAGCAATAACACTTTACAATGGAGAAAAAGTAGTGCCAGGAGCGTCTGGAAGTCTTCTGAAGCTCTTCAGTGGCACCATATCTTCTTCTTTTCGTTTTTCGGAAGAATTTTTTTAATGCACTCGTAATCAGGGGGTTATTAATACCCTTATCATGGATTAACACAGTGCGAGCGTTTAGGAGAGAAGGAAAAATAAGAAAGGAAAGAATTGGTATACAGATTGCTGCCCAGGGTGGGGCTCGAACCCACAACTCTTAGTTAGTAACCAACCATTTCATCCACTAGGTGACTTTTCCCATTTCTGCAGTTGAAAGCAACACTAGAAATCCACCTGAAGCATTGAGCGGCAACTCAGTCTTTCCATCTCCGTCTTTTCGAAGCGCGATAACTCAGCTGTGTCCACCCTACGATTTCAAACTTTGAGACTCACCTTCCTTCAAAAACAGTTACCCTGCATATTTTTTTGATCTTACAAATTGCGTTTCACCTTGAGAATTTTATTCAAATCACTGCTTAGCTTTGTTATCGGTGGCCAATCTAGCGAAACTTTCTCTGCTTGATCTTATCATAAACTTTTGTTTGTCTAGTTCTTAGCTATTGTTCTTAGAATTTAACGACGAACTTAACGAACTGTTAAGAAAAGCTTGTTACGTACTAAAAATGTTGGCAGAACATTTTCTCGTTTCGAAGGCAAGTACGAGTAGCAAGCGTTTGCAGGTTGATACGAAGCTTTCATTTTTTAGAAGTTCAAGTCCATTTTCAGATAGTTTTATTTTATTTTTAAATATAGACAAATGTAAAACAATGAGTTTTACACGCAAAAAGAATATAATTACTTATGACTATATGTTTGACACAAGTCCTTTAAAAAGACCATCTAACTTTTCTGACTTGGGGATTATCCTTGACTCTAAACTAACGTTCAGTGACCACTATGATTTCATTATAAATAAAATGTACGACTGGGTCGCACGAACTTGCTCTTATGATAAGCAATTATTGCTTAGTGGCTGCATATATGGATTTAAAAAAAAATTTAAATAATTTCGAAAATTCTTTTATTTTTTAAATTAGTTAAAGAGTTTTCTAGGAAAAACAAAGTATGCAATAAAATTTCGAAGCTATACGTAAATCTAGGAAAAAAAAATATTGAAAATCGTTCGACCAGTTTTTTTTTAAAAAGGTTATTTTTGAAAAACTTTTCCAAAAAATATTTTGAAATTTATTTGGGTATGCAAATATATGGCAACCTGTAATTTACACTTGAAAAAATAATTTAAAAAAAATCAATATACCCGTTTCTAACATATTTCGAAAACCAAAAAAATTTTTGAAAAAATTATTAAAAATCAAAAAAAAAAGTTTTTCAAAAATTTGAAATGCCATATTAATAAAATTATAAATGACTTCCTGTGGCCAAAATTTTATTGAAATTGAATGTATAGTTTACGAGAAAATTTGATTTGAAAATGCTGGTTCTATGAGAGGTACCGTTATAAGACAAATTTTGAAAAATATTTTCCAACCAAAAGATAGATTGTCTTACAAAAATAGCATCTTGAAAGTTTTATCAAAATCGTTAGAGCCGTTTTTGAGAAAATCAATTTTTTTCTTCACGATTGTATGGCAGGTGCCGTTATTTTTGGGCCTAGAGCAAAAATAAATAAAATGCACTACTGGATCGCACGAACTTGCTCTAATGTGTGACAGTGGTCTAAGGGTTTGAGATTTTGATAAAAATAAATTTTTCAAAATTCTTAAATAAATACTTAAACTAATTTGAGCTGAAAAAAAAGTACGCCATTTTATTTCTTGGATAAATTTGAATTTATGAGAATAAATTTATAAAAATCTGTGGAGCGGTTTTTGAGAAAAAAAGTTTTTTTTGAAAAACTTTTTGAAAAAAATTTTTAAAAAAAATTAAAAAACGCCAGTTTATAGGTATTCAGCAAATACATTTATTTAAAATTTTTAGAAAAAAATTTAATAAGCAGTTTTCAAAATATTAATTTTTTAAATTTTTTTTTAAAAAATGCTTTTAAAAATACAAAAAAATATTTTTCAAAAATATTGGTATGCAATACAAATTGAGCTACCTACAGCTATATGTGTGTGAAATTTCGAAAAAATCGGTTGAGTTGTTTTCGAGTTAGTCGAAAGCAAAAAAAACGGTCCTATGGAAAGTACCGTTCTTAGCCATTTTTTAAAATTTTTTTTTCAGCCATATGATTGGTCGTACCTAAAAACCAACACTGATTTTTTTAAATCGAAATCGTTAGAGCCGTTTTTGAGAAAAATAAGCTTTAACGTAACGGTTGTATGGCAGGTACCGTTATTTTTTGAGCTAAAAAAAAAATTTCAATTTCCCCTCTGTACAATACCTAAAAAAGTCTATATACCAAGTTTGAAGCAATTCGGCCCACCCGTTTGGGCTGTAGGTCTCTATACATACAGACAGACAGACAGACATACAGACGGACAGAATTTTTAGACCATCTTTTTTCGTCTTCGCTATCATCGTAATGTCATGTTTGATTGTTATCTCAAAACTTTTTTTTTCGACGAATGCATAACTTGCCTTATAGTACCTATAATCGCAAGTAAAAATATGTTCCGAGGGACGGCCAAATAAATCCTTAATACCAAATTTGAAGCAAATCGGCCCATCCGTTCAGGCTCTAGAAGCGCGAACAGACAGACAGACAGACAGACAGACAGACGGACGGAATTTCCAGACCCACTTTTTTCGACTTCTCCATCATCGTAATGTCATGTGTGATTGTTATCTCGAAATTTTTTTTCTGCACGAATCCATAACTTGCCTTATAGTACCTATAATTGCAAGTAAAAAGGCCAATAAAATGTTGGGGTTCATTAAACGATTTTCCCGTGATTTCCAAGATCCCTACGTATTGAAACTTCTTTTTATATCCTTTGTTAGGCCTGTACTTGAATACGGTTGTGTTGTTTGGTCCCCTTACTATTCAATACATATCGATAGGCTCGAAGGTATTCAGAGAAGATTTATGCGTTTTTGCCTTCGTTTTCTTCCTTGGTCCCCCAGAGTAGCACTACCACCCTATGTTCAAAGACTTAAGCTTTTGAATCTTCCACTGCTTTCTAAACATAGAGAGTATTTACAGCTGTGTTATATAGTAAAATTGGTCAATGGTTCGATAGTTTCAGTTTTAGTCAAGCTAGCCTCAGAAGACAAATGCCTTTACGTTCAATAATTAGTAGAACAAATTATGGTTTGAATAGTTCTTTAAATCAATTGATTTCAGTATTTAATAGGTATTACTTTTTGATCTTTTCTGTGAATGATAACCTAAAGAGTATTAAATTTAAAAATAACTTTTTTAATACAAATTTGTAATTTGCTATAATGTATGTGTATGTATTTAAGCAAAAAAAAAAAAAAAAAAACGTTAGTCTTTAACGCATTAAATAAATAAATTTCACTTGTCTTCTTTCTCGCAATAGTCTTCTGTTGTTGGGTCCTAAGATAATCTTAAGACTTGCCGATTCCCAATTTTGTTGGAGCGATTGTTAAATTGGGTTGCGGGTGGCAATGGTACAGTGGATGTTGTGCTTGGTTGCTTAACCTGAGTTGTGAGTTCAAACCCAGCTTGGGCAGCAATTTTTATACATTCCCCCATATAATATCACCTAAAACCTCAATCCACTGTGCCACGTTTTCTTTCCTATTTTTCTATTCCTTCTCTCCTTGCGCGCACATGCTAAATCCTTATAAGGGTATCATAATACCTTGATTGCGATTGCATTATATACAAAAAAAAAGTGCCATTTGCCATTCACAAGTTTTTGATATGATATTGGCACATGATCGACCACTGCGAACTCCCTCTTGGTGCCTCGTGACCATTGGTTCTTCTCCAAGACTTTGTTCCCTGAATATGATAGATTTCATTTACTTCGGAGATATGGACAAAATTGTGATGCCACCCAAGTTATAAGAGTTCTTAAGATCACAATGCTTCAGTAGTTTGACATTAACTTCGTCTCACCGTTTTCTAGGAAAGGATTTCGTTTTCCCAAAGCCTTAATAAGTGTCAGGCCGTCAAGAGGCGGTTTCTTTCAAGGATCTGTCAAGCATGCATCAAGTCCAGATGCTTTGTTGTTTTTAATGTTAGGATCGCTTATTTCTGTACTTGCATCCTTATACGTTGCATCTTCTTGTGCTTCTTGTGCGCTTTTACACATTTCTTCCCATCACTCCCTCGTATCCGCCTCACACACCTCCACACGGTGCGGGTGGCAATGGTACAGTGGATGTAGTGCTTGGTTGCTCAACCTGAGAGCTGTGCGTTCAAACCCAGCCGAGGGCAGCAATTTTTATTAATTTCCCAAGTTTCAACTGGATGCCACCCGTGGAATTTCCATGAGATAATTATCACCTAAAATCTCAAACCACTGTACCACCTTTCTTTTCTATCTTTCTATTCCTTCTCTTTCCTCGCACATGTTAATTCATTATAAAGGTATTAATATCCCTTTGAGTGCGAGTGCATTATAAAAAAAAAAAAAAAACGCTACCTTTCTTTGAGTGCTCTGTGGCGTCGTCGTAGCTCTCAGGTGTCTTTGATATCTCTAATTTCTAGACTAGCTCGGTAGAGTTTCAGATGCAGCTACTATTTTGAACTTTGGTGTGCTATCTGTATTTTCTAAACGTTTCCGGTTAGAAGAAGAAAATCGCTACCTGCGTCCGCCCTAATCTTATTCTTCACATCGCAAAGAGATTTTTTTCGTTGTTGTTGGATAGTAAAATTGTTGATTTGATTAACTTTGTGACTTTGTGGTAAGTCTTCTTTAGAAAGTGTATACCACCAGAAGGCGAATTTTGGAGCTTTGCCTTGCAGTCATTGTCTTCACAACTGGCTTCAAAGATATAATTATGGTCTTTTTAAATTCCTTCAATAATATTTTGATCACGGAACCGTTACCCCGTGCACCTGGCGGTCCCATACCTCATACTAAAAAGGTTGAACATATCTTTAAATTGTGGGGAAAAAGTGAAAGCCTTTAAAGCGATAATTATTGTGATTGATTGAAAGAAAATGAGTGTGAAGAAATATAGTTGGTTAAATTAGTATTTTATAAACCGTAAATCAATGTATATTAAAATTAAATTTTATGAAGCTTTTGCTTGATGGTCCTTAAGCATTTTTAGTCTTGGAACTTGGAACTATGATTGTGCATTTTCACTTTGAAGTAATTTAAGTTATTATGAATTCCTTAATAGTTCAAGTTCCAATAATTGTCCACGGTCGTCATATTCGTAAGGAACGATGATGTTTTGGTAGCGGACATCACAACACATTGTGCTTCTGATTTGCTTATCCTCCATTTCAAACGTTTACGTTTTTTAGGGAAATGCAAACGCTGATAATCCATCATTGGAAACTTTTTAAGAACCGGCAGAAGGTAAAGTTTTCGAAACAATAGTATCACTGTCACTGGCAAATTGATGGTATTTTACACAAAGCAAATATTCACTCTTAACAACGTTTCCACGTATTTGGTTATTCGCAAAGAAGAATGGATTCTAAACTTTATGCCAGCTCGGCAGATTGCTGGTTGGTCATAGTATACATTTGGTACATCAGAGAGTTCGTTCAGTTTGCGTGTTGTTTTGTGGAATCATAACTCGACACCTAGGCAAGGCGTATGGTTCCTACGCAGGTGCTCTGCCAACCCATGATTTTTGACAGAAGGAGGGGAATGGGTTGGGAATGAGTCTAAACATTCCCCTGGAGTTAATCTCAAAAAGACTATCAATGTGATCAGATTCCAGACTTTATGCCACCTACGCACGTTGCTGGTTAGTTAGACAACGTTTGATGCGCCAGAGATATCGTTCGGTTCACAGGTCGGGTTAGTATCTATCCAAAACCTGCCATCTGTGCAGAGTCTAAGCTCCCAGAAGGTACCACTACCCACCTTTAGTTGTTTCGGATAAGATTTAGGATTGTTTTTTTTTTTTTTTTGAAGGAAGGGATAAGCTTGCACTAACCTAGAAAACGATTAAATCTGCTAATTCAATCCTAGCACAATATCATGTATCCGACAGGTGGCTTGCTGGTGTGGGTACACTGTGTCCGTCAAAGGGTTGGCTCAATAAGTGGTGTTCAATTTATGAATTATATATTAAAACCCGAGAGCATACCTCAAGTCCCACCAGATTTGCGTGGCTTTGAAATATTTGTCCCAATCTTTCTTTTTTTTTTATTATATGGGTAGACTCTTCTTCTAAATATCTTCGAGCAAGGCATAGAGTTCATAAAAAAGCTTTAGAAAAGATAGGGCATAGTACCTGCTACAAGTAGAATGGAATCACCTGTTTTACTTGAACACCGTTAAAATTTTTCTTGTTTGTTTTTATTTTATCTCTAATTTTAAGAGCATGCTCCTTTATATCGATATCGGATCATTCTGTTAACGATATCATTTTAATAATTGCTCTGCTCGGGATCACTTAACCCTTCAGCATATCTTTCCACTTTTTTTTAAAATATAGATACTCCTTTCATTGCCGCACTATATGAATGTTGAATTCTTTGCCCAACTCAATAACGTTGTGAAATCCTTATGAGGATGTAGGATGATTGAAAATCCTTTGGTGTACTCTAATTTCAAAAAAAATATTTGTTTTAGGAGCCTAGTTATATTTTTGTTAATCCTTTAAAGGTTTACCTAGCATCTTAAGCTTGTTTTTTTCACTGAAATCTGATGGTTTTAAGGAATAATTCAAAATTTATTTTTCCATTTCAGATTGGCACGAATTTAACCTGGAGTTACTTCTTCTCACCAACGATCATTTGGTATCTTTGGACCATTTACAGAAACCCGTAAGTCCGAACTTGTGCTAAATTACCGTTGCAAGACCGGAGTTATGGGAATCTGTCAATGCATGCAACCATTGCTGAATCACTTTGTTGACGATATGGAGCTGAATTGGCGTCCTAATTTATTCTAGCAAATTGAGGTAGTAGGTTGTATAGTAGTTTTAAATTAACATTCTATACAATTTGCTAACTTTCTTTGCTTGACTTGTTTTTAGCAGCGATTATGAAAGTGTTAGTGGAAAATTGTTTAGTGAAAAATTGTGGTTTTATGATAGTTAATTATGTTTGTCTGGCTGATTCCCTGAGACCCTAACTTGTGACTTTAACATCAGTTTCACAAGTTTTGATCTCCGGTATTGGCTTCAAACTTAAAATTTATTTGGTTTTTGTTTTGTTCGTGGTACATCAAATATTGTACAAATAAGTTCGTTAACTTGACAGGAAACCCAAATTAATAATAAATGCAAAATTTATTTCAGAAAATCACAAAATCCAATCGTTTGTTTTATTCAATACTAGCTTTATTGTACTTGCTTCAAATGGTGCTTTATAACAAATATTATAATACAAAACTTATTGATCTTATATTGTGTTTAAATTTTAATAAATATTATACAATATTTTTGGTTTTCCATCGGTCAAAATTATTAAGCCTACAAATATTGGAACCTCCAAATTGATACTGCGTATTCCTAAAGATTGGCCCTGTGTCTTATTAATAGTTATGGCAAGAGGAAGTCGTATCGGAATTTGAAGACGTTAACAATCGAAGGATACATTTGGTGGAATCATTGGAATCTTCGGAATCAAAACAAGTTCACTTTTTTATTTCCCTTTTAAAATTGTTGCTTCGATCACATTGTCCAACAACATTTTTACTAAAAGTCTGGTACCATTGCAAAGTCGAGGTTGATTAATATTGCTTAGCTTTATTATCGGCGCGCCAGCTTTCAATGGTAAATAATGTAACCCAGGTAACCAGGTAACCCAGGTAAATCAAAAGAATTCAAAAACTCAGTGGGATAATTCACGACATCATCTTGATTCACAGCTGTATCGGTTTGATTTGTATTCAAACAATTGAGTTGGTATTTTATTCAAAATGTCTTTATTGATATCATTAACGTCTTTATTTCTTCCAGATTAAATTGCTCGTTCACTCAACTAATCATGATTATTGAATTGTCGTGCTTTATTTGGGAACATACTTTCAATCAATTCTTCTTTTGATTGTCGGTCGAAAATCGGTTGGTAATGTTATCCGGTTGAGTTATCAACTTCCAATACCTGTTCGAAAATTCAGCTCCTGTTATCTCATTTTATAACTGTGTGATAGAGAAATAACAGGCAATGTTTATCAAAATCACCCGCTAAAATTATTACCGGAAATCCGTTGACTTTTAAAAAAATTGCTGCAACGTTATATCTAACGCTTCCAAAACCTTTTTGGCTATCGTACATTAATCCCAAACAGTTACACTACATTTCTGTAAAACTCTTGCCATGCCTGAGTTCTTAGAAATTTTGCATGTATGTAGGTATTTTAGTAGCATGCATGTTCAAGGTGGCTTTACATGGACCTAAGTACGCAGATTGGACGATATGTAGCGTAATACTGATAAAAAAAGATAAGAAAGCGTGAACACATTTATACTTCCCATAAACTTGCCATACATTTTTGAGAGCTGTTAGAGTCATAATATGTCTCTTTCGATTTAAAATTGTCTTGTAATTTTCATCGTTAATTGGAAAAATTAATGAAAAACGAAAAGCCTTGAGTCTTCTATAAGCTTCATTTATTTTAAAGAATCTGAAGAGCCTCGCCAAAAAAAGAAAAGGTCATTTTGGGTACCTAAATATATCCGTATCTTAAGCAAAGAAATGTGGATGGAGGCTTCGTCTGCATATTTGTTGGAATTTGTGCCAATTTGTAATGAATTTGTTTTATTTACATAAATTCATATACAAACTACGACTACATGCAACGACTCTTATAAATGTAAAAAAAATATTTATAAAATAAACCCAGCCTGATCCTATAGATATAAAGTCACACACAAAAGTGAAACTAGTTTTTTTATATAGAAGATAGATGATAACTATTCTTTGAATAGGAATAAAAATGATACTGTAATTCATCGTAACAACTATTTATTTCACATAATAAACGATCAAATTCATTATTTCGACGAAGAAGAACGTCACGCGGTTGATGTTGATCGCCGACAATAACAATCCCTACATCACTAATACTCGTAGATGAAGCATTGAATCGTCTGGCATGTTGACCTTCACTATACAATATCCAATTCATATATTTATTATATTTTATACACAAATTTATTACACCTGTCCAAAATAAATGCACAATCCACGATTTTCAAAGATACATTCATGATTCTTATATTTACAAATTGCTTTGCCGAATTGTTACCAAACTTCACAGAAACCTTAGTGTCTACTAAGAATACTCTACCAAAAGATTTCATACTAATTTGACAAAATGCATTTGTGGCAAATCGCTTTACCGAAATTTGACCAAACTTCACAGAAACCTTTGTAGGCATCTTCAATAGTCTTTAACAAAAGATTTCCTTCTTATTTGACAAAATGCACTAAAAATGCATTTGTTCAAAATCGATTTATCGGATTTAAAAATTTACTTTTTCTAAACCATCTACAAATGGTCACCCTTCATTAAAAAAATATTCCAAATATAAGGTTAGGTTAGGTTAGGTTAAGGTGGCTGTCAGACAATGACTGACACACATAGACCAGATACTAAGTCCATTGTAATACCACATATAAAGGTAAGGAAAACCAATTGGAACTTTTAATAAATCGATGGAGACAGTGTATGTCTGTCTGAGTTAGATCATTAATATCATTGAAGAAGAATTCTCCCAAATGCAACTTTCGCCTTTGTGAGAGAGCAGGGCAAGAACAAAGAAGATGCGTTATAGTCTCTTCTTCTTCTTCGTCTATGCAACTTCTGCAGAAGTCGTTCGAGAAGACTAATAGCATGAGCCTTAAAGGCTCACGCAAACCAAAGCGGCTGCGATGGCGGTGGCGATCACCAAACAGATGATTATGCAAACCATACAAATGGCACACACCTAAGCGATATGTGGGTTGTGAATACGATCCACTGCTGCGTTCAGCCACGCGATATTTGTTGAACGTTGCATGCACCATTTGCCCGCCATATCGCAGCTGGCATTCGTGATATATTTTAATTTATTGTTTGAAAGTATTGCAAGTCATTTTGAATTTTTAAAAACTAAAAATGTTTTTGAAAAATATAATGAGAAATATACAAGATACGCTTATGAAATTTTGTTTAATCTTTTCTTGTCTAAAAGTAGTAAAACTTCATCCATTTTGTGGGAATAATTAGATATTAAATATTATTAAACGATTTCAATTCAACTAACAATGATATTTTTCACAGCTTGGCCGCGACTGAAAATATCGCGTTGGTTTGAGCAGATTTTTGCCCGCCTCTTCATCGCGCGACCTGCTAGGTCGCCACCGCAGCCGCTTTGGTTTGCGCGAGCCTTAAGGAGCTAAGGTGAGATCTACCAAGAGATAACAAACATTTGGAACTTTTTGGATCTAGTTTTGGTCAGATCTGTTTTGTTGCCTGACAGATTTGTTTCGTTCATGGCATCGTGTTTTAGCATGAGTTTGCATGTAGCGATAGGTATACCAATATTCATCCTGTTGGGTGAAAGTTGTGCAGTAGTGCCATATCTGGCGAGTTCATCGGCCTTGCAGTTTCCTGGAATATCTATGTCCCGGCAGCCAAGAAAGGTGAATGCTTAACTGTTTTGCCATCTCCACGAGAGATGAGCGACAGTTGCGGGCTGTTGCTGAGTTCGTGGAAACCGCCTCGATTGATTTAAGGGCTGCTTGGCTGTCTGAGAAGATGCGGATATTCGACGTTGATATCATGTTTTCCTTGAGCCAGGATAAAACCTCTTTAATCGCCAGAAGTTCCGCTTGAAACACGCTACAATAGTTAGGGAGTCGGAATGAGAGACTAAGATCTAATCCTTCTGAGTACACACCACCCCCAACCCCATCTTCGGTTTTTGAACCATCAGTGTAGAAATGAATTAAATCATCTCGAGAAATTTCCTTCGTCCCAATCATACCACGATGGAATGGAGACTTAGAAGTTGTTTTCAAAAATTAGTTAGGTTATAAGATTTCCCATAGGAACCGTGCATTTTTTCGGAATAAAAATTGGCATGTCTTTTTATGACTTAGGAGTCCACTACCTACGCAAAAAATCAAGTCGATCCTTTGATCGCTGAAAAATTGAAACAAATCTATCTATAGCCGATGTGCTATTACAGACTATAATCTATCTCTGTGCCAAATTTCCAGATCCGTTCAGCCGCTCTGGCGTTATTGAGCAACAAACATCCAAACATCGAATTTTTCACATTTTTTAATATAAGTAGGATATATATATATATATAGGGGTACACACTTTATGATGTTTCCTTTATTTAAAAACATATATTATATTCCGTTCGATAATTAGATAGTACTAATGGCTTTCAAATTGCAGGATACATTAACAATTTTTAGCATGTTTTTATTTTGAATTTAAGGTGATTATAATGTTGTATAATGTTCAGTAAATCAAATTTGGTGACATACAACAACGCCACATATTGGGTCCAATTGTGTATGCAAACCATCCAGGAAATGATTCACATATACACTCAAATATTCATCCAAGTTTGTACAGCTTTTTTAAAATTTTGTGACATACTGACAGCGGCGCCACTTACCCGGTCCAATTGTATATGGAAACCATCCAGGAACTTATTAAAATAAATACACCAAATTTCATCCAAATTGGTGCAACCATTTACAAAATTTAGTGACATACCGACAGCAGCGCCACTTATAGGATCCGTTTTGCTTATAAACCATCCAGCAACTTATTTAAATAAACATAAAAAAATTCATTCAAATTGGCCCACCCGTTTTGGAGGAGAAGGATTTCTAACACGTACAGTAGAATTATAAATATAAAGATATATTGACTACAATATATTAATTATTTTGCCAAGAAATATAAAATGCACCTTTTTTGTTTCATTATGGAAGGAAAAAAGAAACTTTAGTGTTATCATAAGGCACTCATTTCCGTCGATATATTTTCAAGAACGCCATCTCTAAATTCAAACAATGCTATGACAGCCTTCTCTAAGGGTGTAAACGACTTCTGCTTATATGGACCACCACCTGTGCCCGAAATGTCTCTTTTATTTGCGGCCAGTTTTTTTTTAATGTAGCCCTTCTAGTCACTTCATATACCTAAAGAAGCTTACACACATTATATACATTATTCTAATTTAATTTTGAAGCAATGGTAATTATACCTTTTTCCAACCACTAGCATCTCTCTTTAGTGATCCTTAGTTGGTTAAGTCCGTTAACTCCTCCCAAAATGCAGCAAAAGTTATTCTGGCGACTTTTTGGTGTAGTCTTGTGCTTTATCCGGTTTTTCCTGCATTAAGTTCACCAAGAGCTTGTATTTTAGGTGTGTTGTTTTTTTCTAAAAAAAAGCTATTTAAAAATACAGTTTTTTTATTTCTTACATTTTTCAACACTTCTTTGACGTGTAAACAAATTCCGACAAGAATTTGTGTCGGAGGAAATCGTACTAAACTTTACTCAGCTGTCAAAAACCATGATACAAAATGTTCTTGATCGCACTGCAACGCAATTCACCGGTGTGCGTTGAAAATTTCGGAGAAATATTCCGAACAGCTGGTCGGAAGAATAACTCGAATCAGAAATTGCCGGAATCTCACAAAATGGGAAAATTTCCAGTTCCGACGGATACCTCCATAGAGCCTGAGGCACCAGAGGGCACCCTATTCAAACGATACATACTGTGATAGTACTTTAGATTTTATATAGGTAAAATGATAACATTAAATAGTTAAATGTAGTATAGAAGAAAACAGAAATTTATTATCTTTTTTAGCTTATACAAGTGTTTTTAAAATATTAAATACAACAATATTAGTATATCGGATCTCCAAATTTAGTTTCAGGCGAATAGAAAGAAGTTCATTAAAAGAAAACCAATTTGTTGGAACGACATTTCACAATTTCAGAAACTACTACTGCAAAAGCTCCTTTCCAAATCGGCCCATTTCACTCTTTTTTATCTGTTTGGGTTTACTTAGCATTTCTAACAGGGATAAATTCATTTTTAAATATAAACTAGCTGTCCCGACGGACTTCGTCGCGCTAAATATTTTATTAAATTTTAATAATAATAAAAAAATGAAACTATGATTGTATTCAATTTAAGGCTGCATGATGCACAATATTTTTTGTTTTCTGCTTCGGAGTGTAGGTAAATGAAAAGTAAGGATAGTGTCCGAACTCAAGAATATAATGATGGCCGATTGTGAAAAGCATTATATTTCGAGATTTAGGCAGCACACTTGAGTATGTGTATTATATATGCGTGTAAGGAAATCACATAACTTACTACACGTTGTTTACTTTCAAATACTTGACAAGTGGAAGTATCCAGAGGCATGTTGCGCCTGTATACCGCATCAGTAAGCAGAGATTTGCGTTGTATTGGACGAAGTCTGCTCTGCTTTATGAAATTCCTGTCCTGAATGAAACCACCACCAAAGATAGATAGCTTCTTCTTTTCTGCTGCCGTAAATTGTTTTTTTTTTTGCAGTTTTTTTGGTTTTGGTTTTGCCGCAAATTCCCCCAACATATTTTCGTCCAAATTTAAATTTGTTTCTATTAAGTTTCTTTTCCGCGTTGACAAATATCCAAATTTTGAAAGAATGTATTAAACATTGTTTCGCTTGCTAAACTTTGTGCAGACTTTTTGCTGAGTAGTTCTTTGCTGACAATTGGAGTTTAGCGACTTGAACTGAGTACTGCCTTTCTAAAAACCCTTGCTTGAGTTTATCTTTGGAGGAAATTTGTATGGAAGATACATTTTAGCGCGATATCAGTACTTGGGTTTTAGTGTTAAATAGTTTTTAATTTGTGTGATTTCAAGATTTTGATCGAAAAATCACATAGATTTTTTAAAAATAAGAAATGCTTTCAGATACAAATTACTATATGATTACCCAAGTTGCGTATTAAACCTTAATATTTAGTTTTAACCCCTTTTAACGGAGGTTAAACCGTATTGTAACCACAAATAAGGAGCGTGGCCAACCCTTTAAGTGTGCCTGTACCAGTTGTACAATGGTTCAGCACTGAACCTCGTTTCTAAATGTTTGACCCGTGGACATTGTATATAAAGTCTTTAGTAGTCTGGAGAGCGACTAAAAAATAATGCGGTTGTTGGGCTATTCATGTCGTTGGTAATTATCACATATTTTAACCTCTTTACCTATATTTTCTCCAAAAGGAGAAGTTTGGAGATATGGTCTGAAAAGTCTAAGGTGTCGCCACAGTCGATTCTTTCCTCTAAACTACCATAATTTTATGTACATTGTCCGTAGGTCAACTTACTTAATAATCGGAAATCGGTGGGTTAACACTTAAACACTCTTGAACAACCGTCTTAACATTAATTCTGCAAACACGAACTAAGGTAAATCATTTTAAAATTTTGATCCGAGGATGACCGTTTATTGTACAACTGGCCCTTAAAGTGTGAGTTTACACTTATAAGTAAACCCAGTTAGGCACTCATATTTTTGTTTGTCTACAGTCCGTTGTTAGGTTTTTATGATCAATTTTCAGTAGTCTCAAAAACAATTGATTTCTCCTGTTAGTATAGTGTGAGAACAAAAATAAAATATGTCTTAAACAAAACAAAGAACAGTTTTATCTCCAAGTTATGTAATGATATATTTCGAAGTGTAATTGCGATTTTATAATTCCAGTACAGTGTGCACTTTTGAATCTCGGAGAAATTGGTGTGGTGAATATAGTATGTTCATCATTTGTACAGATGTGTGCGTTTTTTACGCATACATGCTCACCTACTATGAACAGCAGCTTGTAGGCAAAAGCAAAAGAAGGTAGGTACAAGATTGGCCTCTTTATAGTATTTTTCACGGACCAATAAGATGCAATTTTCTTTTATAAATCAGAGAAACACACCTTTTCTTAAGACATAATCTAAAAGCCCATCTAAAATTTGGGTTCACAACACAAAATAAACATATTTTTGTTTTTGTTTATTTTTTTAGGAATAGAATATTGTTTTCATTTCTGCATCCAAAAAATAAATTTCGGTTTAGTACAATTAAAAATCCCTGATACAGACCCTGGACCAATAAGACACAGACCGCCAGCTCACTGTATTGTCTCTCTTTTTGCCTACAAGCTGAAAATCAGCTGATATGCCATTTATTTTGAGAGTGTGACGCTCTCCCTTGCTTTGCAACAAAATGCACAAATGTACAGGAGTACAGGTATTCACAGAAACGAAAAATTGTTTCGGTTGTGTTTCCGGCAAGAGGAGTACGAGTTGGCGGTCTGTATTGGTCTGTGGTATTTTCTCTACGTCCGTGACGTAGTGGCGCAGAACGAAAACAAATGTTAACGGGAAGGCGCTATCCATCATGTGTTTTGAATTTTCGCAAATGATTTTGTGGAACGAACCTAAAATGTCAATCTAAAACTGTCACATTTGACTTTTACTACAAGCAAGGTTATTTGTTTTCAATTAACATAACATAGGTCTTAGAATAAAGTTATAATGAAAGAGCCATTTAAACCGTAAGTTTGTTAATCACAAACATATTAAATCTGTGTGCGAATATTTAATGTTAAAGCTTTGCAATTGCTAAGTATATTACTCAATTGCAGCGATGCTAGTGGCGGCGGTGGTGGTATCCAAAGCAACTCTTCAGGTCATGCACGTCAAAATAGTCTCGAAGATATGAATTTAGACCAATTCCTTAAAACCACAAATTATGAGGATACAGTAAAGCAACTAGATATTTACTATGGCATTGGTTAGTAGTTTTTTGTTTGTTTTTAATATTTAATTTTGAAAATAAATCAATTATACTGTATATTAAGTTAAGCGCCAACTTTTGCGCTTTCAAAGTCCCATTACTGGCCTCTTTCCGGTCATGAGCACGGACCAGGAGGTTGGGAGCGTCAGAGATAGTATCTACTGTGCTGCAGCCGTATGGAGTCTCTATCAAGCATATCGCCGAATTGACGACGATCGCGGAAAGTCCTATGAATTAGGACAGTCTACAGTAAAGTGCATGAGAGGAATTCTTCAATGTTGGGTCAAACAAGCTCATAGAGTTGAACTCTTCAAGCAGCGGCAATCGAATCAGCATGCCTTGCATAGTAAATTCCATCTTCACACTGGAGAGGAAATCTATTCGGATGATTTGTACAATCATCTCCAAATCGATGTAGTTTCTCTTTACCTAATTTTCCTGGTTCAGATGATAACTTCTGGACTGCAGATTATATACACTCAAGTTGGTTTGAAATTTTTATTTCTAGAGTAAAAAAGTGACATAATCTATTTTCAGGATGAAGTAGCTTTTATTCAAAATCTTGTCTACTATGTGGAGCGGGCTTATCGTACGCCGGATTTCGGGATGTGGGAACGTGGATCTAAATACAACAATGCCACCCCTGAAATTCATGCTTCTTCTATTGGTAATCTAGAATTGTTTTTTGTTTTACGATTTTTTTTTAAATATAAATATTAAATGTTTTTTTTAGGAATGGCAAAATCTGCTCTTGAAGCAATTAATGGGTGCAATCTTTTTGGTGAGAAGGGTGCATCGTGGAGTGTCGTTTACGTCGATATTGATGCTCACAACAGAAATAGGAGTATTTTTGAAACCATGCTACCGAGAGAATCCAGTTCGAAGGTGATATACACATATAAAATTTATTTTCTGGGGTCAGAATTTTAAAAAAATATCGAAGGTCATACAACAAAAAACGTATTACCTTCTTTTGAATATTTTGAGTTTATCTTTAGAAAAGCAAATCATGAACACCGTTAGTGCTTTCTAAAAAGTTGTTAGGTACAGATAAGTTAAATTGTTAAATTAAAGTCAATTTTAAATGTTTTAAGTTACTCAAACGGGAACCTACTTTTCCAATATTTTGAGTTTAACTTTGGTAAAGCACATCAGACATCAATAATACTAATAGCGCTTTCTTAGAAGTTTTTTTTTTTGTCCACTTTAGGTACAGCTAAGGTGAATTGTTAAATTAAGGTGAATTTATAATGCTTTAAGTCCTCCCAAACGGGAACACCCTGACAAGCCTATTTTGGTACTTGATAAAAAGCCAAGCTTTTTAATACATACATTGTCGTTTTTAAGTTAATTTATAATTGCTGTATGAAAATTTGCCTTGATAAACTCGCCCTAACGAGCAATTTTTGTTTAACTTGGGGTCATCCTGAAGCAGATCTACGTATTAGCATAAGCATTTCGTGTGGACTCGCAAAAAATCATGACATTACAACGATAAGAAGCCAAAAACGCGTTCGTCGTTCGGTCTGTGATTGTAGGCATTCTTACATTGAATATATAGATTAAACGGCTCTACGATGTTTAAATAAATTTAATATGAAGTAGTTTAAAGACCAACTGTTGTCAAGTTGCTTTATTATTACGTTTAAGCCCGGCTCGAACTTGTATCTTCAAAGTTACGGTTACGTTACAAAAATGATTTACGATTTTGATTAAACTTGTATAAAGTTCAACAAATGTAAAGAATTTTTGATAAGTCCATGTTTTTAGTTTTGATCTCAAATAAAAACAATCTGCATCAGCTGGCAAAAACCTTTAAAAATGGTTTAAACTGGGTGAATGTTGTGTATTTATGTTTCTTTTAGATTTTTAACTACAATATTTCATTGCAACTTTGTAATTAAAAGAAAAAATAATTTAAATTTAGCAAAATTTTGAGTTAAATTTGTATGAGTATATTTTGCGCAGAATGTGTTCTAAATAATAGAAGACGAGAATATCACATTAATATGTTTCTTAAATTATGACTATGTATATTGCTAACATTTTGCGGGTGGCAATGGTACAGTAGATGAAGTGCTTGGTTGCTAACCTAAGAGTTGTGGGTTCCAGCCCCAGCCTGGGCAGCAACTTTTCAATATTCCCCCAGCTTCAACTGGACGGCACTCGTGGGATTTTCATGAGATAAATATCACCTATTTCTCAATCCATTCTACCAACAAAAAAATCTTTTCTATCTTTCTATTCCTTTTAACTATTGCCGTGCAGTTCGCATTCAAAAGACCTTGGGTCTTACCATATAGTTAAAATTATTATTATTACATACCAAGATATATTATTAGAACGAAATTCTTACAGGCTGTAGTCGGGGTAATAGTAAGATATACTGCAATAACAATGTACTTTTTTAAGTAATTGTGATTGGATCCCATGGGATGAACGAACCTGTATAAGGTTTTGATTATCTATAATATATACAAATTTCAAGAGTTATCTTGCTATATTGGAAAGTTAAATGACCGAAAGGAACATGTCTTTGATACAGCTAGAAGGCCTGGTAGCTATAAGCTTTTTAGTATTGTCTTGTACATTTATGTATAGTTTAATAAATAATAATAATAATAATAGCAATAATAGTAATAATAATAATAATAATAGTAATAATAATAATAATAATAGTAATAATAATAATAATAATAGTAATAATAATAATAATAATAATAATAATGTCTACAATACTGTTATGCAAGATGTGAGCAATGAGAGTGACGGTTTATATTCTTTGGACGCACCAGGAGGTACGGGGAAAACATTTTTGTTCTCATTGATGTTGGCATCCATACGATCTGAGAGTAAAATAGCGTTGGAATTGCAGCTACCTTATTAGATGACGGTCGTACAGCGCACTCTGCACTTAAGTTGCCTTTAAACATGCAGGTTGACGAAGCGGCAGACAAAAGTCCCTTGAAGCTTTAGATCGAACTCTGAAAGATTTACGAGAAAGCCAAGTTATATTTGGCGACGCCATGACATTATTGGCGGGTGACTTCAGGCAAACTTTTCCGGTCATACCCCGTTCGACTACTGCGGATGAACTCAATGCCTGCCTTTAATGTTCACCTTTGTGGTGCTATGAAAACACTAACACTTACTAAAAATGTCCCTGTACTTTTACAAAACGATCCATCTGCCGCCTATTGTATATTTGAAATGGGAAAATGCCCGTTGATAGTTTAAATGGCCAAATAACACTTCCAACCAATTTCTTTTGTATAAGAAATTTATAGAAAGAATTTGTTCAAAGTGTGTTTACAAGTATTTTAGAGGAAATAGATGGACAGTTTTTTGTCTACAAATCAGTTGACACAATTATAAGTGAGGATGACGTAATGAATTACTCTACGGAATTTTTGAATTTGCTTGATTTATCGGGACCTCCACCTCATTATTTAGCGCTATGAATAGGAGCCCCGATTATAATGATGCGAAGATTAATCAACCAAAGCTTTGCAATGGAACGAGATTTGCTGTAAAAAATTAATGAATAATCTAATTGAAGCTACGGTTCTGAGTTTCAAATATAAAATGGAAGACGTTTTAATCCCCAGGATTCGCCTTGCTTTTGATATCGCAATAAATAAAGCCCAAGGTCAGCCTGTGAAAATTTGATGTACTATCCGAAGTTTTCTCAGGGTCAACTGTATGTTGGGTGTTCTAGATAGTAAAACACACTCAATAAAAGAAGAATTGCTTCTTTTCAACGATAAACAGAAAATGCTTCTTTATTAAAAATAAAGGATTATCGAAACATAAAATATTTATACAAAGATTTGAAGTTGCATGTGCATGAGATAAGGGTATTACGGTGTACGGTAAATCATATACTTAAGTTTTACAATAGACAGTTTAGAGTATATATAGATTATTTAGATCATACAATACATAGGTACGATACTACAATACAGTTAAGCCTAAATGAGAGTAGCATATTATGTAGACGCAGATTATAAGAAAACATTAAAATAGAATGTAAGATATTTTAAAAATGCAATTTATTTAAAATTTTGTTGCTGCTCCCTTCAAATTTTGCATTTCTCAAGTCTGACGAAGTTAAAGAATTGTAAGCCTTTTTTAACTAAACTACATTTTTGATAGAGGGGACATCCCATTGGGAAACATGATTATAAATAACAATGTTCCTAATACAGAACCTTGAGGAAATAAATTAAATACTTGGAGTCTGTAGAATGCGTTGTTCTATACACTTATTTGTTTACTATGTAAAACTTAGAAGGGCAGATCTTGTAAATTTTGTTTGTGTTTTCCTACTATCGACAAAGCAAGTATGTACATGTGTCCCAGTTTTGCATTTTGTTTATAATGCGCACTAATGCCCCTATCATAAATAAACACAGTTCAGGAGAGTTAAATAAAGATGAAAAAGAGATACACATTGCGCCTATAAATTGTTCGAAAAAAGTCTCAAGAGTTAAAATGATAAGCATTCTTAGTGGAGAGAGTCTTACAGGGAAATTGTTCGAGGGCATGGTTTCAGGGTATAAATGTACGAAACTGTAAGATATTTGTTATTAATTTAAGGGAAATAACCATCACCTTCTGTCTCATTATTTTGGATTGTAGATTTACTCAAGGGATGTATTTTTATTTTTTGTCAAGCACTAGTAATTCCGCCTTGTCTTCAAAGTCAGTATGTTTCGAATCTAGAATACAATATAGTAATTTTTATTAATTTATCTTATCTTAAATATAAACACATACATACATTATATAACATTATTAATTTTAATTTCAGGGCGTCGATGCATCTCTTCTTTTAACACTTTCCTTCCCTGCTTTTGGATCACACGAAGAAAGTCTTGTAGACCAGACCAAATTAAACGTCATCAAAAGATTACGATGCAAAAAAGGCTTCAAGCGCTTTAGCCGAGATGGATATTTAAGCAAAATTGAAGATAAAACAAGAAGGTGTGTATTGAAGGTCAACAATCAAAGCACAACGTCATGTCTGTATATGTTATTTTGTTTAAGATATTATAACAATGGAGAAATCAAAGATTTCGAAGGATACGAATGCGAGTGGCCACTTTTTTTTATTGTCATGATCATCGATGGAGTTTTTAAAAATAATCCCGAACAAATCGAAGAATATCAAAATGATTTAAGACGCTGCATGCACACAGACGAACACGGTGATCCTTTTGTTACAATGTTTTATGCTCCAGATGGAGAAGGATCATATCTTCGTGCTCCTTCGCAGTCTTTATTTCTTTGGGGACAATCTATGTTCATTATTGCTCAACTTCTAACTGGAGGACTTCTGCATATAAATGAACTTGATCCTATTCGCCGCTATTTGCCAAGTTACAATCGACCGCGACGAGGTGGACGTTACTCAGCTTTCCAGGTAAGTTTTACGAATGAATTTATTCAAGACTTAAAATCATACGCATACAAAAAAGAATCCTATAGAATCGACTCAGTTGAACAAACACAAAAATTATTAAAATTATTAACACTCTTCTAAATATTGGCTATTTAATTCGAGTAATCTGAAATTCCATTTCAAAATTGTGTCATCCACTTATCCTCTTCTCTCCACCTTCTACACCTTTACCAGGGAAAAGCTGATGATGGCCACAACGTAAGTTTTAAAATTCTAATAATTTCTCTCTTTTATTTTTCATTTTCCTTTCTCACTCTTGACTCCTCCCTTTGATATTGTATATACTTCAATAATATAAATTTCATAAATTCACACAAGCACATTATTGCATTTTAGTTTATGTGCAGCATATGAGTATTTTACCCGTTTGTATTTGAATGTAGTTAAAAAAAAACTTCTCCACATTATTTGTACTGCTTGTAAAACTGTTTCTTTTACTAGTCTAAAGCTTCACTACTGAAATATTAAAACAGAAGATATTGAATCAAATAAAATATAATCGCTTCTATGTGACACAGTTTACGAAATCGTTAGTGTAGAGTATTTAAACCAACAAAACACAAGCATTTAAAAAAAAAACTCCAGTCCACGTTTCTGAGATTTTCAATTCTTTGATATATTTTCGTAATAAATCTCAACGGGTTGCTAAGAATTTATTAAAGTGAAAAAGATTAAGGTTTTTCCCTTTTGCTGACAAATCGTATTCAGTTTGATTTCCGTATTCTGAAAGCGACCAAAGAAATGTCTTGAGATCTCAAGAAATGTGAACTGGACAAGTATAACTTACAACAAATTAATTCTGTGGTTTATTTTGCTTGAAGTACAAAACAAACAAATTTTGAAAGCAGAAAAAGGAAGAATGATCTAGTTTTTTTTTCTTTATTTAGACAATGTGGTGCATATAATCCTTAAATATATCAACATTCATACGTGTTTCTGAATTTTTGAATCACACTTATAAACGTAACATCTCTGTCGCTATCAGTCGGTATAGTGCTTTTAATCATATCCGAATCTCCAAACTATCCGTATATCCGAAAATAAAATTATGAGACAGCTGAGATCGGAGTAGATCCGGATAGTTTCGGATATCCGGATGTTCGGATAGTTTCTGATATCCGGATCTCCGGATAGTTTCGGATATCTATAAAAATAGTTAAGGGTCTGGATTCTGAATGAATTTAAAGCTACAGATCTTTTAAATATTTTCCAATCATCTTCATTTAGTTCTCTCACGAAAAAAACTGTAGGATCCGAATTAAATAATAAATAAAATGTGTATGTTAGTGTGCCATTGGAATTTTTAAATAAAGTTTTTGACTGAAACAATAATTTATAGAAAGTAGAAATCTGTATTTTTGTTTAAAAATTAATTTAAAAAATCAATCGACGCAATTTCAAAATTGTTCAGAAAAAGAAAAAAAAAATATTATATTTTTGTCTAGTTCAAAAAACTTTATGGACATTTTGAAACGCAATATGAATGAATCATACTATCGAAATCCGTTGGGTGGCTTTGTAAATAAAAAATGTTCTAGTTTTCAAGCTATGTATGTAATATAGAATGCAATTTTGAAAAACACCACTTTTGGCCATCTTTCCTAAAGCACTATAAGTACGAAGTTTGAAGAAAATCAAAGAAACCGCTTAGGCTATAATAGAATGATAGCAACCGACCGAGAGAATTTCCTCACCAATTTTTTCGTTAACTATCGTAGTGTCACGAGAAAAAAAAACCAGAATAATATAGAAAAATAGAAATATTAACTATAATATTTCATGTATTTTTTCTTTGCTAGACGTGGCAACTAACGCTGGGTACTGAACAGTATGAACAGTCAAATTCTACAGGATGACCGATATTAGGTCCACCAAAAAGCTAGAGCGAGTATGTTGGGTAAAGATAAATAAACAAAAAAAAGTCGTATGGGAGTATTCAAACTTTAATGCTCTTAAATTAATTGTCAATAAAAAACAGAAAATCGCATAGTTGTTAGTTCTTGAGAAATAAAAAAAAAATTAAAAGTACTTTTTCCAAGAAAAGCATTTTTTTTGGTTTTCCCAAGTAAAAAAAAATAATAAATAAAGGTCTCCAATTTTATTTTAATACTTTGCAGTTTTGCTTTTGAGCTATAGCCTATACAAATAATCGTTTGTTATCAAAAATTGCCCCTTTTAACTCCTCATATACGCATTGTTTATAACTGGTCCAAAAGGTCGACCCCAAATACACGTTCAAGTACACATCTCTTAGTCCTCATATAATGTATATTTAAGTACATTGCTCCTCCAGTTTCAAGTCTCTTTTCGATTATTTAAACTATTCGGATATTTACAAATATCCTGATATCCGGATATCCGAAACTATCCGAATATCTGAACTATCCGGATATCGGTCCGATATTTACTACTCGGATAAGTCGGATATCGGATCCTGAATTCAGATATATTTCGGGTATCCATATCCGGATACATAAATTGATAAACCCTTATCGAATGGACTGTCGTTCACGGTACAAGAACAAGCCATACCTATTTATGTCAAAATGATTATTTTAAGCTTTCGAAATTTTACAATCACGGCTCCTGCCGTCTCTATTCCACACTCAACTTTAACTGGACGCCGCGCCGCCCGTGATATTTTCGTCAGATAAATATCACCAGATTCTAATTCATTGTACCAACAAACAAATTTTCCTGTCTTTATATTCCTTCTAACTAATAGAGTACTATTTGCAGTCAAAAGACCTTGGGTCTTACAGGCATATAATTAAAATTAAAAAAAAAAAGTAGTCAGACTCCTTCTCCCATAAGCACAAATCATGAATCGAACACAAATCTTCTCGCTCGAATACTTTAAGGGACTTTTCATCCGATTGAGAGAGGGTAAAGACTGCAAACATTAAAGATGAGAATAGTTTTTAAACAATTTGCTCTTATTTCAAAAGGTATTTAGCTTTAAGGTTGGTTAAAGTACGAGAAATGCAATGTGTTAATAATTTTGCCAGTGACTGTATATATTAATTTTCGTGTGCAAATGTTGTATGCATAAGACCTAAGACAGTTTGTTTTACACTGAAATTAATTTAGGCCTACACTACATGATTTAACTTAGTTCCGTCAGAGTTGAGTTTTGTGTGTGTATTTTTTTACTTTAGAATGGTGAGTGATTTTTGATTCGTTTATTTCAATGTCCGTGGGCTAAGAAAAAATGTCTGCTGTGTGCGCCTATACTGTACAATACAGGCAAGCCAGAGTTTAAGATCTTGATACACACAAATCCGCTGACTCGAATGAAGTGTTTTTCATTGCTGGCAAAACCATTGCGTAAGCTTTTCCATCCCTCCTATCGTTCAAGAATCTTTCTTAGTAGATGGAAACAGCATTTGTTCTCGGCATTCGCTTTCGGACGTGTTATTATAACAATACCGTACCATAAGCTCATTAAACTCTGATTTAAACAGCATTGTGAATGGGGTATTATTGACATTACCAAAACTTTCGGCATTACTGCATGCGAATAGACCTAACCAATGAATATTCTATATGTGACATGTGAGTTATATTTGTATTTGTGCTTCTTGAGTTTATTTTGACTTCAAATCCAGAAGCAAAATTCTCATCTCAGAATCGTCAGAAGTGTCATTTGCTTACCAACGGAACGGTTTCAGAAGACTTGCGGATGCTTCTGGATGCATCTTTTCCTCCAACGGAAAGTGCTATAAGCCAATTTGCAGTTAGTTTGCAAGTTGGGTTTGTGGTCCATGAGGCTAGTTTTCTTTAAAATTCATTTATTTAGTAGTTAATTAAATTAAAAAAAAAATTAACTTATTTATTAGAGTCTTTTTAATTGAAAAAGGCACAGAATTATAATATAATAAAAAGCTTTGAGTTTATTTAAGATTAATAAAAGTAAGTTGAATGAAATCCGAATGAAGAAATAATTAAGGAATTATTTTGTTTTTACTTTTTTACAGCTGAAAATATTTTGAAAGAGCGTACACGGTTGGTAGTAGATCTACCAATCTCTTACAATTTATTGGTAGACAATAAATTGTAATTTGTAAGAGATTGGTAAATTTTCTACCAACCGTGTACACAGGCAATTAATTGTTAGGTCATTGGTAGATAATTGTCAGGTCTTACAATATTGTAAGATCTACCAATCGTGTACACTTAGCTTAAATCTGCATTGTGCTCCAATGTTAACTTACTATCTTTCGCAGTTTTGAAGTAAGAAGATGAAAGTTTTGTGTATGTAGTAGGGTGTGGTTCAAGAAATGTTGAGATACAACTACAATCGTCAAAAGATTAGAAAACTGTACTAAAATCGACAGAACATTTATATGTATAGGTCTATCAAGTCAAATCAAAAACTATAACTTTTAACATAACTCCTTAATGACTGAATTTTATTCTATTCAACTCTGCTTTCAATGTTTGTTTAGTTTGCCGTAAGCAAAAATCTTTTATGAATACCAAATTTAACTAACGATACAAATAATTTGAAAAATAATACACCTTGTTCTAAAATTTCAAGAAATAGTAATTACTCAGTTTTTTTTTATTTGACAGGCAAAGCCCGGCATTGTAAGTACCTTCACTTAAAAACATGCATTGCCCCTTTCAGTTTGTCGTTGTTGTTTTTTTTTTTTTTTGTTTTTTTATTGTTTGCTTATGTTTGTCACTAACTTAACGTATACATATTTAATTGCATATTGTTGAAATTATAAGTTGCAGAGCCGTTTTGACTATACATATATCAATTTGAAAAATAAAATGAGTTTGTTCATTTTGTTAAAATTATTTATCATTGTTATGCTTACCCATTTTATATTAACTGAACATTTTGTTGGTTCACACACATTACTCACGTACAAATTTTATTTATCGAATTTTCATTTTGAAAATTATGCGGTTAAGATGCTTCTTAACAACAACTTGAAGAGAATGTAAGAAATTCTTTGAGGCTTGACTTTTTTCGGACAATTTTAGAATTTTCATATTGTGCATTTCATTCAGTTCAAAATTGAGCGGAAAGCATTCTTCTACTTTTTCGCTGGGTATGCATCTAATCGAAGCTAGTATCTGATACTCAGCAACTCCGGTCCTGAAAATTGGTACGACATCGGTTTTGATATTAAACAAAGGATCATTCCCATCAATTTGTTTATAGAGGCGAAAAATGGTTTAACAATTAGCTCTACGGTGACATGGATCGAGCCAGAAGAATACTTGGACATATAGGTTGAATGGAGAGAGAAAAACAACGGTGGCACGATGAAACAAAAGACGACCTTAAAAAAATTGGTTCACGAACCTGGAAGCAGTTAACACAAAATGAAACTAGCTGAAGACTTAACATAAACATTTCAGTGTCTTGAATTTTCATTTCATAACCAATATCTGTAACACCTGCTTTTCAATTATAAGAGAGTTTGAAGTAGAGGCCGGGGTTATAGAAAACAGTTTTCTTTCATTGTGGCTGCTTGTTTGTTTGGTATCTCGAATACGAGAGTTCCTGTGAAATTCTCAGGACTTTGGAGACTTCCAACCAAAAACGCTATAAACGGCACGTTTGCCAAGTTATATTCTAAAGCAGTTCTATCGTTTTGGCAACCTTTGATTTGTGTTAACCTTTGCATGTATCAGTGATTCTCGAAATGATGTTGACCTCAAAATGTTGCTCTGGCGAAGGAGACAACGATGGAAGAATGGACCAAGGCAATTTAAAATTCTTTGATATATAAGGTTTTTAGTCGGTTATTAACAAAACAAATGTGGAATGTAAAATTCAAAAATTCAATGCTTTCGTCTTTTAAGCAGAACAATTGCGTCAAAGATACCGAACAGTTTTGTGATTACATTTATGTGTATTTTAAAATGCTACGAATGCTAAAGATTTGTTCAACGATGCAAGAAATATGTTTCCCAAAATTTTGTATTATTCTTGTATCTGGACAAATGCTTCTTTTCGTCATTGTGTCTCCTGAATAGAAAAGATCGACAGATTAAAGAACCATAACGGAAGCCACTTAATTATCTTCGGAATGTATCTACTTTTATCGTTACTTTTGTAAACAATGATCATGCCAGTTGCATCTTTCCTTGAATGCTTAGTTCCACCAGCCGCATTTAGACTAGTGTTGTAGTCTTTCGCGTTTGTTAAGCTCATCATTGCTGGTGATGCTGGTACATTTGGTTCATTTTATTAAAGAATTTGGTTAACGTTATCAGGTTTTCTTTCGAGTATCTTATAATTTTGAAATTCATAGCAAAAGAGAGAGAATTCAAAATTGTTTTCTTTTATTTTTTCAGATGTTCTTATTTGATTGCAAAATACCCCGGGACAACCGGGGATGCATCTGTATAATGTTGTTGCCAAGCAACATTCTACTTAATAGACGCTTTTTGATAACCAGTCCTTCTTAAGGCGTATATTTTGAAATCAAAAGTATATTTTTCACATTTAATTAAGTTTCATGATTTGAAAAGTATGTTTATTTTAAAACTGTGCATGATTCTTTTAATTCAAGTTTATTTCTACGATCACTGTACGTTTTTCTTCGTTTTTTTTTTCTTGAGAATTTTCAATTTGGATTGGATTTGTGTTTATTTTATATATTAACGTTTTTTTTTATTTATTTAACAAACATTTCAAAATTATTTCTGCATACCTAACACAATCTTGTAATATTTTCAGGGAACAGCAACCGATTTAGTTGTTCAAATCGTACTTATTGCGGAATCAATGCGTTTGCAAGCCATGATGGGAACCTATGGCATTCAAACTCAGACACCTCACGAGGTGAGCTTTTTTTTTTAATAAATCAGTTTAGTTATTGAATTAAAAAATACCACACAACAAACAGGTAGAACCAGTTCAAATTTGGTCATCGACAGAGTTAATTAAAGTCTATCAACATCTTGGAGTTAATAATAAAGTCGGATTGACTGGTCGTCCACCACGCCCCGTCGGTTCATTGGGAACCAGCAAAGTATACCGAATCTGTGGCATGAGTGTTCTTTGTTATCCCCTAATTTTTGAAGTGTCTGACTTTTACTTGTATCGAGACATGGCACTACTGATAGATGACATCAAGACAGAACTTCAATTTGTTGGCAAATATTGGCGTTTGTCAGGGCGTCCAACAGTTTGTTTGTTGATACGCGAAGAACACATGCGCGATCCACAGTTTAAAGAAATGTTGGATTTGCTTGCTATGTTGAAAAAAGGATACTGCGATGGTATGAAAGTTCGCATAGGTCGGTTACAAAATTTAATCAGCAGTTCCTGCATAGGTATAAAATTATTATTTAACTTTTTTATATTAAGTGGAATTGATTATTTTTTGTTTTCTTTGTAGAGCACTTGGATTTTATGAACCAGAGTGATTTGTCTGACAATGAAAACGCCTTTGCCCAAATAAATCATGAATATATTGGATATCAAAGCTTAACAGATGTTCCCAAAGCTCTTAGCTATGTCGAAGAAAAGATGTCATGTGAGGTAAGAAGCAAATATCAAACCTTTAAAAAGTAAGCAACCAGGGACTTTTGTCAAACCGAGAATTGCATTACAAATTCGTGTACTTAACCAAACGTCGAAAGTTAGGGTCGAGATCAAACTGATGGTTTCCCAGGGATATTTCCATCCCACATCATAGTTCGTTATTCTGAATTCTATCCAAGAAACATAGGTTACAAGAATACCTCGTATGCATTTTATGTTTTCCAAACAGCTCCTTTGTTGTACTTTCGTCAGCAAAGCAATTTGGTAAATTAGGAATTCTAGACGAGAGATCAATAATAAAGACAAGGAAAAGAGTCGAAGAATAAACGGAGTCTTTGATCGCACTAGCATCAAAGGTCAAGCTAACATAGAATGTACAAAGGACCAAAATCTCGCAAAAAAAAAAAGTTTGGCAATGGTACAGTGGATGTAATGCTTGATTGCTAACCTTAAGTTGTGAGTTCTGGCCCCAGCTTCAACTGGAGGGACGCTACCCGTAGGATTTTCTTGAGAAAAATATCACCTAATTATCATGCCATTGTACCAAATAAAAAATTCTTTCCTATCTTCCTTTTCCTTCTAACTAATGCCGTGCAGCTTACATTCAAAAACCTTCGGGTGTTACAGGCAAATCCATACTTAAAATTAATAAAATAAAATAAAATACCATACATACGATTCAAAAAATTTTAAGGGAAATTGATTTTTATTGGCAGTACCAAGTTTTCAATTTGTTCCTTTTTTCGAGCGTTTTCTTTTATCAGAAGTTTTACCAATGCGTTCGTTTCAAGTCGGTACTCAGACACACTTTTTAATTTCATCACTTTTTGTTATTAAGCTCAATTAAAAAAAAAACTATATGGTTCGATAGCCTAAAATTCACTTTGCTTTGCTCTATCATGTTGGAATAACAAATCTGGAATGCTCTCTACCACGTTATAAAATATGTTCCAATAATTGTTCCTGGGGCTATTCAACACTATACTGTGATTTAAAAAATTTTATAAAAAGAAAGAAAGAACAAAAGTGGTCTTTCCATCATAAGTCCATAAAGTTTTTGAAATCTTTTCCGAAAAAGAAAACAAAAATTATGCGCCAACCATGTCCATTTTATAGATGTCTAGGGTATTTTAAACCACATCATCATGGTTTAACTCACCATGCCACAAATATGTACATTACTGCGTCTTAAAATCGTACTTTACTGTCTTATAACACAGACAGCCTTAAGCTGCCTAGCTGTATGAAACAAAATTCAAAATAATGTTAGACTTTATTTTAACATAAATATTGCGCTTGTTAGCCATTCCAATGTATTTTTTCATTTCTAACCAAAGGAGTTCATGCACAAACCAACTAACGAAATAATCGAAGCTCTTCGCAGAACTGATTCTATTTATGCATTGTGTCAACTTTGGGGTTACCTTCTGAATCGTGAAGGTCCACATTTCGAAGTAAATGGACTAAGTGTTAACCAAGCCTTTACACAACTTTATCATCGTGCCGGTTCCTTGCGATATTGGAGAGCAGTACGCTATTGTAGTTCTCTTTTACATCATATTGTTGACTCCATAAGTCCATTCATTACTACTGTCTTGGTAAATGGCAAAGAACTTACTGTGGGTGTTATTGGCCAAAAGGAAACTGTCTTTGACAAACCTATGACACCGGCTGAAATACAAAATGTCATGTACACCAGCGTTCAGCCGTACAATGTTATACAAGCTGTTTTGCAACAAGAAGTTGTGTTATACTGTGGCCGCTTAATTGCCACGAATCCTAACATGTTTAGAGGAATTTTAAAGGTAATTTTAAAGTTTTTTTCTTTTTTTTACTTAATATACATCATTTTGTTGTGTAATATAGATAAGAGTTGGCTGGGTTCTTGAAGCCATAAGTATTTATTTACGAATTTCTGGCCAGAAAACATGCGACTTAGATAATTTATCTCCTTACCAAGTTCGAATTTTACTTCAAAAGGTATTGACTGTTAGCGAATGGGCTGCTGAAGAGAAGTATGTTTATTTAAAATTATTTTTGCTCTTAAGTTAAATAAAATTTGTATCCTAGACTGACCACATTAGAAAGACGTCAACTCGAAGGTTCTCTTTGCCGAGTGCCAAAACATTTCTATAACAAAGTATGGGACATTCTACAAAGAACTCCTCAGGGAATTATAACTGAAAATCATCTCCTTCCCGCTGTTCCAACTTTAACCAATATGAGCCGGGGTGAACTAACGTTTTCTTTACTCGTCGAAGAGACTCTAATTTGCATCAAGCAACCAGAGCGTCGTCAATTGACCGTTGAGTTAATTTGTATCATCGCAACTATTCTTAGCAGAAATCCAGAGTTAAGGTTCCAACAGGCTCTTGACTTAGATGAAATTCTTGTCGAAGCATTCCTTATGTATTGTAAGGTAAAGGATATACAGTTTTTTTCCCCTCCCCCTTTATTTAACAGGCATTTAATTTTTACAGGACAACAAAATACAAATAGATAATAAAAAATTGGAAACCAAAGATATATCACCATTCTATGCTTTGGTGTATGCAGAAACAACTGGGTATTTAGCTAGAGCAGCAGTAAACAAAGTCCTTCAAGGTGGAGCACTATCACCACAAGGAGAAAACAGCAGTGATATCCATGACGAAACTTGTAAGGTTTCCTAGATAACAAAAAAAAAATGGAGCTGTTACATGTTTTTTTTTATCGATGCTCTCTTCATGTTATGATGGTGTAGTTTTTTTTGTTTGATTTGTAGTTAAACATAATATGGCAAAACATGAATCGTTATTATTTCTTTATTACATTTGTAATATTCAAGTGACCATGTTAATATTTACGCAACAAAGTTTTAATGTTTTATGAAAAATAAAGAGCTGTTTTTTTTCCTATTTTGTATGGGATAAGAAAAGTATATTATAAAACGGAAAAAGTTATAACTAAACTTTAGTTGAATTGTGACTAGCTATACTAGAAAGATACGGAAAAATGACACTTTAAGTTCGGCGTAGGTACCCCCTGACGTAGTGTTTTGTTTGTCCTCTTGCAGGGAACAAATTCTCCAAAAGTAAATATTGCCATAAAAGGAAAATTTTACTAGTTAAAAATCCCTTAAAGATTAGGTATGAGGAAAACCGGCAGTAAGTCATCTGATTTTTTACTTTATTTATTTAAAGAACTAACTTTAACTTGGATATTGTTTTTATTGGGAGACGGACATAATCCCGAAACAAATGACTCCGAAAAGCCATAATTCCGAAACCCAACAATCCCGAAAATCCGAAATTCCGAAACCAGATAATCCCGAAACCCCATAATCCCTAATGGCCAAATCCCGAAAAAAAAATCATTTATAAAAAAAAAAAACCAAGCGCATTATGTAAATGCAGTATTTATTATGTTTTCAATAACATAAAGCAATCAACAATTAAAAAAAAAAAAAAACAGCAAATTCATAACAAAAATATGTTATAAGCTATACCCTTGAGGAAATTGGTGTAAGACCGATCACTTCGTTCATTATATATACTTTTTACTTGCGATTATAGGTAATATAAGGCAAGTAATGAAGTAATGCATTACGATATCGTAACCACTTTTTTCAACTTCTCTATCATATGATAGAGAAGTTGAACAATGTGGGTCCAACAATTCTGTCTGTCTGGATTGGCACCTAGAGCCTAAGCAACTGGGCCGATTTGCTTCAAACTTGGTACATAGTATTATTGGGTCTAGGCTAATTCACTGTGCACAATTCACTGTGCACAATTTACTGTGGGGACAATTCACTGTGCACAATTCACTGTTGACACAATTCACTGTGGCGGACAATTCACTGTGGTGGACAATTAACTGTGTGCATTTCATTGTGGTGTACTATTCGCGC
Organism: Platycheirus albimanus; assembly: GCA_916050605.2. Classification (NCBI taxonomy): domain Eukaryota; kingdom Metazoa; phylum Arthropoda; class Insecta; order Diptera; family Syrphidae; genus Platycheirus; species Platycheirus albimanus. The sequence continues at coordinate 38,438,099 of OU696698.1, forward strand.
GCGAATAGTAAACGACAATGAAATGCACACAGTTAATTGTCCACCACAGTGAACTGTCCCCAATGCCTTAATCTTAAAACGGTTTAGTATTATTCTTGACAAAGTTTTTTCATTATATCAATAAACAGAGAACAAAAATCTAACAGATTTTGGTTCCGATTGTAATATTTTTTTCAGTTATTGAAACAAATTGAAACCAGGGCCAAAATTGTCAGATGTCGAAAACTTAAAATTTTTATTAGTTTCATAAGGTCATATTCAGAAAATAAAAAGAACACAACATAAGCAAAATCATCTTCCATTTTATGTATTTCAATGTCTGCTCATCACTATAGAGGTGGAATTTATTCAAATTTTGCCACAGTGAATAACCCCACCACAGTTGTCCACCACTGTAAATTTATTGTCCATAACAGTTAATTGCCCGCCACAGTGAATTGTGTACCACAGTGAATTGTGCACAGTGAAGTGTCCCCACAGTGAATTGTGCACGGTGAATTGTGCACGGTGAATTAGCCGGCTTCGAGTATTATTATACCATACGATTTTTAGTGAAAAAGTGATTTTTCTCAAAAACGGCTCCTACGAATTTGATAAAGTGCACGACTGGGACGGACGAACTTGTTTTAATGTGTGACAGTGGTCTTCTCGTTTGAGATTTCGGAAAAAATTATTAGTTAACAACTTCACTGTCCAATGAATCATATGTGATTCATGAAATCATATTTGTCCCGAGTTTCCTACGTCCATGAATCACATATGATTCAAAAGTAATTTTAAATGAAAATTACTCTACGTCCCCATAGAAACTGGTCAAATAAAATCTCTACGTTCATATAGAAAAGGAAATTCCAATATTACGTTCAATGAATCATATTTGATACATAGAATTTGAAACTTTTATTCTATCGCCTCAAATTTGTTGGTCTATTTATCGCGTGTCGCATGTTTAGTCCTCGTTACCCTCGGTAAGTCATATCAAAATTGGAGATAGGCCCTTACTGTTTGTTTATGTTTGTCTGGTTTTGTTTTTAGTTTGGTTAATAGATGGTTAAGCGTTTTGTTACATTTGAAAGCCAAACGACCGTCTTTTACACTTTTGTTGATAACTTGTTTGAAGTTTTCAGTGAGTTTTGGAACATACACTATACTTTTGTAGAAACCATTGTTTGGATCTTCTGTTCTTGTAGCTTGCGTTTTGTATTTGTGTTTGAAGATTAAACCACGACTTATATTGTAGTAAAAGGTTATTATTGTTTATCAAAGGTTTGTAAGAAAATAACACGTTTGTTCCGAGGTTCGTTTATTGACTGCGGGGCATTGATCAAACATAATATTATGGAGGTTCAAAGCTGGTGCACTGGCAAAATGCAAGCTCAGCACATATAACAACTCGTGTGTATGATACACCTGGAGAACCATTAGATGGAATGGTTCCCAAGATGTAATTGAATGCTGTTTTGGGGGTTTCATATTATTTGCCGGGGAATTGAGGTTGGCCTTGATTCCCACGACAAATAATGATGAGGTTGTCATTACAATATCAGGAGGATATAGCCATCATCGAGCGAAAACCTTACTTACGAGGTTGGAGGCAGTGTTGATGATGATGATGATATGTTTAGCTTGGTTCGAACGAAATGAAGAATGACCTGCCTGACGCATTATGTTTTTGATACCAGTTGTACAATAAGCGGTCGTTTTCCCTGTGGACTTTAACATCCAGATATGAAATCGCATTATTGTATTCTATTTCAACTGTGAATTGTATTTTTGGATGGAATCCGATTAGGATAGAAAGCACGTTGTCAACTTCCTGTTTGTCAATCACAGCAAATATGTCGTCCACATATTTAGCGTTGAACGAAGGCATCGAAACATTCGTCTAGAACGGGATCTAGTACTAAGCCAGCGATTGTGTGTGTCAGAGGATTGCCCATATACATTCCAAAAATCTGCTTGTATCTCATATAATCATCGAAAAAAATTGACTTATCGTTCTTTCTCGCAGCCCTTCGCATTCATTGGTATGCATTTTTGTATGTATGTACATTGTACAGAACATCAAAGGGGAATTAAATTCACACGATTTTCTTGGGATTAAATTCTCACCATTCATGGGAAATAAGTCCACTTCGCTTAAGTGGACTAAGTTCCCACTAAGTGGGAACAAAGTCCCTCGGTGGACTTATTTCCCTGCACCGTTTGGTTGGTGGTTGCTATCGAAAAAGAAAGCTTAGCAAACGACACTCACCATGAACATAATTGAAGGACAAGCAATCTAACGCTATGACTACACAGTAATATTTATTTATTGCTTTGCAACCTTAATCATATGATACAGTGTATCTTCCATTTTATGTATTTCAATGTCTGCTCATCACTATAGAGGTGGAATTTATTCAAATTTTGCCACAGTGAATAACCCCACCACAGTTGTCCACCACTGTAAATTTATTGTCCATAACAGTTAATTGCCCGCCACAGTGAATTGTGTACCACAGTGAATTGTGCACAGTGAAGTGTCCCCACAGTGAATTGTGCACGGTGAATTAGCCGGCTTCGAGTATTATTATACCATACGATTTTTAGTGAAAAAGTGATTTTTCTCAAAAACGGCTCCTACGAATTTGATAAAGTGCACGACTGGGACGGACGAACTTGTTTTAATGTGTGACAGTGGTCTTCTCGTTTGAGATTTCGGAAAAAATTATTAGTTAAACGTTTTTTGGAAAAAAAATGAAGTAAGCCATCTGATTTCGTTTACTGTTTAGAATTTTAAGAAATTTTATTTTCAAAATCGTTCGACCAGTTTTTTCCAAAAACCGTTTTTTTTTTTTTAGACTTTTCAAAAATATATTCCTATTTTTTTTTTTTTTTTTGAGTATGCCAACTTCTAGCATTTTGTGGTTTTTATCAGAAAATTAAAATTGAAAAAAAGATTAAACCGTTTTTGGGAAAAACAAAAAATAAAAAAAATTAAAACTCTTAGAAAACTCAAAAAAACTTTTTTTGAAAAATTTAAGAACTCATATTATTTCGTTTATAAAAGGGCTTCTACATTTATTCGTCAAGTGCCTTACGAGAAAATCGGATTTCAAAAAATCGGTCCTATGGGAGTTACCGTTATAAGAATTCCTGAAAAATCTATTCCGCCCAAATCATAAAGTTTGCACAGAAAGCACTATTCAGAAATTTATCAAAATCGTAGAAGCCGTTTTTGAGAAAATTAATTTTTCACTAAAAATCGTTTGGCAAGTACCGTTAGTTTTAAAGCTAGAATGCTAACTTTAAAAACCCCTCTGTATGGCGTCATAATAATACTATGTATATACCGAGTTTGAAGCAAATCGGTCCAGCCTTTTAGGCTGTAGGTGCCGATACAGACAGACAGACAGACAGAATTGTCGGATCCACTTTTTCCGACTTCTTTATCATCGTAATGTCATGTTTGATTGTTATAATTTTTTGTTTGCTGAATGCATAACTTGCCTTATAGTACCTACTATAATCGCAAGTACAAGTTTGCGTACATTTTTCATCGGGATTAGGTCTTTTCGGGATCATTTTACTCGGGATTATGACTCCAACCCATTTTTAATATATGTTCATACGGTGCAGGAAAATAACTTCACATGGGAAATAACTTTACCACCAGTGGGAAATAACTTCACTTTTTTGATGTGAAGTTATTTCACACTTGTTTTTTGATAAAAACAACTGTTTGAAGGCGATTTAAGAAACGGAAACTTCTAGATTCAGGAGTAAATTAATCCCTCGGATATGATGCGTTTAAGTCGTTCCAATTCAACACAACAGTCTCATGTTTCAGGCATTTAAGCCTCCGATTTCCTATAATGCAGGGTACACACCACGGACCAATAAGATACAGACCGCCAACTCACTGTATGGTTTCTCTTTTTGCCTACGGAGTCATGTCGAGGTCGTGATAGAGGACGGTTGTGCTGTGCCAAGCACTACCGTCCATTAATCTAAAGCAAAAAAAGTAAAAGTTTTATTGGCAACTATTTTCATTTTTTATCGTGAATAAAAAAGTAACAGAGTAAATTTAATTTAAAAAATTCCTCGGTCTACCGAAAAACAACCAGGGCACAAATAGTGCCCAGCAACTCGTCATCCGAAAGTCCCGCAACCTTCAGCACCGCTAGAAGTCACTTCACGGTTATTAACTGTAACTTTGGGGAGAGTGTACAGTTAAAGTAACAGGCTGAGTGGTAAGCTTTCGGATTTAACATCCACCGCAATCTTGGTGGCGAAGTCGAACAATGTATCCTGTAGCAGCAACTGCAAATCATCTTTTTTTATCGGCACAAACAGTGACCAGCAACTCGTCATCCGAAAGTCCCGCAACTTTCAGCACCGCTAGAAGTCACTTCACGGTTATTAACTGTAACTTTGGGGAGAGTTAAAGTAACAGGCTGAGCGGAAACTTTCGGTATTTACATCCACCGCAAACTTGGCGAATGCGAACAACGTACCCTGTAGCAGCAACTGTAAATCATTTAATCGGCTACAGAAATCTACAAGGAACATATTGTCTGGAGTTTTAACCAAAACCCATCAACTGAAAGAAAAGGCATTACATTTAACATTGGTGTGAGAGCAACAAGCACCACAACCGCAAACAGCAGCAACGTTATTATGCAGCAACTTGGTTTTTAAAATATTCTATTCACATAGAAATCCTTTACAAATTTTCTTTTTAATCTAACCAGTGGTTGTTAATTCATATAATAAAGTAATCGTCTAAAAGAAAAGATTTTATGTGAACGTAATTCGTGATTTCATGGTACAAATGTGATTTATTTAATTTTCATAACTCAATAGAGTGTTCCTGCTCTAAAAAATACTCTGTTCATTTAATAATTCTTTTATTTCATGTATTTTCAATGTGATTTCATTTTCCATACAATAAGATATAGAGCGTACTCGCGCTAAAAAATTTCCACTTAAACGAAACAAATCTATATAGTCTATATAGTTTATATTTTCTGGTTATTTATTTTAGGTTTATCGTAGGCTAGATTAAGTATTTATTTGTATATATGTAAATATTCAAAAGCAAAGAGGATATATACATAGAGCAAAGAGGATATATACCAAAGAGGATATATACGTAGAGTCCAATCTTGTGCCTTGTTTTGATTTTGCCTACAAGCTACAGCTGTCATATTGTTCTTTTTGTTAAACATGTGTGTGTGCTACAGCTGTCATATTGTTCTTTTTGTTAAACATGTGTGCGTTCACACCTTACTACTTACCAAAGAGGATATATACATAGAGTCCAATCTTTCCTAGGTTCCATCCTCCTCTGCTAAAATTTTCGTGGTCTCTTTCCTATTGTATTCATTGTCCGTGTGAAACAACAACAAGAAACGATGAGGTAAGTAGTAAGGTGTGAACGCACACATGTTTAACAAAAAGAACAATATGACAGCTGTAGCACACACACATGTTTAACAAAAAGAACAATAGCTTTGTTTGTTGAGCCCTGAAGTCACCCTGGGGTCGCCACAGCGCGTTTTTTGAATTACCTCAACTCGCCCTCAATACAAAATTCTCTGTTTTTTGAAACCTGGGGTCGCCCTGAAGTCACCCTGAAGTCGATCTTGCTATTTAGCTGGGGCGAGTTGAGGTAACGAATCAGCTGTTGAAGTGACTTTTGCTGTCAAGCATTTCTTGTGTATTTTTCTTCTGTATTTGATTTTTCATGTCTTTTTTTCGATAAAACTAAATGAAATGCAAGTGAATGCATTTATTTTGATGAAAGTAAATACAAATCGAACAAATAAAGCAAAATGGAAACTTTTGATTTTGTGCGTTGTGAAAAATATACAATCAGCAGCCGTCATGCGTTTTTTGAGAACCGAAAAACCCAGGGCGACCCTGGGTAAAGTTCAACAAACAAAGCTAATATGACAGCTGTAGCTTGTAGGCAAAATCAAAACAAGGCACAAGATTGGACTCTATGTATATATCCTCTTTGCTACTTACCTCATCGTTTCTTGTCGTTGTTTCACACGGACAATGAATACAATAGGAAAGAGACCACGAACATTTTAGCAGAGGAGGATGGAACGTAGGAAAGATTGGACTCTATGTATATATCCTCTTTGATATATACATAGAGTCCAATCTTTCCTACGTTCCATCCTCCTCTGCTAAAATTTTCGTGGTCTCTTTCCTATTGTATTCATTGTCCGTGTGAAACAACAACAAGAAACGATGAGGTAAGTAGTAAGGTGTGAACGCACACATGTTTAACAAAAAGAACAATATGACAGTTGTAGCACACACACATGTTTAACAAAAAGAACAATACGACAGCTGTAGCTTGTAGGCAAAATCAAAACAATGCACAAGATTGGACTCTATGTATATATCCTCTTTGACATAGAGTCCTATCTTTCCTACGTTCCATCCTCCTCTGCTAAAATTTTCGTGGTCTCTTTCCTATTGTATTCATTGTCCGTGTGAAACAACAACAAGAAACGATGAGGTAAGTAGCAAAGAGGATATATACATGGAGCCCAATCTTGTGCCTTGTTTTGATTTTGCCTACAAGCTACAGCTGTCATATTGTTCTTTTTGTTAAACATGTGTGTGTGCTACAGCTGTCATATTGTTCTTTTTGTTAAACATGTTCAAAAGTGACAATACGTCACGCACAACAGTATATAGCTCCATGAGCAAGAGCAAGCTAACACTATTAATTGACAGCCATGAGGCAAACATAATATAACTCTAGTGCAGGCCATACATTACAGCCGCCGTTTTCTAATTATAATTGACAAATTGTATAAGTATATCTACACTCTGTAAAATTTTCCTAAAAGACTCAATAAAATACAATACAATCTTTTTGCCTACAAGCTAAAAATCAGCTGATATGCCATTTATTTTGAGAGTGTGACGCTCTCCCTTGCTTTTAAAACCCATTTAGCAAACACACCTAAAAAATAAATGGCATACGCAGGTATAGTTGCCATTACCAAAGAGGATATATACATAGAGTCCAATCTTGTGCCTTGTTTCGATTTTGCCTACAAGCTACAGCTGTCATATTGTTCTTTTTGTTAAACATGTGTGTGTGCTACAGCTGTCATATTGTTCTTTTTGTTAAACATGTGTGCGTTCACACCTTACTACTTACCTTATCGTTTCTTGTTGTTGTTTCACACGGACAATGAATACAATAGGAAAGAGACCACGAAAATTTTAGCAGAGGAGGATGGAACGTAGGAAAGATTGGACTCTATGTATATATCCTCTTTGCCATTACAAAATGCACAGAGAGAGATGTACACGTATTCACAGACAGGAAAAAATATTTCGAGGGTGTTTCAGGCAAGAAGAGTACGAGTTGGTGGTCTGTATATTGGTCTGTGGTACACACTATCGATCATAAGGGACGAATAAGGAATGATATCATTTTGGAAGTATAGGTGTCGTGTGCACACTATCAAACAAGTTTATTGTCAGTCACAGCAGCCCCGTTCCCTTTGTCGAATTTTGTACGAATCCTTATGTCAATTGCACAATAATGTCAATCAGACTCAGATTTTTATAGAAGTCAGCACGAAAGGGAACGAGGCTTGTTTTAATTTTGCTTACATATTTTTGGTTTTATATTGATTTAAGTTTTATTTACCAAGAGCTTTTACCCGCGGCTTTGCTCGCGTTTCAGCTGATCAAGAAGTAGTCTGTAGCTTGAACAGTATAGTCTATCGTTATCTAGCTTCTTCTTCTTTTATAGCTTTATAATTTAATACCTACATTTAACCGCGATAAAAAGAAACCTATGTGCTATACCAGATTATAATCTAGCTCTATTCGAAATTTCATCCAGATCCGTTAGCCATTCTGGTGTGATTTCAAAAATTAAAACATATCTATCAAACAGGAACCATACATTTTACCGGGATAAAAGGTAGCCAATGTGCTATTCTAGACTATAATCTATCTCTGTGCTAAATTTCATTCAGATGAGTTCAGCCATTCTGGTGTAACTTCAAAAATTAAAACAAATCTATCCCACGGGAACCATACATTTTACCGGGATAAAAAGTAGCAAAAATGCTATTCCAGACTATAATCTATCTCTGTGCTAAATTTCATTCAGGTCCGTTCAGCCATTCTGGTGTGATTTCAAAAATTAAAACAAATCTATCCCACGGGAACCATACATTTTACCGGAATTAAAAGTTGCTAAAATGCTATTCCAAACTATAATCTAGCTCTGTGATAAATTTCATCCAGATCCGTTCAGCCATTCTGGCGTGATTGGAAAAATTAAAACAAATCTATCCCACGGGAACCATACATTTTACCGGGATAAAAAGTAGCCAATATGCTGTTCCAGACTATAATCTATCTCTGTGCTAAATTTCATTCAGATCCGTTCAGCCATTCTGGTGTGATTTCAAAAATTAAAACAAATCTATCCCACGGGAATCATACATTTAACCGGGATAAAAAGTAGCCAATATGCTATTCCAGACTATAATCCATCTCTGTGTTAAATTTCATTCAGATGAGTTCAGCCATTCTGGTGTAATTTCAAAAATTAAAACAAATCTATCCCACAGGAACCATACATTTTACCGGGATAAAAAATAGCCTATCAGCTATTCCAGACTAAAAGCTATCTCTGTGCCAAATTTTATGAAGATCCGTTAAGCCATTCTGGCGTTAGTTACAAACATCGAAATATCGTAACTTTCACATTAATAATATTAGTAGGATGATTGATCTCTTTTATTTCTCAGTCATATTTTTGTTTGTCTACAGTTCGTTGAAAGGTTTTTCTGATAAATTTTCAGTAGTCTCAAAAACAATTTATTGATTTCTCTTGTTAATATAATAGTTTGTGAACAAAAATAACATACATCATTTAAAAGACAAACATCTCGAAATAATGTAATGCAATACTTCGAAGTGTTACCTCAACTTAATAATTCCAGTGTGTACAATGTACAATCTTGGCGGGGAAATTGAGGTGAATCGGAATTTTGTTTATGGATGCGGTTTTTACGCATACATGTTTAAGAAGAAGACACATTGACAGCTATAGCTTGTAGGCAAAATCAAAAGAAGGCACAAGATGGGCCTCTTTATAGTATTTTCTCTATGCCAAAGTTTTTGATTGTCAAATAAAATTTGTTAGGATGGTCGTCGCGGTCGCGGACATCATCAAAATATGTGATATGTGTGTTATTTTTCTCTCGACCTGTTCAAAACAAATTTTTATCCGACATGTGAATGCGTAATTATTGAATACAAATTTAGTCCACATATTTCTACAATGTTCCTTTCAATTTCATGATTAATAAGTCAAAATAATTTAAAAAAATGTGTATATTTTCTCGGCTCTATTCCGTACTTATATTAATTTTGATGGTTTGCCACGCAACTAGAACAAATTCAGGCTTTCCAAATGTGAACTTGCCAAGTGACCATTTGGTTCGGTACTTTAATACATTCCCTTCCTTTAAAGATAAATGCCTTCAAACGAATACCTGTCCCTACCAAGAGACCTTGAAAAATGCTACCAAAGAGAATGCTTGTTGGGGATTTGAAAACAGTTGCAAGCAACCAAATAACTTTCAAACGCCTCGATGTCTAGGAGATCACACTGGATGGGTTCAGAATAAACAAGCTCAGTTAGAGACTTTCTATTACCAGGCTGACTTTGGCTACATTAAGCAGCAAATAAGTGAAATGTCGCTCATGTGTGAGCCAACTTACCGAGAAGACTCGTCGCTCGAGTGCACTAAATATTTACGGTTTTGTCGAGGCCGAAATATAATGATGGACTTTCGGGATTTATCGAAAAGAAATGACCTCATCAGATACAATATGGATGTCCTTAGTCAAGGCCAAATAGGGGGTCATTGCCGACTTAATCGAGAGCGCCTCATGAATGAAACGGAACATATGGGCGCCTTGCAGTCATGGGCACCTGAATTGAGATATTTCGAAGAGAAAACATTCCGTCCCATTGCCGATAGTAACAAATGTGATATTGTCGTGGAGAAACCAACGTACATAATGAAAATCGATGCCAATTATAACATGTACCATCATTTCTGTGATTTCATAAACCTGTATGCCTCATTATTTGTTAATCAAAGCCACCCGCTTGCATTCGACACGGAAACCCAGATTCTAATATGGGAATCGTATAAATACGAATCACCTTTTGCGGAAACGTTAAAAGCATTCACTAACAATCCAGTGTGGAACTTGGATAATGTCAGGGGAAAAGTTGTCTGCTTTAAAAACCTCGTTCTTCCACTTTTGCCAAGGATGATATTTGGATTGTACTACAATACACCAATAGTAAGAAAATTCTTTGACGTTATGAATAAACCTCATTTTTCTCGGTTTTTTTAGATATATGGATGCGAGAAGAGTGGATTGTTTAGAGCATTTTCCGAATTCATCATTCATCGTCTCGGGATTCCCATGCATGAAAAAATCTATTCCAAAATTCGTGTAACATTTTTATCTCGGAAGACAAGGTATCGTCAAGTATTGAACGAGGATGAGTTGATTGATGCAATAGGGGCAGATGAAAATTACTTTGTGAGGAGAATATCTTTCGAAAGGTAAGTTATTATTAAAGAATTCAGAAAGCATGCAAACTTAAAAATGTAGGAACATAGTACATAATATGTACTTATCTCTTAAAGACTGTATACGCAGCAAACTTTGTCCAGTTATATATAGTTCAAAATTGATAAAACAAATTGTCTTACAAAAATTGGCTTTTCTTCGAGGCGAAAGGAGAGGGTCACAAAAAAAAGTATGTTCTGTGTAGGACAAAGTAAGAACTTAGAAATTGAACAATAAATAGGAATTGGTAAGGAACCTAAGTGTGAAAAAAAGTTATCAAATCAAAAATGGACGAGAAAATAAAACTTGCTTCAAATCCAATAATTTTGAGATGGGGAGCCTGTTTTTCATAGCTCTGTTTTTAGAGTTGTTTTGTGTGGAAAAGGTGCTTGAAATTGTCAACATAAGCCATCCGCTAAATAATACAGTGTACTCTACCCTTTTGGACACTTCTAATAAACGGTTAGATTTCAAAGAACAGAAAAAGATACACAAATCGTATACAAAATACTCCCATTAACTATCCCATAACCGGACACGGACACATCTATGTATGGCGTTTTGTTGGAGAAACAAACGTGTTCGAGTTTATTCATATATATACTTTGTCTTGTTTTATTTTATTTTTTTTTTTTTTTTTGTACCTTCCAAGAAAATTAAACAAAAATGCAACTGTTTCGTGTGCCTGTACGTTGTTACCTGGTACCCAAAAGAAAACAGTGGCTTATCCTCGGGTAAAAATTTAAAAAAGATTTACCTCGGTTCGTGTTTGCATAATCAAAGCTAAGACGGTGGTCCAAGAGTGGTTTATGAGTTAGCCAAAGATTTCCATGGACTAAACAAAGTTGATCAATAAGAATTTATAAACGACGTTTATATATTATGGAATATAAAAAAGAAATCAACAACAAACAATCTTAAATTTTTGATTGTTGATGCAATTATTTATTTCTCAGCTAGTTAAATGCTAATAATTCTTCCAAATAAAATTTAACTTTTCTTCTCGTAGTCCTCATGAGTCGCCTTCGTAACGAGAGGCTATTTGTTTACTTAACTCTCTTTGCTAACTGTATTTTCTACGACTTGCGTACGGGTGGGAGTTCGGATGCGTGGTTAACTTCTCCGAAACTGTTAGTAGAAGTAGTACTTGTGTATTTATTTATTTATTTTATTTCGTTATAAGAAATCTAATTAATATGGGATATTTTTTAAAAATTAAATTCGCTATAGAGAGGAAAGTTCGTTATAAAGTACCTACATATTCATGTAAGTGAGAACTCTGAAGGTATAGAGAGAGAGAGATATATTTCTGTAGACGAATAAAATGTTTTGTATTTTTCTTCGGCTACTTGAGATTAGAGAGTTGAGACTACCTTTACTTCAGCTGCCCATACACACCACACTTGGTTGCGAAAAATCAAAATTCTTTCTGATTTATATGTTTTCCCCCTTGATGTTGTTAGTTAGAAAAAAAACAAATAAAAATATTTTGGAAAGGCATAGCTCAGCTATAATAAGTCCTCAATTTTCAAATATTCCCGCCCTTGAAATTTGCCTCCTAGATCGGGGCTTGCACTAATTCGTGCGTGGCGAGTCTGTAGGTCAAGGGTTAAAAATACTAGAACAAAAACGTTATTCCAAAATCTAATTTTTGGTTTGATGACGCTAAATAATATTTTATGTAACATACCAAAAAGGCAGACAATTTGGGTGGTACAAAGATGGTGGCAGACAGCGGGGAAGGTCGAAAAACTTAGGAGTTTATTACGTCATTTTTTTTTTATTCAATTTCTCTGCTAACAATTTATTTATTATTATTATTATTATTATTCTCTTTATTTTTTCAACAAATATATATACAGAGATTGGTAAAAAGAAATACAAGCATGGCAAAAGGTGCCGTCTGCCGGATTAAAAAGTCTATTATTATACATATTAAAAAAAATTTTAGATGAGAAAAGTAAAATATAAAAAGTTTAAAGTAATTATACATAAGTACGGTTTCTACAAAACAAATTATAATTAAATACAAGTTTAATAATTGGATTTCTATAGATTTTTATTTTTAGTATAATGCATAGTAACTTATTATTTTTATAATAATTAGCTAAATTATTGACAAAATCTAAAAGCTAAAAAGAGCTACATTATCCAGAATTAGAAAAAACAGGGCTTTTAGTTTAGCTAAAACAAAATTATAATAGATTGAACATTCAAGTTAATCCAAAAAATTAGCATATATATTTCTATATGAGATTGCATGTGTGATAAACCGAATAAGCAAATTCCATCCCAACTCCCCGTTCAACAACGAAACACAATCATCTAACGAGAGAAAACTCTTGTTAAGGTATAACCTGCGGATTTCCTGCAAAATTGGACATAACGCCATAAAATGGAAGATGTTTTCTGTTGCCTGATGGTTGCAGAGAGTACACGTCGGGTTTAAGTCTGATCTATGAGGCCTATAGTTTAATTCTAGCATCTCCGTTCTAGCTTTGAAAATCAAACTCATTTCCATGACAGAAAATTCATCCCTAATATAGCTTGTTTCTCTTAAATTAAAGTTTAGTTCTCTATAAACTGATCGTGTTGAAGACTCCCTTGCACGTTCGATACAAGACTGAAACATTTGTTCGTCAATTCCAGAAATGCAGTCATATAGAATATTCCTCCAGTTATCAGGGTTATCCAAGGTTAATGGTAGTTCTAAATCGTACGATGAGGCCAATTCAAACCAATTTCTGAAAGGTGAATACCGACACCGTAAAGATACAAGAAGGACCCGCTTCTGGAGGTTGCTGTTCGATCTTCGCATAACTTTAACAATATAGTCAGCATTAGCTTTCAAATTCTTCAAGAAGATTGGAGGTAAGCCCGATTCGGCATAGATGGCATAATTTGGGGTGCTACGTGGTAACCTAAAAATTCTTTTGAAAAAAATACCTCTGAATGGTTTCTATTTCATCAAGCTGTTGATAACCATACACTTCGTTAGCATAGCAAAAGCAACTGTTGACTGTTGCATTAAAAACTTTAAATTTCGTGGTTGGATCTACAAGTCTTTTATTGAAAAAGTTCGACCATATGGAGTTAATTGCTGTCTTAGCTGAAGCTATTTTGTCTTTGATGTGAGGAAGTAAACTCAGATTGTGCGTGATAGTGAAACCTAGATACTTAAACTCCTTTACGACTTCAATATTAGAACCGTTTAAAGTCCATACACGGTCATTGTCAGTGGAACGAGAGCGGAAAATCATAATTTTGGACTTCACCGTGTTAAATTTTAGGTCCCACCTATCGCAGAATTGCTTTAACTTATTTATTTGTAATTGAAGAGTTAACGCATCATCGGTCAAAATGACAAGGTCATCTGCATATAGCAACACTTTAACACTTATGTCTCCAAAAATCACCCCTCCAGGAATATGATCCTCAATATCATTGATAAAAAGAGCAAACATCAATGGGCTGAGAATACAGCCTTGAGGGACACCTGTCTCGGACCGAAATTGAGTTGACTGATTTGTTCCATTTGATACTACAGCCGTCATATTCAAGAGAAGTTGCTCATATATTCTGATAAACTTTGTAGATAAACCAATAGCAGCGAGTTTGAATAAAAGTGATCTTCTATTTACAGTATCGAAAGCGGCTTTGAAGTCGACAAAAAAAGCAAACAGTTTGCTCTTTTTTTCGATAAACCGCCTTGCAATACTAGTAAGAGTGAAAATTTGGTCTACAGTCGATAGATTAGCTCTAAAACCCGCCTGAAAACAGCTGATTTTGTTGTTACATTCAACCCAGGCCATCACTCTTTGATAAAGGATTTGAGTAAAAAGTTTCCGAAAAGAATTAAGAACAGAAATGCCTCTGTAATTGTCTGGTATATCGGGGTCCCCCTTTTTAAAAATTGCTGATATACAAGAAGTTCTGAAGCAGTCAGGAAAGTTCTCTTCACTAAACATTCTATTAAAGAGTTCTAGAACGTTATTCAGGAAGTTTGGTGTGGAATTTTTGAAGAACTCAATCGGTATACCATCCAATCCTGAGGCTTTGTTATTTTTCATTCTTTTCAGGGCCGATAAAAGTTCACCCATAGAAAAAGGAGCGTCTAACTCTTCAATGTAAACAAAAGGAATCGCAAAACTTATACATGCTTGGTTTGGGTCTGGGAGCAATAAATTTTCAAAATGAGTTGCCAATCGGTCTACACTAATATTGTTTTTGGCTGACTTATTGTGACCTCCCAAAACCCTAACATTTTTCCAGAACGACTTAGAATCTTTGCTCCCTACAAGTTGCATAGCTGATTTTTTCAGAAAGCTTTCTTTTTTTAAAGAACAAAGGTCCTTGAAGGCTTTATTGGATTGGAGATAGAGATTTTTCGCTACTTCTGTGTTGGTGTTTCTAAAAAGTTTCAATAGAGCAAAAGATCTATCTCTGCTTTTTTTACACTCCATATCATACCAACTCATCTTAAAAGATCTTGCACCAGTATTCGAACTGACCCTAGCTGACTGCCTGATACAAGTAAGCAGAGAATTTGTTGCTTCGTTTACTGAGCTTCTTGTTTCAACTTGTGAGTTATCTGTTAATAGGTTCAATTTTCTTCTATACTCATCAGCCCATTTTTCAACCCAACGAAGTTTCTTGCAACTATTTTCACTTTGAGGATGAACTGTGTTTTCAACTGTCTCAGAAACACAAGAGACGCGAATAGGTAAATGGGATGAGTAATTCGCGGGGTAGACTTCGAAATTCTTAATTACATCAATCCACTCACCTTTTATGAGACAGTAGTCAATCACCGAGCAGCCCTGTGCAGATATAAAAGTAAAATTGCCGCTAGGATCACCTTTGGAAATTCCATTTAAAACAAAAAAACCAAAATCCTGCATTAGATCTATAAGATGTCCTCCGTTAGTATTTGTTCTACAGTCCAAAGAGTTTCTTTCATATGAAAACTGTCCATGGTTGAGAAGCGGAGAGTTTTGGAAGTCTCCTATTCGGCTGTTTAGATCTCCTATAATCATTATATTTTCGTTGTTTGTATTTAATAGAAAATTATATAGTTCCTCAAAATCAGAACTCCAAATCCCAAAATTTAGATAGACAGGTATGATTATAAGGTGTTTAGAGTTAATGGTAATATCTATTATAGTTTTGTTCTCGCTACTTTTATAATTTATGTTAAAATTACTATCAGAAATGCTGTTTTTAATTACGTCATTTCATTAAGGCTGGAAAATATGCTAAAGTTTTTAGAATGCCATAAACAAAAATTTAGACAAATATTTTGAATATACTGATTATATCCAATGATATAAATAATTTTTATTAGTAAAAAATTAGACCAACTGAAAAAAAGCATAACAAGCACAAAAAGGTATCAAACCAAAAGAAAAGTCTTGGTTTACCGAAAAGTGTAAAGAAGCTATCCGGTTGAAAGAAGTAAGCTTTCGATAATATAAAGGCAACCCAGCTGAGGAAAATCGGAAGAAACACAAACAAGTCAGGAACTCGTGCAACTCCGTTATTAAAAAAAGAAATTTTTACATGACCAGAAGTTACGGCAAAAAATTCTGCAATGTCCTAAAGGCAGTAAAAACTACTGGTCATTTGTAAAAAACGTCAAGAACTCAACGTCATCACAATGCCCCTCCTGTACTTGAGAGCGTTAATTTTTCTATGGGACAAGTATTTTTCCGCACTCGTACAGTAGCAAGAGCTCTTCAAGATCTTGATATACACAAATCCGCTGGCCCGGATGGTATACCCCCTATACTTCTGAAGAGGTGTTCTTCATCGCTGGCAATACCACTGCGTAAGCTTTTCCATCGCTCCTAAAAGTATAGGAATCTTTCCTAGTAGATGGAAAACAGCATTAGTCCAGCCCGTCCCTAAAAA
This sequence comes from Platycheirus albimanus, assembly GCA_916050605.2. Lineage (NCBI taxonomy): Eukaryota > Metazoa > Arthropoda > Insecta > Diptera > Syrphidae > Platycheirus > Platycheirus albimanus. Next base: position 38,454,647 of record OU696698.1, read on the forward strand.
AGGTGACTCCTCCTCCACCTCCTCCTACCGACCAATTACACTTACATCCCTTCTTTCCAAGGTCATGGAAACGCTGATAAATCGTCAGCTCAAGAAATATATCGAAGATCGGGAGCTTTTAAATGACCGACAGTACGGCTTTCGCAGCAATCGTTCCACTGGTGATCTGATGGCATAGGTATCTCATCGAACAGTGGAACAAATCTTTGCATCGCTTTGGCGAAAGCAAAATTATTGCGCTTGATATTTCAAATGCATTTAACTCCCATCTCTGGGCAGGTGCTTCTCAAACTTTTCTTCACCTGCTCGACAGAGTTCAGAAAAAGCGTTAACATTGATAGGAGAGAGAAACCTTATGGAAACATTTCCATCACTCGAACATCGCCGAAATGTTTCATGCCTTTCCTTATTTTACAGATTCTTTTACAAAAAATGCTCACTCGAGGTAGCCAGCTGCGTTCCACCCCTTAAACATTTCCCCCGTAATACTTGTCTTGATAGGAAGTCTTAACGATGGCTGCAGATTTCTAACCTCACTCGCGCCATGGGATTTGTTTCAGGCTAGTTGTTGAGTTGAGTCTTGAGAATCATCACTACATCTTTACTAAACAACTTTCGAACATCGAAAATCTGTCCAAACAGGCCCTTAACAAATTTTCAGAATGCGTCGATAACATTAATTTAGTCCCAAGCCACCTGAAAACCCAATTTTATTCGGTGGGACATAAGTCCCAACTTTTATTTTTGGGACTTATGTCCCTGCGCCTGAAGCAACATTGAATCTTCAAACTAATGCAGTAAAATCAATCGGTATAGACTATACATCCTCTCATGATAAAATCATAAATGATTCGTTAGCGCTTGCTGATGTGTTGATAAGAGAATTCACTGCCTCCCGTATTGCTATATCTAACATATCTGAAGAGTTGAGATGCTTACCTAACCTAAATAGCTTAAGTGAACCCCTTGTAATCGATAACAACAACAAATCGCTTCACATAGAACTTCAAGATCTGGACAACTCATCATCCAACTGTATGACCGCATCATCATCGTATAACATCCAACAAACCAAATCGAAATACTTGGAACAGCAACACTTGGATACCACCGCTGAACATACCAATAACAACTCTTCTACCTCAAAATTCGGGACACTATGGACAAAACTGGAATGGGAAAACCGTCTCATGCGATTGAAACATTCGTACGCAAATTCCACATCGTATTTGTTCTTGAAATGCACTTCAGAAGCAGTTAATATATCTCGGCTGCAGATGTTGTTCAACAAGAAATTTGGTATTTCTGATGTATCAGTTCAACCTTTATCTACAAAGTCCCGATCCTTCAAAGTCAAGATTCCAACTAAATACGAATGGATCTTTCTCCGTCCAGCCAATAATGCCCTCAAACTAGATGGCTTTACAATTAAACCTTGGATTAATAAATCTTTTTTGATCTTAAATTAAAGTCTAGCTCTAAGTCTGTCTCTCGCTCTTATAATAATGTTTCCTCCTCTAGTAACGAAAAATGCACAGCTCCTGCCCTAATGCGTCCAAATTCTGCTCCCATTAAATTAACCAATAACACTGTTTCTCGCCCGATTGCTGCTCCTAGAAAGTCAAATAACTCTAGTAATTCGTTCATTTTGCCCCAAGGCTCAAATCCACCTATACCCAGCCGTTCCCCGTTTCCTAAATATCAAAATTTCATCCATTCTCATACTCTTAACCCACCACATAATCTTATTCCTCAGAATAGTCCTGTTCCTCCTCCTAATGAAGGTAATATATTGCCCTTGGCTTCAGACATTATGAATGTTAGTAATGTTTCTTCTAATCTCCCAAACAATTTCCTTGATCCTCTATTCCCACCAACTATCAAAATGACAAAAAAGTTCTCAGACCTAAACGATGATCATTTATGCGAACGTACGTTTGTATCTTGCATATCTTCATGATAAACATGATTCTATCTGTGTTGATGGTGTTACCAGAACCAACGTAATGGTATCCATACATCAAGAAGGTCTTCCCACTAATTTCAATGATCTGTTAAGAATTTTTAACCTTTATCATAAAATTATTTCTAATTTTACACCTTCTGACGTTCAAAATGATCTTTCTACTTATTCCGCTTACGTTCATTCCAGACGGCTCTCGCGATTTGAGTCAAATCGTAACAATAATCCCTTTTGTTCCTAACAACCGCATTTCAGACCCGCCGAGACCCAAATTTGTATCTATCTACTACCAAAATGTTCGGGGTCTGCGCACAAAAAGTTCGAACGTTTACTTAAACTCCCAAAAACTTCCATTTGATGTATTTGCCCTCAACGAAACAAACCTTACATCTGATTTTCATAATAACGAGTTCTTTAATTCTGATTTCAGTGTTTTCCGAAAAGATGTTTTAATCTCTAATGCTAGTCCTGATATAGATCCGCCTGGAAGCTGTTCACCCGGACGTGGTGTTTTGTTGGCACTTCATTCCAATCTCGATTCTTCCTTGGTTTTTATTCCTAACACAGTTAACCTTGAACTTGTTTGTGTTAAAGTCTGTGTATCTAAACGTTCCCTCTACATTTTGTGCTGTTACATTCCACCTGCCCAACCTACATCAGAATATGAGCTTCTAGTTAATGCAATTGATTATGTTGTTGATCTTTCTAATCCTGAAGATAACATAATAATCGTTGGTGACTTCAATCTTCCTCGTTTAAATTGGGAAATATCTGACGATGAAATTTATTTTATTTCATCCAACGCAAGCTCTGAGAAGGAAATCCTCTTTATTGACCGCCTCCTCTCTTCTGATCTCGCTTAAATGAGTGGTGTAAAAAACTGCCTGCAAAGACAATTAGACCTTATTTTCTCATCAGACGCTCAAAACACTGAAGTTATACAAAGTCACCATATCCTTTCAAAGATCGACAGTTATCATCCCCCCATTTCCCTCACTTTTGCTTTTGAGTGTGATTATATCCAACCGTACTCCCTCACGTCCCAATCATTTAACTTCCGTAAAGCAAATTATGATAAGCTTAACGACCTTATTGGGAATATTTACTTTGATTTCATCTCCAACGACTCTAACATTGATGTTTTGATTGCCAACTTTTATGAACAGATCCAAATTTGTTTTTCTCAATCCATCCCTTTACTGCCTCAAAAGAATTTTACCTCTTCTCTATCGTGGTATATAAGGAACTCCGCTCACTTAGGAATAGGAGGAATAAACTTTGGAAAAGGTACCTTTGATCGAAGTCGATTCATGATTTCAACAATTATGTCGCAGTTTTTAACAACTTTTCCAACCTGAGCGAGTCAGTATACGCCAGCCATCTAATCCAAACCCAATCGGTTATTATTTCGAATCCAAAACACTTTTTTAAATTTATTAATTCAAAAAGAAAATCTGATGGTTATCCCTCAACACTAAAATACAACAATTCCTCATCGTCCGATCCAAAATGTATTTCTAACCTTTTTGCTGATTTCTTTGGTCAAGCATTTTCTCCTAATGATACAGAGGTTGATGCAAGCAACTTTAATCACTTGTACAACTGCACCCAAACCACCCTTAATTCCTTAAACATATCCCTGTCCTCAGTAATTAATAAAATCCACCTGTTGAAGAACGACTTTTCTTCGGGTCCTGATGGGATTCCTGCTGTTGTTCTTAAAAACTGCGTCTCCAATTTAGCTCAACCACTCACTGATCTCTTCCAACTTTCCATTTCTCAAGGTCTGTTTCCAACAAAATGGAAAGACTCTCTCATAATCCCAATTCACAAAAAAGGATGTAAAGGAGATATCTCTAATTATAGACCCATTGCAAAACTTTCCTGCATACCCAAATTATTTGAGAGTTTAATATATGATATTTTGCTTCTTCATTGTAGACCACTTTTCTCACCTAAACAGCATGGCTTTCTTAGCGGTAGGTCTACAACTACCAACCTAACTGAGTTTATCTCCAACACCATCTGCTCCTTGGAAGCTGGTAATGAGGTTGATGCGATTGCAACTGATTTCAGTAAAGCTTTCGACAAAATCTCCCATAATATTATCATTTTCAAATTTAAATCCTATGGATTCCCGCCTTTACTGATATCTTGGATCCAATCGTATTTAAATGATCGTCGTTACACTGTCCTTTTTAGGTCCTGCAGCTCCAACCCTATCTGCCCAACATCAGGAGTCCCTCAAGGAAGTCATCTAGGTCCCCTGATTTTTCTACTGACCATTAATGATGTGGATCTCATCCTTGAAAGATCTGACGTTCAGATTTACGCTGATGACATGCGAATTTCTAAAAATATTAAATCAATGGACGATTTTCGATTACTTCAAACTGATCTAAACAATCTTTTACTTGGTGCCAACACAACCTTCTCGAACTGAATGTAAACAAATGCCAAGCCATTACATACTCCCGAAAACGCCCTCCTTTACCACAACGTCAATATTTTATTGACAATGAACCAGTTGCGATTGTCACTTCCATTCGTGACTTGGGTGTGATATGTGATTCCCAACTCAATTTTCGAGCTCACTATGATAATATTATTAATAGAGCTAACTCTACTCTAGGTTTCGTAAAACGCTGGTCGAAAAAATTCTCTGATCCCTATGTTACCAAGTCTCTGTATGTCACATTTGTTAGACCTCTTGAGTATGCCTCTGTAGTATGGTCTCCGTACCACCATATTCACAATAAACGTAAAGAAGCTGTTCAACGCAGATTCATTCGCTTTTCCTTGCGTAGTCTTTGTTGGAACGACCCATATAATCTTCCTCCTTACGAAAGCCGTCTAAAATTAATACATTTGCAAACTCTTAGCAGACGTCGCGATAATGCCGATATACTCTTTGCACACCAGCTTTTGAATGGTGTCATTGATAGCGAATGTCTTCTCAATAAATTTAAACCGAACACTCGGAATCATCATTTGAGGACCATTCCCCTCTTCTTTGTCCCTTTCCATCGTACCGAATATGGCCAAAATGAACCTATTACTAGAATTATTCGAAAAGTAAATAATTCCAACATTTTTGACTTAAACCTATCTAAATCCTCTCTCAAACTAGCTCTCCAATCTTAATTTTCTTTCTTTCCTTTTAATCCTTATCTTTTTCTTCACCTTAGCTCTAAGATTTAATTGTTATTTAGTCTTAAGATATTATGTGCTTGTACTAAGCGAAATAAATAAATACGTTAAGGTAGTTCCACACTATCCCACAGTGTGATACGACATGTCAAAAATGTGTGATGAAACAAGTGTATAATAGTGTGGAAACAGAATATGACAGCGCAGATCTCATACGATTTGACATGTGTTTAGATCTGAAATATTTTTTTCGGAATGAATGTAAAACCATCATACATTCCTTCACACTTTTTTTTGATAGTGTGGAACTACCTTAAGCGGGGGTGAGGGGTCAAACATGCAATTTTTTTTGAAAATAACTGTCTCCGGAACAGCTGAAAATTGGCTGAGGTTGATAGAGAGTGTTTGAAAGAGAAGATTTGAAAACGTCAGGAGGCTAAGTGGAAGACAAAGGGGTGTCAGAAGCTACTAAAGTTGTCAAAAAAATCTCAAAATTTACTTGACTCGGGCACTTCTGACGTTTTGTCGGTTTATTTTTAGGGATTAAATTCCTAAAGTCAGAAGGCAGACTAGAAGACTTGTATTTTTTTTTAAAAAATTTTACTTTAACGAAAAAAAATATAAATATTTACCAGTCACCGACTAGCTCTCGTGCTTAACGCATTGTTCTTACCGGCGGCTTTCTATTGTCTGCGCATACGCAGATCTCTGTTCTCCAAACCCCAACAACTAAAAACATATATCTTACTCTTTCGCTCTTCAGTCATACCCCCGCGAGTGTAATTTGCTCCACTGAAAATGGCTTCAGGGCCGAGTAAAAGTACGGGAAATAGGTACAGCTCACTTCCCTCTGAAGTTGTGCTCTCCGAACCCCGTCCTAAACGAAACAAACCATCATACCATACCTTCGACCCCTATCCCGAACTCCCCAAAAGCAATAACTATAAAAACCCGCGATTCGTTGTAATAGCCCCTGAAAATGAAGATAAACCCCTTTCATCAATAAGTATTTTTGCTTTGAGGAAAGCTCTTGATGCAATAAGCACTGAGTATGAACAAATCTCTGAACTTAGAGACGGAACAATCCTAATTCTGACAAAGAATCAAAAAGTTGCTGACAAATTCACTGCCACAAAAAACCTGCCCAACCTTTGCCAAGTCAAGATCACTCTGCATAATCAACTTAATTCGACAAAACGCATTGTATATGCTCCATGCTTGATCAATGTCCCAGAGGCGGAAATAATTTTGGAAATGAAAACGCAAAAAGTTACTGAAGTGTACAAATTTACAAAACAGATAGACGGAAAGAAACAAGCAACAGGATTAATGCTGTTCACTCTTGACTGTTTCCAAATTCCAAACACTGTCGAAATTGGCTGGTACAATACCAAGGTTACCGAATACATTCCAAATCCAATGCGATGCCAGAATTGCCAGTTACTTGGGCATACAAAAAATAAATGCAACAACACCACCATGTGCCATATCTGCAATTACCCACCACACCTTGACTCTGAATGCTCCCGCACCATGTGCGCAAACTTCTTAGACTCACACCCATCGTCATCTAAGGAATGTCCAAAGTTCATTCAGATGAAAGAGATTCTGAAAATAAAAACTCAACAAAAATGCAGCTTAACAGATGCTAAACGCTTCTACAAAGAGCAGTTCCCGTCCCCAAGCAAAACAATCCAAAAATCATATTCCAGTGCTACAAAGCAATCCAACGCCGAAACTGCTTCCTCTACCACACCTATCCCCCCGACACAAGCAACCACACTGCAAACATCAAAACAAAACAATACCCCGAAACATCCAATACCAAACCAACGGAATCCAACACTACCGCTACAAATAAAACACATCTCATTAAAAATGATACCGTTAAGAACATCCAAACACCGATAACCTGCCTTCCTCATCACTTTATCAAGCTCTTCCCCTCTCATCGCAAGCAGCCGCTGCTAAACTAAAAAATTTAAAAAAAAACAACACAACCACATTAACTACCAACGAAGAAAACCAAGAAAATACCACAGAACAAAAGTCTCTCACTAATACAAACAACCTTACAGAAACAAATGACCCTGACTACCACTCCACACCAACTCACACTAACTCACTTATTTCTACAAACCAACCAACTTCAATAAACTCAATTTCCCCAATCTCTAAAACTACTCGATCACTCATAGAAAACAACAATTACTATATTCCTATGGATGAAGATGACGGCATATAACTCAAATAATATTAACCTCAATAACTACGGCTTTGCTGATCAGTTATTGAACCGTCCGAGCTTCTCGAGGAGCTCGTTTGATTCAATGACTGCGCAGCGGAGTCGTAACCTTAACACCCAAAACTTATCAAACGTAAACCTTAAACAAAATAACTTTTCATCAATTCACTCTGACACAACCAACCAAACTATTCCCACACTTTCATTGCTCCCAACCAATAAAAGTGCGTGGAAACCCAGTAATAAAAATATGGCACTCGTAACCTTGCAATGGAATATGCAAGGCTTCATAAACAATTACGACGAGCTTAATATTTTGATTTCCCATCACAATCCTGGAATAGTCAGTCTACAAGAGACTCACTGTCCCTACAATTTTAACACTTTAATTCCAAAAGCTTTCGAAGGTTACTTTTTAAATCATCCCATAAACACAACCTCTAAGCAAGGTATAGGCGTATTGATAAATAAAAGCATTCTACACCAACAGATAAACATCAACTCAAATCTCTTGGTGTTAGCTTTTGTAGTCAAACTTAAAATAAAAGTTACATAAATAAGTATGTATCTTTCGCCCGACCAAACCATAACAAGGTATGACTTGGAAAACATTCTTGCTCAGGTCAACGGCCCAATAGTAATAGGAGGAGACTTTAATGCTTGGAGTGTCCTTTGGGGATCGCCTTGCACAAATAAAAAAGGAGCAATCATTGAAAATTTTCTAACAAATTCCAACTTACTCATATTAAACGATGGTTCCCCACACACTTCTCTACACACAAAATTATTACACATATAGACATCACCTGCTGCTCCCCAGAACTGTACCCGAAAATGTATTGGAAAACTTAAAAGGATCTGCACAATAGTGATCATTTTCCCATAATCACTACTCTTATACTTGCAGAAAAACACAACCCTACTCCCCTCATATTAAAATTTAAGATTGACCAAGCAAACTGGCCCGAATATAAAAAATCCACCAAGAACATATCAATAACTTTCGAAGCTACCTCAAATATTAATAGATCTGCTGCAATTTTTCAGAAAACACTTCGGAAAGCCGCCAACCTAACGATCCCCCAAACTAGCCCTAAACGCTTCAAACACACAGTCCCATGGTGGAATACGGAGCTTAATTATCTAAGGGATGAAAAAGTGAAAGCCTGGAAAAAATTCAAAAAAAATTCCTCCACCATAAATTTTATCCTTTATAAGAAAGCGAATGCTATTTTCAGAAGAACTCTCAAAGTAAATAAAGCTAAAAGCCTCAATGATTTTACTTCATCCATAAACCCTGATTCTTCTATAACCAACATCTGGAACAAAATAAAACGACTAAGCGGCTCGGCTAGACACTATTAGATGTATTGAAACTGACTCTAGATCTCTCGTCAACCCTTCAGAAAAAAAGCAATCACTTCGCAACAACCTGGTCCCAATATTCCGACGATGCCAAGTTTCATATAAATTTCAGAGCTAAAAAACGCGAAATTTTACTCCTAACACATCATTGGTCATCCAATCCGGCAAGTAATCATCTTGAGCAACCCATTTCACTTCCCGAGTTAGAATCGTGTCTTAGCAAACTAAAAGGTAAAAGTCCAGGTAGGGACAGACTATCCTATCCAATGTTTAAGAATTTGCCAACAGAAACAAAGACCGTTCTTATTAAACTTTACAACAAAATATTTGAAACAAGTGTAATACCCCAATACTGGAAAACAGCCACGATCATTCCAATTCCAAAACCTAAAAAGGCGATTGATAAAGTTGACGGATACAGACCCATTTCACTCTTGCCATGTATCTCAAAGATTCTAGAGAAAATCATTACCAAACGTCTCCTCTGGTACACAGAATCTAAGAAATTGATTTCTTCTAATCAAGTAGCTTTTAAACAAAAAAGAGGATGCCTAGATGCTTTGCTTCACATAGACAGCTACGTCTCAAAAGCTATCTCAGCAAAAAACCACGTATCAATGCTTTCACTCGACTTTGAGAAAGCATTTGATAGAATAGGAGCTCACTTGGTGCTAACAAAGTTAAGAGAATGGCACATTGGTCCAAAAATGTTCGGGTTCATCAAAGCTTTCCTATCGAATAGGAAATTTTGTGTTAGAATAAACAATGTATACTCTCCGAACTTCCCCCTTCACAACGGTATCCCGCAGGGATCACCCCTTTCAGTAATGCTTTTTTCAATAGCATTCAATGAAATTAGCAATATAATAGGTAAATACAAAATTCTAGATCATTGTTTGTATGCTGATGACGTATACATTCTTTGTAAAAACAATGATCTGGAAATCTCCAAAACCACATTTTCAAATGTTTTAAAAGACATCCAAGAATGGTCCACCTTCTCAGGTGCAAGCCTTTCATTAAATAAATGCAAAATATTTCATATTTGCAGAAAAAAACTTTGTCCTAACTTTACCCTTAGCATAAGCGATGTAGAACTACAATCTGTCAATAGTTTAAGTATTTTAGGATTAACATTTAATAGTAAATTCAATTGGAAAAATCATTGTAGATTGTACTGAATTAAAAAAACACTTGCTGCAAGGCTAAATTTAATTAAATACCCATCTTCCAAAAAATCTAAGGTACATATAAACACTCTTTGCTATTTAACCAAAATATTAATATTAAACAAAATAGACTACGGGCTCAGTATTTATGGAAATAGCGCTAAATCTATTCTCAACATAATCAAACCAACATACCATCAAGCTGCAAGAAAATCAATCAACGCTTTTCCAACAACTCCAATAAAATACATATTGGCTGAATCTGGACTCCCAACACTTGACGAGAGATATGAGGAAACAATGCTCAGACTCGCGCCAAAACTCCTGTTCCCATCAAAGTCAATAATAAACAATGATTCCATCGCAGCCCATCGCTCAACACGCGAAAAAAGAATTCCGTCAGCGATTTCGTGCATTTGGAAAAACATCCTAAAATTCAACTTGCCAAACAAAATAAACTGGAGCCAAACCCCAACATTCCCTCCTTGGCTGAGCAGACCTGAATCATTTGAATTATCGCTGTGCAAATACCCAAAAAATCATACTCCAAAAAATGTATACCAAAAAAATTTCAACGCTATTGAAAACGATCTTAAAGCAAAAAACTTTAAGTTTATATTTTCAGATGGTTCAAAAACAATAAACCAAACTAGCTTCGCTGTCACAGCACCCAATGGTGAATTTCAGAGGCAAGGTCTTCTACCCGAACACGCATCCATCTTCTCCGCAGAAGCACTAGCGATCTACGAAGCCTTAAAATACGCTACCTACAAAAAAGGACTCGGGTCGTGTGTACCGACCAGAGATTAAAACGAGTCGAGTACTGTTCACGATCAACGAATACTTGCTCGAAAAAAGCGAGTTTGAACAAACAGAGTCAACCTATCAAACTATGCTTACAAGTATTTTTGTTCATGAGTATGATGACCCGTGAATAACAACACATTTCAAACGAATAAGATCGAGTATACCTTCCAACCGAGTATGAACGAGTTTGAACAAAACGAATAAAGTGCTCATGATCAAAATGTTCACGATCAATGTGCTCATGATCAAAATGTTCACGATCAGTGCGATCGATCGCGATCGTTCGACTACTCGCTGTGTAAAATGTGTATTCGGGGTTGGTATTTTAAGGATTCTGTTTCTTGTGTTATTGGGGTTGGTTTTTGTATTTAAGATACTTTTACCATTAGGGGCAGATCGGTGTTGGTTGATTTTGCTTCATGATTCAATATACTTAGTTTGCGTATGCAAACAAGGCGTTATTATTAGGAAAAAGTGCAGTAAATAATGTTATTAGTCACAATGATTTTTATTTTTATTAACTTGAAAAAAAACAGTAAATTAAATAAGTAATTAAAACCACTGACCTACTAAAATTAGTAACAAAGAAAAGAGTACCTGTTTCGGGGAATTTTAACCTGCGCCTTCAATAAAAGAAAAAATTGACTTCAATTAAATACATACAGCAACCGCGAATGTTGACCATCTTTTGTTTTATAATTACATCATTTGCCTACCTAGCCACCTACCTATTCATAAATCTTTGAAAAATAAGAAACCCTTTTTCTTCTGCTCTATTTTCTGCGAATACAAAACATTACCCTTAAAATACAACGGATATAGATAATAAATCAGGTAGCGCCAGCAGTTTCCTTTGTTCACGCATTGCTTGTGAGTATGAGTACTCGCTTTGTTCACGATCAGAACGATCAAAACGATCAGTAGGCCTTTTTCGAGTACCCGAAACTGGTTACAACTGTTGCGAATAATTTTGTTCGTGGGTATGAAAGTCAGAAGATGAGTTCGATCAGTTCGTTTGTCTTTATTCGTGATTCTTTTTATTCATGACCAAAATGACTTATGAGCATGGAAGCAAAACGATCGGGTATGAGCGATCAAATAGAAAAAATCGCAGTGTTCGAACTTATTCGAACATACTCATTTTAATCTCTGATACATACTTGAGACACAAAGGAATTGTTTCTTGTCTTGTACTATCGATTTTTTTCTATATTGAGCCCGCAAGGGGTTATTAATACCCTTAATAAGAGTTAACACAGTGCGAGTGCTTTGGAAGTGTGGATAGGAGATAAAAGGAGATACCTGTGCACATTGGTTTTGAATGTCTGTTTATCACAATGGGAGGGAAAAATTGAGCCGGGTAAAGCATTCCACATTCTTGTAGTGCGGCTAAAAAATGAGTCTCTATACTTAACAGTACGTCTTAAATTAGACTCGGGGGTAAATTTATGAGCATTGCTAGCGATGCGTGTGTTACGGGGAGGAATGCATCTGGCTATTTCGCAGGAGCACAGCCTATAAAAGTAGCGATAAAACAAGGTGAGGCAAGAGACATTACGGCGGTGTTCAAGAGAATTAAATGACAGAACTCAAAGCTGTTCAGTTTCCTGGATGTAATGCCACTCATGGATAGGGGCATCGGGGGTAGGTTATGCTTTAATGACACAAGGGAGTATTGGGTTTTCGAAGCATTAAATTCCACACGGTTAATAATTTCCCATTTCGATGTCGTGGCAGTTCCATATCCGAAGGACATGGGTGTGAATCTGGAAACGAATATGAAAAGCTGAGAGTGCTGTCATCAGCAAAACAACTTAGTGGATTAGAAGTATTAGACAAGAGATCATTAATAAAGATAAGAAAGAGAGTCGGAGACAGAACGGAGCCTTGGGGCACACCAGCATTTATTTTGTGGGTAGCAGACTGAAAACCATCCAAGGTAACGCGAATTGAACGGTCCGAAAAGTAGTTTCTAATCCAACGAAGAAGGGGTTCGTCGATGCCAAATGCACGCATTTTCGATAAGAGAGCCTGGTGCCAGACTCTATCAAATGCTTTTGAAATATCAAGCGCAATAATCTTACTTTCTCCAAAACGATGTAAAGATTGGTTCCACTGTTCGGTGAGATATACCATCATATCACCAGTGGACATATTGCTACGAAAACCGTACTGCCGGTCGTTATTAAGTTTTCGTTTCTCAAGATATTTTTTGATCTGAAAGTTTATCAGAGTTTCCATGACCTTGGAAAGAAGGGATATAAGTGCAACTGGTCGGTAGTTTAAGGGAGATGAAGATAGGTACGCCTTTTTTGGAACGGGCTGGACAAATGCTATTTTCCATCCACTCGGAAAGAGACCTGTGGAGTAGGACAGATGGAAAAGCTTACGCAGTGATTTTGCCTCAATTAGGAGCCATATCACACTGTGGTAGTGTTGAATTTGCAGCAAACTTTGCTGCGAATAAGTCTGCTTTCGCTTGAGAGCTTATCAAGGAAGTGTCATTGTCGACGAGCGTTGGAACCGAGGACGTAGTGGAGTTTTGTTTTTTTACAAATGACCAAAAATGTTTACTTCCTTTGGGACATTGTAGTATTTTTTGCCTTAATTTTTGTTCGTGTAAGAATTTGATTCTTTAAATGTGAGCATTATAGGTCTTTCTAGCTTGTTTGAACTTTTTCCGATTTTCCTCAGAAGGGTTGGCTTTGTAACATCGGAAGCTAACTTCTCTCTCCTTGTTAACCTCTTTGCAGCTCGAAGCATATTCACAATAACTAATGTAGTCTTTTCGCTAAGGAAACTTAGTGCTTTTGGGCCAGATAAAACATTTTTGAACATGTTTTCAAACAATCTCAAAAGAATGATGGATTCTACTGATGCAGACGACGATTCCCATACCGTGGAAATACTTGTCGAAAACAATGATTAGGATGATTATTCATCCCAGCAAAAATTATCGTGAATATGTCTACTTGGGTACTGCTGTAAACATAGGCAATAACATCGGGGCTGAAATCAAACGCATACTAACTCTTGCTAATCGCTGTTTCCCGAATAAGCAATTGAGGAATAAATCCCTATCGAGAAGAACCAAGGAGAAATTGTATAGAACACTCATCATCCTAATTTTGCTATATGGCGCAGAAGCATGGACTCTTTCCCAATCGGATGAAAAGTCCCTTGGAGTTTTCGAGAAAAAAAATGCTGCGAACTATTTATGGTCTTGTCTGCGTAAACCGAAGACACAACATTTGGCGAAAAAGATACAACGACGAACTATACGTGCTGTATTGCGACATAAGCCTAGCCAGAAAAAATCGAATTAAACGACTAAGATGGCTGGGCCACGTAGAGCGAATGGAAATCGACGCTCCAGCTCGTAGAGTCTTCAACGCCAAACCAAAGGGAGTCAGAAGCCAAGGTAGACCTTATCTTCGATGGAGCAACCAGGTAGAGGGAGACATCCGACAACTTGGAGTGCACAATTGGAGACAGCAAGCTAGAGATCGAGCCAGCTGGAGGGGTATTCTAAGCAAGGCCTAGAAGCATCACGCTCTAGTGCAGCCAACATAAGCAAGTAATTATGTAACTATATAATTTATATACAATATCGGCGTTACATTAACTTCAACTCAAACTCAGACAAGAACCTCACTTAGCAAAACTGAAAAATTATTTTATTGAAATATCAATCAGAATGAAAATAGGCTTTATGTGGACACCTAGCAATTATGACTTAAATTCCACGGCGAGCCTACTCGCATTCAGAATTTAATTATTGTGCTTAGACCAAGGTAGAAGCAAACAGCCAAATACGCACATCCAGCCTTCCTCTCTTTGCCGCATACAAGTTTTACCTTGCATACGTTTCCGGTAAGGAATCAATACTTCAAGGAAAGGACATACAGCTGCAGATACTCACTCCTATTTCACTTACAACTATTTCCCTGCCATTCATATTGTTCCCGGGTTGCCGAGCGGAGGCGGAGGATAGGCACGTCTATGCCCTCTCAAGTTCCAACTTCCATCTCAACCAAATTCATGGTTGGATGGAAGTCAGCTTACAAAATATCGTCAATGCTAAGCCCGATAGGTACCCTAAAGACGAAGGGGTGCAGCGGCCTCTACGCTCCAAGGATCTGCACGGAACAGAAGGAGTATTGCGATCTATATTTTTGCAGCCTTGGTTAAGCGTTCAAAACACTTAATAGGGTCATAGTTTAACCCCCTGAAATATCAATCAGTCGGAATTTTATATATTAGTTTATTGATATTTCAAATAAATAATTTTTTGGGGAACGGGTCGTTATTCTGTATTCCAAAATTCTGTATGACCAAAATTCTCTAAATGAATCAAAAATTCTGTATGACTATAACTCTGCATTCCATTATTCTGTTATTCTATTATTCTGTATTCTTAAATTCTGTAAATTAAAAATTCTGTAAATGCAAAATTCTGTAAATGCAAAAATCTGTATTGAAAAAAAGTGCACACTTTCTGTATTCCAAAATTCTGTAAATAATTGTTTTGATAATGAAAAAAGTGGGCACTTTTTTTCATTATCAAAACAATTATTCTATTATTATTTACAGAACTTTGGAATACAGAATTTTGAAATCCAGAATTGCGGAATACAGAATTATGGATTTTCAGAATTTTAAACAAAATTTCGGAATACAGAATTTTGGATTTACAGAATTTCGGATTAACAGAATTTTAAAATATAGAATTTTGAAATACAGAATTTTGGAAACCGAACTTTGGCACATACAGAATTACCCCAACCCAATTTTTTGGTTTTGAGAAGTGAGCTTTTAGTGTATTTTAAGAGCCGACCAAACATTATTTTTCGTCCAAAGTTTGCAAGTTGTTTTTAATAGTTATTTTGCTATTCGGGACAGGGACAAATACAACAAATTAATACAAATTTATTTATTTTAAAATATTTCCTTAGGCGTTTTTCTTTTTTAGTTCACAGCAGAGTCTGAGTTTGAGTTGTAAAAAAAATAAGTGTTTCTTTTTTGCTTTATAGAGTTCAGAGCATAGGATTCGTATTTCTTGTCTTCTTCAGAGTGTGTTCAGAGTGCGCTCTACGAGCTCCAAATAAATAGATGGGGCAGACTGAGCTAAAAGCTGAACAAAAATATAAACCTCAAAAGTGGACGATTCGAAACAAATTCAATTGATAAGAAAAAATTCTTAACGGTGGCTGGAAATAAAAATAAAATGCATAACTGGGTCGCACGAACTTGCTCTTATGCTGGCTAATCGCCTTTGTATGCATTTTTTTTTTTGGAAAATCTTTAATTATTTTTTAAGAGTTGCTTAATATCTATCTTGGTAAAAAAAATATTGAAAATCGTTTTGTAGTTTTTTTTTTAAAAAGGTTATTTTTGAAAAACTTCGAAAAAATATTTTTAAATTTGTTCGAGTATGTAAATTTATTGTGATTCCTAGTTTGCACCTGAAAAAATAATGTTTAAAAAATTCAACATACCCGCTTCCAACATATTTTGAAAACTATTTTTTTTTTTGAGAATTTTGAAGTGCCATATAAATAGGGTTATAAATGACTTCCTGGGTTCAAAATTTTATTGAAATCGAATTTATAGTTTACGAGAAAACTTGATTTGAAAATTTCGTTTCTATGAGAGGTACCGTTATAACACAAATTCTGAAAAATATTTTCCAACCAAAAGATAAATTATTCTAAAAAAAAACATTCTGAAAGTTTTATCAAAATCTTTAGAGCGGTTTTTGAGAAAATCAAACTTTTTGTTTAGGTTTGTAAGGCAGGTAGCGTTATTTTTGGACCTAGAGCATTAAATTAAAAAAGACCCGCCTAGAGAATTCTAAATAAATAGTAAATACCAAGTTTGAAGCAAATCGGCCAATCCGAGGTGTGAACAGACAGACAGGACGGAATTTCCAGAAACACTTTTTTCGACTTCTCTATCATCGTAGTGTCATGTTTGATTGTTAGAACTATTTTTTTTTGCACGAATCCATAACTTACCTATAATCGCAAGTGAAAAATTAAAATGGTTTACGAAGGTATTTTAAATGTTAAAAAAGATACTTTTTCAGGTTTTTTTTCAGGTAAGTGCTTACATTCGTTTCATAAATAATTCAGATCGCTCTCAACAAAATTGGTTTAGAGAACGTTCAGAGCGAGCTTTGAACTTTGTTCATAGCTCTTTTCTGAATGAAAAAAGAAGAACTCTTATAAGGGCAAAAATAGGTTGGGGTTTTCTATGGACTTCGAAACTGCCCATCCAATTTTTTATTCCTATAAATTTGTCTGGCTTCTTGAAGTCTTGCAATATAAGAGTAAAGACCACCAATATCGTTGCATCAGGTGATTTGATGACTTTTAATTTAATTGACACTGTTATTGATGAGATCGTCAATTTTCCAACTGAATTTTTAAATTCTCTGGATAGGTATGCCAGGAATGCCACCACACAAGATTTGGTTCATCGGTCATTCTTTTGCGTAACTTAAATCCACCAAAATTATGCAACATTATACGATTAGTCATCAAAAGAATAATCGAAAACTTTCTTGAAGCAACGATATTGACTGGAAAACTTAAAGGAGAAGCCATCCTAGGTATTACCTCGAATACCTATGATTCCATCAGAATCAACAATACCTTTCAAAAGGCTACAATTCCCGATACGTTTGGTTTTCGCGATGACGATAAATAAGTCGCAAGGGCAGACAGTGGCAGTTTGTGCCTTGGACTTGGAGAATCCGTGTTTCTCCCATGGGCAGTTATATGTTGCATGCTCACGCGTTGGAAAACCATCAAATTTATTTGTTTTGACGAAGGACAGATTAACAAGAAATATTGTTGATCATTTAGTTCTTAGTTAATGAAAAGCACTGATTGCTACTAATTAGAATTAATGTCCCTTATTTATTAAATTATAATAAGATTAATAATAAATTACACATTTCCTGTTCATTAAAAGTTATTTTTAGCTTGTAGGCAAAAAGACAGAACCGAAATTCTGTCGCTGGTCTGTATTGCATGTCTGTGACCGGAACCATAGAGAAAATACTATAAAGAGGCCAATCTTGCGCCTTCTTTTGATTTTGCCTACAAACTGCTGCTCATAGTCCAGGAGCATGTATGCGTAAAAAACGCACACATAATATGTACAAATGAAGAACATGAAATTATAAAGTCAAGATCACCTCGAAGTATGTAGCTATTTAATTAAATTTTTTGAGATAAAACTGTTTTTTCTTTTATTTTATTTTTGATCACACACTATATTAACGGGAAAATCAATTGTTTCTGATACTACTGAAAATGTATCATAAAAACCTAACTTACAAACTAAACTGGTGGCAGATTTACTTGTAAGTTAGTGTAAAATCATACTTTATGATTACTACCTGAACACAATGGTGTAGCTGCAGCAGAAGAACGTAGCACTGTCAAATTTAATGTCAAAACAAAGTAGCTCACTAAGCAGCATACACGAAGGTAGCACTGAACTCAAACAAAAATCGTGTCTTCCATTTCGTTTTTTGTTGTTTTGCAACGCAACACGTTCGTGAAGTTGGAACCGAGTCGAGTTGTGCTTCAACTACTTTATGTGCTGCAGCTGGAACTTCACATTGTACAAAAACAAGTGCTACGAAAGTGCTACGTACTACTGCTGCAGTTACACCATTCTGCTCAAGCAGTTAGTAGAGAGTAGTTAGTTCATGAGAGTAGAACAAAAGTAACTTGGTAACGCGTATGGGTATTAGGAATGGAGAATTGGGATCAGTGTGTAAACATCGTGAGCATTTCGACTTTTACAGTTACTGGCGTCGGGGTATTCATCAATGTGTAAGCCCGCCATTATTGAATTTCGAGAACAAAGAATAATTGTTAGGGAGAGCTTATAAAGCTCAGACACTGCGGTATCTTGATGATGTCTATTGTGCCAATTATAGAATAAAAGTTTATATTCTAATCAATTTTAAAAATTCACCCATAATTTAGAAACAGATGAGCTGTAAAATAGCAACCTCATGAAGAAACATCGATCATTTTTCTATTGACATTATTCGCCGTCTAGCGCAGCCATTCCTTAAGAAATAGTGTGTCTTCTCTATTAAGTGGTGGAGGTGAATTTCTGAATGTTTATTTATGTTGCCCCTTCATTTTCAGATGATGTTTAATTTTTAATTTTTTTAATTTAATTTTGCCAAATTGAGGTTGTTTAACAAAAATGGCTATTGTTCCTTACTCTTGAACCAAAGATTATGTACCAAATTTCAGCTTTTTACCTCAAAAATTGTGACCTCTAGAGAGTATACATACGGACGGACGGACATGGCTTAATCAACTAGGCTTTTGATTCTGAGTCAGCATATACAACTGCGGTCAAAATAATAGTAGTGTATACTGCTACTGCAGGTATAGAAATAACTTTGTTTTTTTTTTTTAAATAATATTATATTTATAACAAATTAATATTATTTAATTATATTATGCGGTGTTTGGTGGCCGTAGCGTAATCCTAAATCCACAGTGTCGCACAATTTTGGATTCATCGGATCACGAAATATTTTTCCATTTCTCGGAAGGCCAATTTAAATGCTCTTTACCGAATTTAAGTCTTTTGGTTATATTTTTTTTTTTTTGATAGCAAGGGCAGTTTCTTGGACTACGGGCCAGCTTTTATTTCTGTGGCCGAATATCTAATCACCATCTTGATTAATCTGGTAGACATCACAGGTTTCTATTCGCGTGTTTCAGAACGGCAAACAAATGTTTAATATTGTCCCGGTTAAATGTATTGTTCCCGTGGGATAGATTTGTTTTAATTTTTGAAATCACTCCAGAATGGCTGAAAGGGTCTTGATGAAATTTAGTCCAAAGATAGATTATAGTCCGGAATAGCACATTATGCTACTTTTTATCTCGGTAAAATGTATGGTTCCTGTGGGATAGATTTGTTTTAATTCTTGAAATCACGCCAGAATGACTAAACGGATCTGTATAAAATTTAACACAGAGATAGATTTTAGTCTGGGATAGCACAAAGCCTATTTTTTATAACGGTAAAATGTTTGGTTCCCGAGGGATAGATTTGTTTTAATTTTTCCAATCACGCCGGAATGGCTGAACGGATCTGGGTGAAATTTAGCACAGAGATAGATTATAGTCTGGAATGGCACATATCACGGTGAAATGTATGGAATAATAAAGCTCGGGCTATAAAAGTAGCTAGATAACGAGAGACGACTCCTCAGGCTACAAGCTACTTCCAGATCAGCTGAAAGGGTAAGGCCTAGTAGGGTATAAAAATGATTAGGGCTTTGTGTCACATTTTTGGGCGCTGTTTCACACTAATTTGTGAGCTATGGCGCATTAATTTGGGCTTTGTGTCACTATGACCGGCTACACCGCGCCGCGCCGCACAGTGGTGCAAATGCGGAAAAAAATCAAAAAAATGAAAGTTGTAAAATGTAGTTGTTTTTTTTTTTGTTTGTTTTATAGATATATTATCTTTCTATGTTTTCCAAAAATTTTAGAAATTTTTGTCAAGCGATATGCAAGATACAAGGCTTCAAAGTTACCCCTTTCTTTGTTTTTGAAATTCATATATTTCCTTGCAATATTTTCTTGGCACGAAAAACATTACTTTTTAACTGTTTTGTAAAAGTTTTGTTTTTGATTTCAGAAGTATGTATTTTCAGCTTCGATAACAAGAGACAAAAAGAAAATATTTTTTTTTTTTTCCAACTTAAAGCAGAGCAAACTAGAAATAATATTTTAGTGTCCTTTTCCTTGAGTTACAGTTTTGGCTACACTAAGCTACGCGTTCTAGTTAAATTTATTTGAAAGCTACAATATTCAGCTAACTATTTTAAAAAAAATTGTATCCTCAACGATCCGACCTTGAACGCAGTGTGCAAATTTATCTCACTGAATCGGGTTTCAAAAAACTCGGTTTTGACGGTGGTATATATCAATCAGTTATATTTTCTTAGGTAAAAATGGTCGGAGAGAATACAGTTAGGACTTTATTTTTAGAAGAAAAAGAGACCTTTGTTTACAATATAAAATTAAATTAATCCCTTTTTAGAGCTCTGAGATATTTGATTTTAACTTAATCACATTATCTTGCCTGAAAATTTTGTAGATTTTCAAATTTTTTTTTTTCTTGGAAAAATATGTTGAAAAGAGAATTTTTTCGATCTTTTTATAATAATTTAGTAGTTCTTAAGAAAATTTGTACCCATTCATTCTGCAAAATTAAATACTTTTTATAGGATTACGCAAAAAGTTGGGACAGGTGAGAATAAAAAATGGTATTATTTGTGGTTTTTACCTGCATATGCGGTTTTCCTTGTACCTGTTCGATTTTCTTGCGGATTAATATAAAATAATTTTTAAATTGTGCTCAATAATGTTTTTTCTTATTATGAGCGTACAAATAATTTTTATGATACTGCATTATTTCTTATAAGCGATGACCTGAAAATCCTGATACTGCCTGAGCCCTCTTAACCCAGGCCAAACTGTCTAAGTACCAATACGAAATATTAAGAAAAGCCACAAAAGAAATCGGCTATAATATTTTTCCAAAGTACAAGGATGTTGTTGAGGCAAAACAAATTTGGTATCCAAAGAACATAGAAATAAACGAACGATTTGCTAAAGTAAAACTGCAAGATTTGCTTGATCACACAGCAAGCCGAATTTTAAAAACTATTCCTAGTGATGAACTAGAACAATTAAATGACCAAACTTTGGTACTTCACACAAAGTGGGGATGTGATGGTTCATCCGGCCAGAACAAGTACATGCAGTCATTTTCCATGGACAGTGAAGAAGCATCGGATGCTAATCTTTTCATGACGTCGATTGTTCCTTTGAAACTGACCTCAACAACTGAAGAAAACAATATAACATGGATCAATTCCCGTCCGTCTTCAACGCGATATTGCGGAGCTTTAAAACTTGAATATCAGAAGGAAACGCTTGACCTAATTCGAGAAGAAAAAAATCGTGTGGAAAATGAAATAGTAGATTTGGAGGAAACATCAATAACCATTGGAATGCATGTTGTTAAAGTAAGACACCGTCTATATTTTACGATGATAGATGGAAAAGTGGCTCAAGCTGTGACTAATACAAGTTCTGCGAGCAATTGCATCATTTGTGGAGCTAAACCTTAAGAGTGAATGACCTTTCCAAGTTGCATACAAAGATCCCGAATGAAGACGCATTAAGCTAGGAATGTCAACACTACATGCACGGATTAGATTTATGGAATACATATTGCACCTGTCCTATAACCTAAGATTTAAAGAATGGAGAACGAATGAGGATACTGCTGCT
This sequence comes from Platycheirus albimanus, assembly GCA_916050605.2. Classification (NCBI taxonomy): domain Eukaryota; kingdom Metazoa; phylum Arthropoda; class Insecta; order Diptera; family Syrphidae; genus Platycheirus; species Platycheirus albimanus. Next base: position 38,476,703 of record OU696698.1, read on the forward strand.
ATAAAAAAGAGGAGAAAGAACGAATTCAAAAGGATTTTCATCGAATGGTTGGAATAAAAGTTGACGTTGTCAAACGTGGAGTTGGAACAACGAATGACAGCAATACTTCACGAAGGTTTTTAGGAAATCCCAGTTTGACAACAGAGATCACTAAGATAGATGTAAGGTTGATAAAAAGACTCGCAGTTATATTGGAATTCATTTGCAGCAACTTTTTCATTGATACTAAAAAAATTAGGGTTTATTTGGAAGAGACATCAAAACTGGCGATATCGTTATACCCTTGGTATTATATGCCCGCATCAGTTCATAAAATTCTATTACATGGAGCAGAAGTAATAGAAAGTGCAGCCTTGCCAGTTGGATCACTTTCTGAAGAGGCTCAGGAAAGCAGGAATAAGGACTACAAGTATTATAGGACCCACAACTCCAGGAAATGTTCCCGGGTATTCACTAATCAGGATGTTTTTCACATGATTATGATATCATCTGATCCATTCATAACCCACTTAAGACCTGAACCAAAGAAAACAAGTCTTCCATTGAGCAAAGAAGCTCTTGAATTCAATGTGTAAATTATTTATGTATATTTATTTTTTAGTTATATATTTGCTATTTTTGGTATTTATTCATACATATTTTTATTTATGTATTGAATTATTTCACCTAATAAGAAAAAAAATTCGAATTAAAAAAAAATATTTTTTTTTCATATAAATCCCTAAGCTTTGCAATTTAGAAAAAATGTCATAACTTTTTTTCTATAAAATTTTTGTTTACCAAACTTTTTTTAAAATATGGGTAATCGCAATTTTAACATGTGTGCCAAATTTCATTAATCTCCGTTTCATAGTTCAGGTTTTGTGGATTTTTTTCCCCTCTCCCATACAAAGCGCACCACTGTGCGCCGGCCGGAAAAAAGTACCGCATGAAAAACGTGTGTGTGTTGTGAACACTCCAAAGCTTCCGAATGTCGATATCAAACAAATCTATTAATTATAGTGAATAATAAAATTTTAACTTGTAAATTGAATTTTAACGTATGTATTGACAAACGAAGTAAAAGGTAAAATCGCAGTAAAAAAAAAATTCAAAATAAATCAACATTGAAATAAGAGAGCAAATTAATTAATACCAAAGGCCTGTTAGTCAGCTTTCCGCCTACTGACAAAATCCTGCTTGCTAGTTGGCAGAAAAGTTACCAAAGGTCTTATGTTTGAGTGTATTGCAATTGCAACTTGCTTACCAATAACTTAAACGTGTGGCTCCCGTACAATTTTTAGTTGCGATTATAGGTACTATTAGGTAAGTTATGCATTCGTAAACAAAATGTATAACAACCAAACAGAACATTACGATGATGGGAAAGTCGAAAAAAGTGGATCGGGCAATTCTGTCTGTCTTTCTGTAAGTTATTAACAGCCTAAACGGCTGGACCGATTTGCTTCAAACTTGGTACACAGTAAAATTATGACTTCCAACTGAGGTGTTTTTGAAATTAACATTCTAGCTAATGAAGAACTCATTTTTCTCAAAAATGGTTCCTACGATTTTGATGAAACATTTCTGAATGGGGTTTTTTATGTAAACTTTATGTTTTGGTTAAAAAGGATTTTTCAGGAAAAGTCTTATAACGGTAACTCCCATTGGACCGGTTTCTTTCAAATCAGATTCTCTCATACACATTTTTATAATGTTAAAACTCTTTCATAAACAAAATAATATAAATTCCTTAACTTTTCAAAATAAGTTTTTTTGGGTTTAAAAATAAAGTTAAGTTTTTTTTAATAGACTTTTTCAAAAACTGGTTTTTCAAAAATTAAAAAAAAATATTTTCTCATAAAAACTACAAACTATTAGTTGAAGATTTTGAAATTCTTTTTCCTTAAAATTCAAAACAGTAAAAGAAATCAAATTGCTTGCATCATTTTTTCCAAAAAACGTTTTAACTATAGTTATTTTTAAGTGATTATATTAAAATTTCATATGATTTTTCCTGCTTTTTTCAAAATCTCCAGCCCCAAGACCACTGTCACACATTAGAACATGTTCGTGTGACCGAGTCGTGCCCTTTTTTTAAGTAAAGACAACTGAATATTTTATTTGAAACCCAACGTAAGGCTATTGATGTGAATTTATTCAGTGAAGCTTGAATCTAATCAATTAATACATCGAAACTTACTTAACACTCTCTATTTAATTTCTTCTCATAAATCCTAGTAGTACCAATTATAATTATTAAAAAAGTAAATTTTTCAGGGGAATGCCATTCATAGATCAACTGGAAATAATTCGAAACACCGATATGCTTATTGGAATGCATGGAGCTGGATTAACACACCTTCTTTTTCTTCCCAACTGGGCTACAATCTTTGAGCTGTACAACTGCGAAGATCCGAATTGTTACAAGGACCTTGCACGTTTGCGTGGTGTTAATTATATTACTTGGCAAGATTTGTCGAAACTACAAACGAAAGACGAAGGAACGCAACAAAAGGGTGGTGCACATGCAAAATTTGTCAATTACGAATTCGACACAAAAGAATTTGTTAGCTTAGTTAAAGATGGAGCCGAGCACATTCGCAGCCACAAAGAATTCAAAATGTATTCAAAAAGAGGCGGCATACGCGATGAGCTGTAAAGATTAACTTAAGAAAAATAACTACAAATTGTACTTAATTTTTAAATGTCCTTTGAATCTTACTTACAAAACACTTTAATAATACTCGAAAACTCAAATGAAAACTAATGAATATCTTAGCACAAGTCAAAATAATCAATTTAATTAAGTGAAACTTAATACAAATTATTAATAATTTTGCTTTTATTTTAATATATACATACAAAATCGTTTGTAGAATTACATATGTATATTTATTTTTGTTGATTAAAAACAATTTTAATACTTTTGCACGGGTTCGATTAATAAAACTTACATATGTATGTATGTATTTCTTTTTTATATATCAATTGCCATAAACATTATTTATTTCATTTATTTTTTTTTTTGTATCCATCACTTAACAGCGATTTACTTAATCTCAACTCTAAATTTAACTTCGATTAAAGTGAACTACTTAAATGCGCACCAACTGTAATCAAGGAAATATAGTTGTTAAACATACCTGTATCTCCTAGGAACATTTCGAAAAGATTTCTGTCTTCATTTATAATATATGTATGTACTGTACATACATAAATAGTTAACAGAATTAAGTATTTCATGAATAAGTAAGTATCATTTCTGGTGAAAGGAATTCTAGAGGAGAATTTTTCAAAATTGAAAATTTGTTAAAGAGCTTGTAAACATGTGACATCTGACACAGTACAAGAAATAGATCTGGGTGCGGAGTGAGTTGTGAGGTAACAAATCAGCAGTTCAAGTGGCGTTTGTTTTCAAGCATGGACTAAAATCAAACATAAATACGACATCTGCAGCTCTTAGGCGCCAGTTATAACGATCAGAAAAACTAAACCGAACAAATGTGCAAATGGAAAATGTTGTATGTTATGATTCTATTTAAAACACAAATGGCACACAATGGCAACTCAGAGCAATTACTTTGCAAATGATAAATAAATTGTTGGCACAACAGCTCCAAGCGGGGCCGAGGCCTGTGACTTACACTCTCAACCTTTACTGTGTGTGCGTTGATATTATGCAGGAATGGAAAGGACCTACAATTTACCGCCGAATCCGAACGGCTAACAGAGAAGCACTTTCCATGACATTAATTACTCTTGGAGTATTTGTCACTCCTAGCATGAGGCAGTACCCCGTAAAACAGCTTTGTTAGGTGGAGTCGTCAGGGATCGAACCCAGAACCTTCGGCGTGACAGTCCGACACGCTAATTGCAATTATTATAAGCAAAAATCATTCTCTGAATTAGTTGCCATCCATCAGTGTAGTTTCTTAAAAATCGAATCATAACATACAAAATTTTCCATTTGATTTTTCTGATCGCTTTAACTGGCCCCTTAGGGGCCAGTTGATACGGAAAACCAAACCGAAAAAATTTTCAAATGGAAAATTTTGCATGTTCTGATTCGATTTTTAAGACAAATGCTACACTGATCGATGGCAATCAATGCAGAGAATTTTTTTTGTTCATAATCATTTTAATTGAACAAATACTTTTTGTAAAAAATTTATTTATTTATTTTTCTGTTATACGTAAAAAGGAAAAATAACAAATTTCTTTTTTAACAAAAAGTACAAGTTCAATTCAAATTTTTGTTTCCAAAATAAATTCTCTGAGCTGGTTGCCATCGATCAGAGTAGCATTTGTGTTTTAAATCTGATTAAACTATACCAAATTTTCCATTTGAAAATTTTTTCGGTTTGGTTTTCCGTATCGCTATAACTGGCCCCTTACTTGGCTTTTCTTTTTCGTTGCCGTTTTTCCAATTAAAAAAATAATAAAAATAAGTTTTTTAGCACAAAGCATTGTATATAATAAACTATAGTAATACTACGTGAGGAGCGCCACCTATGGACGGAGAACTAAGAGCTTGATTTAAGAGATTTTTGTCTAAATTACAATGGGAAGCAACAACAAGAATTAAAAATGTGGAATTTACAAAAAATGGTTGTTGTTTAGTTTTCCGTCCATAGATGGCCGTCCATGGATGGATGGTAATACTGTAGTTTATATATGTAATGGTACAAAGTTATTCATTCATGAAAAACAGGTTCATTCGTTTCGTAACTTCGAGTTGGTAGCGCTGCATTTGACAGCTGTCAAACTCAACTGTCATATGAAGTATCACTAGATTTGTTTGTTAAACTTTACCCAGGGTCGCCCCAGGTTTTCTTGACAACTCCAAGAGTTTTCAAAAAAACCTGGCTTTTCCCGTTCTCAAAAAACGCATTAGGGCTGCTTATTGTATATTTTTCACAACGCACAAAATCTTTATTTGTTCGATTTGTATTTACTTGCATCAAAATAAATACATTCACTTGCATTTCTTTTACTTTTTTTCGAAATAAAGATATGAAAAATCAAATACAGAAGTAAAATACACAAGAAATGCTTGACAGCAAAAGTCACTTTAACAGCTGATTCTTTACCTCGACTCGCCCCAGCTAAAAACCAAGATCGACTTCAGGGCGACCCCAGGATTAAAAAAAAACAGAGAATTTTCTCGAGGGCTCAACAAACAAAGCTATTCTTTCAGTAGAATGTTTGCCATTTACGATAATGGATTGCTTAACAATCGCAAAACCCATTAAAATTAATAAAACTTACAACAAAAGTGGGTGTTGGAACTACAGACAGTAAGCACCGATTTTTCGAACAACATTTTCTTCACATTTCTCACTCGATGGGTATGTAAACAAACAAAATTGCCGCAAAATATGGGGCTCAGAAAACCCACAAGTGAAAAGTGCTGGTGCATCCAAACAAAGTGACTGTTTGTTGTGCTCTATGGTAGAAAGGTCTCATTGGTCCGTATTTCTTCTAAAATGTCAATGGACGGTTACATCCCTACAGACGGTTACAGCTATATGCGGTAAAATGATAACTCATTTTTTTTGAAGATCATGACTTGGACGATATGTGGTTCCATCAAGACGGGACAACAAGCCACACAACACGAACAATTATAATGTTTTTATTGCGTGAGAAGTTTCCCGGTCGTGTAATTTCAGGTTTTGAAGACGTAAATTGGCCACCAAGATCATGCGAATTGAAACTGTTAGATTTTTTTCTGCAGGGCTTCACAAAAGACTGTATTCACGCGAATAATCCCCGAACTCTAGACGCATTAAAAACCAACATTACTCAAGTTGTGGCAGAGTTACCGCCCGAAAAGTGGTTAAAAATTACGTCAAAAGAATCACATGCTGCTGCTGCGAATCTTCTCCAGGCGGCCATTTGAATGATTGTTTCACACTTAATTAAATAATCATCAAAAATGTATCGCTGTGTGTTTTATTTAAGGTTTACTTTCGAAACCGATAAATGAATGGCCCTGTACTTTCCACTCCATTCGATCCTTTAAACTTACCTACATACTACTGTGACTCTACCAGACCAGCGCCGGATCAAGGATTTGTTCAAGGGGGGCAAAAGTTGAATTTGGCGCCCCCCCCCCCAGCAATTTTTTTTTTTTAAGTTTACGTAAAAAACATGAACTCGTATCGTTAACCTGGGGTGGAATCGGCTAAGGTGATTTGTGATATGTGATAGTCACAATATACAAATTTCGTCTGGCTAAGGTGATTGTCACATGTGACAATCACATTTTTGTGACTTTTTCTTGTGAAAGCTATTTAGGTGTCACTTGCATACAAAAATAATAATAAATAAAAAATAAACCTCTGACGCTGACTTATTAAACAAAATTATTTGCTTTTGCTGTCAAAGATTTGTCAAAGATCTATACTAATGTTGTTTTCGATTGGGAGAAATTAGTTTCTCCTCATGATTAAAGTAAAAATAAAAACAATAAAAAAAAAAAAAAACAGAAATGAACATTTTTTTAATTGAGATATTTTTCTGAAACGCGTATATGTTGTGAGCAATCACGTGAAGTGACAACTAAATTAATCTTTTCTAAATAAATACATAATTGTCACGTCCCTTAATGTAAATTATATACTAAAATTGTTCGAATTGTTTAATTTGAAATACAAAATATATAGAAACTGTGACGTTCGTATATATGCGCCTTCAGACCGCATATTTCATAAAAAGCAGAAGAAGTAAGACTCGCAAAACACAACTCCGAAGAGAAACGATTTGTCTTCGGAGTTCTCTCCAATTGCCCAACGGAAAATGACATAATGAAAATAAACAAAATTCCGGTGATCACATTATGCAGACGCACAAAATTATTTTATCACATGTGATTGTCAGAAATGTGACAATCACAAATCACATTAGCCGATTCCACCCCTGTTTTTATCTTTATGCTCTAATGCCTGATGCTGTTGACAATAGTTTATGTACGATATATGTCATAAAACTCTGTGTGACCCAACCTAAGAAAATAAGGTATTGCTAAAGGTAGTTCCACACTATCCCACAGTGTATTACGACATGTTAAAAAAAAGTGTGATGGAATGTGTGATGGTTTTACATTCAATCCTAAAAAAATATTTCAGATCTAAACACATGTCAAATCGTATGAGATCTGCGCTGTCATATTCTGTTTCCACACTATTATACATCTGTTTCATCACACATTTTTGACATGTCGTATTACACTGTGGGATAGTGTGGAACTACCTTAAGGGTTCTCATGTTACTGATTACTCAAAATGCAATCTTGGCGTATGTACAAAATAAAACCTTTGGGGTATGTGCTATAATCCAGATTGATTTGATAATTTTTCTATTTCAATAAACGACAGCGGAGAACCTGCTAATGTTGATAATAAAAAGTTAAAAAGCTGTATGCTTATTTGTGATTCTGTCCGATATTTTGATTGCACATTTAACTTTTACTCACCGATATACAAAATCATAACTAATCCATAGAACAGCTTTAGTGAAATAGCTCAGTAGTACACAACGAAAATTCTTTTTCATTTTTACTTGCTCTGTAGGGCAAGTTTTGGTTTCGTGCAGAAAAAAATCGAAGTTTTAATCAAACATGACATTACGACGATAGAGAAGCCCAAAAAAGTGGTTTTCGCCATACCGTCCGTCGGTCTGTCTGTGCGTCTGTGCGGTTGTGTTGATATTTGCTTTTTCACGTAATGCTACAGCCTAAACGGCTTGACAGATTTTCTTCAAATTTGGTATATAGCAGTTTGAAGAAAAATGGTTGTCGAGGTTTTTTTTGTTTTGTTTTAGCCCGGCTCAAACTGGTACCTTTCATGTAATGGTTTTTTTCATTTTGAATTTGCTCGAAAACGGCTCTAACGATTTTGATTAAACTCAGAATTTAACTTACCTAAGATATTTCTAACAAACTACCGTTTTTCGTTTTTGGCTTAAATGGTCGTAACGAAAATCAGGGGTGGAATCGGCTAACGTGATTTGTGATAAGTGATAGTCACAATCAACAAATTTCGTCTGGCTAGATGATCACATTTTTGTGACTTTTTCTTGTGACACCTAAATAGCTATCAAAAAAAAAAGTCACAAAAATGTGATTGTCACTTGCGACAATCACCTTAGCCAGATGAAATTTGTTGATTGTGACTATCACTTATCACAAATCACGTTAGCCGATTCCACCCCAGGTTAAACGGCTTTTTTAAATGGCCACAAGTTCATCATACTATTGCACTCACAGAGCAAGTACGTGCGACCCAGTCGTGCATTTTATTTATTTCAAACATTTAACTATTATCTTTTGATAAAAAAATTAGGACCAATTTTGAAAAACTCGTACATTAGAAATTTTATAGTTCACTAGCTATTCCGACAGACATTGTGCTGCCCCAACGAGCATCAGATAGCGCGATGATACAAACCATGATAGATACAAAAATGTTGAATATTGAGGGATAAGTTTGACTTCTTAATTATATTTATACTGTCCATTTAATTTGTCTAAGATATTAGAACATGGATGATTTTTTTTAAATTAAATAAACTCAGAAAAGTACGTATACGCCCGAGTGTACAATACTGTTTTAGGTTGAGAAATGGGCAATTGCAACAAATTTTTCTTTTAAGTTCAATCCGTTCGCTAGTTAACTTTTTTCATACTTAATCAACAGCAGTTTTAAATCAAATCATAACACAAGATAATTTGCATTTGAAAATATTTCAGTTTGGTTTTTCTGATCGCTATAACTTGGCCCCTAAGTCTTATATCACTTTTTGCTTTTAGCCCATTTCACCCTATTAACAGCTTAGTCTTGCCAAAGATTTCTATCATCTATTCCACGCGCAAATTACAACCTTTCAATCTTTGTGGTTTTTTCAAGGACTCGGCGCGTCGAACCTTTCTTCACCGTGTGGCTAAACTACATGATCAACTTTAACCAAACCTTCCAGAAAAACTGATGGAACAATACCAAATTTTTTTTTAGATGTTTTTTAATCCATCAACATCGTAGCCATCCTTCAATAAAATTTGACTTTTTGTAGCTTGACAGACGGGGGACAAAATATATTTTGACGTGAATATAGTATTTAGTTTTAACTAACTCCCGAAAGCACTACACTTTTCCCAAACGAAACATAAAAACTTGAAATTTCTGAATCCGTCGACATCGTAGCCATCCTTTCGATGGAATTTGACTTTTTTTTTAACTTGACAAACGGTCTATGGTTTTAGATTTCAAGAATTCCACATAAACATCCCAAGAATGTGTCGCTTCTATGATTACTGAATTTGTATCGAACTTGACCCTTTTGTTATTAAATTCTTATTTTTTGACTTGATAACGTCTAATAAATCGGTTTGGAATATATGGGCAGCACGCACAGAAAAATGTCACAGTCACAGTCACAGTCACACTGACGTTACTTAGCTGCTTTGATAGCCTAGAAAGTCGCTAAAGTGGGAGTGGAGGGTGTTGGGTGGTTGGTTGGTTGTGGTGAGAGTGTGTGTGGGGTAGCCCGGCGGGGGGGGGTAGTGTCGGGAAGAGGAAAAATTGTCAAAAATGCTGGGTGGTTGTAGCTGGTTTGGGTGGTGAGACAAATTTTGTCAAAACTAATGGGTGCTTCCTTGGTGGCTGTAGGTGGGATGGGTGTTTGGTGTTGGGGGAATTTGGTATGATTGGGGGAGGATGGGGGGTGAATTGGCAAATATGGTGGATGGTTGGTGGTTGAAGGTGGGTTGGGTGGTCGGCGATTTAAGTGGTGGGGATAGTTGATTTGATTGGGGACGATGAAAAAATTGTCAAAAAAGGTGGGTGAGTGGAAGGTGGGGTAGGTGGTTGGATCTGGGGGATTCGGTGTTGGGAGGGGGTGAGGGAAAAATAATTGTCAAAAATGGTTGGTGGTTGGTTGGTGGCTGTAGGTGTGATGGGTGGTTGGCGGTGTTGGGTGAGTGGCAAGTTGTTGTAGGTGTTATGGGTGGTTGGATTTGGGTTGAGGGTGTAGTGAAGGGAATTGTCAAAAATAGTTGTACTGGGGAGGGGGTGGGGGTGAGGAAAAAATTGTCAAAAATGGTGGGTGAGTAGCAGGTGGTTGTAAGTGGAGTAGGTGGTGGAATTTGGTGCATGGGGGAATTGTCAAAAATAGTGGGTGGTTGGTTGTTGGCTGTAGGTGGCATGGGTGGTTGGTAATGTTGGGGGTGGTTTGGTGTTGGGGGGAATGTTAAAATTTGTGGGTGAGTGGCCAGTGGTTGTATTGGAATGGGTAGTTGGGATTGGGCGGGAGTAGTGGAAGGAATTAACAAAAATAGTTGTGGTGGGTGGTTGGCGGCTGTGGTTGGGGGGCGGGGATTGTCAAAAGTGGTGGGTGAGTAGCAGGTGGTTGTAGGTGGAGTGGGTGGTTGAATTTGGTGTAGGGGAGGGTGGGGTGGAATTGTCAAAAATAATGGGTGGTTTGTTGTAGTTGGTGTGTGTGATTGGTAGTGGTTATGAAGGGGGATTTACTGTGTGGGGGAGGAGGAAAATATGTTCAAAAATGGTGGGCTGTTGGTTTGTTGATGTATGTGGGGGGTGGGAGGTTGGTGTTCAAGGGGTGAAAAAAATTAAGAAATGGTGGGTGGTTGTAGGTGGGTTGGGTGGTTGGAGGGATACCTATACACATGAAGTGTTTTGTGAACTGGTTATCACGTAAAATTATCGTCCGTAAACCGACTTTACAGACAACCATGTTTTTTTTTTAATAACGCTCTTATTTCAGAACATCAAGGCATTGAGCCAAAAACAAAAATAACTTTTATAGATCCAGGTGCTGAAACGAGTCAAAAATATCAATCATCAACTCAAACTGAAATGATTTATCCATTATTCAATGCTTTAATAGCATTTAGTAAGTAATGCAGAAATAAATTATGATTTTAAGAAAGCTTCCTCATATTTAAAACTTGTTTCAGCAAATAAGGTATTGAAAATGGAATCTAACTTGTAAAGTATATACTTGAAGACCTTTTTTTACTCTCGTTTCTTTCTTCATCTTCCAATTTCGCGCCCCCATGAGGGGCGACGAATTTGTTTAAAGGGCGACGAAAGTGGTTCATTACATATTTTATATTTGCAACAAGAAATAAATACACATAGCATCATTTCCAAATTTTGTTCTTACTCTCTTTTCCTTGTTCATCTTTTAATTGTGCGCCCTGCTGAAGGGCAACGAATTTGTTTATCATTTTCAAAAGTTGAAGACCTTTATTTTTTTTTTACTCTCGTTTCTCTCTTCATCTTCCAATTTTGCTCCCCATGAGGGGCGACGAATTTGTTTAAAGGGCGACGAAAGTGGTTCATTACATATTTTATATTTGGAACAAGAAATAAATAAATATAGCATCATTTCCAAATTTTTTTTTTACTCTCTTTTCCTTGTTCATCTTTTAATTTTGCGCCCAGCTGAAGGGCAACGAATTTGTTTATCATTTTCAAAAGTTGAAGACCTTTATTTTTTTTTACTTTCGTTTCCTTCTTCATCTTCCAATTTTGCGCCCCCATGAGGGCGACGAAAGTGGTTCATTACATATTTCTTTCATATTTGGAACAAGAAATAAATAAACATTGCATTACTTTGGAGCCCTGTTCAAATGTTGAATACCTTTTTTTTTTGCTCTCCTATATTTCTTCAACTTCCATTTGGCGCCCCCAAGGCCAGGCGCCCGGGGCAAGTGCCCCTCTTTGCCCCCCCCCCCCCTAGATCCGGCGCTGTACCAGACAACAAGCGAAAGTCAAACTTAGTGCTATATTTTATTCGACTCTTAATATAAAGATCATCAACTGGCCTCGATCTAGAGATTTTAAGGACTTTTCACATGAGAGCGACCAACGAATGAACGAATAAATGAGATTTTTCATTCTTCCAAAAAATATTTTGCAACAAAAACTATTTCAAAATGATAGAAACTCATTGAATCTAATGTTGAGATGCTAAAATATCCATTTTAATTGAAGAAATAAGAAATTTTAATAAAAACGAGTTGTTCGTCGCTAATTTCAATCTGAATGTTACGAATTGTCAAAACCTATTCGTGTTCCACATACCATCCATATCGCAACGAATAAATTATTCGTGCGCAACTAACCCCAAAATCTCACAAGACGTTCGTTGTTCGCAACGACTATATACATATATGTGAATAGTCCTTTAGATTTCTTTTCGTGGCATAATTTTCTCCAAAGCTAAATTTTCGCGAAACAAACAGTAAACAAAATTACAATTTACTTATACTTTTAGACAATTTTATAACAATAAGATCAGATTAATACTTGATCTATACACATAAATAAAAATGAAGTGTCTGTTTGTAATATCAAAATATCAGTTTTTTACTAAATGCGTATGAAAGTACATACGGTACTTAGAACAAAAACGCAAGTTTTAAAATTTTTGTCTGTCTGTCTGTTTGTTCTGGCTAATCTCAGAAACGGCTTAACCGATTTTGACGGGATTTTCACTGGCGGATAGCTGATATTGTAAGGAATAACTAAGGCTATTTTAATTACTCCTCTAGGTGTCGCTGCGGTTGCAATTTTCAAAAATTCTTATTTATGGGCCGATTTTGACGGGATTTTCACAGGCAGATAACTGTTAATCTATACATATCTATACACATAAATAAAAATGAAGTGTCTGTTTGTAATTTCAAAATATCAGTTTTTGACTAAATGCGTGTGAAAATACATACGGTACTCAGAAAAAAACGCAAGTTTTAAAATTTTTGTCTGTCTGTCTGTTTGTTCCGGCTAATCTCGGAAACGGCATAACCGATTTTGACGGGATTTTCACTGGCGGATAGCTGATATTGTAAGGAATAACTAAGGCTATTTTAATTACTCCTCTAGGTGTCGCTGCGGTTGCAATTTTCATAAATTCTTATTTATGGGCCGATTTTGACGGAATTTTCACAGGCAGATAGCAGATAAGCCGAATTAACTTAAAATTACACAGTATCTATACACATAAATAAAAAGTGTAAAATATCAGCTATTTACAAAATACATATGAAAGAATTATTATTTTCAATACATTGATGAATTTTGGCGAAACGAAGTTCGCGGGTCAGCTAGTTTAAAATAAAAAATGCTCTAAAATAAACTTAGAAAACAAATGAAGCCACATAAATATTTCCCACAGACCCTAATAGCCTTAAAGCTGAGATATCAAGTAAAACCAGAATTAAGAGGACTATTAACGGAAAATCGCAATTTATATTTTTATCGGTTTAATAAATTATGAGAACCTTTTAGTAACCACCTCTACCTACACAACATCGACATTGATTCACACACCTTCGTATAAACATTTTTTTATTAATAAATAAAACAAAAGCAATACCTCAACAATTATTATAATTTAGTGCACGGTCAATGAACATGTCTATACTTGTAGAATGAAAACTTCTTCAAATTAAAAGCCTTCCCATTCCTCTAATCTATATAGATAGAAGAATAGCTACCCTTTATCAACATTTGTGAGTAGTGACTATACATTATATTATACAGGTTTAGGTTGTTACCTTCTTAGAGGGTGTTGAACAAATCGAAAACTTTTAGCAGGTACAACTGTTAGTTGTTGACACAATAATGATTGTAACGGCAGCGACATGACTGCACAATTATTGCTTACGATTATAGATACGTGTTCTTCGGTGACCAATCAGTGGCCAATAGCTGTAAATCACCAAGGATACTGTCTGACATATACATGACAAAATGCATTCCATCGCGAGCTCGAACTATTCAACTTTTATTTATTTCAGTTAAAATAAGGCTTTGGGGGTGTACAGTTATTTTCGGTTTTCGGTTTCCGGGCTAAAAAAAAAATTTAATGTATCTAACTAATGTCTTTGTGTAAAATATAGAACAAAATGCAAATTTGTCAAGGATATCTAGCCTTAAAGGCGTTTTTTTGCATAATGACCTTGGCGAAGGGTCAGACTACGCAAAACATCAATGTTTGTAAGTTTTAAAAATGTATGAGAAAGTTTTTAATAATGCATCACAAACTGAAATTTAAAAAATTATCTTAAAGAAGTTTTTTGAACAGCTTACACATAAATTTGTTTCAAAAACATTTTCAAAAACCGTGAGATAGAGACGCATATTCTAAAAGAATTGATTTCTTACTTCCGATTTATAAATAGATTCTCTATGACAGAGTAAGGAACTTGTAAAAAGTAATCAAGATGGTAACGAAACATGACATTTCGATGATAGTGAGCTTAAACAGTGGAGGTGTCATAATTCTGTCTGTGTCGGCCTGTATGTCTTTGTCTATCTGTGTCATAGTGAATTCATAAGAACCTAGGTACCTTGCCTGAACTAGACAATACCTGGAAAATAATATTCCAAAGTGCACGACTTTTTCTCACAAAGCTAGTGATCTTGGGGTTTGAGATCTTGCACAAACAATATTACAAAAGTCACGAACATCATAAATAACATTTAATTTATTACTTCGAAATACTCATCCATTTTTTTTTTTTTTTTTTAATTCAAGTTTGAGGAAAACAGAAAGGTTTTTTGCTTGCTTTTTAGGACACGTATTGGTTTCGTATAGAAAAATCGGTTTTTATGAAACATGACATTACGATTGATAGGGAAACCCAAAAGCGCAGTCCCGGTGTCTGTTTGTGTGTCTGTGTGCTTTTTCACGTCAAGCTACAGCCTAAACCTCTTAACGAATTTTCTTCAAACTTCATATATAGCAGTTTAAAAAAAAATGTTCATTTTGGATTTGCTCGGAAACGGCTCGAACGATTTTGATTAAACTCAAAATATAACAAACCTAGGGCATCTTTGAAAGTACGATTTTATTTTTTGGCTCAAATTGCCAAATCGAAAATTAGGTTTAAACGGCTTTTTTCAAATGGCCATAAGTTGGAGACGGCTTGATTGAATTAACTCAAACTTTATTTGGGATAGTTCCTCACAATTTTCTGTAGGATGGTGTTGCAATTTTTTAAGTAAAACCTTTTTAAACGATGGGTCCCCGTTCAGTTTTAGCCATCTTTTTTTCTAATTTGCTAAAAAACAGCACTAACGATTTTAATTAAACTTTTTGTGTAATAATTTTTGGGTGTTCTTAAGAAACCTGTGTTTTTAGTTTTTGGCTACAAAATCAGTAAGTAACGGAGATCTGGTCTTTACGACTTTATTTAAAATGGCCATAAAGTTGGCTACGGTTGTATCGAATTCACTCAAACTTAGTTTAATATATTTCCTCATATAGTTTACCATAATGTATTCAGTTACTTTTCAAGGCACCAGTTAGGCTTTGATGTTTGATATCGTTTCCCTATCACTTTGTAACTAAGAAAAAATGTAAAGTCAAGAGTGGACTGTGCGGGTATCTATTGTGCGAATGTGCATTTGCATGGACTTTCCTTGTCTACTTTCGCCTTTTTACTTGCGATTATAGGTACTATAGGCAAGTTATGCATTCGTCGAAAAAAAAGTCTTGAGATAACAATCAAACATGACATTACGATGATAGCGAAGACGAAAAAAGATGGTTTAAAAATTCTGTCCGTCTGTATGTCTGTCTGTCTGTCTGTATGTATAGAGACCTACAGCCCAAACGGGTGGGCCGAATTGCTTCAAACTTGGTATATAGACTTTTTTAGGTATTGTACAGATAAGAAATTGAAATTTTTTTAGCTCAAAAAATAACGGTACCTGCCATACAACCGTTACGTTAAAGCTTATTTTTCTCAAAAACGGCTCTAACGATTTCTATTTAAAAAAATCAGTGTTGCTTTTAGGTACGACCAATCCTATGGCTGAAAAAAAAGTTTTAAAAAATGGCTAAGAACGGTATTTTCCATAGGACCGTTTTTTTTGCTTTCGACTAACTCGAAAACGACTCAATCGATTTTTTCGAAATTTCACACACATATAGCTGTAGGTAGCTTAATTTGTATTGCATACCAATATTTTTGAAAAATATTTTTTTGTATTTTTAAAAGCATTTAAAAAAAAAAAATTTTAAATTAATATTTTGAAAACTGCTTACCTATTAAATTTTTTTCAAAAAATTTTAAATAAATGTATTTGCTGAATACCTATAAACTGGCGTTTTTGATTTTTTTTTTTTAATTTTTTTCAAAAAGTTTTTCAAAAAAACTTTTTTTCTCAAAAACCGCTCCACAGATTTTTATGAATTTATTCTCATAAATTCAAATTTATTCAAGAAATAATATGGCGTACTTTTTTTCAGCTCAAATTAGTTTAAGTATTTATTTAAAAATTTTGAAAATTTTATTTTTATCAAAATCTCAAGCCCCTAAACCACTTTCACACATTCGAGCAAGTTCGTGCGACCCAGTCGTGCATTTTATTTACATATGCCTACACACGAAATTTTTGTTATGAATGAAAAGTGGGTATATGCAATAAAAAATAAAAACTCAGAAATAACTGATTTTATTTTGTTCTGAACGGCTCAAAGTACGTTCCTATAGGTAAATTAAATTTAAACTGATTTTAAAGGATTTTTGAGTGAATAAGTATACAAAATAATCGCGCGATTTTTGTTTTGTCGACTATTCAACTAAAATCGCGAGCATAAGAATGGAACCAACTACTAAGTCCATCTTTTTCCCCAATTCTTTTGAGTTTCGTTAAGAGATGTGCAAAATCATCCAAGGCTAAGAGCAGTGATCAATGTATAATATACGGCGATCATTGAGTTCTTGGAACTTTTCCACCATTTATCTTTTTGTTTACCACCTGACAATGTTTGGTTCGACCCGTTTTTTTTTTTAACTTTTCAAAAAAATTATTTTAAAATTTTTTTTATCGTGTTAATACACATTCAAATTCATTGTTTCCATCTTTGAAACGTTTCTAAAAAAATTATTAAATATAAAAAAAAATTTAAGTTTTGAAATGTGTGTAGTACTTATTTGAATTATGAAAGACTTCTTTTGGAGCATTCCATGAAAAGCGGAACTTTCAACCAACTTACAAACAGTAGATTTTTAAATTTCAATGAACATTTGGCGGAAATATGAAGAGACTAGTGAGGGAAAAAATGTTAAGATGACTGTTGTGCAATCGGCAAAAAATTTTGTTGATCTGGTATAGCGGTTGGTGTCCAAAACCCGAGTCATTTACCATTCATCATCAGAAATTGGCAACAAAATAATGACTGTACAGCCATGCAAAAACCCCGAAGCCATACCTGGAATTTCCAATATCCATTGCATTCAAACAGATAAGAAGAGCGTTGAGGTCCGTACTCATTGCAAATCAGAAGATAAAAAAGTGTTTAACTACTAAAAAAATTTAATAAAATACTAACGTTTTCAAGTGTGTCAGACACGTGACTCGTTTGTCCGTACGTGACAATAACTTAAGTTATTAAAAAAAATTAAATATGTTTTTTTATATTTTTTTCTCCTTATTATCAACTTTGATGCTCCCTTTGATTAGCCCAGTAAAAATCGACATTAAAATCGCAAAGCATGATGTAGTTCCGATTTTTTGGTATGTTGTATGGACCAGTTAGAATAGTGTAAATCCATTTGCAACTTCGAAAAACTTGTGCTCGCTGCGTAGCAAGCGAAAAACTGCACAGTCTTAGGACCTTTTTCACTTTTTGCTCTAAAAGTCTTAAACTATGCATTTTTTGGCAAAGAAAATAACCACTTTCTGTAAGTCCATTAAATTTACAACAATTTAAAACTAACCGCAGCTCTATAAACCCCATAGAGACCGAGCTATGACTCTTTGAAGATGGTCCATTTTTACAGAAAATAAATAATTTTTAGTTTTGCTGCTGTAAGGATCAAAATATCGGCAAAATCACTCGTCCTATGAGAAAAGTTAGCATGTATAAAGTTGAAGTAAATTTCATTTCCTTTCGTTTAAGCACAAAACAAAGTCTGTGAGACTAATAGTTCAGTAGCAATCTTGAAAAAACATAAAAATGGATTTTTGAAGAACTGAGACAAAGCTCTTTAAACACCTATTTGTGTGCTTAGTACAATAGACATAAAACCATGTAAAAATGTTAAATATTTTTTAATTTACAGGTAAGGTTAATTAATTAGTTGTTGGTACATGTATATTTAGAATTAATGTTTAAAAATCAATCACCCGTGGTTTTTTTTTTGCTGAGGTTCAGGTTCACGTTTTCTGCAGGATTTTCGGGACCTTCATCAATTATGGCATATTCTTTCTTAGGTTGGTCATATTAATCAGGTTCGTCCAATTCTTCAGATTCTGGTTCAACCTCAGCTTCCACTGGATCTTCCTCGTCTTCTTCTATCAAAATAAGACGACGTTATCGCATGAACTTCCTGAGCAATTCAAGAATAGAAGCGAGCATTTGAGCCCAGCTCTCAGGCAAGTACACGTCCCCCCCCCCCCCTACATCCTTTCTTACTTTTGCAGGCTATTATTTTGAGAAGGTGTGGTGGGGCTGGCTCGTTTTTTTTTTGCTCTTGGGATGATGCCGCAGGATCTTATTTCCCCATTCAGAGCCACTTTTGCGCTTGATGGTAGGTGCGGAACGCATGGAAATTGGACTTGCCGCTGACTTCACGAAAAGGTGGAACCTGAGGTCGTGCAGTCTCTGAACCTCCGTAAGGAATTACCAGACACTTTTCATCAGCTTCCGCAATACTCTCATGAGTTGCATCTGTTCGTAGGAAGATGGCAGCCATCTCTAGTAGGTCCTTCCGGTTCTGAAATTGGCCCCACAATTTAATTTTTCCCTGCCAGAAAAAGGCAGGGGTGGTTTCGTATCCAGTAAAAGCGTAAAGAAACAGTTCAAACCCACAGGGCACTTCAACTTCCCTTCTGTTGAACGCACTCGTGGTGTACTGAATGTTGTACTTTGCCTCACCTCTGCCACGTCCACGTTTCTGAAAGCGCAAGTTGTGGATGGTAGAACAAAAGCCACAGAGCAGAATAAGGAGGTGCACGTCCTCGCCAACCACAGTCATATGATCTTATTTTATTATTCCTGTTTATATTATTCTTAATTTTCTCCAATACCATCAGAACGATATCGCGGTCTGCGTCTTCAGTCGCTGTCTGAGTTTCAATGCCTTCGAGAGAGAATACAGTGCATACATGTTGAATGAGGCGTTCTTTGTTTCGGTCATTTGACAGCATCTTCTCCTGGGGTACTGTTATGATGGCGGAGGAGTAAAAAAGAATTTCACTCTAAGAAGCAGCATATCGGCTCAACCGTTCTGCAGATTTTGTACTGTGATCGGCACAATCCCGTGGATACCCGTCGAAAACCGCCGACACGTTCCTCCCAAAGTGGTTTAACGTGTAGCTTACGTAGCCATAATCACAATAGCCCGTATAGACGAGTTTCGATGCCAGATCACAGTATTATAGTAGGTAAGATTTCAGAGGCTAAGGTGAAAGCTCCGTAAAACTTTGATTTGGTCCCCTTTCGGATTCACTCTTCATTAAACAACGCCATAGAGTAAGGAGCCAATTCAAATTTGAAATGCTCTTTCAATTGCTCATCTGACTGGGAAATCATGTGATATAGTCGTCTTAATTTCGATAGAAGAAGACGAGGAAGATCCAGTGGAAGCTGAGGTTGAACCAGAATCTGAAGAATTGGACGAACCTGATTAATATGACCAACCTAAGAAAGAATATGCCATAATTGATGAAAGTCCCGAAAATCCTGCAGAAAACGTGAACCTGAACCTCAGCAAAAAAAAAAAAAAAAAAACCACGAGTGATTGGTTTTTAAACATTAATTCTAAATATACATGTACCAACAACTAATTAATTAACCTTACCTGTAAATTAAAAAATAGTTAACATTTTTACATGGTTTTTCCTTTTGTACTAAGCACACAAATAGGTGTTTAAAGAGCTTTGTCTCAGTTCTTCAAAAATCCATTTTTATGTTTTTTCAAGATTGATACTGAACTATTAGTCTCACAGACTTTGTTTTGTGCTTAAACGAAAGGAAATGAAATTTACTTCAACTTTATACATGCTAACTTTTCTCATAGGACGAGTGATTTTGCCAATATTTTGATCCTTACAGCAGCAAAACTAAAAATTATTTATTTTCTGTAAAAATGGACCATCTTCAAAGAGTCATAGCTCGGTCTCTTTGGGGTTTATAGACTATAGAGCTGCGGTTAGTTTTAAATTGTTGTAAATTTAATGGACTTACAGTTATTTTCTTTGTCAAAAAATGCATAGTTTAAGACTTTGAGAGCAAAAAGTGAAAAAAGTCCTAAGACTGCAGTTTTTCGCTTGCTACGCAGCGAGCACAAGTTTTTCGAAGTTGCAAATTTGGATTTACACTATTCTAACTGGTCCATACAACATACCAAAAAATCAGAACTACATCATGCTTTGCGATTTTAGCCTTTTTTTGTGTCGATTTCTACTGGGCTATATTATTTGCTTCTCACTAATCAATAATCCATTTTTTATAGTTTCGCTAAAATTTTAATGTAAAGTAATTACCTACTTAAAAAATTGGTTGACTCTAGCCGTAACGTGATTTTCCTGAAAACATGCTCCTCAGCTCTCTCTATCACTCTCTCCAAAATGTTCAGCCTATCGCTTTCTCAAGGAGAATTTCTTGGCATATGGAAAACTTCTTTTATAACCCCTTTACACAAAAAGGGTCCAAAGAGCGATGTTATAAATTATCGTCCAATTGCCAAACTGTCACATATGTATCTCTAAATTATTTGAAAGCATTTTATATGAAATTTGAAGTTTCCGGTTCAAGTCCTATCAATCCTAGGCAACATGGCTTTCTAAAGAGTAAGTCTACAACCACTAACCTTGTTGAATTTTAAATGAAGTGTTTAGTGACCTTTAGTCCAAATGCGTTTCGCCCAGGTACAACAGTTGGGTTCATCAGTTAGATGCTATTGTACCCTTCTAATACGCAAAATTTTGGTCGATGATTACCGACTCTTATTAAAATTACAGAATGAATATAGGTACTGTGAATTCCAACATTTTAGGGTACTTTGTTAAAATTCATGCACCTAAAATTAATATAGCCCGTGGTCTGGCCGAAGTTATCGCTGAAGACAAACGGAAAAAATGAAAATTTTTAATAATTTTTGTATATTTTTAGGGGAATGTATTGAAGTAAATTCAAAATAATTCAAATTGCCGACGAAAGTCGGCGAAATTTACTAAGCTATACGTTTGTACAACATTTTGTCAAAAGCTCCCTGTTTTTGAAATATAAGTCAATATAAGAAGAACCCCCATTTTTTTACCTTTGTTGCCCAACCACGCTCAACCCCCACCGCTAAACATATGCCATTTGCCCGGATCAATGAATATTGATAGTGTTGCAGACAGAAAATTGGGAAAGTTTTTCTGTACTCTGTAAGTAACCCCTTTTGAAATCATACATGGACATTATGAAGGCAAGCTCAGTCTCAGACTGTTTGCGAAAATTCAAATGATCTAATTTTGAGTTGACCAAAGAATATCCAACCAACATTTCTACAGTTCTGCTAACAGAGTAGAATCGACTCTGTGATGTGCGAGGATTCACATCGACTACCTTGAAGAGGGAAAACGACCACCGGCTCATATTACCATAAGGAATAATGAAAGAGAGTTATTAGAGTACAAACATTTTTTAAAGAAAATTTGGTAAAGAAAAAAGTTCTATTCTATATGGCCAAATTTTATTAATTACTCCATCCTATTTTGAGAGCTTCAAGAAATCTCAGCATTTCATGATTTATGATACGTTAGATAAAGTTTGTCGAGCTAAAACGAGATTATTTTAGTTAAAACCGAAACAAGACAATTTGCGCACAGTTGCTCCAATGAAGCAGTAAGTGTGCGCAGGATATAGGGTAAGTGTTCGCAGGTTTTTACTTGCGATTATAGCATATGTAGGATAGGTACTATAAGGCAAGTTATGCATTCATAAAAAAAAATTCTAACAATCAAACATGACATTACGATGATAGAGAAGTTGAAAAAATACGACAATTCTGTCTGTCTGTCTGTATGGGCATCTACAGCCTAAACGGCTGGGCCGATTTGCTTCAAACTTGGTACATAGTATTATTACCGTACCTGCCATGGGAGCACGTCGAAACCTCACATAAAAAACTACAAAGTGCTCTTTGTTGGCATACTCAAAAAAAAAAAAATAGGAATATTTTTTGAATAGTTTTTTTTTTACTGTTTTTTGAAAAAAAACTAATCGAACGATTTTGAAAAAAAAAATTCTTAAAATTCTAAACAGTAAACGAAATCAGATGGCTTACCTACTTATTTTTTTCCAAAAAAACGTTTTAACTTGTGATTTTTAAGCGATCAATAAAATTTCATATCATTTTTTCCCTGCTTTTTTTCCAAAACTCAAACCCCAAGACCAGTGTCACACATTAGAGCAAGTTCATCCGACCAAGCCGTACACTTTATTTATTGAATAGATAGTTATAGGGGTTAGATGCAGTGCTACAGAATCACATCCAAATTAGTTGCTTAAAACAACTTATTAAGTATTTGGGGTATTAGCGGGAGAAATTCTCAATATGTATACTTCATTCAAATACCTTCTTATAAAAGATTTAAGGACATACATAAATACAATATAAAAACAAGGGTTTGTGTTGTTTGTATTAAAACTAATTTTTGTTGGTCCACCGTCGAGCAACTCTTCCTTTAACCTTTTGCGCGGCAAAATAAATCTGGGAGGGCATATTATCTTGTAGCACTAATAAAGCAAACAGCCGTGTATACGCAAGCGCACAACTGCCCCCAAATGTTTACGCACACTCACCCCCAATGTAGTTTTTTATTGTTTTAGCGGCCAGTTATAGCTATCATTGAAACGTATCATTGAAACAGAAACCAGTAATACGTTTTATATTTTCACTGACAAATCGATTATAGCAATCATTAAAACAGTCATCATTGAAAGCAATTTAATACACAGAAAAAACAACATATTGATGTTAGAGTTGATCATTGAAAGTAAAACTAAAACTGATGTATGAGAACGCAATGAGAATTGAACATATTCAGTGGATTATTTTAAGAGAAATTTTGATAAATATAAAATACTAGCTGCCCCGGCAGACGTTGTTCTGCCCTTCCGAGCAGATATCGCAGTGATATAAACGACGATATATAGTTTATTTTAAATACGCCCAAATGTATTATACTAAAAAAATCAATAGAATACCTGTTTATGACAGCTTGTTAAAAAAGCATCACTCAAGCATTGAAGTACGTTAAACCTATTAAAAAGAATAAGATGTTTTAAAACCGGATACAACTTTTTTTTCTTTTAGCATATTTCATCAAAAATTGTGGGTGTTTATTTTGTTCGTTGCGGTGGTGGTTGGGAGGTTGAGGGTTGGTTATCATGCAAAATTATCGTCCGTAAACCGACTTTACAGACAACCATGTTTTTTTCTTCTAGCTCATTGCACTATATACAGCTATGTGCCTGCAAGGTTTGGAGAAAATCACCTGCAAAAAGAATCAGAGCGCCTCCCATCTACCATCTACCATCTATGATCTAAAATTACTAAGTAATTGCAACGACGCGAAGTTTTAACTTTAATTATCTAAAAAGAATAGTGGTCAAACTTGAGAACATTACGTCTACCATCTTCTACCATCTACCTTCTTCTACAATCTATTCAAATCTACCATCATTTACAATTAACCATCAACCGTCTTCTACCATCTACCATCTTCTACCATCTATCGTCTTCTACCATCTTTTACCATCTTCTACCATCTTCTACCATTCACCACCTTCTTCCATCTATCATCTTCTATCAACTACCATCTTCTACCAACTACCATCTTCTACTGCTAACTATCTTCTACCATCTTTCACCATCTACCATCTTCTACCAACTACCATCTTATACTACTAACTATCTTCTACCATCTTCTACCATCTTTCACCATCTACCATCTTCTACCATCTACCATTTTTCACCATCTACCGTCTATTACCATTTATTTCCATCTACCATCGTTTACAATTAAGCATCTTCTTCCATCTTCTACCATCTTCTACCATTTACCATCTTCTACCATCTATCTTCTTCTATCAACTACCATCTTCTACCAACTACCATCTTCTACTGCTAACTATCTTCTACCATCTTCTACCATCTTTCACCATCTACCATCTTCTACCAACTACCATCTTATACTACTAACTATCTTCTACCATCTTTCACCATCTACCATCTACCATTTTTCACCATCTACCGTCTATTACCATTTATTTCCATCTACCATCGTTTACAATTAAGCATCTTCTTCCATCTTCTACCATCTTCTACCATTTACCATCTTCTACCATCTATCATCTTCTATCAACTACCATCTTCTACCAACTACCATCTTCTACTGCTAACATCTTCTACCATCTTTCACCATCTACCATTTTTGACCATCTACAGTCTATTACCATTTACCATCGTTTACAATTAACCATCTTCTTCCATCTTCTACCATTTACCACCTTCTATCATCTATCATCTTCTATCAACTACCATCTTCTACCAACTACCATCTTCTACTGCTAACATCTTCTACCATCTTTCACCATCTACCATTTTTGACCATCTACAGTCTATTACCATTTACCATCGTTTACAATTAACCATCTTCTTCCATCTTCTACCATTTACCACCTTCTATCATCTATCATCTTCTATCAACTACCATCTTTTACCAACTACCATCTTCTACTGCTAACTATCTTCTACCATCTTCTACCGTCTTTTACCATCTACCATCTTCTACCATTTACCACCTTCTTCCATCAACCATCTACCATCTTCTACCGTCTACCATCTTCTACCGTCTAGTCTACCATCTTCTACCATCTACCATGTTCCATCTTCCACCATCTGCCATCTTCCACCATCTTCTCCTATCAAAAAGTGTTTCTTTGGAAAAGCTTTTCGAAGTAAATATTTTTGGAATACCTACATATACGTATGTACGTATGTAGTACTTCATACATATAAATGAAATCTATAGCGTTCACAAATTTAAAATACTAAACGACGAAACATACTTTGTTTCTGTATTTAACTTTTATTTGACTTCAAATCAAAAATCAAAAAAATTAATATTATATAAAATTATGACTGATTTATATTTCAAATAAATGACTTTTCAGATTTACTAAGTGAGCTTTTAGTGTATTTTCTTCGCACGCATAACACAACTTTTCCAGGAGGTTTTTCCAAAATTTTCCTTCATACAAACCTTCTCATGGCATATACGAACAACTTAAAAAAAAAATTGAACCAAATTGGCCCAGCCGTTTTTAATTGATGAATTACTATACATTTTTCACACCATTTTTATATATATAGATTTTTTGCATTAAAAAAATTCTTAAATTCATTATCTTTAGTTTGGTACCAATAAAACACAGTTCTATTTGTTTAATCGTTTTAAAATCACAAATAAAAATTTTCACGAATGCATTTCAATGATATCTATAACTTACCCCGTAGCTAAAATTTAAACAAATAATTGAAAAATCTAATATATTTTATAAAAAATCGCTACTCACCGCACTATAATACAAACACAGTTTACTGAAGTTTTGAAAATAAGGAAAAATTTTAATGAAACTCACCTTTTTTTCTTTCGCCTGTTGACGACGCTAATCGACGCAACACTGCCACTACAGCAGCACAAACACAATTGACCGCGATACCTATTGAATTGTGCATTAACATAAATTCGAATTTCGTACGCTTTTTCGACGCAACACTGCCGCTACAGCAGCACAAACACAATTGACCCCGATACCTATTGAATTGTGCATTAACATAAATTCGAATTTCGTACGCTTTTTCAATAAAATCGCTATACGCACAATTACGACGAACGACTAGAGTGTAAAACACTGTTAAGTTACTTCGATACAACGGGATATTGGTTCATTTCTTCCAAAGTTGCTTCTAGAAAATTCATCACGAGACTTCTACAGGGGAAAAACAAATTAATTCATATGAGCGTGTGCGGATGGGCGAAATCTTTTGTATTTCTTCTAACAAACCCAAGCATCTTATAAGCTTTATTTAGGCACTATAATATCAAAATGGAATTATTTAAAGAAAGTTTATGATCAAAAATATTATCAAATAAAATTGGAGAATTCCCCCTTAAACACGTCAAACTTTGACATTTAGAGACATTCAAAAAGAGTACATTTCTGTTAAACCATAATGCTAACTTACTCAGATCTTTTTGTAATAGGTCCATTGTGGACCACAGCCTCAACCAACAATCCTAGCCAGTGGCCACCAGTTGCGCATAACAAGTTGGTTGAGGTCGTTCTCCACTTGATCGCGCCACCTTAAATGGGGTCTTCCAGAACTGCGTTGGCCCTCCGTGTTGGTATTGAAGACTCGGCGGGCTGATGCGTTTTCGTCCATACGCTCCACATGGCTTAGCTGTATTTTCAGCTTTTTAACCAGGTCAATGTCACTGTATAGCCCGGAGACAATCATAGACAGATTAAATGAGATTGAACATTTTTACATCATCATCGTTTATACAGCAAATATTTAGAAAATTGAAAAGTTTCCGGAATATCGTTTATAAAAAGTATAAGAAACAATAGGGCCCAATATGACTCCCCTGAGGTACATACACAAGAGGTTACTTTAATAGCTTTAGATATAAATTCACCTATTTTGACCAATTGGATCCGATTACCCAAATATTTTGACAAATAGACCGACGATATATTCCTTATTTCAGGTTTGAGGGACTTTCTGACCAACCCTTACCAAAAGAACTTTTCCGAATTCTTCGGAGTGCCTTCGGGCGATACTGAACGACAAATTAAAAACGCTATTAATATACACATATTGATTGAAAATGGCTGTATTAACTCAAGTTCGAAGTACGAAATATAAAAGGCTTTATGATTTCAATTAAAATATTAACAATTTATCATGTATAAGGATAACGTTGATCTAAATCTATTTAAGTTCTTTTAAATTAATAGGGCAATTCTCATAGTTTTTTTTTTGTCCTGATTAAATTTGTTTTTTGTTTAGTATTCATTAACGAAGTGGATAATGAACCTGCTGCTAAAGCTGTTGAAGTCGTTCAAACCTTTCTTAAGAAAAACCCCAGTTATGGACTCTCTGTGCAGGTGGATCAACTTGAAACCAATCGGACTGATGCCAAAGTTCTTCTTGAAGCCAGTAAGACTATTTGTGTATTTATATGTTTTCAATTGATCCATGTTTTGATTTATATCTATGTAAAAGTCTGTTCAAAGTACGCTGAAAGTATTGAAAAAAAGCTATCGCCTCATGTAATTTTTGACACCACCAAAAGTGGAGTTGCATCGGAAACAGTCAAATCTTTTAGCCAGGCACTTGGCCTACCGACTGTTACTGCATCTTATGGGCAGGAAGGAGATTTGCGACAGTGGCGAAACATCGACGATAAGAAGTCCAAATATCTTTTGCAGGTTTTGAAACAGCAAAGTTATAATATGAATTTTGTATAAAGTTTGAATACCGTTTCTAGGTTATGCCACCAGGTGACTTGATTCCAGAAGTTATTCGCAGCATTGTTAAATATATGAACATAACAAATGCAGCAATACTTTACGATGACACTTTTATAATGGATCACAAGTACAAATCGTTATTGCAGAATATTCAAGCTCGTCATGTGATAACTGCTATTGCTAAAGATGGCGAAAGAGAGCAGCAAATCGAAAAACTTCGGAACTTGGACATAAACAACTTTTTCATTCTTGGAAGCTTACAATCTATAAAAATGGTCCTCGGTAAGAAATCCATCAGATGAAGGTTCAATATTGTGCGAACGAAAGCGTTTTTCTTTTTAAGAATCTGTAAAACCGGAATACTTTGAGCGGAACTTTGCTTGGCATGCTATAACCCAAGACGAAGGCCAAGCTCGAAGTCAGAAAGATAATGCTACAATTATGTTCTTGAAGCCAGTGGCCTTCCAAAAGAATCGAGATCGCTTGGGGTCTTTGGTCCAAACCTATAACTTGAAACAGCTTCCGACAATAGCATCGGCTTTCTACTTTGACCTAGCTTTACGGACTTTTTTGGCGGTTAAGTAAGGACGTAGAGAAAACAAAAATAAAAACTTCACAACTTTGTTTTTTTTTTTATTAAGAGAAATGTTGCAATCAGGGGCATGGCCAAAGGACATGGAATACCTTACTTGTGATGATTTTCAAGGAGCTAATACCCCTGACCGCGAAATCAATTTGAGACATTACTTTCTTCAGGTATTTATCCATATTATCCAAATTCAAAGTTTGACTAATATTTTATTCAACTGCTTTTTTTCAGATATCAGAACCAACGTCTTATGGAGTTTTTGAATTAGTTACGCAACCTAATTTACCTTTCAACGGTTATAGCTACATGCAGTTCGAAATGGACATCAGTGTTTTGTCTATTCGTGGAGGCAATTCTGTGAATACAAGGTCGATTGGAAGTTGGGTAGCTGGTTTGAATTCGTCTTTGAATGTGAGGGATGAGAAGATTATGAGGGATTTAACAGCTGACACAGTTTACAGGGTGTTCACGGTTGTTGTGAGTATATGTTTTTTTTTCATATGGAATATTTTTCAAAAGTGACCTGCTAAAAATTTTATTAATTGCATTGTAAACACCTACGTCCTAAGATATCAAATAAGAAAATGATCTTTTGTGTGCCTCTAATGTTTTACTTAGATTAAAGCAAAGATTCCTTAGATCTTAAGGTGGTTGGTCCGATTTGCTTTAAACCTGGTACCTACAGGGTTTTTTAAAGTATTCATCACTATCATTATAAGTCATAAATTAACGGTATCTACCAGAAATACAAACTTTAACGAAAACCTTATTTTATCGAAAAAAACGCAAATCATTTTAATGAGTTGCATTTTATGGTGTTTTGTAGTTAAAGTGTATATGTTTGGAGTGAATTTTTCAGAAAATATTTATAAGGGGATCCTTATAAAACTTGAGTGTCTTTTTAAAATCAGAACAAATCTTTTAAATCACATGACCAATTTCGATAAGAAATGTAAATGTTAGAAATTTTCTCTATAAGGAAAATACATATTACTGTATGTATAGTAGTACAAAATTTCAAAAAGTTTAGATTTTTGAATATTTTAAAAACATTTTGTCCATTTCTTTTTATTTTATTTTACTGGGCACAAGTACAAAGTTCTATAAATTTACAAAGGTACTCAAAACAAAGCATAATTCAAAAGTTTGTGCAACAGTATACCGTATAAAGTTCGAATCATATTCAAAGCTTTTGGTTCTTTTGGAATAGACCGTAAGTACACACCTGCCCAGTGCCCATATACTATGCATGTTTACGGGATGTCCCAAAAAAGCAGTTTCAAAATATCCTGCTAGTGTGCATATTCTTTTGTCATTTTTGCGTTAATCCTTTAACCAGCCACTTCCCAATTTTGTTGAACACATTTCATTAAGGCCTTCAGTGCGTCTGTATGGACGAAATCGATGACACCACACAACCCTTGGTCAATCACTATAGTACTTCAAATGCATCGGACACATGGGTCTGGAATATTAATTTTATGTAAAAGAAAAAAATGAACCTTTACATTTTTTTCACTTCAGAGCGATTTTTTGAAAAAAAAAAACCCTAACTCGAACTATGGACAAAATTCTGTGGTTTTAAATACTTAATTACTCAACTCACCCTGTAGTGAATCTAGTTTTTTGGTAGTGCGAATGTGGTAGCGAATAAATTTTCAAACTGTCAAAGTTGTACAAATCATTCTTTGTTGTTGATTTTTTCCGACAGAAATTTAAAAAAAAAATATTTTGACAAATAAAGTACGCAAAATATCAAATATCAATTTAAAATGAAATTTTTGAATTTTAACTCCATATAAATTAAATTAATATTTTCATTAGGAATAGCAAAACACTTCTTTATGCAAAATAGTAAAAACAAAAGTATGAAAAATAAACGTATACTCCTTTATAGCAAGCTCCCTTCGTAATGAAGGATCCAAGCGCCCCGAAAGGATATAAAGGTTACTGCATTGACCTTATTGACGCAATTGCTGAAATCGTAAAATTCGACTATACAATAGAAGAGGTTGAAGATGAAAAATTCGGAAACATGGACGAAAAAGGCGATTGGAATGGTGTCGTGAAAAAATTGATCGAGAAAAAAGCTGACATAGGTCTGGGCTCAATGTCGGTAATGGCCGAACGAGAACTCGTGATTGATTTCACAGTTCCTTATTATGATCTTGTTGGAATCACTATAATGATGCAAAGACCAAGCACACCAAGTTCACTTTTTAAATTCTTAACTGTACTCGAGACTAATGTGTGGTTATGCATTTTGGCGGCTTACTTTTTCACCAGTTTCCTCATGTGGGTTTTCGACCGCTGGAGTCCCTACAGTTATCAAAATAATCGCGAGAAATACAAGGACGATGACGAGAAGCGTGAATTCAATTTAAAGGAGTGTCTATGGTTCTGCATGACGTCGCTTACACCGCAAGGTGGTGGCGAGGCACCTAAAAATTTATCGGGAAGATTGGTGGCAGCTACTTGGTGGCTTTTTGGGTATGGTTTAAAATTTTAGACCTATATATATATATATATATGTATATTATTCTAATTAAGAACCAACAAATGGGAGCATTTTTCAGTCTGATCAAATATTGATTTTATTATTCCGTTTCCAAATTCCAGATTTATTATAATTGCATCTTACACTGCTAACTTGGCGGCCTTTCTCACAGTTTCTCGTTTGGATACACCAGTTGAATCATTAGATGATCTCGCCAAGCAATATAAGATTTTGTATGCCCCATTAAATGGCACTTCAGCTATGACATATTTCCAGAGAATGGCTGACATCGAACAGATGTTCTATGAAATCTGGAAAGATATGTCCCTTAATGATTCATTGTCGCCTCTAGAACGCTCAAGGTTGGCTGTATGGGACTACCCGGTTAGTGATAAATACACCAAGATGTGGCAAGCAATGCAAGAAGCTATATTGCCAATAACTTTGGAAGAAGCTGTCGCAAGAGTACGTAACTCTTCGGCTGCAACGGGATTTGCATTTTTGGGCGATGCTACTGATATTCGATATCTTGTTATGACCAATTGTGATCTTCAGGTTGTGGGTGAAGAGTTTTCTCGTAAGCCTTATGCCATCGCTGTACAACAAGGATCTCATCTCAAGGATCAATTTAATAATGCGTAAGATGAAACCAATAAGTAACTATTGTTTTAATTGTATTTATATTTATATTTAATCCTAGAATCTTGACATTGTTAAACAAACGACAATTGGAAAAACTCAAAGAAAAATGGTGGAAGAATGATGAAATTCAAGCTAAATGTGAAAAACCGGAAGATCAATCTGATGGCATTTCTATTCAGAATATAGGTGGAGTTTTCATTGTAATTTTTGTAGGAATAGGAATGGCATGTATAACGCTTGTATTTGAATATTGGTGGTACAAATATCGTAAGAATCCCAAAATAATTGATGTCACAGAAGTAAATGTGGCCGGAAAAGATGGCGGCGGTGATGGGAAAAATAATGAAGGCGGTATCATTTTGGGACAGTCTGGAAAAGAATATGGTAAAAGTAATATTGCTTTGAGACCCAGATTCAATCAGTATCCAAATACTTTCAAGGCCAGGTTCTAGGGCCTGGAATGCGGTTGGTGTCGAAATATCGCACAGTATGACACATATATAATGTTTCTTACGCACGTTTTGAAATTTCTTTTTTTGTATGTTTGAGTGTTACCTAAAACTGAAATAAAATGAGTGATTTCTTCATTTTCAAGACTTTTATTTGTAGAACATTTTGCTCATCAAAGCAAAAGCCTTGAAATATGCAAAATATGTATTTAAAATGAAAATTCAAATTGAAAAAACATAACAACAGTTTTTGAATTTAATGTCAATTTGAGCATTAACATAACTAATAACATATTTGAAGCATTTTGAGCATATTGACATTTTTATAAGATACGTTTATTTTCTCGTTATTTCGTTATACTAATGGTGAATTCCACTACATTTTCGGATTCATCCTCAGATTGGATCTAGATTTCACGATTCGAGATTCGCAAAAAGCGACCTATGTATGTATGTAGATTCAATCTGAGATCGAATCTAGATTGTTTTTTTGGCTTCATGGAAAATGAAAAGTGCTCGAGATCGAATCGAGAGGTTGTTTGGTTTCATGAAATTCAATATAAGACATCCTATAAGTTATTTGTATACAGATATCCGCTACTTGTAGGTACTAAGAAGGTTTTTAAGTTTATCTCATCCAAGTCTTTCAATTTATGTTCAAAATGTGATCCTTGCACTTTTTGAAGAATTTAATTTACTTTCTATCAGGAAACTTCATATGTACACATAATGTATAATGTATGCACAGCATATGTGAGGGTAATGGAAATACCGTTGAAGGTTGATCCAAAAAGATTCTGGAAATTTGTAAATCTAAAGAAGTCTGGTGGGAATCCAGTGAACTTCGTTTACAAAGATTCCTCTTTGACAAGCTCACATGACATGTGCAATGCGTTTGCAAAGCGTTTCAGTAAGTATTTTATTGCAAATCCTGTCAGTATAGACGAAGATTTCTTTCATTACTTCCGTGATTTCCCCCAAGCCACTTTTGAAAACAGCCAGATTGATATTGATCAAGTTCGGCATTATCTTTCATTGCTGAAAGATGATTCCTCCCATAATATTAAAAAAATGTTATTCCATTTTAGCTTATCCGTTACAAATCATTTTTAAGTTGTCCCTTAAGTCTGGCGAATTTACTCGTGTATGGAAAGATTCATTCATTATTCCCGTCTTCAAAAAAATGTAATAAATCTGATATCACGAACTACAGAACCATTTCTAAACTCTCTTCTATTCCGAAGCTTTTCGAAAAAGTAGTTATAGTATAACGTTTTTCTGCAAAAAATTAATCTGCCATCATTAACACGGCTTCATGCAGAAGCTTATTAACCTTTATGAACAAGTGCTCAAGGGCATTAGAGAGTGGACATGAGCTGTATTGTATTTACGCAGATTTCTCAAAAGCTTTTGACCAAATCTCACATGAAATCATCATTTTTAAATTGAAAGCTCTAGATTTCGCTGTAGCGCAAGGGTACACGGGGCCCGTGCCCAGGGCCCCTATCGTGACGGGGGCCCCGAGAGGCTGATATATTCACTTACACTATACACACCAAGTGTGCTCTCTGGAAAACTATAAAATTTCAGGTACAAATCAAACCCACATTTCAGACGCAAGGTATTTGTTTATCCATGGATGCAAAAACCTTTTTTATTCACTCTCTCGAAACTACCGATGGGACAGGCAAGATATTCGTCATTTCGTTGATTATGGCAACAATTCCTCAAGATCTCAAATGGATTTGGCTGTTGCATCCGCTGGCATTGTTCTGAAGGTCGAACTGCATATTCCGCTTTGAAGCTGCCTATGAATCTTCTCACGGTTGACAAGCCAACGTGCACAACGACAAATAATTCGGCGACAGCGAAATTGATGCGAGAATGCAAAAACGATAGCTTTTAAGACAAATTACCAAACGATGAAGGATTAATGAGGTGATTCGAGACAAGAAGTTTTAAATTGAGACAACTGCTGCCGCTTGGATATGGACAAATTCTCGTTGATGTTTCGACCGGATTGATATCGTTCCCAGCAAATTTTTGCTCCTCGTAGGTAAAGATCCTCACCAGTGTTCCCCGGCATTGCACAAAATTATAAAAATTTCAATTGGATTAGTGATCGAATAATACTAGCAGCGAATAATAAAGAGGTTTATAGCTTGAACTTCATAATTCAAAGTCAAATCGCTAGAGAATAGTTTCAGACAAATCCGTCGACAGCGTGACCGACGAGGATGAAGTGGCCAACTATCCAAAGGAATTTCTGAACTCGCTTGATATGCCAGGAACTGCGCTGCATAATTTACAGCTGAAGGTGGGATCGATCATAATCATGTTTCAGAATCTGAAACTGATGAACAATCCCCTCTATCATGGTAACCGATCGGAGAGAAATCTCCTCAGATCCGGACGAATTGTACGAATTTTGTATCATGGTAACCGTTCCGATTGACTTTTCAGGGATCCTTCCGAAACAAAATGGCGTTTGCGTTGAAATTGCCAAAATCAGATCAACGCGTTGCGAATTCGTGCGATGCCTGACGCTTAAGTGTCAAAATCAAAGCGACGCACACAGAATTCTTGCGATGCATGGCGTCTCATAGGTTTTTGTTTCTCCGAATTTTCTCCGGCAGACATTTGCATTCGGTAGTTTGTCGGAGAACAACATAAAGGAAGGAAATAAAAAAAAGTTGAATTATTTGTGAATATGGCGTCTGAACTGTAAGTTGAATTTTACATTCATTTATCTTAGTTCATAAGTATATATATTTATATATATATATGTATATATATGTATGTTTTCTTTATTTAGGAAGAAAAAGACACATCAAAAGCAATACGAACGGCTGGTTGAAATGATGAAGGATAAGCCAGACATTGCCAGGAACTTTACCAGCCGATCGCCCGAAGAGACAAACGCTTTTTGGAGCACCGTCACGGAGGCTCTCAATAATCTGGGTCCACCATGTAGAGAAGTGGTAGGTTGGAAAAAAGTATGTACATAAACAAAAATTGTTACATAAATGTACACTCGTAGATGACAAGTGTTTTCTTTTCTAGGTATGGAGTGACTACAAAACATACATAAAGAAGAAGCTCGTGGCCAATGCAAAGGAATGTACGGCTACAGGCGGCGGCCCGTTTAAGCAAAAAACGTTTACCGGGTTGGAAGAGAGCGTTATTGCTCTGATGAACACCAGGGGCTCAGTGACGGGTATTGGAGCGAGGTCGTTTGGAGAAATCCAGAACAACGACAACGTCAACGACAACGCAAATGAAATAGAAAATATCCCCGCTGAGCCTAGTACATCATCTCCATTATTAATGCAGCAAAGATCGAGAGGAAGAAAGCCACTCACTTCTCTTCAAATGCTTGCCAAGCAGATGA
The DNA here is from genome assembly GCA_916050605.2 of Platycheirus albimanus. Taxonomy (NCBI): domain Eukaryota; kingdom Metazoa; phylum Arthropoda; class Insecta; order Diptera; family Syrphidae; genus Platycheirus; species Platycheirus albimanus. The sequence goes on from OU696698.1 coordinate 38,511,832, forward strand.
AGTACCAGGAGAGTACTAGCCGGTCTATAAAGGACATGGCTAGTAAACTCAAACGAGTGAATGACAATCTGTCACAACTAAAAGAAAGCGAAAAAGAAAAGTTGAAAGAAGTGAGGCAGCATAACAAAGACATGCTCAAGGTGGCCAATGCAAAGCTCGACCTAAAAAGGAAAATGCTGGAGTTGGAGATCCAGAGAGTGGAAAGGATGCTGCAGAAGTGATATTTTTTGCCAAATTTTATTTTTTTTAATGAATTTTTGTTTTTAAGTTTTTGTTATTTTTTGTAAATAATTGAAGTGAATAATTTAAGTTTTTTTTTTTTTTGTAAATATGTATATTTTGAAATGAACTGAATAATTTAAGTTGTTTTTTTTTTCTTTTTGTAATGTATATAATTAATTTAATTTTTAAATGAACTGAATAATTTAAGTTGTTTTTTTTTTCTGTAGATAATTTTATTTTGGAATGGAGTAATTCAAGTTTTTTTTTTTTTTTTTGAATATGTATTTTATTTAAACAAAATCTGAGAGTATTTCATTTCTTGCATCTACTGCATGGTTATGGTATTGCGATCTGGGAATGAATTCTTCATCATCGTCACTTTCTTCTTCCTCATTTTCGTCAAAGTCGTTTTCATCATTGAAGGAAACACATATGTTATGCAAGGCAGAACATACATTCACAATTTGGGCTGCCTTTAGGGGAGCATAGTGTAGTTGTCGAGCTGCTAACAAGCAGCGAAACCTGTTCTTCAGCAAACCGATTGTTCTTTCCACTACGTTTCGGGCTTTACAATGCGATTTGTTGTAACGACTTTGAGGGCTATTTGGAATTGGTGTCCTAAAAGGAGTCATAAGCCATGGTTCTAATGGATATCCAGCATCACCTTAAAAAAGAACAAAGTTAATATTTCTTTGTTTTAAAATTTTCAATATAAATACCTAAGATAAATTCATCCCTGACACCGTTTTGAAACCTCTGCTCAAAATGATGTCGTTGGGAACTTATATTCCATATATGAGAGTCATGATTTGCTCCTTGGAAGTTGCTGTTTACGGCTCTGATCACCATTTTGTAATCACAAATCTATAAACAAAAGTATGTATAAATGTTTTGATTTCTTTTCTGTTTTTAACCTTGCTTACAATTAAAACATTAAGGGAATGAAATCCTTTTCTGTTGTAAAATAGATGTTTGTCATCTTTAGGAGGAACGATTTTAATATGGGTTCCATCCACGCAAAGTATCACACCAGGGAATCCTGTTGCTGTCTGGAAATGTGTTTTGGATTCTTCTACTTGTTCTCTTGACATTTCCAAGGAAATCCATTTAGGGCAGAGCGTTTCCTCAAGAATATTTAGCAATTCTTGAAGAACATTGGAAAAAGTGGATTGTGCCAACGGTGAATCATAATCCTTACCTACGCCATGTTGATAGCTTCCTTCGCCAAAAAATCTTAAACAAGCTGCTAGTTTTTGTTCAGGGGTCAAAGCATCAGATCGAGAAGCTGGTCGAATTTTATTTTAAACTTCGTTTAAAACGTATTCAAATAAAAATTTGCTCAAACGATAATTTTTTTTGAAGCTGTAAACAAAAAATTACGAGAATTATTTCCTGATTTGATCGATTGTAATTGCACTTACGCTGCATCTGAGAGTTCAAAAATATTTGATGTATTTCTTAAGGATTTTCTTTTTTCTTTACTTCTTTCTCTTATCTCATACCTTTCTGCTTCTAAAAATAACACTGCGCTGTCCATATTTTTTTTAAACTTTAAAGCAATCAATCGATTTTAATGAGCTGTGAAATAACACAAACATTAGCTTTGTTTGTTGAACTTTACCCAGGGTCGCCATGGGTTTTCTTGACAACTCCAAGAGTTGTCAAAAAAACCTGGGTTTTTCGGTTCTCAAAAAACGCATGACGGCTGCTGATTGTATATTTTTCACAACGCACAAAATCAAAAGTTTCCATTTTGCTTTGTTCGATTTGTATTTACTTTCATCAAAATAAATGCATTCACTTGCATTTCATTTAGTTTTATCGAAAAAAAGACATTGAAAATCAAATACAGAAGGAAAATACACAAGAAATGCTTGACAGCAAAAGTCAATTCAACAGCTGATTCGTTACCTCAACTCGCCCCAGCTAAATAGCAAGATCGAGTTCAGGGTGACTTCAGGGTGACCCCAGGTTTCAAAAAACAGAGAATTTTGTATTGAGGGCGAGTTGAGGTAATTCAAAAAACGCGCTGTGGCGACCCCAGGGCGACCCCAGGGTGACTTCAGGGCTCAACAAACAAAGCTATTCACTTTGAAAAAGATTTGTCATTTCACAGTCATATGTTTTATGTCAATTACTTGCGATGGTGCGCGTTTTCATTTTCGTTCCAATCCGGATACCATGAACAAGAAAATCCCGAAAATCGGAACATTTATACGATCCGAGGATTCTCCGAACGGATACCATGATAGGGGGGAATGTGATTCAAGCGACAATCATCAAGAACAAGTTCAAATGAGTGGAAGTCCTTATCCCACAAAATCCGATTATTTTAACTGATCCTCCATTCCAATTCAAGCGAATTTAGTTCCCTTTAGATTGCCTTTTGCGATGACAATCGAAAAATCGCAATGCCAATCGTTGGAAGTCTGTGGGATTAATCTCGAATTTCACTGTTTTTCGCACGGTCAGCTGTAACGATGCTTGTCCGCATGTTGGCAAACCGTCTTTACATTACATTACACTTTGATCTACTCCGATTAACAAAATAGACACATTTACAAGCACTGACAACTGATTTTTGTCATTCACTTTATTACTTTCCAACAGGGCCCCCAAGTTCTTGTGTGTCCAAGGGCCCCTGTATGGCCTAAGACGGCTATGCCTGAAGGATTTTTTAACTGGATATACTCATATCTCCAAAATAGATCATACATAGTTAAGTTCAGAAATTCGCTTTGTAATCCTTTCCCAGCAAAATCAGGAGTCCCACAAGGCAGCCATCTTGGCCCGTTCCTGTTTATACTCGCTATCAATAACGTAACTTCGTGCATTCATTTTTACGCTGTTGATATGAAAACTTTCAAATCTACTATGTAACTCATCTAATGACCGCGTAGAATTGAAAGCCGATATCGACAGATTTGATATCAGTTGTAGCAAGAATTGTTTAAGCCTGAATCCGGTGAAATGTCAGACAGTGACATTTTCAAGGAAACGGGTACCAAGTACACGACTATTACATTTCACAACAAGTTTTGCATCAAGTTTTTAGTTTTGGAGATTTGGGAGTAAACTTTAGCCCAGACTTGAGTTTCACGGAACATATCAACTTTATTGTTAAAAAAGCTAATTCCATGTTAGGATTTGTTTTAAGATGGTCAAACAAATTTCAACAGGAACAAATTCAATAACATTAATTTTGTGTGGCAGTGGCCGATGTTCAATAACTGCTGGCGCAATAAAAAAAAAGGCGTGTGTCATGCCCAAAGTTGAAACTTTTTACTATCAGGGCAATTACCATGAGCTCACTGACATTCAATTTTGAGCTTGCAGATCGAATTGAACAAAACAAGACAAAACTTAAATTTTTTAAAATTAGATTTTAAATGGAAATAGCGATTATGGGTGTATTTAACAATTCTTGTACCATACTCTGCTACGCAAGGAATACAAACCGAAGTGTTCATCTTTTTACTTCAAAACTGCGACCGATAGTTAAACAAGATTAATGTATAATACGACTTTTAGCGGAAACGCCTCTTAAAAGTGGGCGTAACCTTAAAATTTGTAAACAAAAATTTTAAGGCACTATCCACTATATAATTATCTTTGATCATAAGTCAATTTTTAGGCATATGTGAAAAAATACGAATCGAGTAGTTTTTTAAAAATCTTACCAGAATAAAGGTATTTTATAAAAATCACGCCTCTCAAAGTGGGCGTATTGAAAAAATTCACGCGAAAAAATTAAGATATTTTTTTCAAATAACGAACGGAAAGAAGGTTAAAATTGAATATTGGTTTTTTACATTTTTAAAACTACATTCTACGTTCTTTCATGAAAAGTGGGCGTAAGTCACGCCCAAAATTCAAACATTTCTTTTCATACTCAAGCTTCTTAGTTTGGACTAAGAGAGGCACACATTTGGGCTTGTAGATTCTTTATAAATACCGTTAACTTGCAAAAACAATTTGTTTATAGTTTCTAATGAAAAGTTCTGCTTCTAAAAATAGCACTGCGCTGTCCATATTTTTTTTAAGCTTAAAATAAGACCTGTTATTCCACATTGAAAAAGATTTGTCATTTCACAGTCACGTTTTATGTAATTTACTTGCGATGTTACGTGTTTTTAATTTCTTTCCGATTCGGATAACAAGAAAATCCCGAAAATCGGAACATTTTCTACGATCGGAGGATTCTCCGAACGGATACCATGATAGGGGTGATTATCTATTGTTGTTGTCGCAGGTCGTTTCGTAAAGTGCGTTCGCTTTTAATGTCAGTTTATTGTTTAGTAAATTGTGTTGTTGTTGTTTGTATGCTTTGTATATTTCATACAGGGTTACCTCTGGGATTTTTCAAAAAGTCGCAGAAAAAAGTCGCTTTTACAAAAAAAAAGGCGCAAATTAAAATTTTTTGAAAAGTCTCATTTTCGAACAAAAAGTCGCAATTTCAAAATAAAAAATGACGACAATAGAAAAAATAAGTTTTTGAAATGCAATATAAATTTAATTATTTATGGTGCTATTTAGCTGGGGCGAGTTGAGGTAACGGAATCAGCTGTTGAAGTGACTTTTGCTGTCAAGCATTTCTTGTGTATTTTTCTTCTGTATTTGGTTTTTCATGTCTTTTTTTCGATAAAACTAAATGAAATGCAAGTGAATGCATTGATTTTGATGAAAGTAAATACAAATCGAAGAAATAAATCAAAATGGAAACTTTTGATTTTGTGCGTTGTGAAAAATATACAATCAGCAGCCGTCATGCGTTTTTTGAGAACCGAAAAACCCAGGTTTTTTTGACAACTCTTGGAGTTGTCAAGAAAACCCAGGGCGACCCTGGGTAAAGTTCAACAAACAAAGCTAATGAACGAAAGAATAAAACAGCTGTTATTTTCTTTCGTTCATCTCTCAGTACGCGAACGCTTTTTGTGTTAATGTAAACGTATGAAATCGAATGCAAACTGTTTCATTTGGGTACGCGAACAGAGGTAATAGCTTTGTTTGTTGAACTTTACCCAGGGTCGCCCTGGGTTTTCTTGACAACTCCAAGAGTTGTCAAAAAAACCTGGGTTTTTCGGTTCTCAAAAAACGCATGACGGCTGCTGATTGTATATTTTTCACAACGCACAAAATCAAAAGTTTCCATTTTGCTTTATTTGTTCGATTTGTATTTACTTTCATCAAAATAAATGCATTCACTTGCATTTCATTTAGTTTTATCGAAAAAAAGACATGAAAAATCAAATACAGAAGAAAAATACACAAGAAATGCTTGACAGCAAAAGTCACTTCAACAGCTGATTCGTTACCTCAACTCGCCTCAGCTAAATAGCAAGATCGACTTCAGGGTGACTTCAGGGCGACCCCAGGTTTCAAAAAACAGAGAATTTTGTATTGAGGGCGAGTTGAGGTAATTCAAAAAACGCGCTGTGGCGACCCCAGGGTGACTTCAGGGCTCAACAAACAAAGCTAATATAATTATGAGGCGACTTTAAATGCATTGAAAGCTGACATCTTTTGGGAGTGTGGGAATCTTTTCGTATAGTAATAGCTTTGTTTGTTGAACTTTACCCAGGGTCGCCCTGGGTTTTCTTGACAACTCCAAGAGTTGTCAAAAAAACCTGGGTTTTTCGGTTCTCAAAAAACGCATGACGGCTGCTGATTGTATATTTTTCACAACGCACAAAATCAAAAGTTTCCATTTTGCTTTATTTCTTCGATTTGTATTTACTTTCATCAAAATAAATGCCTTCACTTGCATTTCATTTAGTTTTATAGAAAAAAAAGACATGAAAAATCAAAGCCAGGAGAAAAATACACAAGAAATGCTTGACAGCAAAAGTCACTTCAACAGCTGATTCGTTACCTCAACTCGCCCCAGCTAAATAGCAAGATCGACTTCAGGGTGAATTCAGGGCGACCCCAGGTTTCAAAAAACAGAGAGTTTTGTATTGAGGGCGAGTTGAGGTAATTCAAAAAACGCGCTGTGGCGACCCCAGGGCGACCCCAGGGTGACTTCAGGGCTCAACAAACAAAGCTAATGGGCCCTATCATGGTAACCGATCGGAGAAAAATTGTCTCTAATTCGGGCGAAATGTACGAATTTTGTATCATGGTACCTCTCCGATTGATAAATCGGACACACATCCGAAAAATAATAAAGCATGCGTTGAAAATGTCAAAATGATAATGACGCACAGCGAATTCATGCGATGCATGGCTTTTTTATATTTGTATTTCTCTCTAGGGATGGGCAAGTGAAAAAAAATATCGATATTTATCATATCGATATTTTTAAACAGTATCGAAAATAATCGAGTGAAAAATATCGATATATCGATATATATCGTCAGTTTTCGCATGGTTATTCATACGAATTCCCAAAGCCCAAACCATTCAAAATTCGTAAAAAAAGAACATAGAAATAAAGAAAATAGTAGGTATTTTTTATTAATGCTCGAGTATTAACAGTTTCATATAAACATATTAGTCAAACCAGTAGTCATCACATATTGACATCAGGAGCACCCTCTGCTTGATGTGCTCGCCTGTCAAACGGAAGATACGTCTATATGAGCAGTGTATATGTGTATGTGTGCTACGAAAATTTGTTAAGAGAAGAGTCTGTTAACTTCAGGGTCACATACGTCTTACACTGATGATTTACTAGTATAAGTATAGTATAGTATTTTCGTGCACGCAGCCAAATACTGTTATTATTTGTTATTGTTATAATGTAATTCCGATTTCATAAAGAGAAGACTGACTGTGATGGGATTTTTTCAAGTTAACGACGAACGATGAACAGTAAACACGAAAACGAAGTTGTTTAAAAAAAAATCGAAATTGACACGAATTCGATACTCCAAAATAAATATCGAATATTGATATATCGCTATTAAAAATATCGACGATATATATCGATATATTTTGAGAGAAAGATCGATATTTTTTTATATCGATATTTATTGCCCATGCCTATTTCTCTCGATTGTCTCCGGCAGCAAATTACTTGCGGACCTTTGTCGGATGGTAATAAAAAAATACAACTATTTAATTTCTTGTGTATTTGTTTTTTTTTTATTCTTTTTCCTTTGTTTGAGGCTTTCTGCTTGTGCTATGTATTTCATCCCCTAAAAATACAGCTGCGCTGTGCAGTTTTATTCGACTACAAAGGAGGTTCATACTTTATTATTTTGTGTTCCTCATGCCATGGTATGCGCGTCGGTACGCATTTGTATTTCCCTTCCGATTCGGTTACCATGAACACAATAAATGCTCCGATCGGAACATTTCCCCGGTCGGAGGATTCTCCGATCGGTTACCATGATAGGGCCCAATATAATCTATATATTGTGACGTCAAATGATATTAGTTTGTAGTTTCGTAATATGTTTATGTTTAGTAGCTTTTCTATTAGATTTTCGTTATTTAAAATGCTGTGATTATTAACTAAATTAATGTTGCTTTTTATAATTTTTTGGAGTGTTTTTGCTTTTTTAAGTTTTGTTTAATAAAGAAAGGTAGAAGAAATGCTATAGCAGTGGGGCAAGTAAACTTAAGGCACACTTTATGCAGCTCCTCAACGAAAAACAGTTTTCTCCTCCAATTCTATACAATGAACCTCTTATTTTAGACGAGTATTTGGATTCACCAATAACATTGCATGAAATAGAAGACGCCATACATAGTTCAAAGCTCAATAAAACACCACGAAAAGATGGAACCTCATTTGAATTTAACAAAAACTCTACAGCTGAGTTTAAAAACTTACTCGCCTCATCGTTTAAAAGAGCTTTTGAAACAGCTAAAGTTCCTCAGTCATTTCTAAAATCAATAATATACCCGCTACATAAAAAAGGAGGTTACAAAAACCCAGCTAACTATAGAGGAATATCGTTCCTTAATACGTCGACTAAACTGTTTTCAACTATACTGTATAAAAGGCTTATTCGATGCGTGGAAAACAAACAGATCCTGCAGGTTTTCCAAGCTGGATTTAGGAGAGAACATTCCACTGTGGATCAAAACCTTTTCACTACTCAGCTTAGCCGAGATCTACAAGAAAAGGAAAACAAAAACTCTTTGCTTTCTTTGTCGACTTTCAAGCAGCCTTCGACTCACATTCCTCATGAAGCTCTCTTCTACAAGTTGAACTAGATTGAAATATCATCAAAAATGATAAATACGTTAAGGTCTTGGTACCGAAACAATGTTGAGTGTGTCTGGGACGGAAAGTGCTTCTCTGATGAATTCGAAACGACGCACGGTAGGAGTAAAACAAGGGTGAGTTCTCAGCACTCTGTTATTCATCATATACATAAATGAAATCACAGATGCTGTTAATGGTGGAATCGAAGTACAACAGACGAAAATTCCGGGTTTACTGTTTGCGGGTGACATAGTCCTCCTCGCAGTCCAGTTTCGTGTATGCAGCTTATGATTAACCGATTGGAAAGATACTGTTAATAATAATATTAATAATTGTAAATATATATGCCTGTAAGGCCCAAGGTCTTTTGAATGCAAAGATAGGAAAGATAGGAGAATGAAAGATAGGAAAGATTTTTGTTGGTACAATGGATTGAGAATAAGATGATATTTATCTCAAGAAAATCCCACGGGTGGCGTCCAGTTGAAACTGGGGGAATAAATAAAAATTGCTGCCCAGGCTGCGGCACGAGCCCACAACTCTTAGGTTAGCAACCAAGCACTACATTGCCACCCGCAATTGTACTGTAACTGTTGGAACATATCTGTGAACCTAGCGAAATCCAAAATGATGATTTTAAGAGATAGTGCAGATATTCTTGGATTGAAAGGTCGTACCAGGGAGAAAACATAGAGATAGTGAAGGAGTACAAATATCTTGAGGTGTTAATTACATCAAACACCAACATGAGGAAACACCTCTCAGCAAAACTTGTTGAAGCTAAGAGAGAATCCTATTCTGTTTTGGCCAGCTCCAGAAAAGTATTTAACACTATGCAAAGCAATCAATATTTCGCGCAACTGCAATGGCAGCACTTCTTTATGGAGCACAAGCATGGGGATGTAGTGCTTTTGAAGCAGTGGAAAAGTTTCTCATGTACCACTAAAAGGTTTTATAGATTACCCAGCAGCACCCCAAACTACATGTTACACTTAGAAACCGGTGTACCGCCTATGTTTTTGGATACTCTTAAGCTTCACTTCAACTACAACTACAACTTCAACTACATTGAAAGAGTTTTGTCTATGGAGGAAATACCGAAAATAGTACTCAGACGACAGAAGGAGGATGTGTTCAAGAGTGGAAGAAACTAGCATCAGAGTGTGTAATCAATCTATCTTCTACAGCCGATGAACAACAGCAATCGTTAAAACCACTTTTTCATGAATTATTGAAGATAAACGAAATCAGAATGTACGACAACTTCATGGAAGAAACCCAAAATTCACAGTACAGAGCATTATTAGTAAATTGAACCACTACTTGAATGAAAAAAGTTACTTTTTATTTTACCATTCAACGGAATTAATAAGCACGATATTTCGTTTAAGGGGAGAAATGTTGCACCTCAATTACATTCCTCACCGTCCAGATCTATACCTATATTATGCTCATTATTTGACTGTAAGGAGAGTGAAAACGTATTCCACTTTATTGCAGTCTGCCCTATTCTGAAAAGATTTCGAATTCATTATTTTGGAGCGCCATCGATTGACTGGGAGGAAACACTTAAAATTTTAAGTAGCCATATGGCTGGGACACACTTAATAACTTCTCTGTTAGAGCTTTACATTATCGAACGTGCATTGTTACCTAATGAATATTTTTGGAAAAAAAAAATATACAAATTATGTCAGTCTGGTAGACGGCCTTCGGCCAAACCAATAGGCTTAAGTTAAACAATAGTGTATTTATATTTATGATTTTCATAAGTCAATAAACTAAACTAAACTAACTACCTTACGAAAGTTACTCAAGTGAGCAACTTCTGATAAAATTACTAATGTAAACGGCTCTGTAAGTTACATATAGCAAATTTTATCAATTAGCGTAAGTTGTAAGAAAAACTTACGAGTGTAAACGCATTTTTTTGACACTAACGGAAATCTCACAGCTTACACACCCCACCCAGCAGTGATATGTTTACAACTTTCGGGAAGCAAAATGTTCATATATATGTATATTTAAATGGTGGGCGGTTGGTTGTGGGGAGATTTGGTGGAGGTAGTAGAGATGGGGTGAGAGGAAAAATTTGTCGAAAGTGGTGGGTGGGTGGATGGGTGGCGGTAAGAGGTTTGGTTTGGAAGGGGATTTGGTGGGGGGGGGGGGTGAACAAATTGTCAAAAATGGGTGCTTGGTTAGGGTTTTGGAGATTGGGGGTTGGTGGGGAATGAATGTAGCTTTTACAGATGTATTGCTAGAGATTTGACTTAGAAAAGACGCCGTTTTACCGCAGGAAAATATCTTAATTCGAATGTTATACAAAAATTTCAATATTGAATCTCTTATTGTTAAATTAGCAGATTTTGAGGAAACCAGCGCAGCGCCACACTAACAAGAGAAAATAAATTAGTTGTTCTGTATAGTTATTACTAAAAAAAATATACATAGATGGCGATTTTTATCATTACATATACGCTTTCACGTCTTAACTGCACGACCTGGCCCTTGCGGCCATGTCTCAAAAGATTTATTTTTAAAACACTGTACTATACTTTTCTAAATACTATTTTGTTTATGAAAATAATGAAATTTTGTACACATATTATTAGGGGTACAAAAAAGGATATGAGAAGACAAATTTTTGTAATGCCTAAAAATTAATGTTCCCGAGGGATACAAAAGCCGTAGAAACGCACGAGTTCCTGCTAGTTTATAATAAAACAACAATTTATTACAATTTTCTAAAATCTTATTTTTAATCAATTTCTACAATACTCAGTTTTGTTATTAGTTTCCTTTTTTTATTCCACATTAACGACGCATAAAAATATATACTCATAAATACGTGTATTTTCTGAATACATAAAGAAATGCATAAATAATTATATAATTTGTTGTTGCTCATTTATTTATCGCTTTTCTTGTTATTCTACGATATTACACAATAACTTGCTTTGTTATTATACCTAATACATATGTATATATAATATATTTAGTTTTATTGTTTAGTTTTATTTGTTAAACGCATTTTGTTTTATTTGTATTTATATAATACCACTGCATTTGCTTTTGTTTCGATTAATTATTGTTTTTTTTTTTTTTTGTATTTGTTTTAATGATACATAGCTCACTTCATTGCTACTTCTACTACTTATTTATTTAATAGTTCTTTTTTATTCAATACATCAATGCTGTGTATAACTGCCATATAATTGTTCATTTATTTCGTTCTTGTTTATTATATATTTATTTATAAACTATGTATAATTTATTCACTATTTATATAACACAATTTCTGAGAGAAAAGTTTCGCTTGATGTGTTCACACATAATAATGTTATGTGTAATATTATATCATGTATAAATATTTGCTTTTGAGTTACGTTTAATTATTATTCTTTCTGTTTATTTATGTTTATGCAAAAATAAATCCCTTTTTCAGATTTTAGGAATAAATGTTGAGATAAGTTACGAAAATTCTCGCTGCTCTGCTATTTTTGTTTTGCTTGTGTATTTATGTTCAAGATTGTTTTTTGTTTCTTGTGTGACTCTTTACAATCCAAACCAAATTTTAAATGAAAAAGAATATTTTGTTAAAATTTCGTTGGTTTGTGATTTTTGTTTAAATTTTAATTATAAACATTATGTGAATAAAATTTTATGTGTATGTAATGTAATATGTATAGGAAATTAAAGTTAAACAGAAAACTAAAATTGGTAATATTTTTTATACTATGGATGTGAGTTATGTATTCAATAGGTTTTAAGTTTAACTTAAAAATTAGACAAACATTGCAAATACACATAAGAATTGAATTATTATATACTTGTTTTAAATATACACATTATTAATGATTAACTTACGAACTAAATTTAAATTTTTTGAATTTGTTTTTAGTGCTTTAATTTTTTAAGAACGCGCTCAATTTTTAATTGTTCCCTGCATCGTATATCAATTTTGAAAATTTTTTTTTTTTTACGAAAAATCAAAATATTAATATGAAATGCAAATAAAAAATGTTTAACTAAAAATACATTCATAGTAATGTTTTTTTTTTTTTTTTTTTTTTTTTTTTTTGAGATATCTATCACAATTTTGCTACATATTGGGAAGTTTTTAGTGAATCGATTAAAACCTATTTTGGCAACCGAATATTAGTTTTTTTATTTATGAAAATATTGCTTGTGATTATGTATTTTAAAGTTTCATTTACCTTCGGTTCTTGCAGGATTTTAGTTCATGTTTTAAATGAGCAAGGCTTTATATTTTTGCTTTTTTGCAGCATTTCAATTTGTTTTGTAGTTTTTTTTTTTTTTTTTGTTGCTCGCGCTCAATGTTTTTCAATAAATCTTTCTCTCGGGACTTTAATTTTATGTTTATCTTGTGGAAAAAATCAGACGAAATTAAACTAATATTAACAATAGTTGAGAATGAAGAGTAGGACGCAACAGAGTGATTCAATAAAATTAAATCAATTTTTTTGGCCAAATACAGCTAAATTTTAAGCAACATGAACGCAGTTTCAAAATATTTTTAACGAAATTTCATAATATTATATATAATCCAAGAACTTTTACTTTTTACTATTACCTACATACATTATTTATTAAATAATGTATGTTTTGGGTTAAAAAAAATGCAGATACTCCCTCCACTTGAAGTGTTTATATCCTGCTTTTAATGGAAATCGTAATAGTAGCTGTGATTTTCTGATGGCTTACTCATACTTTCAGAAAACCAAACAAAATTCTTTTAAGCATACATTTTCGATTTTGTATTTGATCAATTAAGCGCTTGAATCTCTGAATTAAATTCTGAATAGTATTGGTAGAAACATGACAGGTAAGCTTCTTAAAAATGGTGGTGTTGCAAACTAGATTGTGTTATATCCTTTCTCCATTGATGGTGTTTTTTCCAAAAATTGGATTTTTTGATTCAAACAAACTATGGCAGCTAAAACTTTATATCGTAATTAAAATGCTAAGTGGCTTGTCTCCGTATGCGATGGAGAATATACCTTTTCGACCATCCTCAACAACAAACGAATTCCGAATAAGCTTACAAGACCCTACGACAAGTGAGCAGGGTCTGTACCAATAATCAACATCTCAACAACAACATGGAGAAGTAACACCAACAATCTCTTATGCTTTGATACACTTTACGAAGTTGAAATCGTTAGAAAATTTTTCAACCAGTTTTGGAAACATACTTCACCCTCAAGTAGAGCAATTGTATCGTATATTTTATTGCGCAAAATGTTCTGTTTTATATGTAACCAAAGCCTCTCAACAGGATTTAGCTACTCTTATAGCATCTTACTTTTAAAATCAAATGTCAAATAACCATCGCGAAATTCTCAAAGCTTGCTTTGAATTGAGTCGATTTATTTTATGAGAATAAACTTTAGATGTACGAATATCATTCTGCAATTATTAGGAAATACATTATTCCAAAACGTTCTTTCTTTGAGCTGTAGCTCATTGAGCAGATAGACGCGTATCAAAAAAGACAATAACCTCACTTGTTGTGCTTTATTCCAACCAGTTTGTGTTAAGTTGTTTTTCCTGCTTCAAACATTTAATGTGGATGTCCTTTTTCAGTCTGACTGTACATTAACAATTTAAAGTTCTGATTTTCTTTAAAATAATTTTATTTTGAGAAATCAGTTGCACAAAAAAGTTAGGTGCAGATAGATATTCATTTTACCTAATTCGTCACTATATTCCTGTTTTTAAAAAGCTGAACGAAACCCAAGTTAAAATATCAACCTTCCCATCAATATTCTCCGAAATGTTTAGTATCTTGTTGCTTGATACTATGAAAATTCCTTTCGACAAATATATGAACCGTAAAATTAAAGAAAGACATTTTCCTTAACGAGAAAACTTGTCTTTTGTCAGACCCCAGACAAGAGAAAATTAAAACAACATTTTTAAGCAGATATTTGATAATTAAAGATCAAATCAGAATTCAGTGTGAAAAAATAATAATGAAATTCATAAGGAAAAGCCGATTTTAAATACCACGTATAACGTTCCCAATTTAAGTGTTTACATACAAACCAAAGAAGAAAAAAAAAAACAATTTTGGTCATAAATGAGTGATAATGAAAAAAAAATATGAAGCAATCCAGAATCCGTCAGAATAACGCACACACGCTTCACAACCCCTATTGGATTATTCATTACACAAAAAGAAAAAAGATATTAAAGAAAAAATCAAAAACCTAGTTTAGAACAAAATAAAACTAAGCAATATTTATATGTTTTGTGTTTATTAAACATTTTCTTGAAATGATATTACTTGTTCAAAATAATACCATTGCACAGATGTATGCATTCTGATGCCTATTATAGTATACATTTGTGATATATAATAATATGTATCTATATATGTATGTGTTTCTCATATGTATGTATAAAGTATATTAGAATATATATGTATGTTTTTTAATTGTTTTTGTTAAAAACGACTTTAAAACGCCCTTTTTAAAATTTTGTGTTACTAAAAGATATATAATATATGTATTTATAGCTTTACTTTTTTCCTTTTAATGTTTCTAAGCATTTCTTTGTAAAAAAAATGTTGAAAATATATTTCAAAAATATATTTTCCTTTGCTAGAAAGTTTTTTTTTCGAATTAATTTCGATAAAAAAAAAATAAGTGTGTTTGTTTAAGAATAAAAAAAATACAATAGTTGTAAAACATTTTAACTTAAGCCGAAATGCAAATAATAATACATAAGTAAATAAATCTAAGCGAAGAATATTAAATATATTTTGTATGCTTACATGTTTAAGATGTTTGTGTTATTTTATGTTAGTGGCGTGTGTGCTTAAGATTTAAGTATTTCGCAAAAAGACTGCCGTCTGCTTCTGTAGATATATAAGTGAACTTATGAGATTTTGCACATTTTGTTCTTTTTCTTGTTTCCAAACCAAATAAAGAATGTCGTTCGTTTTCAAGGGTTTGAAAGTAAACAAAAATGTTCTTATGGCCTGTAAATTTGAGGACCATGTTTAGATTCCTGGGGAATTATTTTTATTTTTGTTTTACTTTATTATTGTTGCGTTCTCGTGGAGATTATTGCACAAAGCTTTTCTTCTTTCATTTTTTTTTAAGCAAAGCTTATTACTAGAAATGTAATAAATCAAATGAAAAAACTATGTAGTTTAATAACAAAAATTTGGATAGTTTGTATTCAATTGTTCGTTAAGTAAAGTTTTGAGCTTTCTAAAACAAGGCCCAGCCTTGAAATTTTTTTCTTTTCTTTAAACAAATAACCAAGCCCATCAGATAGTTTCAACTTAATAATGTAAAAAAAAAGTTGAAAAAACTCATTAAAATCAAATTTTAACTTAACTTTCTCGTATCAATTCGTCTCATTCTCTCCTTTTAAGCCCTTCCTTCTTCTAATACACCACAGGGTGTTGTTCGACGTTGGCCGGCAAATGTTGGAGTTGCATAGCAGCTCGAGCTATCGCTGAGGGATCGGCTCCAATGAGAGCTAACGGCACTGATGGGGGTTGAGGCTGTTGATGCTGTGATTGCTGTTGCGACTGTTGCTGAGCTTGTTGAAGTTGATGGTTTTGTTGCTGTTGTTGATGTTGTTGCTGCTGTTGGACTTGCTGTTGTTGTTGTTGCCGATGCTCAGCTTGCTGAATGGACAGCTGCAATAGCTGCTGCTGTTGTTGCAATTGATGCTGGTGTTGGTGTTGTTGTTGCTGCTGCTGTTGTTGTTGTTGTTGCTGCTGCTGCTGTTGTTGTTGTTGCTGTTGTTGTTGTTGTTGTTGTTGTTGTTGTTGCTGTTGTTGTTGCTGTTGTTGTTGTTGTTGTTGTTGTATGTGGGCTTGTTGCTTTATATGTGAAGTTATTGTAGAAGTAACCATTGGAACCAAACCCGGTGCCAAAAGGGCGGGATTGCCAGGATTGTTCGCACTTGAGCTGCCTGCAGTTGAAGTGATTTGTTGTATTGTATGCATGGTTGGGGGTTGATGAGGAACTGCAAATGTAAGGAGTTTAATAAATAATAACCTCAATAACTATACAATTTTAGAGTCGGTGGATAATGTTCAGATTTGCTTTTAAAATCCTTCGGTTCAGAACCGGAAATGAATTGAGTACTTGTTGGGGTTTCCTGAGCCTTGAGTTTTTGACAACTGAAAAAATATCTTCTGATGTAGTAACATTGTATATACTTTCATGGTGGGGCTTTGTTGTGCCGCCTCCACATTCTAGAACTTCGTTTCTAATTGCTTGTATATAATGCTGTAATGACTATAATGCTTTATCTATAATAAATATTGTATTTTTATATTTAAAATCCGAAAATGTTAGGATGTGCTGAACATTGACAAAGTCGTATCTTTTGTCCTTTTTTTTTGTAAAATCTTTTTCTTTATCGAAACAAACAAACAAAAAGTTCAACCTAAACACTTATTCTTTCTTTGACGGATTTAAATTGAAGAAATGACAGAACAGGAGCATTGTTTGTTTTTTATAAAGAAAACTAGCACTAGCGGTTGACTAAGCCTTAAAATACGCCACTTACAAAAAAGGAATCTGGGTCGTTATCCACGCTATCACGAACCTAAACAATAATACCGCAGAAGTTGTGAGGCTAAGAGATTTTGTTATAAAAACACAAAACAAAATTAAGATATGTGTTAAGATTATGGGGGTTTCTGCTTAGAAATAATACTTAGGGTCCAGTTATAGCGATACGGAAAACCAAACCGAAAAAATTTTCAAATGGAAAATTTTGTATGTTATGATTCGATTTTTAAGACAAATGCTACATTGATCGATGGCAACCAACACAGAGAACTTATTTTACAAATAAAAACTTGAATTGAACTTGTACTTTTGTTAAAAATGTATTTATTCATTTTCCTGTTATACGTATAAAAGAAAAATAAAAAATCACATTTTTAACAAAAAGTATTTGTTCAATTAAAATTATTATGAACAAAAAACATTCTCTGCATTGATTGCCATCGATCAGTGTAGGATTTGTCTTAAAAATCGAATCAGAACATACAAAATTTTCCATTTGAACATTTTTTCGGTCTGGTTTTCCGTATCGCTATAACTGGCCCCTTAAACATAACTTTATTTTATAACTATATATATATATATTCTTAATCTATTCTTATCACTAGCGAGACGTAAGCCGTTGCAGCTTGTGCTCTCTAATCCTAGCAATTCCTTAGCAATTTAAGATTACCCTGTTAGTCTTTACAGATAAATCAATAAATCTTTATGAATAATACTGTTTGTAGTTTCAGAAAACTTAAATGTATGAGTTACTAAGTGTGGTTACTAAGCAGCGCACACGAAGATAGAAGAATGCACTATAATATCAGTATTCTATATGATTCGCTTGCAATTTTCATCCTAAGAATAAGTTTCCATTCGCAGATGGCTGTAAGCCATGATGGTGAAGCCTATCATCGCCTAAGGTTCGGTTTTATAAAAAAAAAAAAAAAAAAAAAACTTCGTGAAAAAATGTCCAACGGAGTTAAGTAGCAAAAACGAGTAGTTGCAAAAACTTATTGGCCCAGAACTCTACTGCGGTTTAGGAGAGAACGAAATTGATAAGAATTCCCAAGCTAACACAGTCAAATTTGTAATTAGGAAACTATGTACAACCAAGAATAATTAAAGCATACATATTTATTGTATCTTTGTCAGAAAAGAACCAAAAACGTTCCCTAAATTAAATGAAGCCACACTTTTTAATCAGTTAATGAACTTCATTTTTATCAGTTTTTCAAAGTTATTCAGCAAAATTTTTTGATACAAATCTGCCTTGAAGTGCAGTGATGAAATTTGTTTCGCAAAATAAGGACTCAAAAGCATGGTTTTGGCTATGAATAATATCAAACGACAATTCAAGGTATGTCATTTAATAATAAAAAAAAATTAGGTGATGCGAAATGATTTTTTGTTTATTTCGATCCGGGTTTGTTTTGATCACTTGTGAAGTTATGCATTTTCCATTATTTTTTTAGCGGTAATTTCATGTTGAATATTTATTTTATTTATTTTGAAACTTTAGCATTAATAACTACTCAAGAGAATTAATTACTAGTTTTTCCAAGTAAAATCTATAAATCTCCGGAGTCCTGAGAAATTCTCTTTTGAGGTTTCTTAATTTTGAGCACATTTTGCAATAAAGTGGTTTTTGATTGATCGATCATAGGGTTCCGAAAGTAGCTTTATGAAAGTATGTATCATGCAGCTTATGTATAACGGGTGTTTTTTTAGAGATATAGAACTTTATGTTTGCAAGACTTTTTTAACTGCCGGCCATTTTGTCAGCTGTCAATTGATTTATTTTTAGTTTGGTTTGGCATTTCATCATGAATAGACTGACGCCTGAACAACGCTTTCAAATTGTGCAAATTTATTTTGAAAATCATGGTTCTGTTCGAAATACGTATCGCGCGAATTTTGTTTAGCGATGAAGCTCACTTTTGGTTGAATGGGTACGTCAATAAACAAAACTGTGTATGTTGAGTCACCGTTACACCCCAAAAAAAAAAAAACTGACCGTTTGGTGTGCTTTATGGGTTGGTGGAATGATTGGTCCGTACTTCATTAAAAACTATGCTGGCCAGAACGTTACAGCCACGATTACTGACTTTTCGATCATCAATTGAACAACCATGGATTCAACAAGACGGCGCAACATGTCATATAGCTCGTGCCGCAATTGATTTGTTGAAGGAAACGTTCGGTGAGCGCATAATTTCGCGTTTTCGTCCTGTGCATTGGCCTTCAAGATCGTGCGATTTAACGCCGCTTGACTATTTTCTGTGGTGATATGTGAAGTCGCTAGTATTTGCGTGATTGACCACTTGGAGGATAACATTCGCTGCGAAAATTGGACCTCCAGATTAGACTACGTTCGAGCCAGCTGTGGCGGTCATATGCCCAAAATCATATTTAAATTATAATGCCAGGAGATTATCTTTAGAATAAAGACAATTTCATTTCAATTTAAATAAAATGCACGACTGGGTCGCACAAACTTGCTCTAATGAGTGACAGTGGTTTAGGAGCTTGAGATTTTGATAAAAATAAAATTTTCAAAATTCTTAAATAAATACTTAAACTAAAATGAACTGAAAAAAAGTACGCCATTTTATTTCTTCGATAAATTTGAATTTATGAGAATAAATTTATAAAAATCTGTGGAGCGGTTTTTGAGAAAAAAAGTTTTTTTTGAAAAACTTTTTGAAAAAAATTTTCAAAAAAAATTCAAAAACGCCAGTTCATAGGTATTGAGCAAATACATTTATTTAAAATTTTTAGAAAAAAATTTAATAAGCAGTTTTCAAAATATTAATTTTTTAAATTCTTTTTTAAAAAATGCTTTTAAAAATACAAAAAAATATTTTTCAAAAATATTTGTATGCAATACAAATTGAGCTACCTACAGCTATATGTGTGTGAAATTTCGAAAGAATCGGTTGAGTCGTTTTCGAGATAGTCGAAAGCCAAAAAACCGGTCCTATGGAAAGTACCGTTCTTAGCCATTTTTTAAAACTTTTTTTCCAGCCATATGATTGGTCGTACTTAAAAAGCAACACTGATTTTTTTAAATCGAAATCGTTAGAGTCGTTTTTGAGAAAAATAAGCTTTAACGTAACGGTTGTATGGCAGGTACCATTATTTTTTGAGCTAAAAAAAAAATTTCAATTTCCCCTCTGTACAATACCTAAAAAAGTCTATATACCAAGTTTGAAGCAATTCGGCCCACCCGTTTGGGCTGTAGGTGTCTATACATACAGACAGACAGACAGACAGACAGACAGACATACAGACGGACAGAATTTTTAGACCATCTTTTTTCGTCTTCGCTATCATCGTAATGTCATGTTTGATTGTTATCTCAAAACTTTTTTTTTCGACGAATGCATAACTTGCCTTATAGTACCTATAATCGCAAGTAAAAATCATCTTTGATTTATTCCATTTCAAAGTTCTATGCCTCTAAAAAAAACACCCTTTATTATAATTTATTATAATAGTATTTTGAAACTCTGCGAAGGTCTTGTGTGTTTTATCTTTGAGCCTTCATTCGTTTTACTTATTAAAGAGGTGTCTCAAAAGGCAATTAGGGGTATTGTAGTGTTGGACATTCATTTTTTAAGTTATTTTCCAAAGGGTTTAACTGGTTGTCTTATACTAACTACAATTAATCTGGATAAACCTAAATTAATAAAAACAAGAATTCCGGTTTACAAATCACGACAATAGAACATTCACACAAAATCTTGAGGACGAAAAGATCACACATTAAAAAAAAATTATTTTTAATTGAAATATGCAAATATGAATAAAAAATGTTATGCAAAGTGATGATTATATTAAAGATATATTAACTCACTTATTATCGGCTTGATTTCCTGTTTGATTTGAGTCAAAAGGCCAGGAATAGGTGTTGGAGGTGGCGGCATAACTGCATCTGGATGGTTCATTTTCATGTGACGCTTGAGATTCCCTCTTTCCACAAATGCCTTACTACACATGGTGCATGCGTGTGGCTTTTCCCCAGAATGTGACCGCATATGTGACACCAAATGACCTGCAGACGGAGAGGAAATAAATAAAGGATATATTAACAAGTCCATGGAACGAATATAATATTAACACAGGACGTGGCATAACTGCCTCAAGTACCTTTGCAAATGAAATTCTTCGGGCACTTCTCACAAGAAAATGGACGTTCACATTCCTGGCCCTTGGTGTGGCTGCGTTGATGGAAAAGCAAGTTGCCTTTCAGAGGAAAACTTTTACCACAGGTTTCGCAAGCGAATGGGCGATCGCCGGTATGACAACGAGACATGTGATTGATCAGATGTTCCTTACGAGTGAAAGGCTTGTTGCATACGTTACAACAATGTGGGTTGTCACTCGAATGCTGTCGCATATGATTATTAAGATGCTCCTTACGTGTAAAGGTCTTTTGGCAATATTCGCACTTGTGGGGCGAATCGCCAGTATGCAACCGGATGTGATTCGTTAGGTGTTCCTTGCGTGTAAATGTTTTTTTGCAGTAGGTGCAACGATGTGGCGACTCACCCGTGTGTTGGCGCACATGGTTGGTCAGATGCTCTTTTCTTGTGAAGGTTTTCGTGCAATAGGTGCATTTATGTGGTGACTCTCCAGTATGTTGACGGATGTGATTTACCATATGATCCTTTCGTGTGAACGCCTTGGTACAGTAGGTGCACTTGAAGGGTGTTTCGCCTGTGTGTTGACGAATGTGATTCACTAGGTGTTCCTTACGAGTGAAGGTCTTCAAGCAATAGGTGCAGCGATGTGGTGACTCACCCGTATGTTGTCGAACATGGTTCAATAGGTGCTCCTTCCTGGTGAACGTCTTCGCACAGAAATCACAGCGATGAGGGGTTTCTCCTTTGTAAAATAACAAACAATCACTAAGTATTTCGGCACAACAAAAAAAAGTTATTAAACTACTAAGCCTGTGCTGTCGTACAAAAATAATCTATAAGAACTAGGGCAGTTTGGTACAGAGACAATTGAATTTAATTTTCAACGCTTTAAAAATGAGTTTTTTAAAGCTACGCGTTAATTTTAAGAGATTTTCAAATTAAGAGGAAACCAAATATAAAAATTAAATAATATTTGTTTACTTAACGTAAGTTAAGAAGTCGATTAAGTAGATTTTCATTAATCGAAATTTATGAATATTAAATAACTGCAACTGCAAGCTAACGCACAAAAGGACCGAAAAATTGCCGGAAGAAACGAGCAGGTGAACGTGAAATGCTGCGGCATAACATCAGCATTCTGGAAGTAAGTGAAACTACAAGTAAATGGAGAGAAAGAGCTGAATACACTGCAGAATCGGGATTTACGATAATGTTGGATTTTGGGGAAGCTGAGGCGGATAGATGTCCAAGAGTCAATGGTGTGGGCATCATGCTGACTTAGGAAAAATTAAAAACCTAATTTCCTGGGGGGCAATGGTACAGTGGATGAAGTGCTTGGTTTCTAACCTAAGAGTTGTGCGTTCGAGCCCCAGCTTGGTCAGCAATTTTCATTATTCCCCAGGCTTCAACTGGACGCCAGCTGTGGGATTTTCGTGATAAATATCACCTATTTCTCAATCCATTGTGCCAACAAAAAATCTTTCCTATTTTTCTACTCCTTCTAACTAATGCCGTGCAGTTTGCGTTCAGAAGACCTTGGGTCTTACAGGCATAGTTAAAATTATTATTATTATTAAGAAACCGTTTTCGGCGAGGCTTATGACGGGGAGGTTAAGCTCTAAAATCCGAAAAGTTACCATTATTCAATGCTACGCTCCGAAGAATGACGCATCAGCGGACTAAAAGACCTCTTTTTATGCTCATCTGAACTCAGTATATGTACAACAATGTTCCTGCGCGCGATATCATTATCCATTATATTATAATTCCAAAATTGGCTCGGATAACGTAGGTCTTGGAGCGTTATGGGGAAGCATGGTTTAGGTCAATGAAACGAAAATCGTAATATGCTTGTTGACTTCTGCAACGCTCAGCTTGTAATTGGGGGTTCTTTATAACCGCACAAGACCTGCCACAAAATCACTTGGCAATCTCCTTATGGTCGAACTAAAAATCAAATCGATCATTTCATCATACAGCAGAAATACAGAGAAAGTCACTGCTTAATTCTGAGTTTGCTTCGCTTACGTACAGCTGTTTATCAGCGGCGCTGAAAAGGTATAGCAAGGAGACCCAGATTTAACACAAGCGTTCTGAATGACCTAAATGTACGTCGTAATTTCGCCAAAAACACTCATTGTCGAAACGTGATTTTACGGAATGAGTATAGAGAATCTGATAACAGTGCTGCGGTGTGTGAGACGTGATAAGAGGGCGAGGGTGGAAAAATGTGCCGAGAATGCGGAACGTCCTGCAGAAAGAGGGGACGCAAGAGAACTGTATAAAATCACTATGGACATTGTCAGCCAGCGTAGTAGCACTAACATTAAATCCCGTGTTATGCATTTGGAATCCATTCTCCTGTGTGGAACTCCTGAAAATATAGCGGCGCACCAAGTTCAAACTCTTCGAATTCAACGTTAAATCTGTGCTGTTATATGCTTCAGAAACATGGCAATGCTATGCTAACATCTCGAGCGACTGCAAGCTTTCGTTAACCGTTGTCTGCGAAACATTCTGAAAATCCGGTGGCCGCAAACCATATCGAACGTTAAACTGTGGAATAGGACCAGACAAAAAGATTTGGATGTCTACATCAGGCAACGGAAGTGGCGTTGGATAGGTCATACTCTTATGAAACCTAAGTACAATATAGCGATACATTCCTTCGAATGAAGGTAATAAACGCGTTGGAAGAACAAAAAACCACTTGGGGTCATTTGTAAGAAATCTTGTTCCTGCACTATGCTCCACAAGAAGTTGAAACGCTGCTTTTCAGCAGTACAAAATATAACTGCAAGAAGCACTCAAAATTTGAGTTCTCTGGTGCCAGGTAGAAAGGGGTTAAGTAAAAAAAAACTTTTTGGGATTTTTATTGGGCACTTTTTTTCTCTTTCGTTTGATCGCATTAGCATAAGTCAAGCGTAACTCGTTAATATATGAAGTTTTCGAAAAATGGAGAAGACCAGAGATAGACCTTTTCGCTTATCGAAATTTCTTCAGCCAGATTTTGAATCATTGGCTCTTCCACCACCCCAGTTTAATGCCAAGAGTCCTGTACACTTGAACAAAGCTTGGGGAGAGTATTTATTTGTGTCGTTGGAATGGCCACAAGTCTTCTGGATGTCCAACATCAAAGCTCGGACTCTTGAACCCTCTCTAGGGTGTTAGATGTGACAACAGACCAACCACCTCCAAAGGTAGATCATTTAATCCTCAAAGTATGGAAAGTTGGCGGTGGGGTGGTAAAATAATAGATTGGTCTGCAGAAGAAAAGAATTTATTAAGAAAAGGATGGAGAGAGTCAACTTTGAAGACCTATTATCCTGAGATCAAGAAATGGCTTCTTTAGTGCGAGGAAAGAAGCATCAATCCCAAGTCTGCCAATGGTTCTTCCTTAGCAAGATACTTAGTTAGGTAATCTTTATATAAATGAAAAGTATGCTCCTAGAACAATGCTTGTTCATAAGTCCGCTATATCAACATTTTGTGATCCAAATTTGGGTGGAAGTTTAGTGACAAATTTTTTTGTACGACGTATTTTGAAGGCTATCTGTTGTTCTCAGCCACCTATTTGGGATCCGGTGGAAGAGAAGGAGGCGGATAAAACAGCTGATAAGACTTTCTTGACGTGTTTTGACGGCAGATAATGTCCGTTTTATTTTAGTATAAAACTGTCGATGTAGCGATGTCCGTCCGTCCAGCTGTCCGTATGCTTTCACTTTAGAGGTCGCAATTTTGGAGCTAGAAAGCTTCAATTTGGTATATGTAATCTTTGATTTAAGTGTATGGCTAAGCCGCCCACAATAGCCATTTTCGTTCAACAACCTCTATTTGTCTATATTAAATTATGTTTTTTGTGCAGTTAAAGCAAAATGCAAGATATCGATAGGTTTTTTCTAAATTAATTATAAATACATATTTGTATTTGAGGGTGCCTGCCGCCCACTTTTCATTAGAAACTATATAAAACTTGTTTTCGCAAATAAACGGTACTTTTAATAAAGCCACAAGCCCAAATTTGTTTCAATGAAAATATATCTTTTTCAATACGCCTTTGTGGTGTGATTTTTATAAAATATCTTTATTCGATTAAAATTGTTGAAAAATTGCTGGATTCAGTGATAGTTTTATGCATATGCTTAAAAATTATCTAACGACACATTTTTCGGACACGCCAACTTTCAGAGGCGTTTCAAACAGTTTAAACTCTCATTCTCAATTTTGTTGCGTATTTGGATTTATTTCATGTTTCAGAATTAAGCTGAGATATTTATGCAAACAAAGTTTTTTTTTCATGACTTAACCCCTCCGAAAAACTTTATTTTAACAAGAAACAAACGATGAGCTATTAGGGATGTCATCCAAAAATCCGGTAAGTACTAATTTTTTTGTTTGGTCAACAGCCTAATGCTATTAAAGATAACCGTTGTGATGACTGTTTTGCATCATTAATCTTTCTAAAAAAGAATATCTAGATTTACAAACAAAATTTCAATCTCCAATCTCATTTTGTGGAAAACTACTTTTTCTGACTTAACACCTTTCTTAAATAAAAAAAGCAATAAAGGATTTACCTGTATGCCATAAAATGTGATTAGTGAAGTGCTCCTTCCTGCTAAAACTTTTGCCACAAATCTCACACCGGAATGGTGTATCATTTGTATGGGATCGCATATGATTGGCCAAATGTTCCTTCCTCGTATACTTCTTGCCACATATATCGCACTGGTGAGGGGTTTGACCTGAAAGTAGAGAAGAACACCAAGTGTTATTTAAACTATCTTCAGATCATTTGAATGCCTTTCAAACCTGTGTGCCACATGTAATGATTAACATAGTGTTCTTTCCGCGTAAAAGATTTCTTACAAATATCGCAACGATGTGGCGTCTCACCGGTATGCTTTCGTACATGATTAACCATGTGTTCCTTTCGTGTAAATGTTTTCGCACAATATTGACAACGGAATGGCGTTTCACCCGTATGACTGCGAAAGTGGTTGTCCAGATGCTCTTTGCGTGCAAAAGTCTTCTGGCATATTGTACACGCAAAAGGTTTGTCCGTCGAATGGCGTTTCATGTGCCGCTCCAAGCTGGCATTATTGGCAAAAACGTTGAAGCAAATCACACACGTGAACATTGGTCCACCAATGTGAATCTTACCATGTCGGGTGAGATCTTGCGATGTTGTAAATCCCTGCCCACAAACTTGACAATTAAATGGCTTACGCTCGCTGTGATAACGACGATGCACAATCAACTGGTAACGAAATTGGAACATTTTCCCACAAATGTCACATATGTGCGTGCCCCCCATGATGGGGGTTCCGTCTGGTGCAAGCAGTGGGGTGTTTTGATCAACACCCATCCCCTGGTTTTCCATCTTGGGTAGAATCAATTCACCGGGTGCGGTGGGTACAACACCAGTGCCAGTCGAAGGTACTGCTTGAGATCCAGTTCCTGAACTGGTTAGATTGTTGGTAGCCACTATTGAGTTTCCATTAGTCGACGGTGGTGGCGGTAGTGAACCGGTCACAGAACCACTCACTGAAGTATTCCCGCCAGCATTTGAGGTTGATACATTAGTGGTAGGATGAGTAACCGTGTGCGATATCTGCTGTTGATTTATCACTTCGCCATGGATCTTACCGAAGACCTCGTGATATGATAGAAATTGACTCAAGTCTTCAATATTAACTTTGTACATTTCAACGCCGTGTGGTGGTTTGCTCTCTTGTTGTTCATTACCTCCTCCATTACCGGCGGCACCAGATCCGGCACCAGGACCAGAACCTGGCTGTAGTTTAACCATTTGCCCACCACCTGATTCAGAAGATTGGCCATTGTTCCCACCGCCTCCGTTGCCAGAGTTAATTTTCGACGAAATGGAAGATGCTGGATTGACATGTGCCATGTGAATATTTGGCTTGCCATTTACAAAAGGTTTCTCTTCCTTGATGTCCTGCATACCGTGTGGGACGTGTCGATTGTCGTCACCGGACATAGTTCCTATAGGAAAAATTTTTTTTTGAGTTGATTTTTGTAATGAAAAAATAAATTCTTATTACCATGGACGTGTAAGGAATCCGCATGTCGTGGGCCTGCGATTATTGTGCCATTTGGAAGCTGATGCTGATTCATTCCTGTATTTGATATCATTGGATTGGGAATTTGTAAGGATGTGGCACCAACTGAAGAAACTATATGAGCTGCTGGTGATTGAGTGTGCGAGTTCGATGCTAGTTGTTGTTGTTGGTCTTGTTGCTGTTGTTGTTTAGAATTAGCTGCTTTTGCGGCTGAGGCGCTTGAATGAGATGATATTGGAGGCGGTATTGAAGGAACTGCGGATGTTGTTGGTGTAACACCAATGTTATATGGCGGTTGGCCTGGACCCTGAAAAAGATTCGTTACAACCCAGTATTTTCCAAGCTGAAATAAGACAAAAATGTGTTAATGAGCATTCACTAAAGAAATAATAGTTAGGTTATAAGAAAATTATTCCAAATCTTCGAATCTAAAAACTAAACAAGTTAACAACAATGGAAACGAAAGAAATAGAAGTTTTAATTTTTAATATTAAAACTTCTATTTCTTTCGTTTCCATTGTTGTTAACTTGTTAAACAAGAAGAACTTTGTTTTTAAATCATTTCGGTAAGCGCACTGTAGACAAGTGCACAGCCTTAAAAAACTAGATCGCCATCTGTATCGAAGGAAGCTCGTTCTCAGGGTATTCAATCGTGGACACAGCTAAGGCCAGTTGCGGTGAATCGGGACAGATGGAAGGATCTTGTTGCTGTCCTATGCTCCAGGAGGAGTTAAACAGCTACTTTGCAGCCGGACAACATATATATATGGGATGGAGGCAAATTGTTTTTTGAAACATTTCAACTCG
This sequence comes from Platycheirus albimanus, assembly GCA_916050605.2. Lineage (NCBI taxonomy): Eukaryota > Metazoa > Arthropoda > Insecta > Diptera > Syrphidae > Platycheirus > Platycheirus albimanus. The sequence continues at coordinate 38,539,799 of OU696698.1, forward strand.
CCCTGACTACTAAAAAACTCTATTTTTTTAAAACCTAAAGTCGTTTATAAGTCGCCCAGAAGTAGATATTAGTGAAGATACTAGTCTAGTGTTTAAAAAATCTTTAATTTAAAAGGAAACTATCTTGTGGGAGGTTGTTAAATTAATTCCGTTGGTGTTTCCCATTTTAAAACAGGTCTAATACGTTTAAGAAAACCAATTTTTTGAAGTGAAACTTCTTTAGTATGGGGGTGATTTGAAACTTTTCGAAACGGCCATGGCACTTAAGCAAACAAATATATATCACAACAAGTCTGAGAGAGAACAAATGAAAAAAAATTCATGGCACAGTATTTTATATTCTAGCTCTCATTTTCTCCCTTGCTATATAGCCTCTCAGTCTGGTCTACTAAGCTGTACATTATATATTTGCGTGAATGTCAAGCTTAGGCGAGTGGGCAGGCGCGTTGGTACGAGCAAGTTAGTATGTATAATGCAAAGCTTCAGAAAAAAGCCAGCGCGGTGCATTTTATGTGTATATACATATATGTATACTAATTTTTGTAAGCATATAAGTTAAAAAAAAATCGAAAAACCTAACGCGTTTGAGTTTCGTGCAGGGCGAAAGAAATAATTAAGTTATCAAAATTTTGGAATGGTTTTTCTTAAGCCTCTGGCTAACAGAAGCTTTAGAAAAAGATTTTAATGAGCTTAGTTCAAGAAGAATGCAAAATGCATAGGAAAAGTTTTTAACGGAAACTGGCATTAAAAAAATTATTAAAATTCTCAAAAGGAGTCCTGCATTTATGAAAGGAGTGCGTTTTTGATGATTTTTAAATAGTGGCGTCCTAGAGTTCAGGCTTTAAAAATGTGAATTACACACACGAGTGTGAATTACACACACAATTTTTGTTTGTTTTTTTTTTTGTTATTTTAGCACAGATGAATTTTGAGTGGTCAAAGTCTATAATTAGTTCTAAGTACTTAATGTTTTCAACACATTTAATTTGGCAGCCATCAATTAATACTGAAATAGGATCAAACACTGATGCAGACTCACGCACTGTATGCAACTTTTAAATATTTTTTTGCGAAAGAAACCAAAAGAAAATTAATTTATTTTCACAAAATTCAAGGAAAATCAAAACTTTTAATGTTTTTGTTTTGACAAATACGCGTTTTTTGAGTATTGAAAAACCCACTTCATGGGTAAAGTTCGCACCATACAGATGGAGTGCTGTAATCAGAGCTTAATACATTGAAAATCGGAGTCTGTCATAAACATCGGTGAGACATCATGTTTAACTGGAGATCGCTTTTTACGTGAGTCATCTCTAATTAATTTGTTGGTATATTCTAAGAGCCGTATAGCGGACAGCTTTCTGATTCATTTGAAGTGCGGCAGGGAGAAGCACAATTTTTTTTATTCTTATTATAATTTTTATCGTGGGTTCAAACGAAAAACTTTGATCCCTTTTTTACAAGCTTAAAAACTTGGATTTCCCTGGTGGCATTTGTTGTATGGCTAACAGCACTGGTGGATTTTTCCAAATACACATGGTCCAGAAAGTCTCCGTACAGTTAATTATTTTTTATATATTTGGAATAAAAATGGTAAGGTTAAACTAAAGTCACAACACAGAAAGAGAAGGTGTTATACCCTTTACCTTTCAACCAAACTACAAGCATTTTTTGGTAAGTTTTAGTGTTCTTAACTTTTTACTAGGTGGTTTTGTTTTTTTAAGAAAGAAATCAAAATGGAAGACAAAAATAAGCAAATCCCGATGCCAACAAGAAAATTATTGTTTCACTTAGAAAAGAAGGAAAGTCTCTTGGGGAAATTGCTGAAATAGTGAAAAGACCTCGCTCTTCAATTCAATATGTCTTGGAACAGTTTAAAAAAACAAAACAAAAAACAAAACGGTAGCCAATAAGTCAAGATCTGGCCGCCCGAAGAAAATTGACCACCGTTTGGAGAAACGCATTGTTAGAAGTGTAACAGAAGACCCAAACCAAAGTGCACCTGTAATTGCCGGTTTATCGAAAACAACAGATGGAATTGATGTGTGTCCCCAGACTATACGATACGTGCTAAACAGGAGTGGATTTCATGGACGAGTTAGCCAGAAGAAACCATTTATCCGAAAAGCCAAAAAAAAAGCTATGTTGGACTACGCTATTGAGCACCTGGAGAAGGAAAATTTATTCTGGGATCGAGTTATATTTACAGACGAGAGTACATATAACATCTTTGGCTCAGATGGCCGTCGCATTGTGTGGAGGAAGCCAAACAACTGAGATGAACATTAAAAACTTAACTCCTACTGTGAAGCACGGTGGCGGTCATGTTATGGTGTGGGGATGCATGGCTTCTTCCGGCGTTGATGAGCTTGTATTCATTGATGGTATAATGGACAAACGTGTGTACTTGAATATTCTGCGGGAAAACCTACATTCAAGTGCAAGAAAACTGGGTCTCGGGGACACTTTTATCTTTCAACAAGATAATGACCCAAAGCACACTTTCCCTCTTGTTAGAGAATGGTTGCTATACAATGCTCCGTCGCAAATAAAACATCCTGCGCAATCCCCAGACCTCAATCCCATTGAGCATCTGTGGGATCACTTGGAAAAAAAAGTTCGCCAACATCCATTTTCCAATAAAACTCAGCGGAAGTGCATCTTGCTTGAGGAACGGAATAAAATCACTTCCGATACGACTTCGAAATGAGTGCACTCCATGAAAAACTGCCTTCAAGAAGTTCTAAGGACAAGGGACGTCCAACAAGCTATTGAATTATTGTTGTTTCTCAGGAATTTTGCTTAAATTTTAAAAAATAATTGCATTATACGGAGACTTTTTTGTTGTTTTTTCTTTTAAATTATTTGAATTGTTGCTTTTTTCTAACAATTGCTAACATATTGAGTACCAAACAGCTGATTAAAAAAAAAAATAAACTGCTGTACGGAGACTTTTTGGACTATGTGTATGTAGGTGTCTTTCGCTGCAAAAAAAAATGAGGAGGTATCTTCCTGTACGCTAAAAATCCAATCATAATACACACTAGAGAAGAGCGAAAATTCACGACCTGTGAAATTTCAACTGTGAATAAAATAACACAATCGCGACCTGTGAAGGAGTTGCAAATAAACTGCGTATTCCTAAAGCGTGATTAAGATTTGTTCCCTGACTCTTTTCTTTATTTTGCAGTTTAAATCACAACAAACTGAAACCGCTCATGAGTCATGAATCACGACACGACCTTCATTAACATTTTTCTTAACATAAAGAACGAAAGTGCGATGTAAAAAGAAAAGGGTTTAATCGTACAACGTAGAACATCTAGCAAACAAACACGTGAAGAGCAATGAAGAACGATGCGGACAAGTGAATGATGTGTAGTGTGTATCTGTGTACTTGTTTTTTGCACCCATTCTGTGGAAAATCACAATTTACTATCACATTTAAAAATCACAGCGAATTGAAAATCCTTGTCAGTTATACCTGTGAATGAAAAATCACAACTAAGCTCATCTCTAATACACACCCCAGTGGACTACAACATCTATGAGACAGGAGACCAGAGGTGACTCAGTTTAACTGTCCACCGTTAACGATGGATATGGACTCCTGATTTGACAAAAATATCTTAACTTCGAGCTTAAAATTAAGATAAGGCAATTAGGCAACAAAAAAAAGTCATAACGGCTAGATTTGGTACCGAGGAGCGTGTCTTCAAACCGTAGGGGTTTCGCCTTATGAAACGCTCAGGTATGGGTGTTCTAGTAAACCAATTTTTTTTTCCTACAAACATTGGGGTTTTCCGCAATTTCTGCCTTCAGCTTGTCAAGTAGTTTGCCTAAGTAATCGTTTTTTTCTCTTTTCAAGATAATTAATTTCCCGTTTAGAAAAATTGTTTTTGACTCCGATTCCCCGTAGGCAGTCCATTTTTTTGACTCCATTTATTGGGGGCGTAGAATGATTGATCCAATTTTGTCTACAATAATAAACTGGCCACAAATTTCTGGTTTATAGCGACTAAACTGCGCCAACAAAGCTTTGGAAATGTGATCGAGCAGACAGCTTCTCATGGCTAAGAGAGCTGCCTGTGCGATATAACAGCAAAAGTGGGAGGAGGAACATCCACTTTTCAGAGAGAAAAAGAGAGAGCTGAGATAGTGAATGATCGAATCTATTGAGTGACGACAGAACAAATAGTCCGACCACCCGATCAAAAGGAAGTTCGTGTAGCGATATCTAAACTAAAGTCCAACATATTGCTTGTGCGGATGGCCTTTCGGTCGAATTCTTCAAAGCAGCGGGAGATGACCTGGTGAAAAGCATTCACTAACTAATTGTTTCATCCTCAGCAACGTTGCTCCGAAAAAAAAGGAGATACTCTGAACTGCACCAACTTAGGATTAACAAAAGATTTAAGCTCTATGACGTCTTTAGAAACAAGGAATGATGTTCCACTTTTAGAATTTAATTGTGTTCAGGAAATTAAGGTTCTTAAAGCAGTGAATAGTATAAAGTCAAATGCTATCGGTGTCGACGGTATTCCGCTTAAGTTTATAAAACTTATTATGCCGCATATATTATATAAACTAACACATCTGGTAAACTCTTGTATAACAACTTCGAAATGTCCCTCTTTCAGTATTTTACCTTGCCTTTCTAAAATTTTTGAAATTATTGTTCGAAACCAGATAAGTAATCATGTTAATGAAAACAATTTGCTTAGTACTATCCAGTCTGGTTTTAGATCTAATCATAGTTGTGTAACAGCGACAATAAAAATACTGGAAGATATAAGGGTGGAGTTGATGGCTGGGTGCTGTATGAATAGGGTAGACCCTGATTGGTATCAACATGGCGATGCCCAGCGTTGCAACTGTCTCATACGCATCAATTGTGCTTATTTTACCTCCAAGTGGTAGCCATCGGGTACTGGTCTTGTCAACCCGGACTTGACTTGCTGAACTTATAAGCGCGAGTGTTGATCACAGAAAAATAGCAACACTATAATTGCCCTGTCATAAAGCTCCTCTGTTTCTCTTGTTGGGTAGCAGTTTATTCTGTACGAACCCCTCAGAAAGCAAGCGATCGGCGGATGAGCTTCCAATTAAGTGAACCAACGGCGACGCTTACAGACAATATGGTAGGCACCCCATTGAGCTACTTCGACATATTCGGAGCTCAGGTCTTTGGGTCCTTTCACTACTATTAATCAGGGTAGTGAAATAGAGAAGGTGGCGGATGAGCCCATATAGGACCAACGGTAGCTCTCACATCCCCGTAGTGGGTTACTGACTCTGGATTTCTCCAGCTCCTTTTGTCCAAGGAGAGCAGCATAGGGCCTGGTCCCCCAAAATGGGGGTTGTGCGTCGGGGTAACTTCCCTACCACGTAAAAAACCTCTTGTTCCGAAACAACCAACTGCCTCGGATATGGATGACCCTACTGATGACAACCCTAGCAAACGAAACAAGGACAACGAATTTCGGTTCTGCACGTAGAATGTCCGGACCCTTAACAGGCCACGTGCCGCCGAACAATTAGTGGAGGCCCTAGATGGTGTCAAAGCCGACATCACAGCCATCCAAGAAGTGCGATGGGATGGTGAAGGCACAAGGAGGATGAAAAACTGTGACATCTACTACGGCAAGTGCTACAGGACAAGAAAACAGCGGCTATTTGGATGCGGATTTGTGATAAGAGGAAGGCTTAGTCAAGAAGTCTTGGGGTTTCGTGGCATAAGCGAACGCATTGTCACAATCCGCATTAAATCCAAATTCAGCAACATCTCGCTGATCTGCGTCCACGCCCCCACGGAGGAAAAAGATGACACGACCAAAGAAGAATTCTACGATCTTCTCGAGAAGACGTATGATGAATGCCCGAAGTACGACACTAACTTTATTCTTGGTGACTTCAACGCCAAAATCGGAAAGGGTAACTTTGGCTCGACAGTCGGAAAGCATAGCCTGCACGACAACACTTCCGGTAACGGATACAGGCTAATCGACTTTGCTGCGGGGCGAAGTGTCATCTTAGCTAGCACATACTTCCCACACCTCAATATACACAAGGGGACCTGGCGGTCTCCTGATCAAAATACCGTCAACCAAATTGATCACATTGCGATTGATAGCAGACATGCGTCCAGTGTCATGGATGTCCGCACTTTCCGAGGGGCCAACATAGACTCGGACCACTACCTTGTTGTAGCTAAAGTGCGAATGCGGATCTCCACCAGACCGCAGAATCGAACATCCACTGTGAGAAAATTTGATGTTGCGAAGTTACAATCGCAAGAGACCGCCACAACCTTTGCCAATCATGTCTCCTCTTATCTTTTGACAAGCCCGGCGCCTGCGCCAAACCCAGAGGCCCAGTGGCTGCCACGGATGTTTTGGGTTTCATTAGGCGACCACAACGAAACACCTGGTTCGATGATGAGTGCAGGCTCGCACACTTGGCCAAAGACGAAGCCTATCATGCAGTTCTGAATGCCAGAACTAGAGCTGCCAAGAGCGCTTCCCGTGCGGTCTACCAGCAAAAGAGGAAAGAGGAACATCGGCTTTTCAGAAGAAAAAAAAGAGAACTGGAAAAACGAATGGTTGAATCTATTGAGGGGTGCTACGGCAGAAGCAATGTTCGAAAGTTCTACCAAAGGGTAAAGCATTCGTCCAAGGGTTACAAAGCCCGAGCGGAAGCATGTAGAGACGAGGGTGGGAATGTCGTTGTAGATACACAGTCGGTGCTGAGAATTTGGAAAGAACAATTCTGCAGACTGTTAAACGGCGAAGACAACCAACTAATCGCTGTCAGGCAGAATGATCCATTCGATTTGGATGATGAAGAACAAAATTTCCGTCCTCCCGACCAAGAAGAAGTTCGGATAGCAATATCTAACCTAAAGTCCAACAAGGCTGCTGGAGCTGATGGCCTTACGGCTGAACTCTTCAAAGCAGCGGGAGATGACTTGGTGAGGAGCATACACTAACTCATCTGTACAATCTGGTCTGATGAAAGTATGCCTGACGAATGGAACCTCAGCATTGTGTGCCCTATCCACATGAAAGGAGATACTCTAAGCTGCGCCAACTACAGAGGTATAAGTCTCCTAAATGTCGCCTATAAAATCTTGTCGGCCATTCTGTGTGAACGTCTGAACCCTTTCGCACGTGAACTGATTGGCCCCTATCAGTGTGGTTTCAGGCCCGGTAAGTCAACCGTTGACCAAATTTTCACACTTCGGCAGATTTTGGAAAAGACCCAAGAATTCCAGATCGATACTCACCACCTCTTTATCGATTTTAAAGTCGCCTATGACAGCGTAAACAGGAACGAGCTATACAGAGCCATGTCACTTCTTGGCATCCCTGCCAAACTCGTTCGATTGTGCAGGATGACTATGGAGAACTCGCGCTGCTCCGTCAAGGTTGGTAAGAACACCACCGACTCATTTAATGTCGAGAAAGGCTTACGACAGGGTGACGCGCTGTCATGCAACCTCTTCAACATCATTCTTGAGGCAATCGTACGCAACTCGCATGTCAACACCAGCGGTACGATTTTTTTAGATCAGTTCCATTACTTGGCTATGCTGATGATATTGACATTATTGGAAGAACGAAGCGCGCTGTCAGTGGAGCATTCGCAAGTATTGAAGTGGAAGCGGCTCGAATGGGTCTGGCTGTAAATGAAGATAAAACAAAGTATATGCTGTCCTCGGGTGAAGTAGATCATCACCGTAGGCTCGGACAAAACGTCACAATGGACAGATATAACCTTGAGGTTGTCAAGGACTTTGTCTATTTGGGTACCACTATAACCTCTCAGAACAACATCAGTGAAGAGATCAGTCGAAGAATCACTCTTGCCAATCGCTGTTTCTTCGGGCTAAGAAGGCATCTTAGTAGTAAAGCCCTCTCTCAAAGGACCAAGGAGACACTATACAAGACCCTTATCATCCCAGTCCTGCTGTATGGGGCAGAAGCGTGGACACTGACACAATCGGATGAATACAGGCTGGGGTGCTTTGAGAGAAAGATTCTTCGGGTGATATTCGGGCCTGTATGTATCAATGGAGTATGGAGGAGAAGATTCAATGACGAACTGTACGGGCTATACAGCGACATTGACTTGGTTAAGAAGCTGAAAATTCAGCGGCTTAGATGGCTGGGTCATGTGGAGCGTATGGACAAAAACGCTCCTGCCCGACGAGTCTTCAATTCCCACCCGGAGGGCCGACGCAGTTCTGGAAGACCCCATCTAAGGTGGCGCGATCAAGTGGTAAACGACCTCAACCAACTTGGTGTGCGCAACTGGAGGCCACTGGCTAGGGACCGGCCTAGCTGGCGAGGATTGTTGGTTGAGACCGTGGTCCACAATGGACTGTCTGCGCCACCTTAAGTAAGTAAGTATAAGGGTGGAGTTCGATAAAAATAACTTAACTATTCTGTGCCTTTTGGATTTTTCTAAAGCTTTTGATAGCGTAAATCATGAGATTCTCTGCAGTAAACTGTCTAACTTGTATGGTTTTAGTCATTTATCAACTGCGTTAATAAGAAGCTATCTATCGGAGAGGAGCCAAATCGTCAAATTGGGCTGTGATATCTCAGATCCCTCAATCATTACAGCGGGTATTCATCAAGGATCAATTTTGGGACCCCTGTTATTCTCACTGTTTATAAATGATTTGCCAAATGTCTTCAATAACGTTAATGTACATATGTTTGCTGATGTTGTGCAGATTTACCGTTCCTGTCAAATTGGCCTTTCCGAGGACTGTGTCTTCAGACTGAACGAAGATCTGCGGGGAATTCAAAAATGGGCGTTATATAACAAGCTTAATCTCAACCCTGATAAGTCTAAAAGTATAGTCTTCTCCAAGCACAAAATAGATACATCGTATCTGCCTTCTATCTTAATATCTTCTAAAACAATACCATATCTTAATAATGCAGAGCCTCAGTTTTTACTTAAACTCTCAGCTCTCTGCTGCTGATAATGTGAATTCCATCACTAGATCAATTCATGGTAGTGTAAGGCAGCTCTACGTCTCGGCAACCTCAAGCCACTAGAATAAGACTTGCAAAAACTTTGTTAATTCCTATAATCAGTTATAGTTCTACAGTCTACAGTTGTCTCGATTCAGTTTCGATGAGAAAGTTGCAAGTGGCTTACAATACAATTGTGCGCTATGTGTTTAATTTACGCCGTTTTGATCATGTATCTATGTTTGGCAAACAAATCTTGGGATTGTCACTTCAAGAGTTTCTAAATTGTAGAAGCTGTATCCTACTTTTCAATGTGATAATAAGTAGAGAGCCTTCGTACCTTTTTGAAAAGATAAATTTTGCAGCATCCAGTAGAACGAGTAATATAATTTTACCAGCCTTTAACTATTTGGAAAGCAAGAGGTTGTTTTTCTTTCATTCCATAAGGCTATGGATTTCGTTACCCTTATCAATCCGTAATTGTAGGACCCATCAAACTTTTAGGAAATCTCTATATGATGAGTATGTTAAGACCCCCAATACTAATGGTATCTTGTTTTAGAGAAACTTCAAGGTCGGTTTTCTTTCTTTCCCTTCTATTTCTTTCTTTCTTTTCCCTTTTTCGTCCCATTTTTCTTCCTTAGTACCTATCCTCCTAACCTAATTAACTTTAATACTTTAATCTGCATTATATTAAAAAAAATATTTGCGCTCTTGACCTCTTATAATTAAATATAGTTTTAAGTACTAATAATAAGAATTCAATTCTTTTTGTACTGCCTTTTTTTGAAATGAAATAAAATAAATAAATAAATAAAATAAATATGGCGTCAGACTTATAAATGTCGCTGTTCTGTTTGATCGTCTGAACTCTTTTGCGCTTGAACTAATCATCGACTAAATTTCCACGCTTCCACATATTTTATAAAAGACTCAAGAATTCTAGATCCATACTCACCACATTTTTTTAAATTACAAAGTCATTTATATAGGTTAGAATAGGTTAGATTGGATAAGATCAAGACCAGCTATATAGAGCCATGTCACTACTTGGCTTCCCTGCTAAACTTACTTATAAATAATCTTCCGAGTAAGATGAAAAATTAAAGTGGAATAAATCAATCGTACGCGACTCGGTTGTGAATACCATCGGTATGATTTTCATAGATCCGTTCCATTACTTGGCTATGCTGTTGATATCATCGCAAGAACGTTGAAAGCTCACAGTAGAGCATTCGCAAGTTTAGAATTGTTGAAGAGTGAATAAAGATGAAACGATGTATATGCTGTCCTCGAGGGCCGAACATCACCATAGTAGGCTTGGACTAAATTTCACGACATTCTCTATTTGAGTTCCGCTTTAACCTCTGAAAATAATATCTGTACAGCGATCAGTTGAAGAATCACTTTGTCCAACGACATTGACCTGTACAAAATACAAAAAGTACAGCGGCATGTGGAGCGTATGGATGAATACACACTAGGCCGCCGAGTCTTCAATTCCAACCCTAAGGGCCAGCGCAGCACTGGAAGGCAACATTTAAGGTGGCGAGATGAAGTTAAAGACGACCTCAATCAACTTGGCGTGCTCAACTGGAGGCAACTAGCTAAGGACCGGAATGTCTGGCGGGACAACGGACTCTATGCGACACTTTAAGTAAGTATGTAATTAAGTTATTAATATTTCTGTAAACGTTTGACGTCAATTGTTTAATGAATCAATTTAGACTAAAAATAACCTGATGCCTCAAAATTTTATTTTATAAGTTGGTACTTCTGATTTGTTCCACTTTTGTGATCAGTTTTTTTAAGCAAAATACCCTGTCAACACTAAATAACAAATGCAGAGAAAAATTGTCTACTGCCATGATTCCTTAACACCTTGTTAAGTTTTTAGTGTTTATTATTTTTGCATCTGAAATTGCCCGTTATCAGTAATTTTGTTTTGCAATTCTTACAAAAACCCAAGAATACAAAAAAAAATGGACAACAGTGACTGGCACCATCAAATTTTGTGTTCTATTCGAAAGCTCTTTTTAAATGAATAAAGTACACGATTGGGTCGTTATAAGACTTTTCCTGAAAAATTTATTTTAACCAAAACATAGAGTTTACACAAAAAACGCCATTTTATCAAAATCATAGGATATTATACATATCCAGACAGACTTGTCCGACCCACTATTTTCGACTTCCCCATAACCGTAATGTTCTGTTTGATTGTTAGGATTTTTTTTTTACGAATGCATAACTTGCCTTATATTACCTATAACCGCAAGTAAAAATACATCAACAAACTTTGATCAGCAAACGTTCAAAAGTGTGTCCAGAAAAATTTGAAGGGACTCAAATTTTTCGTTTCCGAAATAATATTTTTGTTTAAAAAGAGAGGCGTGTTTTTGTTAATAATAAAGTACCTTATTTAATTTATTTAATTTATTAATTATAAAATATAAGAGACCCTACCGCATCATGTAAAAACGAAGACTTTATTCTGCTGAATTGTGTTATCAAATTATAATTCACTGAAACTCTTTCAGAATATAGAAAATAATTGATATTATTCCAACAAATATGCATTTTGTAAATGGGTAACACATTCATGTACATACAATCTCTCATGCTCATGCTCCCATATTTTTAAGTTACGAAGTTAAAGAGGTTAGAAGAGGAAGCCTTTTAAAATCCAAATGAGAGCTGGCTTAGTAAAATAAATTTATTTTTGAACATCTTAATACATTTATATTGGCTTACATGTTGTTGGGAGCCCGATATAAGGGAGGGCTGATGGTGTTGATGTTGTTGTTTGGATACATCTGACTCGATCCCGCCAACTGGCTGAACAACTCCGCTAATACCGCCAGTAGTATTTTCGTGATGGTGTTGCTGGACATGTTGCTGTAACATTTTTTTTGTTTTTTGTTTTTGTTCAATGTTTTTTATTCAATGATAAAATTAACTTTAACACTTCTAATGAAGCTTTATCAAATATCAAACGAGAGGTTTGTTAAATGAAGAAGAACAAATGAATGAAAACGCGGCTTGCAGCGGCCACACTTAATCGCTCTCAAACACACAATGGTAATTGGGCATAACTCTTAACGAATACATAACATAAACGAAATTCCGTCCATAATTTATTGATTTTTCTCTAAATGATGATTATTATTACACGATGATGACGATTAAAATTACATTACAAATATATTTTAAGGGATGAACGACGACAACAACGACGGCGAGGGCGAGGACAAGGGGAAGAGAGTGAGAGAGTTATTTTGTGGAAGTGACGGGTGGGTGGGTGACAAGGTTGGAGTTGGGGAGGGAAGTGCTGTGCTGGTGCGCTTAGCAAGAGTTTTGGATTTGAAAATGATTTAGGGGAGAGAAATATGAAATACATGTAGTATATACCTACATGGTAATTAAATAAATATAAATGCTAGCATATCTATAAGTGTTGCCAGTCAAACTATTGTTCATTAGTTTTGTTATTAAAATTCTTTTGTTTTTATTTGTTTTCAACTAGGAAGGGTTACCTACCTCTGAGCTGCAACCATTCGCCGAAATTTAAAAATTATTAACTTATATATATTTGTCGATATTGTTCTAGCTATACAACAAATTTATGTACTGTCTTTCGATTTTGCGCTTAATTAATCAAAAGAAAATTAAAAATGTGGTTTCGTATATATAAAAACCATTTAGAAATGTTTAAAAAAAAAAAACGAAATATGTACATACATATTTGCAACCAATCAGACATATGAAAACCATTAAATTTAAACTGACATAAGTCTATACAAATATGCACATATTTATGAAAAAAAAGTAGTGGGTACAATGCAAATAAATAAGATAGGTTTTCGGAACTCAACGCGTTTTTGTGTTCAGAAATTTTAAATACATATTTCTTTTTCCCGAAGTTTTGAAGAAGTTTCACTTTTCGTGGTCAAGGAACAGTACTAATAAATAAAATAATAACTTTAAATATCATATACATATGTATTATCATAATGAACTGCGTCGACTATAAAGGTATTTGTCTCTTTGTTTCAGCCAGGTTACTCACTATCGAACAAATAAATTCAAACTCGGACAGAATTCTCAAAATGTCCAACATTAGATCAAAAACGTCTCCTTCGTTTTTGGTCAAACTTACTGAATGGTCTTTTTTATGTAAAATCTATCTTTTGGTTTGAATGATTTGTTCAGTAAATACCTTATAACGATTCCTCCAAAAACGACGTTGTTTTTTATAAGGGTTTCTCCTTAATCACTTTACGGATTTTGATAAAATTTCAAAAGTAGCTGCTATTCTTTCTAAGCCTTTTGTATGCTTCTTTTAATATACCTAAAAAACGAAAGATTTTGAACATACAAATTTTAAAAACAAAAATCAGATTTTTGTTAATTCATTGATTTTTATTACACAGCCCAAATAAGGGGTGATATAATTTTCAAGCTGTATCCATAATTTTACTATAATCCGCAAGAGTATGCGAGACTGATTTTAGAAAAGGCGTTGAAATGCACTACTCACCTCAGTGTAGCATTAGTGAAAGGTGAAACTGACCATATGTCCTTCCATATTTATAGTGGTTAGGTAGAACATATTTGTTTTTTGATTGGCATAGGTACCTACAAATTAATTTTATTTGGGTTTTTCTTTGTCAAAATTTAATGCTCTTATTAGTTTAAAGTCCAACACTGCGAACCGTATGACAAGAAAAATATTCTTATTCACATGTTTATAAACAAACAAGAGGATAAAGCTTGACTTTTTGTCTATGCTTTTTTGCTGTTTCTTGCAGTCTTTTATTGACAAAAAACTTGTCGATTTGAAAGGTTAAACCCGTGTTAATGCTAACTTGACAGTCAAGTACGCACTACCACCCCCAAAAAATGCATGAAATTAAAAACTGAGCATGGAATTAGTTGTGAATTTGTCGTTGCGTTTTTAAAAAACAACCCCTAGTAAAACTTGACAGTCAAGTTAAGACTGCGACAAATTCAAGACGATTAACCCAATTGTTGATTTTTAAACAATCGAAAAGGGTAAGATGAGCTTAACGCTTGCTTGAAACCATTATATTTACGTATGTACATATGTATGCTTTTTTATTTAGTCTTTCAAACTATACTTAATAACAAAAGAATATATAGTACAATTTTGTTTTGCGTGTTTATATAAGCATAATTAATAAATAAATATGTAATTTAACAAATAGATAAATAATAAATAATTTAACAATAAATAATTTAACAATTGGAGAGTAAATACCTATCACTTGAAGTTAATTTTGCAATCTAATAAAGTTTACAATCTGACGTTGTTTTCAGTCTTTAAAATATTAGGCAGTGTTGAAAATCCGTAGTCCTTTGAAGAATAAACAGTTTTGGACTGCACTTGTTCGTACCAATGGAAGGCGGAAATCCTGATTATTTCTCAATACGAAGAGTTGAACATCGCACACATTTAACTAAGCGAGACAAATAAGAAGGTACCTACTAGATTATTTTTAATTTAATTTTATTTTTTATGGAACCGAGGCGAGGAAATTAAGCTCTTAAAGAACATAAGGGTGCATTTGGTGCAAGGAGTGTCTGCCCAAACATTTTCCCAACAACTTTTGGACATCAAATGCAGCGAAAGGTTGAAGCCGTTGTGGACAAGGTTCTCCCGAATTTAACCAGCAACTACAAAAATCCAGATTGATTGTGCGAACGTGCAATAATGTGCAACGGAACCAGACTGAAGGTCAAAAAATGACACCAAATTTTATCGAGGCAATAATCAAATTCAAAGGGGAACCCGCGCTGATTCCACGCATAGGTATCGATGATTTGATTACGAACAATTTGCCATTTGACTTCAGTTTCCTTTTCCAACGTCTTGCGTTTGTGATTACTATCAACAAAGCACAAGGGCAATCTTAAGCTATTGCTTGTTTACATTTTGAAAATTCAAAACGATCAGAAATATTGGAATTAAGATAAAATTAAACAAATAATTTCACATTAAATAGGTACTTATATGTTTTTTCTTGGGCGTATAATAATGCGATGGGTGCCGCTAGTACAAACATACCTATAATACCTATATCATAAAATGAAAAATGTATTCCAGATACCAATACCTAAATGGCTATTGAGCCAAATAAATAAAAGAATTAAATTTAAAAAAAAATTAAATAGGTATGAAGCCTGAATTTAGAGATTTTAAATTAGATGATGAAGTTTTTAATTAAGATGTACAGGTATGTATACTCATTTTTTGTCCTTCATTATGAACAAATTACAGTTTTTACAAGACCGGTAAGTAACCTAAAAAAATTAAGCCATTTCGTAAATATCTTTGTAAAGTTAGCAAAACCGTTTAAGCCCTATTTTTTATTTGAATTTTTAAATAAAAAACAAAACTGCAGTTATCTTCAAAGTACCACGAGATAAATTGAATCGGTGAGTACCTACTATAATGTAATGTGAGTTTTGTATTGTTATTACACTCAATCAACTAGGAGGGTAGCCTAGTTTTGTATGAACTAGACTCAAAAATGTAATTATTTGGCTCTCTGGTAGGTTTACCACGTAGATCATTTTCGCATTTAAACGCATTTAAAAATTGAATTGTTGGCACTTGTACTGTTCTTACACTCACCGATTCAATTTAAGGATAGGTGGGGAGCACATGGATACAATACCTATGCAGACATATTTTTTCTAAAAGCTTAACTATTCTTCAAACGGCTAGCAAACAATTGAGACAATACAGCTGCTGTTTTTGCAGTAGGTGGGTATGCTAGTTTCGTTAAAAAAAATTAAAATTTCCTTTATAAATCATTTAAAAATATCTTGCTTTCTAAAGTTAATAATGTTTATGATTTTATTTTAAAAATTCAAAAGCGTTTTTCAATCGTATTCAGAAGGATGGAAAATATAGAATTTAATTGGGGCCGACTACTCTAAGGTCTCAAGTGGCCGACCGACGTCTGAATTAAATGGCCGACTACTGGCTCCCCCGCCCATAAAAAAAGCCAGATGTAGGTATTCCTTCCCCTTAAGAATTTCGTAACACTAGCTTCGCTAGGAATGCTCATCAGTTTACCTTGGATCATAACTCCTGACTAGTACTGTTAAGTATAGTGATTAATTTTTTAGCCACCCAAGAATCTGGAATGCTTTACCCGGGCTCGGTTTTCCCTCCCATTGTGTTTTACAGACATTCGAAACCAATGTGCATCGGTATCTCCTTTTATTTCCTACTCAACTCCAAAATTTGTGGGCTTCTCCAAAACTTCAAATACGTATTTTTTTTTTTGCACGAAAAGAAGGATGAAGCTCGTAGAGTCCCAGCCGGTAAGTTGGGTTTATATGCCCACAAATGATGTTATAGCGTCCATTCTATAATGCAATTGTACGGAAACTTTTGCTGCTCTATGATCCAAGAGTTGAAGCGATGCTTTGGGGCGGACAACATAGGTATATACATATTTATGTATGTATATATATTAATCAAGAGTAGTAAATAATATTAAAAGGGGATAAAACTTGCAATTCCAAAAATGTTAATAATAAATAACAGTCAACAGAAGAACTAGTTCGTTTGAACAAGTCGGGCCAATAATAAAAGCTTACCTGGAAGTCTAGCGACTCCATGCATTTATTATGTACAACCACAACCACTTCCATTGCAAGAAGCAAGAACCCCATTCAAAAATTGTTTTCTGGTTTTTGATTTGTGTTTTGCAGTATCTCGCTGGCAACACCTTAAGATCCTTACAAGATGCATTAAAAGTGGATGAATAAATGTTATCATGTTCATGAGGTGGCAAAAGGGAAGCATGAAATATTGTACAACTTGGAACAAGTGAATGTTAGAGGATCAACTATTTTTTAACATTATTAAAATATAAAATTTGTAATAAAAAATTAAACTTACTTCGTTCAATTGTTGCGGGTGTCGTTGATGTGCAAGTTGTTGCTGTTGTTGGTGTTGATGTTGCTGCTGTTGTTGTTGCTGAGCTTGCTGCGGTGAATGCCGACTTTGTTGCGAGTCATTCGGATTGGATGATGACTCGCCAGGAGCTGATGTGTGATCAGAATTCATTTTTGTACTTATTATAAATTATAATAAATTTCTTCCACTTCCACCTTTACTTTTTTGTTAATTTTAAATTTAGATTCAGATTTCAGACACAAAATTAAATAACGAAATCCCCCCTCAATTCGTGCGTGAAACTGAAACGTGAATGCGTTTTTGCACTTCCAAGTTCCAACAAAATTTATAAATAAATGTTTTCCAAATGTTTTATTATATGTTTCCTGTTTATCATTTATTTATATTTAAAAGAAGAGGAACTCTTTCGGGATATTATATTATTTTCTTCTTTATCAAACAAAAATATTGTGTAAAAAAAATAATATTTAATTACTCTCCCCTCACAAAGGGGACGCCGCCATTTATGAATGCGATGATGATGATGGTGGAGAGCACGGCGACGGCGAATGACGCATGCCCACAAAGGTCAATTTCATTTCCAAGGGGGTACGGTACAACCACAAAATATTTTTATTTTTATCATTTCACATTTTTATCATTGAACTTTTTTAATAGAATTATTAAATCCGTCGATAATAGATGAGCAATTAAATTATTCTTGCAAAGTTAGCACCTTATGGTTAAGTTTAAAGGCAGGAATTTCTAATTTTTGAAAAATTATTAGATTTGAAAAAACATCGCGGTAATGATGGCTGCCAGAGACAGAGTACACCTCTTTCCTACGTCGTCGCCTGCTTGATCTTTTTCGTTTTCGTCGTAATATGAAGTACGAGACCCGTTATTGAAAATGTCATCACTTTTTTGTTTATTGAATTGCATTGTTATTTATCACTTCACTTGTATATTTTCATGATATTTGTTATGAACCGAATGTAAAATTCAATGCTGAACACAAACAAAATATTGAAATATATGATTTTCTTATGAGAAAATCTAGATTTTACAGACGAGAAAACTTCCGAAGTGCAAAAAACGCAAACAAAATGGGCATCACCAATACGTGCGCACACCAAGAAAGTAAAAAAATTAATGGTATGAATGTACCGGGTTCATTTTTGTATTCCATGTGGGCTGATGATGCATTCGTCTATAAGGGTCGGTGGGAAGATTTACGCTTTCGAAAAAATAAATTTTATATTTTTTAAAAAAAATATCGCCGCCTGAGTGCTTATGTGGGGTACACATTATCGATCATGAATGACGAATTTGGAGTGAATGCGGATAAGAATGATATGTGTACATCTGAATGATGGTTCGTCCATCAGGATGGATAACCGCAAATTATTTTGGTAATGGAATGACATCCAAGGGCTGCTCGTGGATTTGTTTGATAATGTGTACAAAAAAACGTCCAACAACATTCAAAACAAAACCACGCGCGCGAAGGTTGCGATTTATAGGGTTTTCACACTGGACCAAAAACTCAAAAAGTTTACGAAACCTAGTTGGAGCATTCACACTGAACAAAAACTAGGTTTTGTTTGACGTTTCATGAATATGTGAGTGTTTCAAGGCACTTTTTCCAACAAATCCCTTGACATTTAGTGAAAATCCCACTCAAATAAGAAATACACCTCGCTTTGTCTCTCTTTTGTCGGTAAAAATCCCATACTCTGAGAACACTGCACTATCTTATCGACGAGTTGATGGTGCCAAAAGATCAGTTTCTTTTCACATACTTGTGATTGCAAGTAGGTTTTGAGGAGTTTTATCAAAAACTACTAGTTTATGAAAGAGATAAATGTATGGGAAACCTTGTGGTTTTGGTGTAGGTTTTGGGGTTTTAGACAAAAACCGAGTTTTCGAACCAGTGTGAAAAACTTATTAGTAATATTAAAATGGACTCCGATAGAGCATTTTTAGACGAAGTTATAGAATGCTATAAATCAAGTCGCCCATTGTGGGATATATCTTGCGGAGAGTATTAACCTAGTTGAGAACAGAATAGATCCAAGTGACATTTTGTGATCATTGACAAAACGCATTTCAAAGATTATTTTAATTGTGTGCAATAAATGTATTGCAATCAATTTTTTTGATGATAGGTATTTATAAAACTTAAGCTAAAGGTGCCTTTACATGGAGCTGCAAGCCCTGCTCTTCAAAAAAAGAGGATGCAAAATCAATAAAGGTAGTTCCACACTATCCCACAGTGTATTACGACATGTCAAAAAAAGTGTGATGGAATGTGTGATGGTTTTACATTCAATCCTAAAAAAATATTTCAGATCTAAACACATGTCAAATCGTATGAGATCTGCGCTGTCATATTCTGTTTCCACACTATTATACATCTGTTTCATCACACATTTTTGACATGTCGTATTACACTGTGGGATAGTGTGGAACTACCTTAAATAATCATACTTGCGTGATAGAGGGAAGGCAAAAATGCAGACGTCTTCATGGATGCAGATTATAGGAAAATTATAGATGCAGCTTGAAAATTATAGTGAAGACGAACATGTTCATCTTCATCGTCTGCACTATGATT
Source organism: Platycheirus albimanus (assembly GCA_916050605.2). Taxonomy (NCBI): domain Eukaryota; kingdom Metazoa; phylum Arthropoda; class Insecta; order Diptera; family Syrphidae; genus Platycheirus; species Platycheirus albimanus. Next base: position 38,559,339 of record OU696698.1, read on the forward strand.
GTTGTTGTTGCGTTTTCGTCTGCATTTGCAGCTCCATGTAAAGCCACTTTAGAGAGACGATTAGCGCCGCCATTGACGAAGTTCACAACTAAAAAAACATGTTCCATGAAATTACTATAAACATGTATATACAATGATATTTTGCAATAAATGATGAAATAACAAAAGGTAATAAAGTAAAAATGGGGGAGCGGGAGTCCTTTACATAAAAGCAAAGATAATATAACAATATAAACTTTTATTTAAGGTGCTCTCGTTCCCGCATTTTTACTTTATTACCTTTTGTTATTTCATCATTTATTGCACATTCGCCCATTCGCAAAGTGTACCGAGCTAACGAGGCTGGAGAGCCTACGCGGCGCCACCAGTTATTCGATTTCCTAGCACGACTTTATAATTTATATACAATGCTAACAGATATAAAGTTTAAAGCCTAGTACTCAGATCGCGCTAAAATTTATCTTCCATACAAATTTCCACCCAAGATAAATTTTAGCTTGGGTTTTTAGCTGAGTAGTACTCACTTCAAGATAAATTCCAGTTGTCAGGCTAACGGCTAAGAAAAAAGTCTCCACAAAATTTAGCTTGCGAAAGAATGTAAAACACATTATTTCACAAGATAAATTCTGACAGTTGTCAGAAGGTCTTGCGAAGGTCGCACGAACTTGCTCTTGAACTTGTTCGATAATTGCTAAGTGGCTGCATAATGTAGGTATATTAAATAAAATGCACTACTGGGTCGCATAAACTTGCTCCAATGTGTGACAGTGGTCTTGGGGCTTGAGATTTTGATAAAAACTAATTTTTCTTAAATAAATACTTGAACTAATTTGAGCTGAAAAATAAGTACGCCATTTTATTTCTTGGAAAAATTTGAATTTATGAGAATAAATTTATAAAAATCTGTGGAGTGGTTTTTGAGAAAAAAAGTTTTTTTTGAAAAACTTTTTGAAAACAATTTTCAAAAAAAAATTCAAAAACTCATCGGTATTCAACAAATACATTTATTTATAATTTTTAGAAAAAAATTTAATAAGCAGTTTCCAAAATATTAATTTTAAAATTTTTTTATTTAAATGCTTTTAAAAATGCAAAAAACAATATTTTTCAAAAATATTGGTATGCATTACAAATTCAGCTACCTACAACTATATATGTGTGAAATTTCGAAAGAATCGGTTGAGTCGTTTTTGAGATAGTCGAAAGCAAAAAAACGGTCCTATAGAAAGTAGGTACCGTTTTTGGACTGTTTTTTAATTTTTGTCAGCCATGTGTTCTAGAAAAAGAAGCTTAAGCGTAACGGTTATTAAGCAGGTACCGCTAGTTTTTAGCTAAAAAAAATTCAATTTCCCCTCTGTACAATACCTTAAAAACTCTATATAAGTAAATAAGTTTAAAGCAATTCGGCCCAACCGTTTGGGCTGTAGGTGTCTATAAATACATAAAGACAGACAGACAGACGGACAGAATTTTTTGACCATCTTTTTTCGTCTTCGCTATCATCGTAATGTTATGTTTGATTGTTATCTCAAAAAAAATTTTTTTTTATAAATCCATAACTTGCTTTATAGTATCTTTAATCTCTCCAACTTCAAAATTTAGCGCGCCTTTTTAGCAAAGGTGTGTAGAGATAAATATTGTAGAGATAAAATTTAGTTTAGCGCGATCTGAGTACTAGGCTTAAGAAAAAAAGGCGATAGCTCATTCGGGTGTACACTTTACGCCATTGACGACTTTTCCACGAAATTAAGTATTCCTTGCAATTGAAATTTTATTGAAATAAAAAACCTGATAACTCTTATTATATGTCATGCGTCAATTGAAATACCCCGAAAGTTTTTTATTTACACATTTGCGCAAGTTTATTCTAATTTTTTAGAAAGTAGGTACTAACCTCAGCAAATTAATGCGTAACGGGCTAATGTTAACCTACCATAATCCAATTAAAAGATACATAGAAATATGCGATGTTTATTGTTTTTCAAGGTTGGCTATTTTGAAAAGAAAACATTCCGCTAAAAACTTTGAATTGATTTTTCCAAACCGACACGACAACGACAACCATTTTCGAAAATTTGTTTTCTTTGCGTTAAAATTTTTAATTTATTATTTGGTATATCTTTTTGTTAGTTCTTTTTCTTTGTTGTGCAGAAAATGGCACAGTTCAATTATTTAAACGAAATCAATTGTGTCCTCTCAATGGATGGAGAACTGACTCGTGGTCCAGCTCCGAGATGGCAAAAGAAAATGGAATGCTCCTCGTCTAACTTAAGTACAAGCATCAATATGAACACCTCCCGATCGGTGCTGTCCAAATCGTACAATACTAGTGTTTCCATGGTACCTGCATTGACAAAAACGCCAGGCAAGAGCTCAGGAAGTGGAGGTGGAGATGGGAAAGGTATTTCATATCTTAAATTTTGTTTTAAGAATTCCACTGATTTTTTTATTGTATTTTTAGCAAGGAAAACACCTAGCAAAACTCCAAGCAAAGGATCCAAAACTCCCTCGGGAGGTGATCGTTTCATACCCAATAGAAGTACCACAAATTTCGGACTTGGTCACTACTTGGTAAGGTTATTATTCAAGAGTATAGCAACAACCGCAATTGCACCCATTTTTTTTTAAAGATCAAACAAGAGCAAGAGAAAAATTCTGACGAAGAAAATGAAAAGACCAACAAAATAACTCCATCTAAGAGCGATCACCAGAAATTGATTTCGGAATCGCTGCAAGTTGGCGATACTAACGGAACAAGGATCCTTTCCTATCAAGTTAAAGCTCCGCCAGCTCCCGAATCCCACCAGAATCCAAATAAGGTTGTTTATTCTATTAAAACACCAATTTCGACGAAGGCTGGATCGCGATACATTCCATCGACTTCGGACCGCATTCTTGATGCTCCTGATATAATCAACGACTATTGTGAGTATGAGCATTAAGTAATTTATATCGTATTATTCCTTGGTTTTCTCAGAGCTGATGGAAATCAGCGTTTCTCTGTCTACCAACAGTTAGCATTATATTTACTATCAAATTGTTTCAATGCAACGCTCTATAAGAATATAAGAAGTGTGTATTTTCAAAATGGTTATGATTTATGATCATATTTCTCTGTCTTAAAGTTTTTTTTTGTACTTGCGATCACAGGCTAGCAAGTTATGGATTCGCGCAGAAAAAAAATTTGAGATAATAATCACACATGACATTGCGATGATGGGGAAGTCGAAAAAAGTGGGTCTGGAAATTCGGTCCGTCTATCTGTCTGCCTGTATGTCTGTTCGCACCTCTTGCACCTGAACGGATGGGCCAGTTTGCTTAAATTTGGTGTTTAGTATTTATTTGGACGTCCCTAGGAACGTATTTTTAGTTTTTGTTGTAGGCCTGCGATACCTGCCATACAACCCTAATGAAGAAAATTGATTTTCTCGAAAACGGCTCGAACGATTTTGATTAAACGTTCAGAATGTTTTTTTTTAGAACAGTCTATCTTGGTTGGAAAAGATTTTTCAAAATAATAACGGCTCTTCTCATAGAACTGGAATTTTTAAGTCAAATTTTATCGTAAAGCTAGCATTAGACGGTCCTTGTAAATGGTCCTTGCAATGACAGTCTGACGTCACAGAATATGTCCTTGTGCTGTCAGTGAATGGACATTCTTCACCGTGTCTGCTAGTAAAAATGTCCATTACACGAATGAAACAAATCTGGCATTATTGTCCCAAAGTACAGTGTCCACCAAATTGGGCATTGTTACTTTTGCAATTCGGTGTCCTTGCAAGGACAAGCATAACAATGTCCATTACACGACATGACCATTTTGACAGTTGGTAAGGAATGAAACCGCGCTGAAAAATTCAATTTTTTGCCATGACCATTACACGACATTTATAAATTGGTCATTGTTAAAAGTAGATTTGACGTTTCGGGTTTCATTCCCATACTGTGATTTTCTGCAAATAATTACAGCCTTCAAAGGACATGGCGATGTTAAACTTCTCATCTCAAATCTCATCTTACCATCCCTGAATTTTTGTTATTGGAAAATTGTGTCAAAGTAAGATTTATTATAAAAGTATATTTACCATTAGAATCTACAAAAATACACGAAACAACAAAGTAATAATAATAATAATCTTAAAGTTTAAAACTGATAACAATATCTTTCATTATTATTAATTTCAATAACTTTCCCGATACACCAGAGCTTACTCCGGAAAAGTTGACCACCCGGAGAATGTTGTTGAAATTTTGTATATGGCGTGCTTATACACATGCATAAATACACTAGCGTCAGTGCTGGCGAATGCTTTGGTGTGTGTGGAAGTAAATGTTAAATTTCGGTTGATTTTTGCAATTTTGACCGTCTCGTGACGTCACCTGCCCACAGCAACAAGCGATTTTAGTGAAACCATTTCGGAATTCAATCAGCTTTTTGTTATCAGGACGCCACATATGCCAGCCAGCTACTGGCAAGACAGTTGTAATACACTCACATATTCCACTCACACATACAAACTTCCATCAAACTGGAACACAGATAGGTATCTCACAATTTATATTTATTTAGTAACTTGCTTGCCAGAAGCTGGCATGTGTGGCGTCAGGGTTAATACACATTTTTTTTTTCATCCGAACAAAATCAGATGATTGTGACGTCATACATACCTTAAATTTCTTTTACGACGTTTACGATGTTTATGACAAAGTTTACGACACAAATTAGTGTCGGAAAGTTTAGATACGGTTTGTCGTAAAAGATTTTCCATACAAGTTTCGATAGCTAGCTTATGACATCAGAAAATTTCTGACTTTAAGGAAGTTTACGTTGGTTTTACGAGGTTCCATGAATACCCCTAATAACAAAAAAAATAATTTTTTTTCTACACATTCTTCGATTTCGTTATTTGACGAAAAATACCTTTTTAAACTATACTATATCACTTAACAATATTTTTTGGTTATTCCTGTATTTATAAAATGGAATCTTGTTTCGTAATCGTTACTATTCACCCACGAAAAACAAAAACATTGAAAAAATAAATAATATATTTACTGATGTTAAAATAAGTAGCGTATCACAGAAAGTGCAGAGTGGGAACAGAGGAAATGCACGCCAGGTTGTTAAAATCTGATGTCTCTTTGGCAACTCATTGAAATTGAACAACAACAAAACCGCCATGAAAAGTGGACATTCCAAGCAATAATGTCCCGGCAGAAATTCCTGCTGTTGCAGGACCATTTGTCAAAAAAATGTGTCCTTGTGTCCCATCAACAATGGAAGGACCATTACACATTCCTTGTAATTTGTCTTTGCAAGGACACACAAATTCGTGACATTGTGGTGGACATTGTGTGTGTCCTTGCAAAGACAGCATTTTACAATGTCCATTACACGACATGTCGACTTTAGGACAGATAAATACGTCACAATGACGTCAGAGTGTCCTTGTAAGGACCATTACAAGGACCGTATAATTCTAGCTTAACATCCGAAATAAAAAAAAATTTAACTCAGCAAATATGTTTGCCGAATATTTTCAGTGTGCTTTTGAAGTACCTACTTGCGATACAAATAATATTCCCTCTGTTGATGAGTTTTTACATCTTAATTCGATTAACTTTACTATTACTGAGGAAACTATCTTAGAGTATATTCAAAAATTAGATAATTGCTTAAGTCCTGGTCCTGATGGTTTTCCTGCTTTTATGTTAAACAAATGTGCAATATACAGGGTGTCCCGAAACTCAACGTCAAGCGGGCACCGGGTGAAAGGGTAGGTTATGTCCGTACTGGGAAAAGTAAGGAAAAAAATCCATCTCGCTTTGTTTAGTAAAAATGGTAATATTTATAAAAATAATAAAAATCGTTACACTAGACCACACTTTTAGGTACTGTGGTCACAAATTTTCATATTTTGCGGTGTTTATTTTTTTATGTAATCCTTACTAACTATGCTATTATTCCCAATTAAAAATCCAAAAATTAAAATTGTAGTTTTCGTAAGAAAAATAAAATTTGACTGAGTCATGGTGAAATTTTTTTTTTAAACTTAACTTTGATACTTCATACTTTAAAAAAAATGTACCGCACTACCCTCGGCAAGTTATTTAAAAAGTTGGCCCATTTTACCAAGATTTCAAAATGGTACAACACTTGCTAATTATTCACCCATAAAAGATATTATTAAAATTTAAACCGCTGTAGAGCATTATAAATTAGGACTAAAAAAATGGAAAATTCTACCCTTGTTAAGAAAAACACTGGCCAACACAACAACAAAAGATGCAACTTCCTGGCAATATCCATCCAATACCTGAAAACAGAACAAACTAACGGATTGCAGCTGCATACAGATCATTCTAAAGTGAAAATCACAAAAAAGCAGCAGACTTAAAATTTCTGTTTACACGATCTGCTTTCAGTACAGAACGCTCTTACTTTTGTTCGCAATTTCTAATAATCGTTGGCTTTTTTATTAGCATAATCGTTTGCTTTTGTTTTCCCCTGGATTCGATTAGTGTTGTGTTAATTATTATCTAAAAATTGTGTTATAATTATAATCTAGTAATAGAGAATAAAAACCTTACGTGAAATGCCGTATTCCTACACAGCTGAGGAATATGCAAACATGCACATTATTTACGGTGAATGCGGTTGTAATGCCTCTGCTGCCGAGTTCCGAAGAGCATTGCTCATAGAATCTTAAAAGAAATCAGCTACCACCCGTACCATGTACAACGAGTACAAAGTTTGTTACCTCGTGACTACGCTCCTAGAGTCAATTTTTGCAGAACAATGTTGGCCAAAAATAGTGAAGACCCGCAATTTCTCAACCATATTTTATGGACCGATGAATCGACATTTAAAAAAGACGGTTATTTGAATTTGCATAATTTACATGAGTGGCACAGAGAGAATCCACATTTTATGCGTGAAGACCGCTCTCAATATTAATTTAAAATAAATATTTGGACCGGAATTTTAAATGGACAAATAATTGGACCATATGAGCTGCCAGAAAATCTAAATGGCGAAAACTACCTGCATTTTTTACAAAATGAACTGCCGAATTTGTTAGAAAATGTACCATTGAACATCTATCGAGACATTTGGTTTCAACAAGATGGTTGCCCAGCACATTATGCTCGTCTAGTACGGGATTACCTGAGTACTGAGTATCCCGATAGGTGGATTGGGCGCCTTGGATCAATTTTGTGGCCTCCTCGTTCTCCGGACCTAAACCCGCTCGATTTCTTTTACTGGGGCTGCATAAAAGAAAAAGTTTATGATAAACCAATTCTAAATAGAGACGAACTACGCCAAAAAATTCTTGAAGCAGGAGAAGATATTAATGCAAGGAGATTTGGACGTCTGATGAACAGATCTTTTCTGCGGCGATGCAGAGCCTGTATTCGTGCCGAGGGTAAACAATTTGAACATTTGCTTTAGTGTAAAGTGCTTTTAGATAAAATAAATGTATTTAATTTTTTTCATTTGTTTCATTAAGATTTATGAATAGATAAAGTTTTCAGGTTTACATCAATAGGGAACAATACAATACTTTCCAATTTTTTAGTCCTAATTTATAATGCTCTACAGCGGTTTAAATTTTGATAATATTTTTTATGGGTGAATAATTAGCAAGTGTTGTACCATTTTGAAATCTTGGTAAAATGGGCCAACTTTTTAAATAACTTGCCGAGGGTAGTGCGGTACATTTTTTTTAAAGTATGAAGTATCAAAGTTAAGTTTAAAAAAAAAATTCACCATGACTCAGTCAAATTTTATTTTTCTTACGAAAACTACGATATTTATTTTTGGATTTTTAATTGGGAATAATAGCATAGTTAGTAAGGATTACATAAAAAAATAAACACCGCAAAATATGAAAATTTGTGACCACAGTACCTAAAAGTGTGGTCTAGTGTAACGATTTTTATAATTTTTATAAATATTACTATTTTTACTAAACAAAGCGAGATGGATTTTTTGCCTTACTTTTCCCAGTACGGACATAACCTACCCTTTCACCCGGTGCCCGCTTGACGTTGAGTTTCGGGACACCCTGTATATGCCGATGATGTAAAAATTTTTCGTACAATCAACTCTGTAGAAGACTGTGATCTCTTACAAAAAGACCTTCAAAGTTTCTGGGAATGGTGCAATATTAATGGTTTAGTTTTAAATATTGACAAGTGTAAAACAATGTGTTTTACACGCAAGAAAAATGTGATTATCTATAATTATGCGATTGATTTGTCACCTCTTAGTAACCTGTCTTGCTTTACTGACCTTGGGATAGTGTTGGACTCAAAATTAACTTTTATTGACCATTTTGACTATATTATTAAAAAAGCTAACATGACTCTCGGTTTTATTAAAAGATTTGCTCGAGAATTTCGTGATCCCTATGTTCTAAAAACTCTTTATGTCTCATTCGTAAGATCCATCTTAGAGTATGGTTGTGTTGTATGGGCACCATATTATGCGGTTCATATAAATAGATTGGAGTCCGTTCAAAGAAGATTTATGAGATTTTGTTTAAGATTTCTACCATGGTCGAATAGAATTTTCTTGCCAACTTACGCTCAACGTATTCAATTAATAAATCTTCCATCTCTAACGAGTCACAGAGCATATCTACAATTTTGTTTTATTGTCGGGATAATCAATGGATCCATAACAGCCCCATTGATACTTTGTCGATTAAATTTCATAGCTAGTCAGTATAATTTGAGAAGGCAGTTGCCAATTTCCAACATTTATAGTAGAGCAAACTACGGTGCTAATAGTCCTTTAAATCTCTTAATAAATATTTACAATCAAAATACAAATTTAATTAATTCCACCAATGACAATGTAAAATCACTCAACTTAAGAAAAATATTTTTTATTCAAAATAATCCATAATGTACATTAGATATTTAATGTTTTTTTTTTTTTTTTTTCCTTTTTTAATACATATTGTAATGGAAGTTGTATATTATATAGGTACTAGTTTTTAAGATATATTATATGTAATAAGAGTTAACGTTAGTCCTTTAACGTATTAAATAAATAAAAATAAATAAAGGAAGTCATTTATAACCCTATTTTAATATGGCATTTCAAAATTCTCAAATTTTTTTTATTTTTAATAATTTTCTTAAAAAAAATGTTGGTTTTCGAAATATGTTGGAAACGGGTAGCTATATTGAATTTTATTTATTAACACTCGAATAAATTTCAAAATACATACATATATTTTCGAAGCTTTTGAACAAAACTGGTCGAACGATTTTCAATATTACTTTTTCCTAGATAGATATAGCAATGAAAAATTATATCATATTTACTTTTTCTAAGAAAACTCTTAAGGAAAATTAAAGATATATTTTTTTTTCAAAATACATAGGTAGGTACCGGTTATCTAGCTGAGAGAACAAGTTCGTGCATTTGTTTTTGCCAAACAAGCTTAAATAACTACCTATGTATATCAAGATGCTTTAATCTCTGAGGTTCACCTGACTTTTTTGTCACAAACAATCAGCAAATGGATTTAAGTTATGTTAAATCACGAAGTGATATGGCTCCTCCTGAACTTGAATTCTTTAAAATACGTCCTAGCTATATCTAGCTAGTCCTGATAGAAACTCCCAAAGTTTTCCCATCTGCGTTGCTCTACAGCCTCTTTCCGAGATGTGTGGGAAAAAGCATTTGTCAAGCAATTTATGGCCGGCAGTATGGTTCTTGTAGAAAAAGGCCGAATGAAAATATGATTGCATGTCTCACCGAACACTGAAACCAATGTTTGCATCGTTTTTCTGAAAATAAGATTATTACGCTTCATGATTCAAAAGGCTTTTTCGATATATTGGAAATTACCTTTCGGAGCTTTCCATTTGCATTGTTTTGGACTGTTTTCAATTTAAAATTCTTTAAATAAATGTTGAAGTGCTTCAAGGCTTTGTTAAGTCTTTGAATCTATTCCCCATTTTTAATAATGATCTCTAAAGAGCTCAAACTTGTTCCGGTTTCACAAAGAAGATAGAATTTCAAAGACACTGTTTATTCAGTTGTTAAGTACCATTGCATTCAATTATTATAATTCACTTTGATCCTTTAGCCAGACAAATCGACCTTACGATTATTTTTTTTTTTTTTCAAACACCTTTTTAGATCTTAACCTATTGGACTGGAGTGTTGATAATGTGGTTTGCGTCGCCCTAGGAAATGCTGTATACCTCTGGAATGCCAGCACTGGAAGTATTGAACAACTAGTTGAATTTGAAGAGGGTGACAGCGCCTGCTCGCTGGCATGGATACAAGAGGGCCATATATTGGCGATCGGAATCAGTTCTGGTGCTGTTGAGCTCTGGGATTGTGCCAAATCAAAGCGATTACGTGTAATGGACGGACAGACTGCACGTATTGGATCTTTGGCATGGAACTCTTTCCTCGTGTCCTCAGGTAGTCGGGATGGCTCGATTATTCATCATGATGTTCGTCAAAGAGATCACAAGGTAACCACACTTCTCGGCCACACCCAGGAAGTATGTGGTTTAAAGTGGTCGACTGACTTCAAATATCTTGCGATAGGCGGCAATGACAATTTGGTTAATGTGTGGCCATCGGCTACTGCCTCAAGTTCAATGGGTACCCAACCTTTACATGTACTTAATAAGCATCAAGCCGCTGTCCGCGCACTGGCTTGGTGTCCATGGTTGCCCAATATACTAGCTACAGGTGGAGGAACCGCTGACAGGTGTATCAAGTTTTGGAACGTTAACAATGGATCTCTTCTAAATTCCATCGATTCCAAATCTCAAGTTTGCGCACTGCTATGGTCAAAGACCTACAAAGAACTGATCTCAGCGCATGGTTTTGCTAAAAATCAATTGAGCATCTGGAAATACCCTTCAATGCAGAAGCAGGCAGAGCTCACTGGACACACTTCGCGAGTTTTACAATTGGCAATGTCGCCGGATGGTAGTACTGTCATAAGCGCTGGAGCCGATGAAACACTAAGGTTATGGAACTGCTTTGCGCCAGATCCACATCAAGCTAAGAAATTTACAGCTGTTGCCAGCAAAGCTAAACAAAGTGTTTTTAGGCAAAGCATCAGATGAAGATCGCTTATTTCACGATTGAAAGTGTTGAGGCCTGCACTCTTGACAATTTTTATAACACATGTTTATTTTTCTTTATACATATTAAGTTGTCTTAGCATAATTATTACATTCAATAAATGAGTTTTTATAATTTAATAATAATGATGTTTTTTTTAAAGGGTGTTTTTTAGACGTGTGGTTTTCAATCTGGCAATATTTTTTTAGGAGTTGGACTTTTTGACAGCTGTCACTTGATTTATGCTCAGTTTGGTTTGCCTGTGTCCATTTTTACTTGCGATTATAGGTACTAAGGCAAGTTATGCATTCGTAAACAAATTATTTTTGGACAATCGAACATAACATTACGATGATAGAGAAGCCGAAAAAAGTGGGTCCGACTATTCTTTCTGTCTGTCTGTCTGTATCGGCACCTACAGTCTAAACGGCTGGACCGATTCGCTTCAAACTTGGTACATAGTATTATTACGACGTCCTACAAAAGGGTTTTTGGAATTAGCATTCAATCCTAAAACTAACAGTACCAGCCATATGATTTTGTATGAAAAAATCATTTATCTCAAAAACGTCTCCTACGATTTTGATAAAACTTTCTGAAGTTGGAGTTAATTTTTCGGGAAAAGTCTTGTAGCGGTACTACCTCTCAGGATTCAAAAAAGTAAAAGAAATCTGATGGCATACTTCATTTTCTCCAAAAAACGTTTTAAATATCGATTTAAGTGATTAATAAAATTTCATATGATTTTTTCAATGCTTTTTTCGCAAAACCTCAAGCCCCAAGACCATTTTAACACATTAGGGCAAATTCGTACGACGCAGTCGTGCACTTTATTTAGTTTAGTGATGAAGCTCACCTTTGGTTGAATGGATACGTCAATAAAAAAAAACTGCCGTATTTGGAGTGATGATATAGATACCCTTAAGGGTATTATTAAGGGAATTCAAGCAAATTGATCCGAATTGGATCCACGCGCGGAGTCAAATTCACATACTAGACTCCGCATACGGACCCAAATAAGGAGCCGTAAAACGACGTTTGTCGGCTCCATTTAGTATGTATATGTAAATTAGAATTCCCACGGACTCACTTGTGAGTTGTGTGAGATAGAGAGAGAGAGAGAGAGAGAGAGAGAGAGAGAGAGCGAGCGAGCGCGTCCCGCTCAGCGAAAGTGCACCCAAAACAAACTTGAAAACAAAAATGTAATAAAAGCAAGAGTTGGAGAGTATCGAAAAAAACTTCTGTCGTAAAAAACAAATTTTTTTTATTTTTATTTTTTTTTAATTCTTTATTCTTTATAAACCAAAAAGTAAAGTAGTAGTTGTATAACTTTATTGAGATTTTTTTCCAGGGTACGATTACATTTCATTAATTATAAATTAACACGGTATTAATATATATTTGCCGACTTAGAAGTGGCCGGGCTACAAAATTTATATTTATTTGTTGTTTAATTATATTAAGACAACTCTGAATTTTATGCAAATAACTAATTACTTTATAAACGTATTTGAAGCACGACCCTTCAAGCAAAAATCACTGACTTCAGAATTCTCGGTTCAATTCTGGCTCACCTGAGTCTGCGTTTAACGAGGCCTCTCACGAAATTGCATGTTTGGCATACAAAATAAAGAAAGAGAATCGAGAGTCGAGCATTTTTTTTTTCTTTTTCAATAGATTGAGAGAGGGAGGGAGAGAGCAGGAGCCTTTTATTCATGTATAATATTATGTTTACTTTTTAGTAAACATCATGGTCTTTTTGAGTGGACACGTACTTAATACTCGTGCTTCAAATACGTTTATAAAAAAATTAGATATTTGCCTAAAATTCAGAGTTGTCTTAATATAATTAAACAACAAATAAATATAAATTGTGTAGCGCGGCCACTTCTATATTCAGCAAATATAAATTAATACCGTGTTAATTTATAATGAATGAATCGATACTGGATCTCTTGTAAGACATATTAATTCGATAGCATGGAGTAACATCTTCCTTATGCCTCTGCCAGACGAACAGGTTGAATTTTTGAACACTAATCTGAATCTTTTATTCAATCAATATGTTCCCTTAAGAACAAAAAGGAAGACCTGTGAAGTCAAACCATGGTTTACAGGCAGAATAAAAGAATTAATGAATCAACGTGATCTAGCTTATAGACGCTGGATACATTTTCGTGCAGAAGAACTTCATACGGCTTACAAATTATTGCGAAACAGGGTTGTGCAAGAAATAAGACATGCCAAGATAAGTTTTTTCTCTGATCATTTAGATGTTAAGTCTAATGGTCGTAAGCTGTGGGATAATCTCCGAAAATTAGGAATAGGGAAGCAAAGACCAAATTTTCAAACCGATCTAAACAAGGACGAACTCAATCTCAAATTTGCATCTCCTCCCTGTACGATAACTCCTAGAGAATACGAACCTCTCAATAACTTATCCACGCGATCCACGGATACTCAGTTCAGCTTTGCATGTGTTAGCAGCATGGACGTGGTTGAAAGCGTTATCTCTGTGAAATCCACTGCCGTAGGAGTTGACGAATTAAACCCAATCTTTTTGAAGGCCATATTACCACTGCTTCTGCCATATTTTACCCATGTATTCAATACTATCCTTACCACTGGAATCTTTCCACTACAGTGGAAAAAAGCCAAAATTATTCCAATTCCTAAGAACTCGATATGTGACGAATTCAGACCAATCTCAATCCTCCCTTTCCTTTCAAAAGTCTGCGAACGCTTAATGCAAAAACAATTAAGTGATTTTATTACCCGCAACAATCTCTTAGTCGATATTCAATCAGGTTTTCGTTCACACCATAGCTGTACAACCGCACTTATAAAGGTAATTGAAGACATAAGGGTTGATCTCGACCAAAACTACGTAACATTTTTAGTCCTTCTAGATTTCTCCAAAGCATTTGACCTGGTAAATCATTCTGCCCTTTTGCATAAACTGCGCCAGAAATTTAATTTATCTTCCGACGCTATCAAGCTTATTTCATCCTTCATTAGCGATAGGCAGCAAGCAGTTAGCTTAAATAATAATTTGTCAGAGTTCCTTCCCGTACAACAAGGAGTTCCACAAGGATCAATTTTATCCCCACTTTTGTTCTCATTGTACATAAATGAAATCGCGTTCATAATAACCCAAGCCTCCAAGCACTTTTACGCCGACTACATCCAAATTTATAGAAGCTGTCCTTTAGGACTTATCGAAGACTGTGCTTCCATTCTCAACCAGGAACTAAGCAGGATATCCGAATGGGCTTCATGCAACGGGTTAATTCTCAACCCGAACAAATGTAAATGCTTAGTTATTTCAAAGAAGGAATTAGAGTTATCATATTTTCCACCCATAATACTGAACGAAACTACCTTAGAATACGTCAACACGTCTAAAAACCTCGGAGTTATCTTCAACAGAACCTTGACCTGGAATGATCATATTAACTCTTTAGTGGGTAAGGCTTATGGGGTGCTGAGAACATTGTGGACAGCTCAGGAATTTACGCCACTCCAGAATAGTGCTCGCAAGGACCCTGGTGATACCAGTTCTTACTTATGGATGTGAAATATTTTACAACTGCGACGCAATTAGTAAAAATAAATTAAAAGTAGCCTTTAATAGCACCATTCGCTATATTTATGGTTTAAGAAGGTATGACCATATCTCACACCTGCAGCAGAGCCTTCTCCCAATGTCTTTTGATAATTTCATCAAGTTTCGAACCTTAATCTTATTCTTTAAAATATTAAAAACGCGTCAACCAAATTATCTGTTTGAAAAACTCCGGCTCGCAGCGTCAAATAGATCTACATATGTAATACTACCTCGCTTTTCATGTCTGACCTCCGAGAGACAATTCTTTATAGCTGCATGTCGCCTTTGGAACTCACTCCCAACTCATTTGCGAGACATTAGCGACATACACACATTTCAAAACAACCTCACTACTTTCTTCTCGAATCAAAGCAACTAACTTCCATCTAACTTTCTTCAAACTGAAACTATTCTTTTTTTTTGTCTATTTCTTTACTTTTTTCTTTTCTTTCTCTCCCTTCTACTTAAATAATTTTTTTCTTTTCTATTACAATGTTATTAATTATAATACTATTCTTCATCCCCAAAGTCACATTTCTTGTTAAATTTTATTTTATCTTATTGTTATCATTATTTTTTTTTTCTTTTCTTATTTATATAAATGTTAATTGTTAGTAATTCATAAACTCTCACTAATTTATAAGATGTTAACTATCTTAATGTGTAAGTTCATAAGCAAATAAACTAAACTAAACTAAACTAAAAAAATGGAAAAAAACCTCAATAAAGTTATACAACTACTAACTACTACTATGTTTACTTTTTGGTTTATAAAGAATAAAGAATAAAAAAAAATAAAAATATGGCAACAAATTTTATTTATATTTTGTTTTGGACGACAGAAGTTTTTTTCGATACTCTCCAACTCGTTTGCTTTTATTATATTTTTGTTTTCAAGTTTGTTTTGGGTGCAATTTCGCTGAGCGGGACGCGCTCGCTCGCTCGTTCTCTCCCTCTCTCTCTCTCTCTCTCTCTCTCTCTCTCTCTATTTCTCTCTCACAAGTGAGTCCGTGGGAATTCTAATTTACATACTAAATGGAGCCGACAAACGTCGTTTTACGGCTCCTTATTTGGGTCCGTATGCGGAGTCTAGTATGTGAATTTGACTCCGCGCGTGGATCCAATTCGGATCAATTTGCTTGAAGGGGAGTATTAAGTACGTGTCCACTCAAAAAGACCATGATGTTTACTAAAAATAAAAAGTAAACATAACATACATGAATAAAAGGCAAAGAGGATATATATAAAGAGTCCCATCTTGTGCCTTGTTTTGATTTTGCCTACAAGCTACAGCTGTCAAATGATACTTCTTGTAAAACATGTGTGCGTAAGAAACGCATACATAAACAAAAACCCGTATCACACCTCCTACCAAACCAATTTCCCCGCCAAGATTGTACACACTGGAATTATTAAGTTGAGATAACACTTCGAAGTATTGCATTACATTATTTCGAGATAACATTTTTTTTTTTTTTAATCACGTATTATATTTTTGGTCACACACTATATCACGGACCAAGAAGATACAGACCGCCAACTCACCATATGGTCTCTCTTTTTGCCATCAAGCTAAAAATCAGCTGATATGCCATTTATTTTGAGAGTGTGACGCTCTCCCTTGCTTTTAAAACCCATTTAGCAAACACAGCTAAAAAATAAATGGCATACGCAGGTATAGTTGCCATTACAAAATGCACAGAGAGAGATGTACCTACTGTACACGTATTCACTTCACAGACTGAAAAAAATATTTCGAGGGTGTTTCAGACAAGAGGAGTACGAGTTGGCGGTCTGTATATGGTCTGTGCACTATATTAACAAGAGAAATCAAAAATTGTTTTTGAGACTACTGAACATTTATCAGAAAAACCTAACAACGGACTGTAGACAAACAAAAATATGACCGTGAGAAATAAAAGAGATGATGTAAATTAAAACTTAAATCAATTTAAGATTTATTTATTACAAAACTTATATCACAATTTATATTATATTTTATGTGCTTAGCGTTTCGGAAATCAAATTCCCATCTTCTGGCACTACTAATTAACCAAAATTAATCAAGAATCTATTAAACTTTCGCGCTATTGTGTTGTATGTTTTTTCTTATCGATAGATTCTTGATTAATTTTAGGTAATTAGTAGTGCCAGAAGATGGAAATTTAATTTCCGAAACGCTAAAGCACGTAAAATATAATACAAGTTGTGATATAAGTTTTATAATAAATACAAAATAAATTGATTTAAGTTTAAATTAACATAACCTCTTTTTTTTCTCACATTAACTACGCAACTTGGAGACTCCCACCACAAAATGAAAATAAAACTGCACGTTCATGAAGTAGGAAAAATAGGGGCAACAACACCCTTTATCGGACCGGAACCCTACTGCGGTTTTGGGGAGAATGTGATCAAAAACAAGATCAAGACAAATGAAGAAATCAAAAGATCCAACCATTGGAAAGAACTCCCAAAGTTAAGACAGGCAAAAATGTTACTGGGGAACTACAACCTAGAAAGATTTACAGCCTGCATTAACTTAAACAGAAACAACCTGAGAATTATAACGGGCTTTCTCACAGGGCACTGCAAACTAAAAAGACACCTCAATATCCTAGGGCTGTCAAGCAGCGCAACATGCAGATTCTGCGATGAAGAAGAAGAAATACCGGACCACATACTAGGTGGATGTGGTGCACTTATGCACAAAAGACAAAAACACCTGGGTAATTACCAGATAGAGAAGGGCAGGTTACCTTCTCTAAAAATACCTCAAATACTTGGCTTCCTAAAAGAAACCAAGTTGGAGGAAGTGCTGTAGGATGAGTATCCTCATCCAGCGCTTTAGAAAAGGGGGCACAATAGATCTTAAAGGTCGCAGTGCACTTTCCCCCCAATAATTAATTCATTCATTCATTCAAGTAGGAATCGCGTCGACTTGTACTTCAGCTACTTCCTGCGCTGCAGCTGCAACTTCAAACTGTAAGTGCAACGTCGTGCGGTATATTCATAAAAGCCCGCCATTATTAAATTTCGAGAATAAAAGTTTTATTCATTCAATTTTAAAAATTCATCCTTAATTTTGAAAAAGATGAGCTGTGAAATAGTAATCTAAAAAACAAACATCGATCACTTTTCCATTGAGATTAATCACCCCCTAGTGAAGCCCTTCTTTAAAAAATGTTAAGTGTGTCGTCTCCATTAAAAAGCCTCTTCAAACACGATTTCTGAGTTTTTATTTTTGTATCCCCTTCATTTTCAGAAGATGTGGATGGAGAAATCCGACTCGGAACCACTCGAAAAAGAAAATGAATTACAATGAATACAATAGGAAAGAGAACACGAAAATTTTAGCAGAGGAGGATGGAACGTAGGAAAGATTGGACTCTATGTATATATCCTCTTTGGTATATATCCTCTTTGTAAAAGGCTCCTGCTCTCTCCCTCCCTCTCTCAATCTATTGAAAAAGAAAAAAGAAATGCTTGACTCTCGATTCTCTTCAAAGAGGATATATACCAAAGAGGATATATACATAGAGTCCAATCTTGTGCCTTGTTTTGATTTTGCCAACAAGCTACAGCTGTCATATTGTTCTTTTTGTTAAACATGTGTGTGTGCTACAGCTGTCATATTGTTCTTTTTGTTAAACATGTGTGCGTTCACACCTTACTACTTACCTCATCGTTTCTTGTTGTTGTTTCACACGGACAATGAATACAATAGGAAAGAGACCACGAAAATTTTAGCAGAGGAGGATGGAACGTAGGAAAGATTGGACTCTATGTATATATCAGAGAGGATATATGAAAGAGAGTTTAATGTAGGCTGGAAATGGGATTTTGCCTACAAGCTGATTTGACAGATAAATCATACCATCTGCGAATGTGTGCGTAAGAACTCGCATACACACACAGTTGGTATGATATGATTTTGTGTTGTTGTTCTTGCATTTATTCACAGACACGATTTCAAATAATAAAAAAAAAAACCGGAAATGGTTGTCGGAGGGTGATACGTACGAAAGATTTCACTCTCCTTTAGGTCCTCTGTGGTATATATCCTCTTTGATATATACATAGAGTCCAATCTTGTGCCTTGTTTTGATTTTGCCTACAAGCTACAGCTGTCATATTGTTCTTTTTGTTAAACATGTGTGTGTGCTACAGCTGTCATATTGTTCTTTTTGTTAAACATGTGTGCGTTCTCACCTTACTATTTACCTCATCGTTTCTTGTTGTTGTTTCACACGGACAATGAATACAATAGGAAAGAGACCACGAAAATTTTAGCAGAGGAGGATGGAACGTAGGAAAGATTGGACTCTATGTATATATCCTCTTTGATATATACATAGAGTCCAATCTTCTGCCTTGTTTTGATTTTGCCTACAAGCTACAGCTGTCATATTGTTCTTTTTGTTAAACGTGTGTGTGTGCTACAACTGTCATATTGTTCTTTTTGTTAAACATGTGTGCGTTCACGCCTTACTACTTACCTCATCGTTTCTTGTTGTTGTTTCACACGGACAATGAATACAATAGGAAAGAGACCACGAAAATTTTAGCAGAGGAGGATGGAACGTGGGAAAGATTGGACTCTATGTATATATCCTCTTTGATATATACATAGAGTCCAATCTTCTGCCTTGTTTTGATTTTGCCTACAAGCTACAGCTGTCATATTGTTCTTTTTGTTAAACGTGTGTGTGTGCTACAACTGTCATATTGTTCTTTTTGTTAAACATGTGTGCGTTCACGCCTTACTACTTACGTCATCGTTTCTTGTTGTTGTTTCACACGGACAATGAATACAATAGGAAAGAGACCACGAAAATTTTAGCAGAGGAGGATGGAACGTAGGAAAGATTGTACTCTAAACTCTATGTATATATCCTCTTTGATTCTCTTTCTTAATTTTGTATGCCATGCATGCAATTTCGTGAGAGGCCTCGTTAAACGCAGACTCAGGTGCACGGACCAATAACATACAGACCGCCAACTCACTGTATGGTTTCTCTTTTTGCCTTCAAGCTAAGAATCAGCTGATATGCCATTTATTTTGATGCCTGATTCACAACCTCGCGTCACGACGAGACGAGAGCGTCGCGATTATCGCTGTCACTTTTTCTCTTTCTCAATTTTCAGAACGAGAAAAAGTGACAGCGATAATCGCGACGCTCTCGTCTCGTCGTGACGCGAGGTTGTGAATCAGGCATGAGAGTGTGACGCTCTCTCTTGCTTTTAAAACCCATTTAGCAAACACACCTAAAAAATAAATGGCATACGGAGGTATAGTTGCCATTACAAAATGCACAGAGAGAGATGTACACGTATTCACAGACAGGAAAAAATATTTCGAGGGTGTTTCAGGCAAGAGGAGTACGAGTTGGCGGTCTGTATATTGGTCCGTGCTCAGGTGAGCCAGAATTGAACCGAGAATTCTGAAGTCAGTGATTTTTGCTTGAAGGGTAATCCTCAATTTTATGTTGAGTTGAGACACCGTTACATCCTCAAAAAGTCAGTGTTTGGTGTGCTCTATGGGCAGAGGAATCATTGGTCCATATTTCTTCAAAAATGAAGCTGGCCATAATGTTACAAACATTGGGGCATGCTATAGAGCCATGATTAATGACTTTCGTGCCTGAATTGGAGGATGTTGATGTGGACGACCTTTGGTTCCAACAAGATGACGCTACATGCCATACAGCCAACGAAACAATCAATTTATTCAAGCAAACTTTTGGTGAGCATACTATCGCGTCGTGGCATGGCCTCCATGATTGTGCGATTTAACACCGCTGGACTATTTTTTGTAGGGTTATGTCATTGTATTTAAAATCTATAGTATTCCCAAGAAGCGGAACGTTTTGTGCGACATCTATGGACGACGTTCACAAGCTTTGATTATAGAGTAATTTTAGTGGTTTTGTCTTATCTGCTATGGGAAGCAAAAACAACAATAGAAGACATTTGATGTAAAGTAGATAAGATAACTAGCGCTGCCATTGACGACGTTCAGAACTAAAATAAAATGTTCCATGAAATTACTATAAAATATAAATACAATGGGTTATGTGAAGTAGCTTGTCTACGCAGATAAGCCCAAGACGATTGACGCCTTGGAAAAGAATATTTGGAGCGTTAAATGCTACAAGAACTGGTCGAAAATTGGGCCTCGGCTGGAATTTATTCGAGCCAGACGCGGCGGCCACTTGCCCGAAATCATTTTTAAAACATAATGGCAAACCTTTATCTTTAAAATAAAGATGAATTCTTGGTCATAACATTAAATTATATAAGTTTTATTTCTTCTTGAAAACCACACGTCTAAAAAAAACACCCTTTATGCATGCAGTTTACATATAAACGCAGACAATAGAAGGAAAAGGGATCATATATTTATTTCAAAAGGCCTAAAAAGCTCTGCCTGTTCATAGTAAAGTAAAGCACGTAAAGCTCTTTGCCGTTTTTAGCATTTATTCTTTTTTGTGCACTCAAATCAGAGAAATATTATGTTTTATAAAGAGGACAACCTTGTGCCTTTTTTTGCTTTTGCCTACAAGCTTCTGCTCATAGTTTGAGAGTATGTATGCGTAAAATACGCACCCATATGTACAAATGATGAACATACCACATATTTAATTTTTTTTTTTTTCAAGACTGAGGATTATGTCAATTGCATTAAAATGCTGGCTAAATTTGTTCCTCTGGTTAAATTTTGACCTTTACATCGAAACGGACACAATTTTAGCTTTTCGCTGTGTGAATTGGATTAAACAGGATATTTTTCATCTATTTTTCGCGTTTATTTCCCACTTGAACATCAAAATTTGCCTAAGGTAAACATTGTGTCTTGTTGAAGTTATATTAGTTTTTTATACAAAAGACAGCTTAAACAAATACCAAAATAAAAATTAACTGAAATTAGTTATATCAACACATTGACATACTATATACATTTCTAGTATGTCAATGTGTAGAACGTATAGAGCAGAGAGAAGATACTTATAGAGAGAGGCAACTTCGACGATGGCTCTCTTTTAGCCTACAAGCTGCGATTCGTACAGCAACTTGCATCTGTATTAAACTCCATATAAAAAAAAAACGTTGGGACAACACAGATGCAAGTTGCTGTACACATTCCTTTAAATAAGAGAGAAAGAGACACACTTCTTTTTTTGTTCTGCACGAGGAGAAAACATGTATACACCGATAGGAATTCAAATCGTTAAAAAAAATGTAAACAAAAAGCATTGTGGGGACGGAGGCGAGGAAAGTTGTCTCTCTCTATAAGTATCTCTCTCTGGTATAGAGCGAGCGTAGAACGAGACAAACATTAAAACGCGCTATCTTGTATAGTTGTATCACATGATACATGATACTAGAGATAACGACTTCCAATTTTCATTTTTGACTTGTTCTGCGCATCTACGTCATGAACACAGCTGAAGTTTGCGCCTTCTCGTTTTCGCCTTCCCGTTTAACTCTTGTTTCTACTCTCTATACCTACGTTCTACAAATTGACATAATATATAATGTATATAGTATGTCAATGTGTTGTGCGCTCTACGTCATGAACACACTGATCTGTCAATAGACCATTTAAGCGAACGGCAATATACTTTTTCTCTCGCTCTGAGACATCAAGTGAAATACTTTTCTAAAACTTTTGATTTTTGGAGGCAAAAAAAGACTGTTAAGTAATTAACTTTAAATTTATCGGGAAATTGATTACTTTATTCACGACTAAATTAAATCCAAATCAATTGTAATGGAGCAATGAACTGTCAACAATCATAACGTTAAGATTTTTCCCTTGAATTGGCAAAGCGATTTGTTTAAAAGTGTTGGAGTTTGGCAGTTCCGTCTCCTACGATGACAACTACTTAGCGCCCAAAGTAACTGGAGACGACGCAACCACACGAGCAGCATCACAACTTCTACAAGATACATGGATAGCAGAAGATCGTAAGGCCAAGTCAGATCTCATCCTGGCCATCAGTCCAACTGAGCTGAGCCAGATTAGAGGATGTTCCACTTCGAATGAGATCTGGCTGAAACTCGAAGCAGTATACGCATCAAAAGGACCAGCTCGGAAGGCGACGTTGTTAAAGCAACTAACACAAAATAAGATGATGGAAGGAGACGACATAAGGGAGTATCTTTCCAAATTTTTTGACATTGTAGACAAGCTACAAAGTATGGAAGTCAATGTTAATGATGAGTTACTTTCTGTCATGTTGTTGTACAGTCTGCCTGTTTCGTTTGAAAATTTCAGGTGTGCCATTGAATCTCGAGACAACCTTCCCGATCATTAAAAGTGAAAATCATCGAAGAGCACGACGCGAGAATTCGCAAAACCAATGACCGATCCTCTGGAGCACTGTTTGCTAAACATAGCACCAGTAACAGATACAGAAATGAGCAAAATAAAACCAGGAATGGCAACAGCACAGAAAAGCAACCCTTCAAATATTGCTGTATTCACTGTGGAAAGAGAGGATTTACACACCAACTTGATATCCGTTGCTAAGATTGTTGGTAAAGGTGATACATTGGTGTTCACCAAAAACAGAGCCTTCATACAGGAAAAAGACAAAGAAACGAAAATTGTCACTGAACGCGAAGGTGATTTGTTTTACGTGCGTGCAGAACCCCAGCAGAGCAACCTCGCCACAAATAATGCTGTCGAAGATCCCGATATGTGGCACAGAAAACTAGGTCATTTGAACTCGCACGACCCCTTACTCATGGCCAAAAAGCATCCAATTCCTGAGTTGAAAGGGAATCCGAAAACATGTGAAATATGCATAGCATCAAAACTGACACGTTTGCCTTTTCAAAATCGAAGCGAACGCTCCGTTGACCTATTGGATATCGTACACAGCGATCTATGTGGACCCATGAGAACTGAGTCTCATGGTGGATCTCGATACTTCAGCACTTTCATCGATGACAGCAGCCGATTTTGTATAACTTATTTCATACAAGGTAAGAATGAAGTTGCCTCAAAGTTCATCGAGCTCAAAAATTTTGCAGAGACTCAAACAGGCAAACAAATAAAGGCCTTGCAATCTGACAACGGGACCGAATACTGCAACAGAGTAATGGATAACATCTTGAAGGAACACGGTATCAAGCGCCGACTCACGACCGTTTATACTCCCGAACAGAACGGAGTATCCGAAAGGAGAAATCGAGCCTTGGTAGAATCGGCGAGATGTATGCTGAAAGAGTCTGGCGTTCCATCGACGTTTTGGGCTGAAGCTGTAGCTACAGCAAATCATATTCGGAATCGATGTATCACGAAAAGCCTAGATGGAGAAATACCTTATAAAAGGTGGTTAAGTAAACTACCAAAATTAAATTACCTGCATCCATTTGGTAACAAAGTCTTTATCCTGGACAAAACACATGGAAAAGGAAAGTTTGATGACAGAGGCATTGAAGGAATCTTCGTCGGTTATCCTGAAACACACAAGGGTTATAGAGTTTGGGTTTCATCTCAACAGAAAATTCACATCTCGAGGGACGTCAAGTTTGTCGACCTTAAAAACCAAGGAAACTTCAGTGAATTCACAAACGAAGAAACCCTTAACGGACGTTACAACCTGGAAGATCGAAATGCCACAATCACAACTATATTTCAAAACAAACCCAGACATAATATAATAAAAAATGAAAACGTCAAATCCGAAATCGAAACCTGGTTGACTCCTTTGCAATTCGATACATTTAAAATGACAGAGTATCCGAAAAATAGGCGAGTCACATCGAGTGTAGTGAAAATTTACAAGAATACATCGGGGAGGCCAGCAAAACAGAAAACTGGACAGCGAGCCCGTCCGAGAAAAATCTTTAATAAAGTTGAAGACATTGAGAAGACCGTCAATGATCGAACGCAAGAAGAAGATGAAACGAAACCAGTAGATGTTGACTTTGCGATGAATGCTTCAGAAGTCCCTATATCAGAAGCGATATCAGGTGATGGCAAATCCAATTGGGAAGAAGCCATTTACACGGAGTTCAGAAATTTAGTCGCAAACAACACATGGAAAATTGTTAATAAGCCAGAGCATGCCAGGACAATTGGCTGTAGGATAGTTCTACGAAACAAGTGGACTGCTGATTGTCTACTCGAGAGAATAAAAGCCAGATTAGTGGCAAAAGGGTTTTCGCAGAAGCCTGGAGTAGATTTTTGTGACACCTTTGCTCCAGTTGCTAGATTGAGCTCATTGAGATTGCTAATTGCTATAGCTACAAGGGAAAATCTAAAAATTTCTAAACTGGACATTACGTCAGCCTACTTGAACGGCAGAATTGATGAAGATATCTTTATGGGCAAAAGGCAGTTTCTGGAAGTTATGTTGCATACAATGTCTACTAGCGACAGCGATGTAAACCTCAGATTCCAAGCAGATAAAATGCTGAATGATCTTCGAGGAGGTACCAATAAAGTCTGTAAGCTCCAGAAGGCATTATATGGACTTCGTCAGTCCGGACGACAATGGAACATCGAGATTAACAGAACACTTAAAGATATTGGATTGTTCCCAACAAACTCCGACTCATGTGTCTACCATGACAAGTGCAAGAAATCGTTCGTCCTTATCTATGTGGACGATATTCTTAAATTTTCTAGCGACCAAGTTATGGAACAGCACATAAAACGAACACTGTCTGATCGATTCACCACGCGAGATCTAGGAGAAGCGAAATGCTGTCTAGGAATTCAGATAAAAAGATCACAGCGCAAAGTACAACTTTCGCAGAGTGGATACATCGAAGACATCTTGAAGAGGTTGTCAATGGAAAACAGTAAACCGGTGGCTACTCCAATGATAGGAGATCGCAAGCTTTTGAAGGTTAATGTACAACCTGAAGAGCATCAACATGAGAAACCATATCGGGAACTGGTGGGTGCACTGATGTATCTCGCTTTGGGCACCCGCTCAGACATCGCATACTCGGTAAGTGCTCTCAGCCAATATAACAATTGTTACAGCAATGAAAACTGGACTGCTGCGAAGCGAGTGTTGCGTTATCTCAGAGGCACGACCCACCTGGGGCTAGAATTCGAGATGGATGACAAGACACCAATCTGCTTTGTTAACGCAGATTGGGGGAACTGTACTCTGGATCGTCGGTCGTATACAGGCTCGGTTTTTATTTTAGGAAATGCTTCGATATCCTGGGAATCACGTAAGCAACGAACAGTGGCTCTATCCTCAACCGAAGCAGAATACATGGCCATCAGCGAAGCAAGCAGGGAAGCAGTTTACTTGTCAAATTTTCTGAAGGAGTTGGGCTTCCACCAACTATCCAAAATAAAAATGTACAATGACAACCAAGGAGCTGGAAAATTGGCTTAGAATCTTGTGCTTCAATCACCAAACACATCGACATAAGATATCATTTCGTTAGTGAAGTGGTCAGGAACTCATCCATTTCACTGGACTACAAGCCGACGTAGGAGATGGTGGCAGACATTCTAACCAAGCCTTTGACGAAACCAAATCATGAGAGATGTATGCTTGGACTTGGACTTCAATGTCTCCGGACCACGAATTGAGTGCGACTGTTGGAGTTTGGCAATTCCGTCTTCTACAATGACAACTACTTAGCGCCATGTGCGCCGCCCTCTTTCTTATTACTTAATATAATCATTTTTTTTTTTTTTTTTTTTATAATGCACACGCGCTCAAGGGGTTTGTTATAGCCCTTTTAATGATAAGTCACAGCGCGAGCGAAAGGAAGTTAGGAAGGGAGGGAAAGGAGGTGTCGATGAACATTGATCTTGAATGTTTGAAGATCAAAATGGCAAGGAAAAATTGTGCCAGGCAATCCATTCCACATTCGTGTTGTACGGCTAAAGAAAGAATCTCTATATTTCACGGTACGTCCGAAATTGGGCTCAAGTGTAAACTGATGAGCGTTCCTAGCAAGACGAGTATTACGGGGGAAATGTTTAAGGGGTGGAACGCAACTGGCTACCTCGAGTGAGCATTTTTTGTAAAAGAATCTGTAAAATAAGGAAAGACATGAGACATTTCGACGATGTTCAAGTGACGGAAATGTTTCCATAATGCTTCTCTCTCCTATCAATTTTAACGCTTTTTTCTGAACTCTGTCGAGCAGGTGAAGAAAAGTTTGAGAAGCACCTGCCCAGAGATGGGAGTTATACTCGAGTTTAGGGCGTATATTCAAAGTTTCTCATAACGAATAAAATTCATTCTTTTCTGAATTCTCAAACCAAGCGGACATTTTTTATTTCCATATCTCTGATAAAAAGGCTACTTTCTGCATCCCCCTTTTCTCAGCATCTATTCATGCGATGTTGAAGATTTTAGTGTTTCCTAGGTTTGCTGGATTCCCCACTACTTTATGCATTCCCCGTTTCAGATCATTACTATGATGGAGAAGCCTTAAAAATTGGGTCCTATTCTGTCCGTCTGTCTGTATCGGCTCAATCATATGCCTGTCTAGTTAGACGAAAATTTTGTTGAAATACCTCTTCATCACAACAGCTGTTTCAGCATAGTTTTTAATTCTTACAAGATGTCTTCGTTTAGGTTTGGAAGATGCCAAGAAATCCAAAAGAAACTTCCTCAGATTCTAACGATGAATTTTCATTTCCAATCACCAAATTATTGTCTTTCATTTGTTCTGCTTGTTTTTCTCTCTGCAAGTTAAATATATTTAAATTGATTTATTTAATTGAAAATGTGTTCAAAAACTTACTTCATTAATTTCATTTTTGTATTTCTCCAGTGAAAAAAGCGCACCTAAAAGTATTCCTTCTTTATTCATTTTGAGATTTGAGAATAATAATAAATTCAGATTCAGATTCAGATTCTTTTATTGAGACTTATACAAAAGGTTTACATATGTATCTGTTAAAATTTGAGTTACTTTAATTGATAAAATTAAATTATTTATAGGAGGCTATAATGTATGGCTCTCACTAGTGTTCACTTTGTAAAATGCCAACATGGCTGATGTTGTTATAAGAATAAACTAATGTTTGTCTGCTCTTGCTCCTGGAGCTATTACTGTTGCGCGTAACCTGTTGTTACTTTTGGATATTTACATATATACAAATAAATACTTAATCTAGCCTACGATAAACCTAAAATAAATAACCAGAAAATATAAACTATATAGACTATATAGATTTGTTTCGTTTAAGTGGACATTTTTAGAGCGAGTACGCTCTATATCTTATTGTATGGAAAATGAAATCACATTGAAAATACATGAAAATTAACAAAAAGTATTTTTAGAGCATTAACACTCTATTGAGTAACGAAAATTGAATAAATCACATTTTTACCATGAAATCACGAATTACGTTCACATAAAATCTTTTCTTTTAGACGATTACTTTACTATATGAATTAACAATCACTGGTTAAATTAAAAGAAAATTTGTAAAGGATTTCTATGTGAATAGAATATTTTATAATCCAAGTTGCTGTATAATGACGTTGCTGCTGTTTGCGGTTATGGTGCTTGTTGCTCTCACATCAATGTTAAATGTAGTGCCTTTTTTTTCAGTTGATGGGTTTTGGTTAAAACTCCAGACAATTATGTTCTATGTAGATTTCTGTAGCCGATTAAAAATTATTTACAGTTGCTGCTACAGGATACGTTGTTTGCATTCGCAAGTTTGCGGTGGATGTTAATACCGAAAGTTTCCGCTCAGCCTGTTACTTTAACTGTAAACTCTCCCCAAAGTTACAGTTAATAACCGTGAAGTGACTTCTAGCGGTGCTGAAGGTTGCGGGACTTTCGGATGACGGGTTGCTGGACACTGTTTGTGTCCTGGTTGTCTTTCGGTAAACCTCGGTAAACCGATGAGTTTTGTAAATTAAATTTACTCCGTTTGCTTTTTTTATTCACGATAAAAAAGGTGATTTGCAGCTGCTGCTACAGAATACGTTGTTCGACCTCGCCATCAAGATTGCGGTGGATGTTAAATCCGAAAGCTTACCGCTCAGCCTGTTACTTTAACTGTACGCTCTACCCAAAGCTACAGTTAATAACCGTGAAGTGACTTCTAGCGGTGCTGAAAGTTGCGGGACTTTCGGATGACGAGTTGCTGGGCACTATTTGTGCCCTGGTTGTTTTCGGTAGACCGAAGAATTTTTTAAATTAAATCCACTCTGTTACTTTTTTATTCAAAGAAAAAATGAAAATAATTGCCAATAAAACTTTTACTTTTTTTGCTTTAGATTAATGGACGGCAGTGCTTGGCACAGCACAACCGTCCTCTATCACGACCTCGACCTCTCTCCATAATAAGAAATTGAAAGTGGGTCGTTTGACAGTTTAACAAATCCTAAAAAAAGTATCGTTCCTAAATGGGTTGTAAAAAACCCAACAAATTCTAACAATGACACTCCAACAAATTTTGTTTGACATTACAACAAATCTCGACTATCGTTAGAAAAAGAACGCACCACATATCTTTATTATGTGGGGTACACATTATCGATCATGAATGACGAATTTGGAGTGAATGCGGATAAGAATGATAATGTGTACATCTGAATGGTTCCATTAGGATGGATAGCCGCAAATTATTTTAGTAATGGAATGACATGCAAGGGCTGCTCGTGGTCCAACATCATTCAAAACAAAACCACGCGCGCGAAGGTTGTGATTTAGTATTATTAAAATGGACTCCGATAGAGCATTTTTAGACGAATTTATAGAAAGCTATAAATCAAGTCACCCATTGTGGGATATAACTTGCGGAGAGTATTTACCTAGTTGAGAACGGAATAGATCCAAGTGACATTTTGTGATTATTCACAAAACGCATTTCAATGATTATTTAAATTGTGTGCAATAAATGTATTGCAATACATTTTTTTATGATGGGTATTTATAAAACTTAGTCTTACCCAGAAATTATTTTTTTTTGTTACGTGACAAAAAAGAAGAGAGCTACAAAGAGCTTCGAGAAGTGATGAAAAAGTATAAAAAAAGCAGATATGTATTACGGACGTAAAAAGAAACATAAATACACTACGAAGCAGCTATCGCCGGGAATTGAAAAAAATAGAAAAAAAATTAAATATCAAAAACTAAAAATATATAAGCCAAATTAAAACAAGCCTCGTTCCCTTAAGTGCTGATTTCTACAAAAATCTGCGTCTAATTGACAGTATAGTGCAATTGACATAAGGATTCGTACAAAATTGCAGAAAGGGAACGGGGCTGCTGTGAATGACAAGAAACTTGATAGTGTGTACACGACACCTATCCTTCCAAAATGACATAATTCCTTATCCGTCCCTCATGATCGATAGTGTGTACCCTGCATTAGCTGTATCATGAGAGGCACTGATGGGATCTACGAACGGACACTTTTTTTTGATTATCATTGAACATAGCCCTGTTTTTGACATATCGCTATTTGTCAAGCGACTCGCAAAAATGTTCGCAAATTCAATCTGTTCTGTTTTCTGTTAACCTGTTTACTTTAATTTTTCGGTGAAAAAAATCCTGATGTTTTGTCTTTCTATTGTAAAAATGCAAATAAAAAGGTGAAATTATTTTAAGAACATATGTACATTAAAAATAGACAAAGTCAGTGCAAGTCAAATCAAAAGTTATTATCACAATAAATGGTGCACACAATTGGAGAACTGCAATTGTCCGAGCGCATAATTTGAATCTCGGAACAATCTTTTGTCATGAGTTTTATTGCAACATCGGCCACCAACACACAAAGTTTAAGTTCTTCGCCTTTAAAAACAACACTAATGTAAGCTGCTCAAGAAATTAAATTTATGTATATTCACATTCTTTCAAATAGTTTTTCGCATGTTAATATTATTTCTTAAAATTACATTTTAATTGGTATAAAATAATAGCCAGTAGAATAAAAGGATAAATTTTAACATTTTCGAGAGCAAAGTGAGTAATGTCTGGCACATTTGTTCGGCTAGGAACTCCGTCCAATGACTCCCATACCTTGTTACCCCCTCCCCCTCTTCAAATTCATTACAAATAATTTAGTGATTAAACAAAGTGAAAGGAAATCAGTTTTCAAATTGCCGATTATTGACAAGAATCTTATTCCATTTGTATTCTAAATTTCTGCATCATCCTTATTTGCGCGAAAAATGTAAGTACATACTCTTAAATCGCACCTGGATTCGTTCAATTATTGATTTTCCACACTTTTTTCTGTCTTGTTTAGTTTTTAACTTTTCTCTTATTATTCCTTTTCCTGGTTCTCTACTTTTGCCCCTGTAGAAGATTTTTGCTGAAAACAAATTTTTCTAGAATAATAAAGTAT
Source organism: Platycheirus albimanus (assembly GCA_916050605.2). Taxonomy (NCBI): domain Eukaryota; kingdom Metazoa; phylum Arthropoda; class Insecta; order Diptera; family Syrphidae; genus Platycheirus; species Platycheirus albimanus. The sequence continues at coordinate 38,590,371 of OU696698.1, forward strand.
TCTCATGTTATTTTCAAAAAATTGGGGTTAATTGTATTGACGATAAGAAATAGTAATAATAAAAACAATCAAACCAACGCTTGAGTTAGCCGTATTCCATGATTTATCTTTTTTTTGGTGTTTGTTGTGTACCTATTTAGCTTGAAATTTATCGTGAAGCGTAAGCTTTATTGCGTTAAGTAACCGTTTACGCCATTTTTTACTTCATCAGCTATTTTATGTTACATCTTTATTATAGTAATTCATCGCATTCGATATTACTTTGTGTAATTGTGAATGTGGTATTCAATAGATACAAATGATAATGGGGCATATTCATAGATGATGTTTAAGCTGTTGCTAAGAAAAACTGGAGTTTACCTGATGAAGTTTCCATATGAGCTAAACTCCAGTTTAGCTTAGCAACAACTTAAACATCATCTATGAATATGCCCCAATATGTTTCCTAAACTTAAGCTAAGTAGAAAATACCAAAAAAGTGCAATATATGCCCCAGACGTCACTACATGTATATACGTATTTATAAAATCAAAAATTTAGAATCGACAATGCGTTTAGCTACAGTAAATTAAGGAAATAGTAATTTGTGACAAGAAAAATTTAAAGTAACCGCAATACGCCTATTTTTTTATAAAGAAACTTACAGTTTAAATCTGATCTAAATTGGTTATGCAGTTTTGTAGTTCTTAAAGCACATAAAGTATTACCTACATTCAGTTTTGTTTACATAGAATAAGTTTAAGTTTAAAATACATTTTTCAAAATTTATGAAATAATTTAAAAAATTTAAATTTAGACGATGATTGATTGATCGACTAACTGATATTTCAAATAAACAAATTGGTAATTTTACTGATTTTTGAGTGCATTTTAATAGCCGCCCTTTAATACTCTCTTGTTAACTTAAAATGCTTATGAATCCCAGGTACTTCTAAAATAGTAGCAAATCTAATATGTACAATATATTCTATTGAATTAGCTACCTACCTATTTAACAATATCGTTGGCGGTTTTCGAACAAAATAATCTCTTCTAAAGGCTAAACGAACGGTTGGTTAAGGTTCACCCCGAAAGACTTTAAAAATTGAAACAAATCCAACCTGCCGATTACAACCTTTCAAGCAATATTTTCGAACCCAGCTTTTTCGCTCTTTCTTTATATTTCACATTTTTTATTGTTACTCTTGTTCACTTTTGTTCCTGTTTTCAGAACTTGCTTTCGCTTTTTAAGGATGATTGAAGCGGGTCTTGATTGAGGATTGAGCTTGAACATCCTGTTTCTGCGAATTCCAATAATGTTTTCCTGGTTGTTATATGTTTAAGCCTTAGATTTTTTTAACTTACTCTAAGAAGATTACGATGACCAAATTCTAGGATTTGAACATCCTTAACGCAGCAATTACAAAAACTATAATATCCTTATACTAATGCAATTATCGCTTTTACGCAAATAACAAGAATATTGATATCATAAATCCTCGAAGAGTAAATCTTGTCATGAAAATATACCTCTCTGCAAGTAGTTGGGATTCGGCGGTATATAGAAATTCAAAAAATAAAACTAAAGGTTGGCTTGAACAAGTTAATTTTGTATTGTAGCAAGATATTCGTTGTTTGTAAAATTACCTCCGTAAGAATGGAGCGGAAACAAGATTCCTTCATATCTCTCTTTTCCTCTGCTGTGCCATGACTCCAAATTTTAGGACTCGGCTTCCTGCACAACAGTTGACTTCTATGTTTCCATTAGTTTTTTAATCCGCCTTTCACCTTGAGGATTCCATTCAAATTTGATTTGCTATGGTGTCATCGGGCTTTCTAAGTGTATGGTCAATCCAACTTCGCTTTCTCTGTTTGCTATCCACATGCAATTTTGTTTGTCCAGTCATAGCTATAGTTCGATGTTGGATATGCGGTTTGTGGCCAAGATTCAACGCAGACCAAGGTTAACAAAAACATTAAATTATACAAATTAACGAGATGTTGAGCATATACCACAAGCATATAGCAGATTTCAATTTGGATTCAAAGAGTAATTTTTCTGCCAGCTTTATTTATTCTGCATTATTTTTGCCACTATTAAATTTTTTTAGAGCGAACGAAACTCGATTCATGGCTTTATTCTCTTTAGAAAAATATGTGTGCCGGAAATACGAACAAAGTGGTGATACTAGAGTGGTATTACAGTTCTTGAGACCTTGACTTGAGACTTTCTTCGGCACCTTGACATTAACTACATCCTTACAGGCCAGTCGCTCGGAGTTTTCAAACTTAATTGAACTTAAAGCAATTGAGAACTAGTAAAGGAGTCCGTTGATTGGGTTTGTCCTTAATTTTTTTTTTTTTTTTTTTTTTTGCTGACTAAATCCTTCTCCCTTATCCTTTTCCCCTTTTAACTAGTTCATTTTGGAACCCTGAAGATTTTGTCAGGCCAAGTGCGCCCATAGACCTCTTAACCTTTGATACTAATCGTCTTGTAAGCCCTTACAAAAGTCTCATCTTTCTTTGGACTATTCCGAATTTTGAAGTGTAATGACATCTTCTTAAAGAATCTGCTGACCGTGACTGCCGAAAACGGAGTTGGCGGTCTTGACACGCTAAGCGGTGTTTCCTTGTCTCTGGCTATATTTTAAAAAAAGTTATTGCTCGCTCATTATTAAGCATGTTGTAACTTTGAAATGTTGTTTCGATATTTTGATTTTTTTTTTCGCTTTTCATTTGATATTAATGTAGGAGTAAAAAACAAGTTGATACCCCAATTCGTCCAGAAGGGGGGGACAGTAATTGCTACGAAAGGTAAGTTTAAATATTTATTTAAATTTATCTTAACTATTTCTCAAGCTTTTGTAATTTTTTATTTTTTTTTCTGTATTTAAAGTTAGTAGTACAGTATTGTATATATACATATATAATTTTAAATTTTTATTTTTATTTGTATACTTAATTTATCTGTTTTAAAAGGCAAGAAGCTGTGGAGGGCTTACTCAATAACACACAAGAAGCTCTTGAAAATATTTCTTTTTCAACTATTACATCCGCTGTGCAGTCTTCCCCAAAGAAATTATCAATATCAGTAGTTGACACTTCAGACTTGAAAAATGCTGTAAGTTCAGACACAAGTATTGCTTCAAAAGGTGAATTCCCTTCGCCTGAAAAACAAGGAGATAGTGGATCAATCCACAACCAACATTCAACTCCATCTGAAGGGAATACTTCCAAGGCAGACTATACTGAGGTAAGTTGATGCAATCAATACTTAATGTATCTTGATTGTCACGAAAATAAAGGATTAAGAAATGCAGTTCTACAAAATAATCCTTAGTTTTTTGAAAATAAAATGTCACTTTTTTAAGAGTTCCAAAATAACATCGTCAATACGAGTATATAGAGAAAATAGGCTTTCTTAAAAACGTTTGCGGTGTTTACGAAACAAAAAAAAAAACTTTCCATAAACAAAAAGTGGTCACTGTATTCTTTTGAAATAATTGTTATTAACTAACGTCTAAAATTCAGTACAAATTGAGAAATAATCATTGTAATCACTTAAGACTTGTAAATTTCAATCACGTGTGCAACTACATCAAAAAGGCCGTTTGAATTTCAAACCCATAGCGATTTTAATAATTGTTCCTTAAGTGGTGACACTTCTAATATGTTTATCATTGATAACATTATCAGCTAGGTGCTAGTGACTAAACTCAAAATTGTTACATTCAATGTGTCATAAATTTGATAATTTTGTTATTCATCGATTAGAAAAGACAGTATTTAAGTATTTAGTAAAAGAAGGCACTTAGTCTGATAAAAGGGTTCAAAATTCATTCATACGATTTTGTTACAAAATTTTGCTTTCAGGAATTCAATGTTTGAATCACAAAGTAATATTTAAACTGAATAAATGTTGGTCTTTAACAATACCTACTACTAAAACTACTACTTTTTAAAATGTAAAAAAAATGCACTAAGCCCTTGCACAGGCTATTGATAAGATTAGGAACAAATCGGTATCTGAAAATTCGCATTAGGTTTTCGTTTGTAACTGGCGTTTCTGATTAAAAGTTTTGTGACAGATTTATGTTGAGTTTGGTTTCCACAAAATGTGAACATGCTATTTCAAAATAGTGATCGATGTTATTTTTATTTATAAAAAAATAACCCTTAAAAAAAAAAGAATTTGAAATATAAGATTTATAATAAATTTTCTTCAATGAATTCCTTTTTGTTTTCCTAATTTTAATTTAAAATTAAATATTTGGAATGTTAAATGAAGCGGTTTAAATTTTTTTGAAAAAATATGCAGAATGTTAGTTGAAGGTTTAGTATACCTACACTGTAGACGTAGAGAAATAAAGAAGATTTATGAAAAATCTTCTCAACCGAAATGTTTACAATATGAGGAGTTTTTCTACGTAGAGCGTTTGTGGAGTAATTTTCTGTTTTGTTTCCCCTCTTTGTTTGATTAAAATATGAATTTATGCGATAAACAACGTACGAAACGCTTTTACTCTATACATTATTCTACTGTTTTTTCTCTATGCATTGTGTTTATTTTGTTCGAGCATAACGAGAAGCGATTTTTGATTGGATTAAAGATTAAAGACAATACGCAAAAAAACGTACAATTTGTAATTTTAGTATTAACATTTAATATTGATGCCTCTGGCTTATCTACCGGCAGTTGATAATTTGAATTTATAGTCGGTTCGTCGGTAAAGTGACTGCAGTTCGTGACAAGAACAGTTTAGTTGGCACTACTTAATAGACCAACAGTAATTTTAGTAACCAGCTAAAAACTTAGCAAATATTGCAAATATAGTCCAAACCTCTGTTAAAACATTGTTGTACTTTGTTGTTTTTATTTACCAAGAAATAATGGTTTTCAATTCTGTCAAAGTGCCTCTCAGGCATATAAATTAATGTTTATTGTTACTTCTGCGCGTTAGTTTTGCCAAGCCCAACGAGTTCGAGTGTGTGTGGGAGCCTTACGCGAATCCTCTGAAACATTGTTACCTATCCTCACTTCGGGTTTTGTTTAGGATTCATATTTTGCGGTAAAATCCTCTAATGTTTATTTAAAAAAAGCTGAAATAAGTGTTTTTTTTAGGATTCTACTAGCAAATCAAGTGATAGCTCATCACTTTATGCCTCTGCTGAGGCTTTGAAAACAACTCAACTAACTGAACCAGTCGAAAAACCTAAAAGTGCTTCAAAGATTTCCGAGCGAGCTAAAAAGAAATCCTGGTACAACGTTATCTATCCCTCTTATAAATCTAGGTCAAAAGTATTTAAGAAACTCTTTAAAGAAGTTCCGAATGATGAACGATTAATTGTTGGTAAGTTTTCAGAAAAATAAAAAATTTTATAAATGTATTGAATCTTAATTTGTTTTCTTTGCAGATTATTCGTGTGCTTTGCAGCGGGACATCCTCGTCCATGGTCGGCTTTATGTCTCTCAGAATTATCTCTGCTTCTATGCTAACATCTTTCGTTGGGAAACTTACTTAACAATCAAATGGAAGGATGTCACATCCATAACTAAGGAAAAAACCGCCTTAGTCATACCGAATGCAATTTCTGTGTGCACTGAAAAAGATAAACATTTTTTTGCATCGTTTACAACACGTGATAAGGCGTTTTTGATGCTCTTTCGAGTATGGCAGAATACACTAATGAACAAACCAATGTTGCCACAAGAGATGTGGCAATGGGTGCATAATTGCTATGGTGATGAACTAGGACTAACCACAGACGACGAAGACTACATTGATCCACTGACCATTGAGGATTTACCAAAAGAAATCGATAGTAGCTTAGGCGAGCAGAATACTAGCGATCTGCAAAAAATTACACAAAATACTACAAGTTGCTCTGATAAAACTACCAGTGACTCCAATAGCGGCGGAGGAACAGGAAGTGAGAAAGATAAAATCAAAATGAGCTCTAAAGAAGCCGCAAAACTCGACGAGATTTCAGGTGGAACCGAGACCACAAACGGTAACGGAGAAGGTACCAAACGAAAAGTTTCCAAAAACTCCCGTCAACGAGATGAAAGTTTAAATAAGAATTCTGAAACATTACCCACGGACATGTCCGATTCAAGTGATTCCCAAGAGAATAATATTCCGTAAGTTTGTTTGAAATACGTTCGTGAAAAATTCATGGTTAAATGTTTTCTTTTTTCTTTGTAGTTTCGTGAGCACGGTGGAATGCACATCGACTCACGAGGGCCGTCAATTAGTACACACAATTCTTCCTATAAACATCGACACCTTATTTAATTTATTATTTTCAAAATCAAAATTTTTGTTAGAATTCCATGATATGAGAAAATCAACTGATCTATCACTTGGCGATTGGACAACTAATTCGACTGGTGTTAAGACACGTATTGTCAATTTGACGGTTATGCTGGCACAATCGGTTGGACCCAAAAGTTCCAAGGTAAATCTTTATTTTTTTGTATATTAAACATCGTTTTTAAATTTGACGGGTTTTGATAAATTTTCAAAAGTAAAATATCTTTACTAACCATATAAGTGTCGCATTCCAAAATTTGTATTTGAGGAATTTTTAAAGTTTTTGGAAACCTAGATGAGGAGTATTGTCAATCCACTCAATATAAGCCAACTTCTTTCTAAAAAGAGAAAACCTAGTAGTAACCCTAGAAAGTATGCCCGTCAGACCATGCAAGAACAACTTTTTTCTTAGAAAATATACTAAAATCAGTTAACAAATTATCGTTGACGAATAATTAGAAAAATACTTAAGCGAGCAGAGTTATTGTCGGACATACTTAGTTCGTTTTCTCAAAATGTCATTTTGGAATAAATGTATAATTTTTCTCAAAAGTTTCTATAAGTTGGTTGGCTTATAAATACATAATTTCGCAATTAGAAAGCTAGACACAGTTAAGTTATAGTTGAAGAAAATAATCTTAAACAATCACTTAACATTAAAGAGGCTTGAGTAAGTGAATTTTTTTTAATATAATGCACTCGCACTCAAGGGGAAATGAATACCCTAACAATGATTTAATATATTCGAGCAAGAATAGAAGGAATAAAAAGATAAGAAAGAAAGGTGGTACAGTGGATTGAGATTTTAAGTGATAATCATCTCACGAAAATCCCACGGGTGACATCCAGTTGAAACTGCGGGAATAAATAGAAATTGCTGCCTAAGCTGGGTTGGAACTCACAACTCTCAGGTTAAGCAACCACTGTACCATTGCCACCCGCAAAGGTTAATCTTAATTGATGGAAAACTTTAAAAGAGGAAGTGGACTCGGAAAATGATCTTAGTTTTTTTAAGTAGATTTCTTCTTAAAGCACTTTAAATTCATGTCATTGCAGTTTTTTTAGAGAGAGAGAAAAAGTTAAAAGCCAAGTTCTTGTGTAGCTGTTAAATTTATTCAAATTTGTAGATCAAATTAATTAAAGAAATTTTTATAAAAGCGAAAGTGAAGATACTCCTTGGTTTTCAAAAAAAAAAAAAAAAAAAGGAAAAATGAGCTCGGACTGTGTCGACTGCAGTCCACTGGTAAAAAAGGAATATCAGTGGCTAGTGTGCAACGGCTCTTGTGGTGAATTTTATCATTTAAAATGTCTTAAATTGAATAAACGGAAGACCAGATATGCATTTCATGTGTAAAAAGAGTTTAGCTGATTTAAAATTGTGAAAGATTTAAAAGATTCGCTAGATTTTCTAAAAAAAAATAAATGAATACAAAATTGTAATTGAAATCACACAAAAAAATTCTTTTGCAGAAACCGCTAAGTATACAGTTATCGTGAAGCCAAAAGAGAAGTAAAATATAAACAAAATGAAAAGTGACATTAAAGTTAATATAAATCCTTCAGATTTGTCAATTTGTTCGGATAATGAATTTAATGAAATATTATGCAAAGAAGTGAAAGAAAAATTAAATGAAAATTATGTTGTTGAAGTCGAAAGCTCTCAGCCGCAAATTTTGTTAACGGCTATGAGTGAAATGTATGAAAAAAGTAAGGTAGAAGTAGCCATGAAAAGCCAAAATAATTTGAAAGGAGAAGTTAAATGCGTAAAATGTTACCGTGGTATCAAAAATACAAAAGTATTTAATGCAATTCATATACTAGAAGAAGGATTATAAATACAAAAGTAATGAAAAAAGGAAGAATGTGCGTGGGTTGGGATCGATGCAGAATTTTCGAATATATTTCAATAAGAAATTGTTAAGTGTTGGGGCTCTAAGCATATTGCGAGCAAATGTAAAAATGAAATCGCATGTGCAAAATGTCGACAAGGCCATGATACAAAAAAATGAAAAACAAGAACAAGCGAAGTGTGTAAATTGTGCAAGATCAAATGAAACATATGGCCTGAGTTTGGATTGCAATCATGATTGTAGTGACATAAAATGTCCGGTTTATTTAAAAGAATTAGAAATTGAAAAGAAACCGGCTTCTCATTAGCCATTAAAGTGTTTGAATTGTGTTTACTTTAATATTCAAGGATTAACAGGTAATTTTTGTGAGCTTGAAACTATCTTACATGAAAATAACTTTGATTTAGTGGCACTGTCGAAAACAAATCTTACTGATCATGAAACAAATTAACTAAATGTTAATAACTATGAACTAATAAGATGTGATAATAATTCTAGACATACAGGTGGAGTTTGTGGTGCCATGAACAAACGCCATACGAATTAGGGCCATAATGGCGTTAATTCACATTTAAGTGTGTACTAGCACCATATCCAAGATATGGCTTTAATTCACTTTTAAATGAGAACTATAGCCATAAGTCCAATGTGAACTAATGCCATAAAATGTTTTGATCTCTGGGGTACAGTTAGTACAAGAAAACAACGAACGTTAGGTGGGTGAGGAGATAGACGAGGAGGCAGAGAGGCAGACGAGTAGGCAGACGAGGAGGCAGACGAGGAGGCAGATGAGGAGGCAGACGAGGAAGCAGACGAGGAGGCAGACGTCTGCCTCCTCGTCTGCCTCCTCGTCTGCCTCCTCATCTGCCTCCTCGTCTGCCTCCTCGTCTGCCTCCTCGTCTGCCTCCTCATCTACCTCCTCGTCTGCCTCCTCGTCTGCCTCCTCGTCTGCCTCCTCGTCTGCCTCCTCGTCTGCCACCTCGTATGGCTCCTCGTCTGCCTCCTCGTCTGTCTCCTCGTCTGTCTCCTCGTCTGTCTCCTCGTCTGCCTCCTCGTCTGCCTCCTTGTCCATCTCCTCACCCACCTTACGTCCATTTTTCAAAATGAACTAACGCCATACGGCTTAAGTTCTCCTTTTAAGTTGAATTGAGGCCATATCCCGATTATGGCACTAATTCGTACTTAGATGTGAATTAACGCCATTATGGCCTTAATTCGTATGGCGTTTGTTCATGGCACCGGAGTTTGTATCTATATTAAAGATGGGATAAGATTTGATGCTCCCAAACTGACGCAGTATGACTACGAACATTGGTGGATGATTGTGAATTTAACGTCGGAGGGATATCCAAAAACTTTTGTAGTTTTATATACACTGCAGGCCAAAAGTTTGAGTAAAACATGGTCATCTGACTTCATTCATGCGTAGAGGTTTATTTTATGAATTATACTTTAGGTTTTTTACCTGAGTTTGTTACCTGAACAATACAGAATGCGTACAGTTCAACAACGTTGGATTTTTAATCCACTTTTTTTAAAAGTAGGGAGTTGTGTTTGTAAATGGGGAAAAACTGATTTTATGGATTATTGAGAAGTGTTTGGATTTTACATAAATATTAATTTTGATGACTTTTTAGTATTGATTCAGCACCTGTTTATGATTCCGTACATAAAAAGGGTTTTCAAACCCCAAAATTTGTAAATGTTGTTGAAGTGCACGGTTTTTATATAAGAGCCGCAATTTGTGAGCATAAGAAGTTAGTTGAAATTATTCACATGTTGGGTAAACAACTTGTACAAAATGGAAAAAGTCGCGGAAACCACCATTGAAAAACGATGTACAATCATTACCCTTATTAATGAAGGCAAATCGCAGCGAGAAGTTGCTTCGCAGTTAAAAATATCAAATGATTGTGTTCAATGTGCCATTGAGCGGCACGCTCAAACAGAAAGTCTTGAGGTTAAACCACGATCAGGACGGCCTAGAGCTATAACCAAACATAATGATCTATTAATAGTCAAATCCAGCAAAAGAAATAGGAGAAAAATAGCACCCGAAATACGTGCCGAAATAAATAACACAAGGAATTATCCACAATCTTTGACGACGGTCAAACGGAGATGCAGGATTATTTGAGCGAGTTGCAGTCCGAAAACCACTTCTACTACCACAAAATAAGCTAAAAAAGTTATAATGCACCAAAAGCCATAAAGAAAAGACGGAAACGGAGTCTTATGATGCGATGAATCCAAGTTCGAGGTATTTGGCACAAAGTGAAGGGTTTTCGTTCGACGCAGCCCAGCGCTGAACAAAAAAAAAAATGCTACCCCACTGTATTGTTCCTACCGTGAAGCATGGAGGCGGTTCTGTAATGGTCTGGGGATGTTTCTCTTCCAGGGGAGTGGGAGATCTGACTCGTGTCATTGGTAAAATAAACAAGGAAGCGTATAAGAAAATATTAGAAGAAAACGCTTTGGTCTCAGAACTGAGATTGATTAGTGAAGGATTCTTATTTCAACAGGAAAACGACCCTAAACACACATCAAAACTTTGCCAGGTTTACCTCTAAGAGAAAGAAGATGAATAAATTTTAAAAATCATGACCTGGCCTCCACAATCACCAGATATAAACAATATAGAGCTGCTATGGGAGGAGCTTCATAAAACGGTCCCAGGTCAATGCCCATCATCGGAATCTGTATTGTGGATACAGTATTTCTGGAACAATATCCCTCCAAAAACTAAGAATAAAGAGGAGGATTTTTGACGAAAAGCCGGTTTAAGTCATGTTTTCTTCTTTTAAATAAATTCTTATCTGTTATAAATAAAAACAAAAATATTTTTGCTTTGTTTTGGTTTCGCTATTTTCAAATGCTTATTTTTTCTACTAAAAAAAAATATTTTCGGTGTTAAAATTAAGCTTTTCTTTGAAATATGGGAGTGGACTCAAACTTTTGGCCGGCAGTGTAACTCACTGAATGCATCATGTCGAGTGTTTTGTGATAGATTCGCAGCGCTTCTTGAGAAAATAAATGAAAACGCAAAAAACTTTATAATTGTTGGAGATGTTAATATAGATTGGCTTAATAAAAACCATACTTACCAAAGAGAAATGCAAAGAATTATATTAGAAAATACAGCTGAACAAATAATTGACAAACCTAGAATTTTTTTCAAAATTTTGAGTTTGAAAGTTAATATTTTGAAAACGGTTCACTAGAATAACTTCATTTAAAATTACAATAAAAGTATAAATGTTTGGCTTTACATAAAAGCATGCATTATAGGAGTTATCGTTATTTTTTTAATATTTTTTTAATATTTTTTTTTTCAAATTTAAGTCATGTTTTTAGAAAACGGAAGGGAATAGACCCCCCTCCCGTACGATTTTTTTTTCTTGCCTCGACCCAACCTATATCCTATAGCTTTTTGTAACACCTTATACCAATCACCCTGTACATTAAGGCACAAAACCGAACTGTCTTGCATATACACCTTTTTCTGAACGAACCGGTTTATATTCCATTTTTGTTTTATTTCATTTGTTTAACTGTGATACATTTTATAATAATGGTACCCTTCACTTGAAATAGTCCAAAAGGCATAATGTATATGTATATTTTTTCTTCTAGTTCTAATCCAAATTAAAAACAATCGCTAATCTTTTTTTAATACTGGCTTTTCTTTATTAAACGTAAACAACAGTAATAAATAACAGGAACTTATTATAAAAATATCTATTTCGGAACTCGGATATGTTCCGAAATAGCCCTATTATATACTTGTTATAAGAATGGCTATTTTGGAACTCGGATATGTTCCGAAATTACCATTTTTATAATAAGTTCCTGTTATTTATTACTTTTGTAATAACTTATTTGTTCTTTCCATTCTGCGCCTTTTCTACAGTTACATTTGATTCTCCTGTTGGTTCTCTTTCACATTCAAGTAAGCAGGTCCCGTTTGTTGAATTTGGGCGACTTTTTCATTACATTTGTCTTCGCCTGCTGGTTTGGGAATGTTAAAAGTTAGAACACTGTCCGAAGACAATGTTGAGATCACCTTATCGGAGTCGTAGCTCTTTGGCAGTGTAGACGAAGTGTCTCGAGATGTACCCATGGTCATCTTTTCTTTCTTCGTGTTTGCCTTCGGCGACCACAGTGTCGTCCATCACTTTCACAGAATGCTCCACGTCCATGGAAACCTGGAATTAATACTTACCAACATTAGATATTGCTGAACTTTGTTTATAATATAAAGGAATTGTAAAAATGACGAGGAAATTCAGTTCACATCTTTTTCCGGCCATGGATTCTACTTTAATCCACTTCCTCGATTAGTTGGCCAAATGCGGCCACCGAAATCACCAGATTTTTGCCCACATCCTTGTGGACTATTCTCGCCTCCACTATGAATTTTGGTCATTATCGGACTGCAGATGGTCGATATGCTCTTCATCTTATCCTCATGTTCCTCTTTGTCTCCTAACAAACATTTCTTGCAGATTCTTTATCCTGTTGGCTGAATTTGTCTCCTGCGGGATCAAGTTCTTGCTAAAAAATATTAAAAAAAAAAAAAACAAATTGAAATCTCTCTTGAACGAAGCAAGTTTTGAAGTAATAAAGGCACAAAATCGAACTGCCTAGCACGAATATTTCACCTTTCTCTGATCGTTGTAAATATTCAATTTTACCCGGGTCGCCTCATCTCTCGTTTTGGCGATTTGCACTGGCCCGCAATATCGCCCGATTTAACCGTTTCAGACTTTTTTTGTGGGTTTTTTTTTTGAAGTCCAGTGTTTACGTGAACAAGCCCTCAAGGTCAATATTCGACACGAGTGCGAGAATCTGTCACCCGAAGTTCTCGCTGAAGTGATGAAAAATGCCATAAAACAAGCAATCAATTGTGACGGCGCCCATTTGGCAGATATCATTTCTCGACTTGACCAATACAATTCTAAAGGTTCAAATAAACATAATCAAAAAACAGAATCGAAGTTTTTCATTTAGAAAAAAAGAGAGCCAAACAACATCGGATGAATAACTTCTTTTGGCCCACCCTGTATGTATAATAACAATTTTGTTGTAATTCAAAATGTCATATTAATTTTTTAGTTCAATGCCATTTTTTGCCACATCAATATATCGAGGGTTATTACGTGAACAGAAAAAATATACTGCATAAATGTTTGAAAAGGTTTTTTTTTATTTCTGAAAAAAAAAAAAAAAAAAACATGCAAAAACGACTCAAAGTATGCGATTTTCTTCTGTTCTCGAGGTACTGCTTAATTTTTGTATGGGAATAATACGATTTTTTCAATGTTGTCATTCCTGAAAAATTTTCAGACCAATTTTGTTGAGCTGAAAATACCATTAATTATATTTTTTTCGAATTTTTTAACTTACGAGGTTATTAAACCGTCGATATTTAGTATGGTTCAATATTTTTTTATACTTAAAGGTGACTGAAGCGCAAACAATGCGTGAGTGTAGCAAGCCTGGGGAACTATATTCAATAGATATCGATAGCACAAACGCCGGCATTCCTTATGCCGATAGTTTTGGTGTTCTTTTGCATTACTGCTTAGTCAAGTAAGAAACACTATACGTTGAAAGAATAAACTCATAATATATTTATTATCCAGAACTATTGATGACAATACAATGTTGTCTGTACATGCCCAAATTAAATATAAAAAATCAATTTGGGGAGTTGTCAAAGGCTTCATTGAAAAAAATGCTTGGGCTGGCTTAGAAGATTTCTATAGTGCTCTATTGCGTGCCCTTCAGAATGAGACATGTATACCACCAGCCAAAGGCAAGGGTCGGCGTCCTAGAAAGGGTAAGTTGCATACTAAATTTTCTAATTTATTTTCTCACGTTATGATTTATTTTAAGGAACAATTGCATCCATTCGACCATCTGTGGAAGAAATCCCTCCGGTTGTGTTCATACCAGAGGTAATTGAACCAATCATTCCTATTCCAGTACAAGTCGTGAGCGAACCCACCATCAATTACAAATGGATGTCAATATCTGTTATAATTCTGCTATTTTTACTGATTTTGATCAATGTGATATTATTACTTAAGTTATGGCGACTAGAAGACCGCATCCAAAGCGATCGTAGTACTCGCCTTGTGCCTAATTTATCTCAGATTAAGTAAGATTTTTTGTTTATTAAAATGTTTTGAAATATTTGTTTATGTTTCGTTCTTTTATTAGAAATTTGCCAAGCAATCATGAGGACTGGATTGATCTATTAAAACAGCAGGAACAACTTCATGATACTGAGTTGAAAAAGTGGCATACAGTGCTTAAAACTTCCATTGAGCTATTAAAAAAGGTGAGCATTGTTTGTCAGACTATATATAAGAGTGAGAAACTTACTCAGCAAATAGACCAAGTTAATGATGAACTTTAATACAAAACACTTACCATACATAAAGAAAATTTAAAATCAGTCCATGTGCAATAGCTTGAGCTTATAAAATAAAATCTTAACAAGCAGTAGCATAAACAAAAATGATAAAACGCTTTCTATTTCCAATAAGATTATCTTTTACGTACAATTTAAGTTAAATGTTCCACAAAAAACTAAATCAAGCATAAATGCTTTAAAATTTTTAAATAATGGAAAATTGTATTTGTGTATTTAAAATAAGAAAAAAATATTATTTGTTCGTGTAAAAACTGTTTCATAATGAATTTTGTTTACTCATTAAAAAATCTTAACTGATTCTCATGCAATTTATTAATTTTCAAATATAACAAATGCACTGCACTCAGCCTCAGAGTTTAGATCTAAAAGCTCTAATAAGTCAAGAGCTGCTTATATATTTTCTTCGTCCTTTGTTTAGGATTAAATTATTAATGCCACTTTAAATGAAGAAAGTAGAAAATTTAGGGAAAAACAAGGTTATAATTATTGATTATAAAGGATTTTGGTCGTAAAACCAAAAAGTTGCTCTCAAAAAGGGCTCGAATTAATCTCGATGCCTGAAAAAAATGTCTTTGTAGTTAATAGCATATACTATAATAGCTATACAATCGCTTAAAAAAAGTTCATAAATAAAATATCATACATTAATATTATGCTAACCATACTTCAACTGAAAATGTATTTACTTTTTACCACAAAACAAGACATATTATAAAAAACTCATTTTATGCACAAAAGTAATTACATAATGTAAGAAGAAGAGAAGCTCTTATTCATATTCAGCAAATCTGATGGCTTGACATTTTACAAAAAAAAAAAAAAATAGCCCGAAAAATGTGAAACAAATCTACATACATAATTATATTTATATGAAAAGTTGTATGCTTGCATAATGCACCTCCATCTACCTTTGAGAACACCGTTGACTTGGTCAATAACTTTTCTACCGGCTTTATGCACTTTATTTAATTTGCTTTCGGGTGTCCTTGTCTCGCTCAATGGAGAGTCAAAAGCCATGGCATCAATGGATATCCTTTATCTTCTAAAAAAAGTGAAGTGCACGACTGGGTCGTACGAACTTGCTCTAATGTGTCACAGTGGTCTTGAGATTTTGGTAAAACATCATTGAAAACACAATATGAAATTTTATTTATCACTTAAAAATCAATAGTTAAAACGTTTTTTTTTTTTTTTGAAAAAATGAAGTAAACCATCTGATTTCTTTTACTGTTTAAATTTTAAGGAAAATATTTTTTAAAATCGTTAGATCAGTTTTTTCACAAAAACGGTTCTTTTTAAAACTGCCAACTCCAGCCCTTTGTAGTTTTTATCAGGGAAATAAAATTAAATAAAAATTGATCAAACCATTTTTGAAAAAAAAAACAATAATTGAAAAAAAAGTTATTTTAAGTGAGCCGCCCTGTCTTACTCCTATTGCAGAATGAAACGAACTGGATTTAACCTCACCATTCCAAACTGCAGCTTGTGTCTTGTGTCTCAACTAACGTGCTTTTGGAATCGTAAACACAGAGCAAAACTTATAATTGGTCATCTAAGTTTTAATGTCCTTTCGGCATCTCAAGTCGTATCATACATTCCAATTCGTACAAATAGGTAAAATGCAAGATTGATGGCTTTCCATTAAAGGACCTTGTTTCTGCCATTTTTAAAATTGTAGCGTATCGCAGTATTTTAAAATTTATTTGAATGGAAGTCACGTCCATGCTCGGAAGTTAGTATACAAAAAATTACAATTAGTGGATAAAGATAAGCAAAGTTATCAAGTAGAACATCTACGATTATTAAAAAAACTTGGCATATACAATGTAGTATTTCACTCATTTTTGTTGTAAAATAGGCTCGTTCCAAATATATTTTTTTTTATTGAAGAATTTTGTTCCTTTTTCTTATTACCGTTTTCATTTTGTGATAAACTAATGAGGTATTATGTACGTCAGAATGTTCTAGAGAAGCAAAACAAAGACAACAAAATCGCATTAATCAATCATCTACCTAGTATTTCAACTCGCGTACACTAACAATTAAGAAATTACCATGCCATTTTTATTTATGGGGAAGTCGAAAAAAGTGCGTTTTACAATTCTGTCTGTCGGTCTGTCGGTCTGTCCGTCTGTCCGTCTGTCCGTCTGTCCGTCTGTCCGTCTGTCCGTCTGTCCGTCTGTCCGTCTGTCCGTCTGTCCGTCTGTCCGTCTGTCCTTATGTCTGGCCTGTATGTCTGTATAGTTACCTACAGCCTAATTTTCAAATCAGATTTGACGGATTTCGATAAAAAAAATTAAAGTGAAAACAATTTTATAAACGAAATAATATTAATTCTTAAATTTTCTTAAATAATTTTTTTTGTTGGGTTTTAAATTAAAATTTTTTTTTTATTTTTGGTCTTTTCAAAAACAGTTTTTTCAAAAGATTTAAAATGTTTGTTTTCTGATAAGAACTAAAAACTGCTATGTTGGCATACTCAAAACAAATTTGGAATATGTTTTCGAAAAGTTTTTCAAACAAGGTTAAAAAAAAACTGGTTCGACGATTTTGAAATTTTTTTTTCCTAAAAATTCAAAAAAGTAAAAAAAATCAGATGGCTTACTTATTTTATCCAAAAAACATTATGCAGCCACTAAGCAATTATCTAACCAACTTAATGGTCCCGCGGATCATGATCTAATATACCTCATATATGATGTTAAGGTAAACTGCACTGGCAATAGTAGCTTTTATTTTTATCGTGATTGTAAACATGTCAATGTAGATGACCAGCTTTCTGAATTCTTCAGCATCGATATGCATCCTTTAAGTTGTTCTTCATGTGTTGATTTCAAAGTTGATTTTTTAAAATACTATTATAAAGTATTTGTACGATAAATATATTCCAATAAAAATGAAAATAACAAACAAAGCTTGTCCCTGGTGTTCAACCTACATTCAAAATCTTTTGTGCGAACGAAACTTTTTGTATAGTATTTTTAAAAATACGAGGTTTATTGGGGATTGGGAAAGATACAAGGCATGTAGAAACCTAGAAACCTGATAACAAAAGCAATTAGAGATGCAAAAAGATGTACTTCAATCTATTAGATACCACCAAAAATTCAACAAAAATTATATGGTAAAATTTAAAAAAGTTAAGTGCAGCTTATAATCAAAATCATTTAAGTAATGTTGATCTTTCTTTTGCAAATAATATAAATAATCACTTTGTTTCCTCCAGTGTATCCAATCCAATCACTGTTCTTGAATTCAATAGCTACAATGGTTCTTTTCACTTCGATTGTGTCTCAATTGAAGATTGTATAAATGCATTTTTTTTCAATAAAATCTAATGCTACAGCTTTGGATGAAATCTCGCCTAAATATATACGTTTACTCTTACCTGCTATTATGCATAGTGTATGCAACATTTATAATGATTGTTTAATGAGGTCTTACTTTCCAAAGGCTTGGAAATTTGCAAAAGTAATCCCTATCCCAAAGAAAGGCAAAAGCAAAATCTATCAAACTATCGTCCTATTAGCATATTACCCATTTTGTCAAAAGGTCTGGAAAACCTCATGCTGATGCAAGTATCCAATTACCTTGAGTCATTTAACTTACTATCACCTTTTCAATCCGGCTTTCGGAAAAAAACAGCTGCGTGTCCACTGTTTTAAAAGTTTCAGATGATATAAGGAAAGCTATTGATCAAGATAAAGTAACTATTTTGACATTACTAGACTTTTCAAATGCTTTTGGATCAGTTGCTCACAGTATTTTGCTGGAAAAGTTAAGATACAGATACGATTTCACTTCAAGTTCCACGAATATGATTAAAAGTTTCTTAAGTGTTAAAGTGTGGAATTCCCCAAGGATCTCTATTATGCCCTGTTCTTTTCAGTATGTTCATTAACGACATTGTAGATGTAGTAAAATTTTCTTTTTGTCATCTTTATGCGGATGATCTTCAAATTTATTTACCTTTTCAATAAGGGCTACTTGAAGATGGGGTGCACAGCATGAATGAGGACTCGAATAGTATTTATCAATGGACTTTGAAAAATAATTTAACAATCAATCCGAGCAAATCTCAAAGCATTATAATTTATAAGAAAAGTTTAGATGAATCCTACTTTCCAAAAGTTTCTCTTAATGGTCATATTATTCCCTATAAATCATCAGTATTAAACTTGGGTTTTCTATTTAATAAAACACTTACTTGGAACAATCATGTTAATAAATTTATTGGAGTCATATATGGTTGCCTTAGACGTTTGTGGAGAGTTTTTTTTTTCATACCACAATCAAGTAGACTTATGCTGGCAAAAACTTTACTTGCACCAATTATATCCTATGGGGCTCCTCTCTATGCTGGTATGGATTCTATTAGCAAACAAAAGTTAAATGTAGCTTTCAATGCATGTGTACGTTTTGTGTACTCTTTAAAAAAAACATGACCATGTGTCTCATCTATCCAATAGTATTTTCGGCATGCCGCTTATGTCTCACTTTGTTGTGGAAATTTGAAAGTTTACATTTAACCTAATACGTGAAAAGAAACCTCACTATTTATTCGATAAGCTTCAGTTTTCGACTTCGCTGCGTACTAAAAATCTAAATATTCCGAAAGCGTTGACATTACAAACCAGAAGGTCCTTTTTTGTTTTAGCTGCTCGAATTTGGAATAAAATACCTACCGAATTTAAAAATATTCCTAATTTGTATGACTTCATCTCCTCCATATCTAAACATCTCCAAAACCAAAGCGTAGCATTGCATCTCCACTCTATTTATTAATTAATAAATATTTTGATAATTGTGTACCTATTATAATATGTACATTTTTTTTCTCTTTATTGTTGTAACACTATTTTGTATTATAATATTATTTGTATGACATTATATTGTAATTGAATAGTTAATTTTAAAGCCATAAAAAAGATCTCAATCTTAAGGCTTGCCGAATAAATAAATGAAATGAAATGAAATGAAATGAAATGAAATGAAATGAAATGATCAAGTTCGTTACACCCAGTCCTTCATTTTATTTTTCAAAATCTCCAGCCCAAGACCATTGTCAAACGTTGAACAAGCTCGTGCTACATAGTCGTGCACTTTATTTACAATTTAAATTGTGAAGCTGCTATCTTAAAATCAACTGACACTTAAAACTGCCTTAACCCCGTATAGTAGGTGCTAACATTTATAGCACACTATAATGAAAGTTTTTTTCCCAAAGGTCCACAGTAACAGCTCCGATTTTGACAATATTTGTTTGAAATTTGTATTTATTCATTTTTTCAAAATCAGAAACCTTTACCTTTACCCTTACCTTTACCTTGAATTGAGACTTGCCGCCATATAAAAATTTGATCTACGCAAAAATATCTTTTCAACGATATATGACTCATCGTTAATGTTCTGTAGGCCAGCTCCCATACAAAAATTGCCTTTCTCCTTTTTATTTATACACATTTATTTATTAATACATACATACATATTTATTAAACAATATAATTAATTATTTCCCCCACTTGAAAATTTTCTGATTTTGAAAATAAATAAACAAAAATTAAAAAAAAAAAAAAATATATATCAAAATCGGAACTGTTCCTGTAGACTTTTTGGTATTGCCCGTAACGACGGGTGACTCCACTCAAAGCATTATTATTTAGTAATGAAAACGAATTCAATATAAAATTCAAAATATAAAGTTGCAAATAGAGCAATATTTACAACTTTTTATTTTGAATCAAACAGAAAATAGAAAAAAAAAAAAAAAATTGTATCATTCAAAATTTGGGTCATTCATTTTGTGGTTTCAAGTTAATAGCGCTATCATTTCACATCTGTCAAACTCAGCTCTTATCTGATGTGGCAGAATATTAGTTGAATGTTTGCCATTTACGATAATGGATCGCATAACAGTCGAACAACGCGTTAAAGTTGTTAAAACTTACAACAAAAGTGGTCGTGAAACAACAGACTATAAATAACGACTTTCTTCAGCGATGAGACACATCATTTCTCACTCGGTGAAAAAAAAGCCAACAAGTGATCGAAGACATTGTATATATGTACATACATATTTTTTTATATGGAACATGTTTTTCTGTTTGTGTATCTCGTCAATGGCGGCGCTAGTTGTCTTATCTACTTTACATCAAATGTCTTCTGTTGTTGTTTTTGCTTTTCATTTAAATCAAAAATGTATTGCTGTGTGTGTGTATTATTAAGCTTTACTTTCGAAACCGAAAAATGAATGACATAAATAGTGTTTAAAAACTTTTTTGACTACCCAATTCATAACAATGTTTTCTGACACTACTACAGACATTATATTAGAGGCCTCATATCTATTCAAGTTTTTATATATACAATAGGTTTATTTAAATTTCGCGTTTAAAAACTTCCCGTGTCTTAATACTGGTGGATAAACTACATACACTAAATCTAAAGAAAAATTCACTAGGTTTGTATATTTGTTGTACATATATTATTGATACCTTTTTTTTTTTTGTTTACTATACAGGGTGTCCCCTTATTCGTAGGCAATATTTTAGGGCATGATTCTCGGCTATATTTTAAAAAAAAAATCGTTCTACAGTTATGGCCTATCTCCAATTTTTATATCGTTTTTTGGGCATTTGGGGGTTTTCTGCATATTTTAACGATTGTTACTTTCATCAAAAAATAAATATTAAAACGCTTAACGGATTCTCTGGAAAAATTTAAGCCGAAAGTCAAAAAATTAGCATGAAACTGAATATCTTAAAACTAAGACAAGATATAAAATTTTGTTAAACGCCTTAACAAAGGCTATTATTTCCTCTTAAAATTAATTCTTTAAAGAAGTTTCTATCATTATAAGGTACTAACTGCGCAATTACCCATAACGTGGGTCAGGGTACACCAAAGTAAGCCTTTTCTTAAATCCTAAAAAAACTATATCAAATATGAGAGATGAGCTCTTACTGTAGAACGATTTTTTTTCTTAAATTTTACCCAAGAATCATGCCCTACAATATTGCCTATTAATTAGGGGACACTCTGTGTTTGCGCTTTCAAAAAGTTGCAAAAATGTGCGGTTAGAAACTTAACTTATTTAACAAAAAAACATATGTCTCCAATCATTGCCTCAAAGAAAAGTTTTAAAAACCAATCATTTATTGTAAACACATAAAATTCATGTTTTCTAATCTAATACAGTTGTTGAATGAATTGCTTTTTTGTGTTCGATTTGCTTAGATTTGATGGCTGGTTTATTGTCGTTTCAGACTGAGAATGTTTTGGCCGAACTATTATATATAAACCTATTCCAATCTACGCCAAAGGTCGGTGCAAATGCTTAAAATAAAAGCTTTCTTATTTCTTCTCGTCACACACAAATATAGTGAGTAAGGTGCATTTGTATATATTAATTTGCCAAAATAAGTATTTTTTTTAGTTTAATTTAATTAAAATGTTTGTTAAAGCATAGCTCTAGTTCATTTTTTTAATTAAGTTCTGTTAGTCTTTTCTACATAAATTTATAAATTTAATTTAGTTAACAAATATAAAATATATATCGATATATAGATAAATGTAAATGTTTACTCAAACTCAAAATGTATTTTTTTTTTATAAAAAAAACCAATGTATGTACACTTATAAATTTAATATGATATGTCTTCTAAAGATAATTTTTTTTATGTATGGAGCATCCGAAAATAATGCATTTTTTATAATAAAAATAAAGTTTTTTGCAAAACACAAAATCAAATCTTTTATCTGCTTGAGTTAAAACCTCAATAATAATAAATGCCGAATGCTTAAACAGCGTAAGGCAGCTATCTTCGTACCTTGGAAGCAGCAATCACAAACCGGGTGTTTAAGAATCAGATTTTTTCGGAAGCTACTTGACCGACTTCAATGAAATTTATAATCATATCCTTTATAGCTAATTAATATTCGGTTTGTATAATATCCAATTTTTTTTGATGAGAACAAAATTAATACCTATTAACAAAACGAACCAATCCTATTTTTTTGACATACCGCAATAGCTTTTAAAAAACTTCTTTTGTCTTTTAATGCTTATGATCAGAACCATTTAAAAAACAAAACTTTTCTTTTGTTTCATATCCCTCTAAAATTGTATTTATTTTTGTTGCAAATCATTGGAGTTGTTCAAAATACAAACAACACGCACTTTACTTTAAAGAAACTCGCTTTCTCATTATTTTTTTTTAAATTTACCTCTTTTATATTAGACGGTACAGGTCGCGCGTTGGTACTTATTTAATGAGAAATTAAATTTATTTATTTATTTCATATCAATGCTTGAGGATAAACAATATTTTTAGTTAAATCCTGCATTTTTCTTGTCTTCGACCCGATCGGCCATTCCAGAATTTTCGCTGATGTTTCAAACAGCTAAAAAATATATGAAAAAATCAAAAATCAAAAAAAAAAAAAAGAAAATGATCCAAAGAATGCTAAAAGTCTGCATTTTATTTTTGTCTTCCACCCGATCGTAACCAAACCTTCACAGTAACCATCCCTAGACTAAACTATATTTACCCTGAAAATTTCATAAAGATCCATTGGGCGGTTTAGGAGTCCATAGACAACATACATACATACATACACACATCCAATTTTTATATATATAGATTTGTTATAAATGTCATTTCCGGCAGACGACAATATATAGCCATGTCCGTATTATTAAAATATTTTATGTACAAAAAAAAACAAAGCTGGTGATCATTTTGCCTTTTTATGACAAAACAAAATGCTAAAAAATTAAACTGAATTCCTACTTGATTTTATCTGAAAACAAAACCTCTGAATAGTGTTTTTTTTTAAGTTTTACTCCGTTAATAGATCTACGGAGTAAACATAGTCACCAGGCACGGGTGACAAAGACCATAGGCCCAGACGAACATAGGACAGAGAGAGACAGACAGAACAGAAAAAGAACTAACATATGTCAACATCTTCGTGGTTTTGTTGTTGTATGGTCCTCCATTCAACCTCTAACCACGCGCAATGATGCTTGATTTCGCTGATCGATTGGAAATCGATTTTTTTTTGTTTAATTCAGTTTTTTATATAACTAATTTCTTAACCTATATTTAACAGCTAGACCAAAAACCTTAAAAATTAGCTTAAATATCTTCTTAGCACAACTTACTGGCCCTATGCGGACGTTCTAAATTATCCCGTAACCATTAATTCTATTGCCTGTCGGCTTAAACCTAACTTAATTTAAAAAATTCATTTCATTCTTATTTATTTTGAGAAAATATTATTGAAAAAACTCAAATTAAGGATCTGTTTATTTTTTATATTAAACTTAAGACTACCTTAAAACCTTTATTAAACTTACTTAAACTAAAGCTAAGTGTACACGATTGCCAGGTCTGACAATCATTGTCAGATCTGCAAACGTCTAACAATGTGTGAAAATGAGCTGACAATGAGCTGAAAATTGAATTTGTGTGTACACGGTTTGCAGAAATCTACAAATGTCTGCGAATCTGTTGCCAAATATTTGGCTGACAATGTCGACAAACTAATTTGGCCAAATAGCTGGCAATAGATTTGCAAACATTTGTAGATTTTCTGTAAACCGTGTACACACCAAATTAATTTTGGATTTGCAAATTCATTTTCTGCAAATGTCTGCCAATGAATAAATTTGCAAATGTTCCTAAACTGCACCTGCAAATTTATTCATTGCCAGACATTTGCAGAAACGTCAGAAAATGAAAAAAAATTGGTGATCTCCCAATGAATTTTGTGTACACACGATTGCCATATCTGCAAATTAATTTGTCTTCAAAATGATTGATGAACAAATTTTTCTGCAAATTAATTTGGTGTGTACACGGTTGTCAGCTTGCGTGTACACGATGGCCAGATATCTACAAATTAATTGGCAGATATTTGTCTACAAATAGGGAGCCAAACAATTTTTCTGCAAATTAATTTAGTGTGTACACGATTGTCAGCCATTCGAGACAAATTTTCCACTGACAGATCCGGCAATATTTGCAGACCTGGCAATCGTGTACACTTAGCTTAACTTAAACTAGACCAGCCACAGCAGCGGTTTTGTGTGATTGTTATTTTTTTTTTGTGTGACACGGCCCTACTGAACCGAAGGCGCTCTGCTTCGTCTCCTGCGGCGACGTCCGGTCGGACAGGAGTCGCTGATTCACAGTCTTACGGCCGACGTGGTAGATTAACGGAACTGGCCCAAAGATGAGTCCATTAGAAGAGATTAAAGCTTTCGCAACGTGACCGTGAATAAGCTCCAACAAAAAGTTATCTATCTTGTTAATGTTGGCCCCATTTGTATAGGACCTCGTTGGAATAGTATCGTTTGTTCTGTGTAATCCAAGGCAGGTCCTAAGACACTGTCTCTCAAACACCCGAATCTTTTCCATTTGAGATGGGGCAACGTTGAACCACACAGGGCACTCATAGGCAATCATCGGCCGGATGAGGGCCATGTAGCAAATCACTTTCACTTTCACCCTGCTATCAAGACGGCTGCAATAAAACAGCCGTTTTGTCAGGGCAAAATCTCCCCTATCTCTGGACAGAGCAGCATCTATGTATATGTCGCCTGAAATACAGATACTGATCCAGCCAGATGCCAAGGTACTTTACCACACTTTTACTCGCCAATGGATGTCCACTTGGTCGAACGATCACTAGACTTCTCTAGTTCTTTCCCGTACCCCTAGGAGCCCTAGACAATGGGGTTTTAAGCAGGGTAGTTTCGCATTGAAAATCAATTTCCAGTCATCGCAATATTGTTGAATCTTGTCGAAGTCACTCTGAGAGCCTTTTGGAGCCGTTGTGTGGGCTACAAGGTCATCGGCATACGCAATCGCATGAGTAAGACAACCTATCAGATCGCTGGTGTAAATACTAAAGAGGATCGGCGGGGTCACCGCTCCTTGCTGTAGACCACTTTGCATATCAAATGTTGTGGTAGAAGTTACATTGCCACTTTTGACAACAAACTTTCTACCATTAAGCATGCTATAAAGAATGTACAACAATGGTTTACTTAAGCCAAGTCTGGTCAGCTTCAGATAAAGCTCCCTCTAACCAAACATTATCGAAGGCCTTTTCCAAATTAACCAAAATGGCACCCGAGCATTGAATCTTAGCTCTGTTCCATTGGATATCAGAGACTAGCTTAGACGCAGCATGAATGGTGTCATGCCCCGCCTTAAAGCCAAACTGATTGTCCGGAATAATATTTTTGTCCTCTATTTAGAACTTTTTCGAATACCTTACTGATACTCGGAAGAAGACATATCGACCGGAGAATTGCCGGATTAGAGCTATCCTTTCCCTTTTTCGGGAGAGGATGAACCACAGCTGTCTTCCAACACGCTGGATAATATGCATTATTCAGTGCATTGTTAAACTGTGTGGTGTAAATGTCTACTGCTTCCTTAGGAAGATGTCGCAGTACAACGTTAGGTATACCATCGAGCCCTACTGCTTCCACATTCTCTTGAGGATCTTCAATCATAAAGAAGTCGGCATCAAGGACGGCATTCTCTGGATCTATACCTGCGATGGTGTAGTACCCCGTGGCGTAGTGGTTAGTGTGTCGGACTGCCACGCTGAAGGTTCTGGGTTCGATTCCTGACGACTCGACCTAAGTTCTTTTTCGGGGTACTGCCGCAGTGGTCACCGTCGTACTTCACCGTCCGTAAACAGTTTCTTGTTTGACCCGCAGTGTCAGTTATTGTAAGTCTTGAGTCAATCGGTAGTAGATCCAGAAAACCACCGCTTCTTGGAAACGATGGTCTTTAAGTATCAAATAAGTCGATCCTATACTCAACGTTGTGCCGACCTATCCAATTGAAAATATGGTATCCTCTAGGGTTTTGAATTTGAATCCCCCAAACTTTATGTCTGGCGTTCAGATCTACGGCCATGAGATAGTAATTTTCCTCCGAGTGAAGGTGAAGACATTCGAAAAGTTTTTCGAGCTCTGGTATGAAATTAGCAGGGTGAGGTGCTACTTTTGAGTACGCCGAGATCACGTACATTCGCTTCCCCTATTGGAGAGGAATACAAATGATGCAGGCTTCGATTTGGATTTGCGCACTTCATTATTATAAATAAATTATAATTTACATTCACTGCTAGGATCTTAAGGGCTCAAACAGCGCGCCTTTAATATTTATGCGCTTGGACGGGCAAAAAAAGAGTAGAGGTAATCCACCCTTTCTGCCTGTTCCCGGATCTGTTTTTGGACGTCAGCCAGAGTACCCGCAATGGCATGCAACGCCTTCATGGCATCGTCCTGGACCGTAGGAGCTGTAGGCACGGGGGCCTGTTGGGCTACCTTTGGTGTAGGTTGTACCGTACCTCTTCTTCTTCGGAAAGCGATGCTTTACCAAAGCGAAGGCCGTTGACTGAATAGTGATTTTTTTCAATGTGTTTTCATATAATTTTTGAATTTTTCCCAAGGTCTTGATCGCAAGCTCGAAAGTCGATGTCAGACATAAGAACAACTTCATGCCATTTAGTTGTGCATTTTACCAAACTTCCTACTCTTATACTGTACATACAATACATATTTGCGAATACTTGTATTTTTCGACTGAACGAATATTTATGTTTGGTTGTGAAGGTTTTCAACGATTTTAAATGAGATAACTATTTCACCGATGATTTTTGCCAGCCAGTAATGACAGAGGATACACTTATTTTCCCCGTTTTTCCGAATTTTAAAAACAAAGCATGGCTGTCATCAAGAAATGATTTCGTCAATAACCTTTACAAAAACGCATTCGAAGGGTAAGTCTGCGAATCAAAATAAAATGTACGGCTGGGTCGCATGTACTTCTTCTGTGGGTGCAATAGCGCGTTGATAACAAATTTTTCGAGCAATAACAACAACATACTCTTTGGTATATAAAACAAGCACAGAAGTTAAACTTCTTTGTTTAAGAAGTTTTTATGACCCTTAGCAAGTCTGAATTATTTCGTTAATGTCGTTGCCCATACTTATGGCCAGATAAATGAATATATTATTACGTACAAAAATAAATCAAAATCGTTTAAGCCTTTTTTGAGCAAATTGGAAAAAACCAAGTGGCTCGTTATATGGGAACCACCATTTAAAGAAGAGTAAATGCAAAAAATGTAAAGCCATCTAATATGAAGCTTTAAGTGTTGAAGGCTTTTGAATTCACCCTTTTGAATGTACCCTTTTGCAACAAGTCTTGCTTTAAATCGTGGCTTCTCACCGCTTGCTGAATCTTTTATTCGGAAACCCCATCGATTTTGTACAACTTTCACATTTTCTGGTCTCTTTACAAGTCCCCAAGTTCGATTTTCTTCCAGAGATGACAGTTCGTCTTTAATTGCTGAGAGCCATTCTTTACTATCTGCTGACTCCGAGGCCTCAGAATACGTGTTGGGTTCTTGATTAGACTTATATTCTTCCGCAAACATCAAAAACTCCCCTCCTGTCATCCAGCTTGGCTTTTTTCTTTGTCTTGTGTTGACGGTATCTTCATCTCCAATAACTGCTTCAGTATCAGGTTCTTCTTCATCATTCTGGCATTCAGGCTCAACATCAACCATCTCTCTGACATCCACTTCGTTAAGATCGTTCTGACAGTTCGACGTAACTTTTGATGTCCTTACATTGGTTTCTTCTTCGTTGATGATCAAAACTTCAACTTTTTCCTTTTCTGTTAGGAGTTCTTCATATCGATCTTCATTTTCTTCATCAATAGTACTTTCGATAGTCACATTGCATACAACTTCTGGCTTGAAAATGACATCATGACTGCACATAATTTTCTTAAGTTTTGGAATCCATACTCGATAACCATCTTTATCATTCACATATCCAACCATTCTTCCAAATACAGCATAAAATTTCTTCCGAAGTTGTTTTGGTAGATGTACATAACATCCAATGCCAAAGATACGTAAGTGCGTAAGAGTACCAAGTTGTTTCCCATACCATAATTCATATGGAACCTTGTCTTCAATTTTGGTCGGTCCTGTGTGGTTCAAAACATATGCTGCTGTGTTACATGATTCAGCCCATAGACACTTCGGCAACTTACTTGATACTCTCATACATCGAGCTGCTTCTACAATAGTTCGGTTTTCTCTTTCTGCGACTCCATTCTGTTGTGGCGTGTAAGGAGGAGCAATATATTGCTCGACTCCAAACTTCGACAACACATTAGCAACTTTTTTAGTGTCAAACTATCTGCCACCGTCGCATCTCAACTTTTTGACAATGTGCCCATTAGATCTAGCTTCGTTAAGAAAAGTTTTAAGACATTCACAAACCTCGCTTTTATATTTCAAGAAGAATTGTCTGCGGAACTTCCTGTAATCATCTTTGAAACAAACGTAATATCGTGATCCTCCTAGTGACGTGGTTTCTAGGTCCAAGAACATCAGCATGGATAATCTCTCCAACTTTGACGGGTCGATCGCTTCTGGATTTGAAAGGAAGTCGGTGCATTTTACCAACGGCACATCCATCACAGACTTCTTCTCCACTTTGAGGAACACTGATATTTAGCTTCGCAAGAATTTTCTTCACATGACGCATATTCTGGAGAGCAAATCTTTCGTGCTATACGTGAAGGGTTTCTGCAACTTTCGAAATGAATATACTTGTTCTCCATGCGATGGTTTTGAAACTCGAATTTTTAAAACGTACAGCTCCTTCTGAAGATATCCAATAACTGCTACTTCACCATCGTTGTTCTTGATTGTAACATTTTTGTCATCCATTGTTGTCGTGAAACCATTTTGAGTTGCAGCCTTCACAGAAAACAACTGTGCACTAGCATCAGGGATATACCATACTTCCTTTAAAATTGCTTCTTCCCACACACCTTCAATGCTCGCCTGAATTCTAATATTCCCTTTTCCATACGCCTTCATAGTGACATCCTGCTTTCCTAGACAAATTACTTCAGGTATATCAAATCGCGTGTAAGATTCGAAGTGCGATTTGTTCGGTGTAATATGTCTTGAAGCGCTACTGTCACAATACCATCGGTCTGTATTTAGAAAATTTCCATTCGTTGCATTCAAGGCATTAGGTTTCTTGGAAGGATTCTGCCTTTGTTTATGTTGTGGACATTCAGCAGCCCAATGCTCTAGTTCCTTACATTTGTTGCATGGAAACTTCTTAAAATTTCCTCTTGCAACTAAAGCTGTGTTCTCACTTGAACTTGCAGTATTTTTCTTGGTTTCTCTTGTTTCGATTGTGCATAACTTTTCTATAAGTAATTTGAGGGTTTGCTTCTCTGCAGGAATTGTATCCCACAAATCTCTGAAATTATCAAACGCTTTGCCAAGAGTTGACATGATTCGACCATTCAGAATCCGCTCAGAGAGTGTATTTTCTTTGTGTTTGGTTAGCTCATTATTTAGATCCACAAACAACTTTTGCAGTTTTGCAATATGTGCACCAATGTCCTCTTCATCTAGTTTTCTTGCTTGGAAAAAAATGTCTACCAACATGTTGAGTCTTTGAATGCTGCTTCTTTCGAAACGAGCACACAATTAATCCCAAATGTCCTTTGAGTGTTCGCATGTTAAGACGAGTTCAGCGATCGGTGTTTCGCTTAGTTTCTTCATTTCTTCAGGGGTAGATATTGCGGTAATTTGAGGACATTAGATCTGTCCAGAAACAATTTCCTTCAAATCGTATGCACGCATACCCATTTGCCATTTCCATTTTGGCTCTTCTAGCTTATCTACAGAAACCTTGAATTCATTGGACATTTTTGGGTTGGGTTCGGGAGCCCGTTTTTCAGAATCCTGTTTCTTAAAATCCTGTCTTTAAAATCCCGTTTTTTAAAATACTGTTTTTAAAAATCCCGTTTTTATAAAATCCCGCTTTTAAAATCCTGTTTTTTACCATCCCGTTTATTAAATTCCCGTTTTTATAAGCCCGCTTTTGGAATCAACACAAGGTGTTTTATTTTAAAAATCGCGGCGATTTTTAAAATAAAACGCCTTGTGTTGATTCCAAAAGCGGGATTGAATTTATTTTACAGCCCAATGCTGATGATGATGCGGTGACATAATGTTCATGGGTGTTATGTCGTATGAAAGGAGACCAAAAGAAAACAAAAAACAAATATTTGGAGAAGTTTTTTTTTATTGATTTTGTATATTGAGTAAATTTATCAAAATACGAAACGGGCTAAGCGGGATTTTAAAAAGCGGGCTCACGAGAAACAGGATTCTGTTTAAACAGGATTATTAAAAGCGGGATTTTAAAAAAGCGATACTTTAGAATCGGGATTTTAATTATTTTTTTTTTGCGGGATTATAAAAAACGGGATTTAAAAAAACGGGCTTCCGAACCGCTCCCGACATTTTTGTTGCTATTTATTAGTAATTCTTTTCTTCTTAAATTCTTTTCTTATGCAGTTCACACGAATCTGAGCCCATAACCTGTTGAAGGCTCTTGAATTTGAGTTGCTAAATAAAAGGCATTGGTTCAGAAAAACAAAAGTAAAAATTATTTATTGAAAACAAACGTTCCTATTCATTGAGTTTTTCATTTGAATCTAATTAAAAAAAAATTTATTTATCAATTGCTTGATAACAAAAAAAATTCCTTGTGTTTTATAATTTAAATAATGTGTTTGATTTGTTCGGTGTTTTATCCTGTTTCAACAGTAAGATACTATGAAACAAAGTTTGAGTGAATTCGATAAAACCGTTGCCAACTTATGGGCGTTTGAGTTAAAGCCGTCAAGATTAGATCTCTGTTATTTGCATTTTTAGCCAAAAAATAGAAACGCAGTTTTCTTAAAAAGACGTAAAGAATATTACACACAAAGAGCCGTTTTTGAGAAAATTAGAAAAAAAAACCAAAAAAGTTGGTTAAAACTGAACAGATCGATGTATGGGAGCCACTGCTTAGAAAGGTTTTACTGGAAAAACTACAATGCAATCCTATAGGAAACTACGAAAAACTATGCCAAACAAAGGTTTAAGTCAATTTAATCAAGCCGTTGGGAACTTATGGCCATTTGAAAAAAAGCTGTTTAAACCGGCTCAGGGTCAAAAGTCCACAGGCCAAAAGTCCACAATGGACTTTTGACCCACTTGGGTGGGTTCGGTGTTTTATCCTGTTTCAACAGTAAGATACTATGAAACAAAGTTTGAGTGAATTCGATAAAACCGTTGCCAACTTATGGGCGTTTGAGTAAAAGCCGTCAAGATTAGATCTCTGTTATTTGCATTTTTAGCCAAAATATAGAAACGCAGTTTTCTTAAAAAGACGTAAAGAATATTACACACAAAGAGCCGTTTTTGAGAAAATTAGAAAAAAAACCAAAAAAGTTGGTTAAAACTGAACAGATCGATGTATGGGAGCCACTGCTTAGAAAGGTTTTACTGGAAAAACTACAACGCAATCCTATAGGAAACTACGAAAAACTATGCCAAACAAAGGTTTAAGTCAATTTAATCAAGTCGTTGCGAAGTTATGGCCATTTGAAAAAAAGCTGTTTAAACCGGCTCAGGGTCAAAAGTCCACAGGCCAAAAGTCCACAATGGACTTTTGACCCACTTGGGTGGGTCAAAAGTGCACAAATATATTATGGACTTTTGGCCCACCCTAGTGAGCCAAAAATTCACAAGGAACTAGGCCTCAAGTTCATACAATTTAGAGGAAAGTGGGTCACAAGCAGTGTTGGCCCAAAATTAATCTGATTAACGATTGAAAATTAATGATTAAAAATCATAATCAAACAATTTGATTAAGATTAATTAATCATAATCAAATTTAAAATGATTAAAACTATTAATCTTAATCATTAATCGTTAATTTGATTATTCGATTAAGTATTAACTTTGCCTAAATAAAATGTACCTATAATAAAAAAAATTGTGTGGTTTTATAAAACCACGATGCAAGTGATACTTTTTTTCGGAAAATTATTCGATTTAGGGTATTAAAATCACGCTTTTTATCTTAAACTAACAGTCTCGGCAGATAGGGCGATGGTAACTAGATACAATTAAATTTAATCAATTAATGATTAGTGATTAATGATTAACACCAGTAATCATGATTAAAATTACTTTTTTAATCATGATTAATTTAATCTGATTACTTTTTTAATCGTGATTAATTTAATCTGATTAAAATTAATCAAATTAATTAATTGATTAAAAAATTAATTGATTAATGCCAACATTGGTCACAAGTCCATATTGAAGAAAAAAAAATTAAGAATTATTCTTTTTATTTTTAAAGAAAATAACAACACATGAAAAAAAAAACAAAATAAACGACAATTCAATATAACCAAATAAAAAATCGCTCTATTTTTTATTTGATTATATTGATATTTACTTCAATAATCAATTAAACAATCGCAGTGACTTAAATTAAAGCTTTTCAGTATTTACTGTACCTATTATTTATTTTTTAATTGATCAAATAAATACTGAAAATCTTTTATTTAAATCACTGCTATTTTTTAATTGATTACTGTATTAATTATTAATATAATCAATTAAAAAATCGCGCGATTTTTTAATTGATTATATTGATATTTACTTCAATAATCAATTAAAAAATCGCAGTGACTTAAATTAAAGCTTTTTACTTCTGTAAATGACAGACAACTTGGGCAACTCGTTTGCACTGATTGTTTCAAAGCATTTACCGATATAATCTTTAAATGAGAATATTAACACCATTGCTCTTCACAGCTGGTTACAGGGTGTACCGATATTTTTATGAATCACCTTAGTTTTATTTTTTAAATAAACTATAAGACGAAATTATTATGGATAGTGAATGAATTTTACAAAAAAAAAAAACAAATTGCTTACGCTAAAGAAGCTTAGACCTTAGAATGCTTCAATGATCGTTTTTCAATATCCTAAGATTATAATTTAATTTTTTGAGTTTGGTCCAAGCATTAAGATAACCCTTTGTAGACTACAATACAGAACTGTGACTCATTTTAGTCACAAAAAGTTAAAGATTGAAAGCTGTACACCATTATGGACTATTGGCTCACCTGAGTGGGTCAAAAGTACATAATCGATGTGCCAAAAGTCCACAGGGATTTCTTGTGTACTTTTGGCTCACTATAGTGGGCCAAAAGTCCATAATATATTTGTGCACTTCTGACCCACCCAAGTGGGTCAAAAGTCCATTGTGGACTTTTGGCCTGTGGACTTTTGACCCTGCGCCGTTTAAACCTATCATCAAAAATGTCTTAGGTTTGTTATGTTTCGAGTTTAATCAACATCGTACCTACTTGTAACTTGTAAGGTACCAGTTTGACCCAGGCTAAAATGAAATAGAAAAAACCTCGACAACCGTTTTTCTTTAAACTGCTATATATGAGGTTTGAGGTTCCGTCAAGCGGTTAAGGCTGTAGTTTGACGTGAAAAAGAGCACAGACATGCCGACGCAACGGACGGCATGGCGAAAACCATTTTTTGGGCTTCTTTATCATCGTTATGCAATATTTGATTAAAACTCCGAACTGGAGCTAGAAATTGCTGTTCTGCCGATGCGAGATTTCGATGCAACAGGATTGTACAATCTGTGGCACTAGAAGCGAAAAAGTTCAGAGCGTGTTGATTCCCCAAATTCCAATTATCCCCAATAATTCATTTTAGAGACTTCAATATTCTATTAAGGTTGCCATTAATAAGTCCCAGGGCCAAATGTCAAAAATGGTAGGAATTCATTTAGACACTCTTTTCCTCTCACTGTCAGATTTATTAATGTTGCTCAAGGGTATCAAGACTCCAAAGCCTTCAAATAATGTCGTGTGTAGAATAATACTAGCTTAAAATATGTATGTATACTTTATTATGTAAAAAGAAATTATTAATTTTGTTCCGTTTTATTAAAAGTTTTATTAAATGTTAAGATGTTTTTGAAAATCACACACTAAACCAGTGGCGTAACTATACGGAGGCCCTTGGAAAATTCTTCAAATAGGGCCCTCCCAATGATAAAAAAAAGTACAATTAGGAAAGCCATTTACTCTCAAGTTTCAAGCCAGACTTGGAAACAATACAGTAATGATTTTCTAGGAAAGACCTATTGTCATACTATATTTAAAGAAAGAGTTTTTAGGTCTCCCCCCTCAACGAGGTTCACCTTGACGTGGTGGGGGGGCTTACGTTCTGGCACTTCATCAATCCAGATGCAGTGACAGAATAACCAAGCAACCTCAAAAAAAAAAAAAAAGACAGATGTCGACATAATAATGAAACTATGGAAAACGTCAATAAAGAAGTAGAAAATCGAGTGGGGATATACACTCAAAAGTCGGTAGAGGTCATGGCTGCCAGCGATTATTTTGCTTCGAAAGAAGAGAAGTCGCCAGTGACTCATTCAAATTCAAATCCAAAAAACAAAACAAAAAACGAAACAGCAGTTGAATACATTCCTGCTTGTTGCAGTGGTGCCCGTGGGATTGATGATGGCCTCCACCTCGGTGAGGCACTCATGGATCTCACTGACTCTGAAGTCGTTACCATGGGAGCTGGCGAGAGTGAGATGTCGTCTGACGAGGAAAATCTAATCCTCGCAGACGACGAGTATCAATCTTTCGCCAGCTCCGACGGCTCTGTAGCGGATGTCACAGTGGCCGAGAACCCTGCAGCTGCTAACAAAGGCGGGCCAAAAACCCGGTGGACCCGGGAGCCAAATCAACCTCAACTCCCTGCAAAGGGTCCGGAGCTCCGAAAAACGGCTGAGCGAAGAGAACTGGGCCAAGGTTGAGGAAAAACTACTCAAATGTGTGTAAACGAAGAGCAGCTTACCTCAACTGGCACTCTGCCGAGATTCGGGCCCTTGTCGACAGTAAAGGGTTTTAAAATTCTCACTTGTCGTGATGAATTTACCCTAAATTGGCTCAAAGGCAAAATAACCGACATGAGCACATTGATTGCAGGGGCAACACTAAAAGCTGCTTTTAAGAATGACCTCCCTGCCAGACCCAAAGTCCGAATAAACATTCTGGGCCCTCGAATGACGAAGGAAAGGCTAGAGCTCTTCCTTACCTTAGAAGACTCAACCCCGACTTTTCGAGTTCCGATTGGCAAATCATGGAGATGGAAGAGCCTACTAAAACAGGCCAAGAAGCTATTATCATGCTTAACCATGAAACAATGGCTTTGCTCCCATCAAAAGGGTGGAAGCTATTGTAATATCATAACATTTGCCCCATGTAGATGCTTAGTTTGTAATATCATAACATTTGCCCCATGTAGATGCTTAGTTACTAATTCAATACCTTGGACGATCGAATCGGGCTGTCAGAATAAAGAAAACAAGAAATAGGCCATTAGCCAATGAGAGAGCTCGTTCTATCGTCCAATAGTAAAGCTCGTTCTATTTAGTTTGGATAAAAAATATAAGGAGATGAAAGAAGAAGCAGATGTTGTCTGGGGCGCGAAATAGAGCCATTAAGAAGTATTCTGTAAGACAGGACAGTTCGTGTTTAAAAGTATAATTTG
The DNA here is from genome assembly GCA_916050605.2 of Platycheirus albimanus. Lineage (NCBI taxonomy): Eukaryota > Metazoa > Arthropoda > Insecta > Diptera > Syrphidae > Platycheirus > Platycheirus albimanus. Next base: position 38,626,472 of record OU696698.1, read on the forward strand.
GTAAATATAAAAGAAAAAGATACTTTGATCTGTAATGAACAATAAAGAATAATTAAATCAAAAAATTTGTCTTCTTTCAACTCAGATGTGGGGTATATTAACATATTGAGTAACCAACCAAATTAAAAAAAAAAAAAAACAATTTGTATTACCCAATGGCTGACCAAGCAACAAGGAAGCAAATGATGGACGCGCTAAAGGACGCAGGCATTGACGTGCCCCCAACCATCACCATACCTCGGCTTAAACAGATGTATGGACACCTAGGTACCATAGCTGCTGGCCCTTCAACCGCTACCGAGAGTCAGGACGACGCCGCTGCCCGCCCGAATTAAGAGAACAATGCCACTGACGACACTGATGCCCGACAAACAACGAAAGACAACGAACCAGTCGAGGAGCCTGCTGCCACTGATTAAACCGAATCTATTTGCCAGGCGACGAAACATCCACCCCGCCATCAGCAGCTTTTGAAGAACTTGTAACAGGTAGGAACGGATGGGACCTACTGATAGGTGCTGATTCTAATGCTCACCACCTCCAGTGGGGAAGTACCGACACAAATGCAAGAGGTGAGTCCCTTTTCGAATTCATTATTAAGAACGATATATTTATTTTGAATAGGGGGAATGAACCGACATTCCTAACTAGAACTAGGAGGGAAGTGCTTGACGTTACACTTTCGACAAACTCTAATACTCTTATTATCAGTAATTGGAAGGTATCAAGTAACGTAACATTCTCTGACCACAGAATGATTACGTTCCAAATAAAGCACAAATTAGAAGACCTAAAGCCCTATAGAAATGCCAGGAAAACAAACTGGGAAGCCTACAACAACAAACTGGCCTTATCTCTAGGCCGCTATAGAAAGCAACCTATGCTCAACTGCTCAGACATCGAAAAACATGTCAATGAGGAGGCTGTTCAACAGAGCAAAACATAGTAACAACACTAATGACTGGAATCTTTACAAAACCAGCAAAAATGAGTACAAAAACAGAACTACCTATGCAAAAAGAGCAGCCTGGCGGAAATTCTGTACAGACATCGAGTCCACAAATGATGCTGCCAGGCTCAGGAAAGTCATTTCAAAGGTCCACACTCCTCCAGGTTTCTTAAAAACACCGGATGATACCTGGACTGACTCCTGCTCTGAAACTCTAGAAGCACTTATGAGCACTCATTTCCCAGGTTGTGTTAACATAACATCTCCTATGGAAAGAAGCCCCAACATAAATCCTGCCTCCAATATTGGAAATCAAATCGTAGACAGTAGAAAGATGGCGTGGGCCATCGACTCATTTTCAGCATACAAGTCTGCAGGGCCTGATGGGATAATTCCAATTATGCTCCAATGCTCAAAAGACATAATGGTTCCGATTCTGGTGGATATATTCAGGGGATGTTTAAACATAACCTATATTCCAACTGGATGGAGAGAAGTCAATGCCATCTTAATTCCGGAAGCTGGCAAGCCCACTCACACTGAACCAAAAGACTTCAGGCCTATAAGCCTTTCTTCCTTTCTCCTTAAAACCTTAGAAAGACTCATAGACACACACATCCGCATAAAACTTAATGATAATATAATCTCACAGGCCCAACACGCTTACGTAAAGGGCAAATCTGTTGAGACTGCACTTCACGAAGTTGTTGGCACGATTGAGAACTCAATCCAATTCAAAGAATTCCCCCTAGCAGCATTTTTTGATATAGAAGGGTCCTTCAATAATGTACATAATCATGCGATACGACAAGCCCTAGACTCTGTCAATGTCGATCCTGAACTGTCGAATTGGATTGACTCTATGCTTCAAACAAGACTTGTAAATGCAGAGTTAGGTGCCAGCAAGCTAAAAGTCAAGACCTATAGAGGTACACCACAGGGAGGGGTTCTATCTCCGTTGCTTTGGCTTCTGGTTGTCAACCAGATTTTAGGTAAACTAGGTCTTAGTGGCGTTAAGGTCGTGGCATATGCCGACGACATAGTAATAATGACCTCGGGGAAATATATTCCCACACTATGTAATCTCCTTCAAAAAGCCCTCAACAAGCTCAGTAATTGGGCCAGTAGCTGCGGACTTAACGTCAATCCAACAAAGACAGAACTAGTTTTGTTTACAAGGAACAACAACATTCCAACGGTAGACCCGATCACTATAAGTTTCAAATGTGGCAAAACATCTTGGAGTGGTGCTGGACCGTAAACTAATCTGGAATGAAAACATAAAGGAAAGAGGGAAAAAAGCGTCAATAGCATTCTACACTTGCAATAGAATCTTTGGCAGGAAATGGGGACAAAGCCCCAAAACTATTCATTGGATGTACACGGCCATAGTAAGGCCTATCCTGACATATGCATGTCTGGTCTTGTGGCCAACCCTTGAAAAGGCGATAAATCTCAAAACTATTACAAAAATCCAAAGACTTGTGTGCATTGGCACAACGAGTGCAATGAGAACTGCACCAATCGCAGCCCTAGAAACGTTCCTTCTACTAGTCCCACTCGATCTATTTACGAAAGAAATGGCGGCCAAAAGTGCATTGCGTCTCAATCAATGCTCTAGTTGGATAAGGGGCCATTCAGGTCACAAGATAATAATGCATTTCACAGACATTAACATTCAAACAGACTATATTACTCCGCATCACATAGATTTTAACCCAGCAGCCCAAACAGACTTCCCTACAAGAGAATGCTGGATGGAAAACAGGGTCATATATGAAAATCACGTTTCGGTCTTCACAGACGGCTCCAAAACGGAAGATGGGGTAGGGTCAGGCATCTTTTCAGATAACCCACCCATAAACAAGTCACTAAGGCTTCCAGACTTTTGTAGTGTCTTCCAAGCGGAAGTGCTTGCAGTCTATGAAGCTGCAAACCACCTATTAACGTGCGAACTGGAAAATAAGAATATTGATATATTCATCGACAGCCAGGCGGCCATAAAAGCCATATCCTCTATAGTTACAAAATCCAAACTGGTCGATCGTTGTCGAAATGAGTTGAGACTACTCAACGCAACAAATCCAGTAACCCTTCGATGGGTCCCGGGACATCGTGACATACACGGAAATGAAATGGCTGATCAACTGGCCAAAACCGGTTCATCTCTCAAACTGAGCCAAATGGTAACCTCAATTTACATGACACTTGAAAGGGAAAAAACGAGAATTAACCATAGTTTCCTTAAAACCGCTAATGACAGATGGTCATCAATCGACACTTGTCGGGTATCGAGAAATCTATGGCCAGACATTTCAAAGAAGAAAACGAGATCCCTACTCATGCTAAGCAGGCCTCAATTATCACTCCTGGTTGGTATCCTGACGGGTCACAACACGATGGGCATCAGCACATCTGACTTATGTAGGGGATGCCAGGACGAAGATGCAGAAGAGGACTCCTTTCACTTCCTCTGTGAATGCCCCAGATTAGCCCGAACTGGGAAAGTTAACCTCGGTGAATACTTTTTCAACGAGTTGAACGATATCTCCAACACGCCACCAAGAAACATCCTGAGATTCATCCACCCCACTTAACCTAACCTAACCTAACCTAGGTCTGTTTCCGATCACGAAACGTTTCACTTGATCTTACTGATTTTTAAAATTACCCTTATCAATAATATAATGGTGAATATGCAATATTGTCCTCACTAAAATATGATTCACTTTGAATTTTGCTTGTACCTTGTTGTGGTTGTTCTGGATCAAAGATACAAATGACCAATATTGTTATAGCAATGAAAAAAAAAAGAATGCACAGTAGAGCATTTCGTTAATATAAATAGAAATCAGGGATTTCCCTAACGTTGAGAGCTTTGATAGCTCGCCCAAACGAACTGCAGCGCTAAGAAAAAAGGACTTTCTTGGTTAACAAAAGGAGTAACTAGCTGGATGTGTTCTTAAATTAATCGTTATCTTTTTGTGTGTGTGCCTCATTTTAATTGATTTTAATTACATAAAAGAAAATATAATTTTTAATATAATCAATAGATTGAGAGTTTAGCACTTGGTGGAAATTAATCTTTGACATTTTTAAAAAGATTTAATAAAACAGTTGTTTTTCCACAATTTAAAATTTGTTTTATTTGGTAAAGTTATTTCTGAGCTCGCAGCCTCTATCCGTCTATCGTGTTGGGGGCCCCGGAGCTAGCGAATGTGAGTTTTTTCTGTTTGTTACGCTTTCACGCCCTTACTATTACTACTTGACTGAACGTCATACAATTTTTAAACATATCAGGGCTACAGAAAATATAATTAAATAGGTACCCTTATCCTCAAAAAATACTTGACATTCAGGAACCCCTCGCGTTCCTGCTGGTTTATAGATACAAAAATACTGTTCATATTAATAACATCATAGCAAAGAAAGATGAATTATTTGTTACAGTAGTCGATTTAACATTAAATTAAAAATCTGCTTAAATCAAAGTGTTTTAGTTCGATTTAACGTTGTTTTTTCTCTGGATGTACCTTAATCATTTCACAAGAACGGATTTCATTCTTTTTAAATATAAGAAAGCTTTATTCAGGAATGGCAATTGAAATGATTGTTTGCGCATCTTAACATCCATATCATACAACTTAAATTGTTCTTATTTAGTGGAAGAAGGCTAATTTCAGTTTTTGTCCAAGTTTCTGAAAATACCATTTTTAAGCCACCGTAAGCCCACTTGATCAGTAAGCCCACTTGACAGAATAGAGTTAAAATATAATACTACAGCACTATTACTTGTTGTAACAATTAAATACTTCAACATTTCCACTAATACAATTAGACCATCCTTCTTTGTCCACGCCACGCTCATATAAACAGTAGCGGATGTAGGTTTGACGATATGGCGCCCTTTTTCTTTCGTAAAATAATGAAATATTAATAACAATACTAAATCTAGGAACTTCAGGAATCAATTAAACATTTATTTTTTTAACATAACAATTTAGTAAAGAATTAATAATAAATTGCTTGTAATAATTTGTATCTGATAAATCATATTATGAATTTTTTTCTTGCTTTTGTCCGTGCGAAAATATCAATGACCTCTTCATAATTAACTTTTTGAACCAATTACGCTTCAATGGTTAGTAATGCAAATGCAAGTGCATTGAGTCTCTCTTGCTTCATACCTGCACGCAAATATTTTTTCACTCTTTTCAGGGTGGAAAATGATCTTTCTCCAGAACAATTAGTTGCAGGAATACTTAGATAAATACGCAAAGCAATACCTATATTTGGATAGATATCGTCGAGTTCACGTGAATGCAAAAACGCACTTATATTTGATGCAGAACGTGCGTATCTTCATCCTTGCTTAATAAGTAACAATGCAGATGAATGCTTCTTCTAAATCGTCCGAGTATTTTGCGACTGTATTTGCTGTTAGCTCCGTTAATTTATTTATATTAATGACAGGTAAATTATCGAAGAAACTGAAATTATTATTATGAAATAAGCTGTTTGTACACTTCTTTACGTCTAGTTAGTTCTGTACTTAAAATATCGAGAATGTGGTAATAAATATTCGTACGAAAACTTTCATGGCCAGAGTAAGGTTCCCTTTCATTTACTCTTGACTAATCTGATTGGAGCTTTCGAATTTTGCTTACGCCAAGTATCATGTGCATAGTAATTTTCAACTTCTCGAGTCCTCAAAAACTTAGTATTTCTAACCCGAACTGTGCTACCGTCACCATACGGTTATAAAGAGCAGAATTTGAAAACAAAATTATTTTTTCAAATTCTAACCGTTTAAAACAATAAAAGTAGGCCGTGTTTGTTGCTTCATGCATTTACATACTTACAGGGTTCCGACTTTACTGCGAAAGCAGTAGATCCACTGCGCTTTTTTCCTTGTCTTCAAATCTACTGGTGGTGTACAGCGCTTTTCCTACAATCTACTGTGATTATGCTGATTTTGTTTGAAAGATAGTACTTGTAATAGAAATTAATGTAGAACAAAATGTCAAACATTAAACAAAATATTTGTCCCTTTCATGCAAATCTTGTCAGCTTATTATGTTGGCAGTTTTCACTTTTTCAGTTGTTCTGCTCTGCAAACATTTCTATTATTCCTTTTCTTATTTCTTCATACATTTTTTTTAAAGTGAACATTATCATCCTAGAGTTAATGCTCATAATAATGTGATATTATTATTTAAAAACTAACCACAAAATGTGGACTTCATTTTAGTAATATTTATTCTTTTGTTTTGTTAATAAAATAAAGCGCACAATTTGGTCGCGTAAACTTGCCAGTGATGTTGGGGCTTGAGATTTTGAAAAAAGATTAGTAAAAAAAAAAATCATGAAATTTTATTAATCACTTAAAAATTACTAGTTTAAACGTTTTTTGGGAAAAGTGAAGTGATTCCTTTTAATATTTTGAATTTTGCAATGTTTTTTTCAAAATCGTTCGACCAGTTTAAAAAAAACGGTTTTTTAAAAAACTTTTAGAAAACATTCAACAATTTTTTTTTAGAATGTTAATTTCTAGGAATTTATAGTTCTTACCTGAAAAATAAAATTTAAAAAAAAATGATCTTTCCGTTTTTGACATAATTAAAAATTAAAAAAAAATTAACATTTTTTTGGAAATTTGAAGAAGCAACATTATTTAAGCGCTTTTACATTAAATTTTTCATCGAAATCCGTCAAATAGCTTACGAGAAAATCTGATTTGAAAAAGTCGATAACTCCCATAGGAGGTACTGTTATAAGACTTTTCCAAAAAATCTATTAAAATCAAAACAAAATTTACACAAAAAACACCATTCAGAAAATTTTATCAAAATTGTAGGAAGCGTTTTTGAGACATGACATTACGATGATAGAAGAGCAAAAAAAAAGGCTTTCACCATACCGTCCGTGTCGGTGTGTCTGTGCAGATGTGCGTCAGTGCGCTTTTTAACGCCAAGCTACAGCCTAAGCCGCTTGACGGCTTCAAACCTCATAAATATAACAGTTTAAGGTAAACGGGTGTCAAGGTTTTTCTATTTCGTTTTAGCCCGGCGCAGACGCTTTTTTCTATTTTAGATTTGATCGAAAACGGGTCTAACGATTTTGATTAAATTCAAAATATAACAAACCTAAACAACAGATATCTTGTCTTGACGGCTTTTATTCAAATGGCCATAAAATGACAAAGGTTGTATCGAATTCACTAAAATTTTTATCATTTACCCTTTTTGAAATGGTGGTTCCCAAACAACGAGCCACTACTACTACTAAGAAAAGTCACATGTGCATAATGTAGATGAATTGTGATTTATTACAAATAAAAATAAAAAATGGTCATGGCCAGTCCTGGGGATAACTCGGAAAGAAAGTAATTACATATTTGAAATTTACAATGTATGCCCTTTCAAACCATATATGTTTTATTTCTATCGACTCTGGGTTTTTGACCCATACATTTTTGGGCATTCTCCTTTGTTACTATCGTGCTATTGCACCCACAGTCCACAGAGCAAGTATGTGCAAACCAGTCGAGCATTTTATTTTATAAATGCTTTCGAAAGTAGATACCGGCTTGTCAAAAGTTAGAATAAAGAATATTAGTTTATTGCAATGATAATGCAAAACTGCTTACTTTTTGGGAAAATTTCAATATTTGTGGGCCTTAATGCTTACTATAAACCAAATGTCTGATTTGGGTATTGTTCAAATTTCTCTAAAAACAAATATATTTTTAGACACAAGAGTCAACAAAAAAAAAAAAAAACAAAACTGTTTGATAAGATTTAAAGTTTCCATGCGTGTCGCGCCATTGTTATCAGTGATAATTGTCCAATGTTCACGCACATATGTGGGTAATGCAATATGTATAAACAGTTATAAGACCACTACAAGTCTCATACACGCATGTTCATTATAACTTTCTTCATTTTATTTTATTATTATAAACAAGTGCGGGGCGGGGGCGTGAGCGGGGAAATACATATTTGGTTTTCAAGGTCTTATTTGATTATATTTTTTGATTGTTCGAGACAAGCTGCGTTATGATTCTGAATTCTAGCCGGTCGAAGGAGGGAGGTTGTGGCGGTCGCGGTGGTGGTTTGGTAGTGTGGCGATGTGCGGTCAATCAGAATACTTGACAACGATTTCTGAAAAATTTAAGTTGATATTTAATTTTATGTGGATGGAGGATCGCGATGGGGATGATAATAATAAACATTCCAAGCGCAGAGATGAAGACCATGAAGTTGCAGGACAGGCAGCTGAACCATGCGGGTGGCAATGGTACAGTGGATGTAGTGCGTGGTTGCTATACCTATAGAGATATGAGTTCAATCCCAGCCTGGGTAGCAATTTTTATTTATTCCCCCCGTTTCAACTGGATGCCACTCGTGGGATTTTTGTGAGATAATTATCACCTAAAATCTCAATCAGCTGTATATCAAATATTATTTCGTATCTATTCCTTTATTCCTTGCTCGCACATGTTAACTCATAATAAGGGTTCCTATTCATTTTTATACCCTTGAGTGCGAGTGTGTTATAAAAAAAAAGATACTTTTGAGTTTAATCAAAAAATAAAATGGCTTTAGGGTTTTCGAAAATATTCTTCACAAGGATCACCGATCACTATGCTTTTGCTGCATGTATTTGAACCATTTTTTTAATTCACCTTTTCCACTCCAATTGAGATGCTTCCAAAAAACAATGAATCGATGAATAAATAAATACTGTGCACGGAAAGCTCCAGAGAGCCAAGGCCTAGTGAACTACACTCTCATCCAATCCTATGTGTGCTTTATTACTCTGCAGGAGTGGACTTTAAATGTATCATTTAATCCGAATAGATGTTAGAGTGTAACTCTTAGAAGGATTTGTCACTTCCTCGCAAAAGGCGGAACAAAACTTTGGTTGAATGAGAGACCGGACCAGAGCCTTTGACGTAGCGGTTGCGGTGTATACAACAACGACAACTCCAAAGGGGCATTTCTGGAGACAAAAGCCATTGATCACGCATTTTATGTTTCATCTTGGGGAATGAGAGGAATTTCTATGTGTCAAATCAGGACGGACTGTCAATTCGATGTTTTGAATGCTCAAAACTGTATTTGAGGGGTTATTTTATTGGGTAAAGAATAATTCATTTTCTGTGATTGTTTTCCCTTATTTTTCTGAACACTTCTGAAAAACGAATGCTTTTGTACAATACATCCGAGGTATTTACATTCAAGTACATGTCATGTGTAATGCTTTTCAAAAAAGGGCGAGTAGATAATTAAATTAAATTAAACAAGCCATGTGTGGATTATTAAAAAAAATCTTTTTTTATTTGAAAGGCCCATTCATGCGTAATTATGTATTTACGTTACCGAGCAAAAGATTAGAAGCAGGCATTTTTGAGAAGTAAAAACGATATTTCGGCGGGCAAAATCGCATCGACACCTCCAAGCGGTACCTGCTGGATAGCCGAAAGGTGAACTAACGACGAGCGTTGGATCCATCGGATCCATAGGTTGTAGATACCTTCTTAGGAACTAGGGACAGGAGGAAAGATACGCTCTGAAGATCCAACCACCACCAAGATCTATATGTCATGCACAGGCCTCACAAGCCGGTCATGAAAGGGAAATTTTATTGTGATGAAAACCACGAACCCCTCCCCCCCCCGCAAACGAAAAACGGACAACGATTTACTCATATGCACGTGGAATGTGCGTACGCTAAACAGGCCGCGTAAAGCCGAGCAGCTAGCCGAGACCCTCGCCAGTCTCAACGCTGACATAACAGCCCTGCAGGAGATGGGATGGGATGGGCCTGAGAATTCCAGAGCACTGCAAATTTCTATTATGGGAAATGCCACCTTGATGGGAGATTGCCCTTGTTTGGGTGCGGACTTAGGCAAAAGGTCTTGAGCTTTCGCAAAGTCAGCGAAAGAGTGACAACGATCCGCATTAAGGCCAAATTCCACCACATAAGCATAATAAGCGCCCATGCCCCTACAGAAGAGAAAGACGACGCTACCAAAGAATGTTTCTACGAGCTCCTCGCCAAAACATATGAGCAGTGCCCAAAACATTCCATTAAAATCCTCTTGGGAGACTTTAATGCCAAAATTGGGAGGAAGGACATCTTTGGTATGACGGTCGGAAAACACAGCACACGACACCACCTCCGACAACGGACTCAGGCTCATCGATTCTGCAACCAAATCGACCATGTTGTGATTGATGAAGACACTCCTCCAGCATTATGAATGTCCGTACATTCCGAGGAGCAAACATCGATTCGGACCACTACCTAGTCAGTGCAAAACTTAGGGTAAGGATCTCCATGGAAGTTCTTAGGCGAACACCGACTACACCGAGGAAATTCAATGTTGGACGTCTTCAATCGGAAGAGACCGCTGCTGCCTATGCCGACCGCGTATCCCTTGAGCTTGTGAGAAATCCTTCGACTGATGACACGAACCCGGAAGACCAATGGCAGCTATGTCAACAAGCCATAAGAAGTGCTGCGTCAGAGGTATTGGGCTTCTCACATCTTCCCCCAGAAGCCCCAAGCCATAAGAAGTGCTACGTCATAGGTATTGGGCTTCTCACATCCTCCCCCAGAAGCCCCTGGTTCGACTCCGAACGTGCTCAGGCAAACAAAGCCAAAACGGAGGCATACAAGTCGTGGCTCCAGAGAGATACTAGAGCATCCAGAAATCGAGCGAAGGAAAGATGAGAAACGTCTACTCAGGAGGAAGAAGCCAAGGTAGACCTCATCTTCGATAGAGCGACCAGGTAGAGGTAGGCATCCGTCAACTTGGAGTGCGAAATTGGAGACATCAGGATAGAGATCGAACCGGCTGGAGGGGCATTCTCAGCAAGGCCCAGGAGCACCACGCTCCAGTGGAGCCATCATAAGTAAAGTAAAGTAAAGTAAAAACGATATTTCTCCCGTTGCATGAAAAATCAAAAACTATGGTAAATGAGCGACTATTTTGTTAACAACAAAATATGAAATGTGGAGAGATTTAGCTAACGGAACTTTGACGCGAAGTCTCCTTAGAATAGCTTCAAAATCAGCTTTATCGGCAGCTATAATTAAAGAGAAAGCTAATGTTAAGGCCAGCTAATATTAACTCTCGACTAGAGCGACTGAGATCTAGTTGTATTGTTTGGTACAAACGTTGGGCGCCACTTTGTTGCAATATTATCTATATATAAATAGGCAAGCAGTTTTTGGTGGTACCAATTGCGAGGTGGTTACCCAACCGATTGAGATGATATATATATCGTTGGAAAGGTATTACTGAGTAGGTGTGCTGGGAATATTTTGTTTTGTAATTTTTTTTTTTTTTGGAAAATACAGGTGATGTGATGTGTTTTTTTTACCATTTTATTCGTGTAAACTCGCTGTGAAATTTTTTTCCCACAGTTTTCGGCATTTCAATGGCAGAATTTTGGCCACTGGACGAATCTAGTTTATCTTAAAACCGTACTAATTTAGGATGAAATAAACAGTTAGGGAGATGAACATATAAACCCCGTACTGTGGATTATTTCGAATCCAATTTTTATTAATTAAGAAGAATAGAAAAACGATGGTAAACAAATGTGCAACCGGCACTGCGTTAATGACGAAATGTTAAAACACAAGAGCGAGACCAGATAAGAATAATTTTAACAAGTGCAATAATATATGCAGTTTGCCGGCTAGTCGGCTGGGGGAAACACTTGTTTCATCACACATTTTTGACATGTCGTATTACACTGTGGGATGGTGTGGAAATACCTTAAGTGGGTATATTTTATTGTAGGCTAAAACAAAAGAATGGCGATCGAATTAAATGAATATGGTTTCATGGAAGGGGGGCAGTAACGTAAATACCAATAAAGTATTAACGTTACAGGGTGGGCGCCAATTATTTTTATTTTGGAGAATTCAAATGTTTTATTTAAATGTTTGGGGAACCTTGGAAACCCAGAATCTTTTCAAAAAATATCGAAATACAAATTAATGTTTTATTGTTTTCAGAACAATAGAAAAGCAAAAGAAAGAGACAAACAACTGGTCAAAGAAAAAGAATGAAACACTAAATTCAAGACCCGAAAGACAACAACAAAAATTAGCACTAAATTTAATTATGGTGGTCGCGAGTCCCACAAGTTTTTCTGTACTACCTAAGGTACTTACAATCGACCGCCTAATCCGAACTTCTAACAGATAAGCACTTTCTATGACATTAATTAATCTTGGAAGATTTGTAACATCCTCGCAAGAGGCAGTACCCCGGAAAACCTTAGGCGGAGTCAGGGATCGAACCTAGGACCTTTGGCGTGGCAGTGGCAGTCCAACACACTTACCACTACGCCACGGGGTACTTCCTCCTAATCTAATGACCCGATTTATTTCCGTCTCTCATATACGATAGTAATTTTTTTCTAATCCATCATGCAACGGGAAAAAATATAGTTTTTACTTCTCAAAAACGCTGCTTCTATCCTTATGACTGTATGACTGAATAAATAAAATGATATGACATATAGCTCAAATGGCATTGATCTGACGGAATTTGAGGGATAATATGTGCCTGCGTTATGTTCAATTTAAAAGCGTCGGCCAATTGTGGTTTATTCACACTGAACTGCGACTTCAGGAAACCCCAAAAGAAAAAGTGTAGCATGTAGAAAGTCGATTGTGGTGTCCACTGAGTGGTGGGTAACGCCATCCTGCTAGAACCACATGTCGTCTTGGTCCATATAGTTAAGCAACAAGTAATGGGTATTCATCGTTCTGTAGAGATCGTCATTGTCAGTGACCGCCTCGAAAAAGTAGGGATCAACAACGCTCCGCGCGACGAAATTCACACAAAAAGGTTACTTTTTGAGGATGCATTGTCGTCCCGTATATTGCCACATACGGGCATTAGCTTATTAAAACAGCCATTCATCAAAAAAATTACAACGGTGTTGTCTATTGGCGTGAACTTTTAGCTACGGATCAGTATTATATAGTACGGGTGTAGGCCCAAGTTCGCCAGTTTGAAGTCTGCGAAAGGCCGAGTTTTTGTACAGGGGAAGAATCGATTGCCTGCGGGGTTTTGCAGTACACTTTCACGCCCACGTAGATTTTCTTGACAGATCCTGCGTTCCTTTGACGTATAGATGTTGGCTGAATGATCACCGAACCAGTCATCTCAAATTTGGCCACCAAACGCTGAAAAGTCGACTTTGAAGAGCCACCACGACTACAAACTTTGCGCTAATGAATAGTAATTTGTGTTACTTGCTATGGCAATTTAGGTCAGTAACTGAAATATAAACAACAGGTTTGACATAGATGTGACCTCAACAACATGGACTCAACAGGCCGTATACCTAACCTACCTGCGCCAACTAACCCTATCGACTGATAAATTATTAATGAAATATGCCTCTGTTTTACATTAAACCTCTAGCTTATTGATTTAGAGATGAAGAGTTGAGCGATTGTCAACATGTCATCCACGTAGGAACAGAAGTGACTTAATTAGAATTCCGACGAAGATGTTGCTTGCCCCATAGCGCATCAGATATGTGTAGGTAGGTACCATCAAAGAATAATGTAAATAGAGGCACACCTGAATCTGTTTCAAACCACTCGATTTAGCGAGCCATGAGAAACTAACGCGTCATTCCCGGGAACGCCAGTTTTTAAATCAGGGCTTGTGTGATATGTTTTTAATGCAACCTTGAAATCCACAAAGCACACATACAATTTCTTATTTCAATATATTTTCTGACAATGCAAGTCAAATCAAAAATGTGATCTACGGTACAGAAAAAAGGGCAAAAACTAGCTTTACATATTGTGGCAATTTGTAGGCAGGAACTTTAAACCCAAAAAAAAAAGAGGATAGTCCTTCATACATAATCCCAGCAAAAAAGGGTCTACGCCCATTCAAAGTACGCAAAATAATGCCTTCCGTGTGAAATTTATGAGCCTGTGCTACGAATTAAAACAAAAAATTAAAAAGCAGGTACATTGATAAAATGTGCTGAAAGGTGCAAGCAAATGACATATATTATGATAGTTGAAAGGTGAAATATACCAAATGACAAACAAGAGCTACATTATAGTGACGCTTATGCATAGCATACCGGTTACACATACAAAATTATATTAATAAATTAAATTAATTTAACTACAATTTGTAAAAAATTCAAAACATCAAATTCAGAATACATTATGTTAACAGTCGTTTAACTCTTTTTAAAAATAATTTTAGCAACCCTGCATGCTTCCCTTTAAAGTATTTCTCTTTATTTTTTTTGTTTGTTATTTTCACGTAGATGCTAAAGCTAAAAGCTAAAACTACAAGAAAAGTTATTATCATCCCAAACCCAAAGACAAAGAGTAAACATCTGAGAGAAGAGAGTACAAGTTTGCAGTTTGCTCCCGGAGGCCGGGGCCGGGCCATTCGCTTTTCGCTTATCTCCTATGCTCCCATGTCAATGTTTCGGCCACAAAGTTGCTCTATTGTCATGTCACACTAAATCGTGCAACATTTTTCTTTATAGACCTGAAGATCGAAGCGATGTGTGCCTGTGCTTCCCATTCCCATGAGCGGAGCCATGAATCCCCATTCGAATTTTTTAAATTTTCATACGTTCTGCGATCATCATCGACGTCGGACTTGGTTGCTCGTGCTTTATTTATTCGTTGCTGTCTGGTATAACGAATTCTCTTAATCAAAATGGATATTGTTAAATTTTTGTTCATTTTGTTTGTTTTTTAATGCATGTTCCTTTTTTCCCGCGGCGCGGCGGATTGATTTAACATTGCAAATCCAAAAAGTAAATAATGAAAAAAGAGCTCTTTTTTGTGCATCTGCCAAGCCAATCATTCGATTTCTTTATCGGTCAGTGGTCTTTCTCTTGCTGATGATCGTGTTTTTTCCGACTGCTTCATAGAAATTATTGATATTGAAGTTTTTTTCTCCGAAAATTCATGTTTCCATGCCGTAACGTTATATACAGCTGATTTGAAGGCAGGGGCATTACGCACGCCCGTACGCAGACAATCAATTTTCTCATTTCTTTTTAATTAATTGAGAAAAAATTTTATCATGTGTACAAGTGAATAGGAAAAAAAACTGGGATGATTGTAAAAATCAAGCTTTTAAAAAAATTCATTCTCAGCTAACAAACACAGAGAAGGAGGGAGAGAGAAAAAGACACAACACAAGACACAACACAACTATAGATACACTGCAATTAAGGAGAGAAAAACGAGTGAAAATAAATGAGAAAAATACAAAAAAAAAATATGTTCATGGAAATTTATTAGAGCGGAAATAACACAGTGAAGTGATCTTTTTCCATACAATTAATTTATTATTTATTTTCTTGTAAGGCCTTAATTTCTGCACAGTCTTTGTAGTTTTTATTTTTTTTATCTTAACTGTATCTTTGAGCATCATCTTTAGACAACTTGCCGCCAATTTTGTGTTTTCTTTGTTTTGTTTGAAATCGATTGCATTCTAACGGTTTTCTTATCTTATTCCGGCTGCCCGCAAAAGGAAAATTTTCGTTTTGTTTGTTTTTTATTTCAAAGCAAACACTTTTAAATTTTCCACATGAAAAGTATAAGGAGCAAGTTCTCCTTGTGCAATGATCATATCGAAAGAGCTCTTCATTTTTGGTGAACAACTCTTGACTTCAGTTGTAGTTGACAGCGGAAGTGAAAACGTATCTAGTGATTTTGTCACTGCTGCCGCCACCGCCGTCGCCATCGCCGCTGTAGCTGTCAACAATCACCAGCAACTTTTGCAGAACAAAAACGAAGAAAAAGACATCATCATCATTTCACCTACAGATACTAACATCATAGTGGCAGGGGCAGCGGTCACAGAGGAAGAAGAGCTGGCGGTTACAACGGAAGTTGGTGATCCAACAAAACAGCATTTGTTGGTGGAGAAGGTTGCACCGCGTATCGTGGTCAAAGGAGGTGGTAGAACTGGAGGAGGAGGTGTTGTAGTAGTAGCAGCAACACCACCATCACCACCACCACCGGGGATAGTTGAAATCAATATGGGAAAAGTCGTGCTGGGAGCAAACACAAGGTTTGTATTTGTACGAATTCTCAAGTTTTATTTTTATGTAGATTAGTGGGGAAGTCGGTTAAACGTGAAAATGCCGATGCCTAAGCTGAAGCCGAAGTCAAAGCCGATAGTGCTGATCGGCAGCGGCGCGGAAAATGGATGGGAACTAGGTTTTCGCATTAACCGCATTGCATGGGAGGAAAAGTTGAAATGCAAAAAAAAAAAAAAAAACAGGAAAAATAGACACAAGAGTGAACATCTTTTCAAGTCAAAGTGTAGGCTTGGAAAAGTTGTCCGTGCGCCTGTACCTACATTGTCGTATTAGAGTAGAGGAAGTAACCTAGTATTCTTGGGTGAATTGATTGGGTTCTCGATTAAAAAACTTCAAATGTCATTTGAATGCGATTGCAATTAAGTTGCTGACATGAAAGGAGTTACGTGCTCTAAATTATGAATATGATAATGGCATTTTTTTTCGACACTAACAATTCCGTGTTACAGTACAAGCTAAGATAAGAAAGAAATGCGTTTAAATTGTTCGTAAAGTTTTTCTTCTTTAAAACTGGTTTTGGTTTTGGGCCACAGCCTTTGAACACCCTCGGCATTGGAATTTCAAGTGATTTTTTCTTTTTTCTGAGATAGGTATGGGTTATTGAATCTTAAAGGTAAAAGGGCCCACATATTCATTGAGTGTAGCGGTTGTTAGTTATCTTACATTTAAAAACTATAAGATGACTTTCGATCTCTTCGGCGACTAGATAAGTGACGCTAGTCATTTCATTGACAATAATTGTAGGTATTTATAAACTATATAGGTATTTTAATTTGACTTGAGACCGGCAGCTTTTGGTGTACGTACTCCTGATCTCCGTACTCCGTAAGCGATCCATTATCGAAAATGGCGAACTTTCAACTTATACAGGGTGATTCACCAGCGTTGTGCCAAAAAGCTAGAGCGTGTAGGTTGAGTTGAGACAAGAAAAAAAATCGTATGGGAGGGGGGGTCTATTCCCCCCTGTTTAGCGGGGAGGGGCAATTTTCTGAAAAATTGACTTATTTTGTAAAAAAAAATATTAAAAATCAACGGCTTCGTTTACAACACTGTGTTATACCTTTTTAGAAAGCCAAAAACTTCTTCTTTCATTTTGTTTTTAAATTAAATTGTTTTAACGAATAGTTTAAAAAATATAAATTTTCAAACTCAAAATTTTGAAAAAAAATTTGAAAAAATAATTTTAAAACTAATTTTTTTCAAAATTTTACGTGATTAAGTGTAATTTTTGTTCTCATAATTCAACGCTTCCATTAATCTTTAATCCAACACTGAAAACCGCATGGCTCTACGACTTTTTGTTGCCAAGGTATTCAAAAATAACCGAACCTACTTCTTCACAAAAACACGAAAAAATTGGCTAAATGATCACTTGTGCCATCCCGTAAGGCTAGATTTTCTTGTTTTTGTGAAGAAGTAGGTTCGGTTATTTTTGAATACCTTGGCAACAAAAAGTCGTAGAGCCATACAGTTTTCAATGTTGGATTAAAGATTAATGGAAGCGTTTAATTATGAGAACAAAAAATGTACTTAATTACTTAATATTTTGAAAAAAATTAGTTTTAAAATTATTTTTTCAAATTTTTTTTCAAAATTTTGAGTTTGAAAATTTATATTTTTTAAACTATTCGTTAAAACAATTTAATTTAAAAACAAAATGAAAGAAGAAGTTTTTGGCTTTCCAAAAAGGTATAACACGGTGTTGTAAACGCAGCCGTTGATTTTTAATATTTTTTTTTTACAAAATAAGTAAATTTTTCAGAAAATTGCCCCTTCCGGCTAAACGGGGGGGGGGGGAATAGACCCCCCCCTCCCATACGATTTTTTTCTTGTCTCAACTCAACCTACACGCTCTAGCTTTTTGGCACAACACTGGTGAATCACCCTGTATAATGAGTATGACACTTCAGATGACAGCTGACTGCTGAGTCAGATATCAAATGATAGCGCTACCAACTTGAAACAACGAAATGAATGACCCTGTATTAAGTGAAAAATCTTTATTTGTTTTACAAAATTTCAAAATGTTTGTTTATGTTTAAAAATAAATATATAATAATAATAATAATAATAATTTTAACTATATGCCTGTAAGACCCAATGTCTTTTGAATGCAAACTGCACGGCAATAGTTAGAAGGAATAAAAAGATAGGAAAGATTTTTTGTTGGTAGGTAGGTACAATGGATTGAGAAATAGGTGATATTAATCTCATGAAAATCCCACGGGTGGCATCCAGTTGAAGCTGGGGGGATATTGAAAAATTGCTGCCCAGGGTGTAGAATATGTAGAATATTTAAAAACGGCTCCTACGCTTTTGATACCTAATTTTTTTTTTTTAGTAAAATGTATGGTTTGGTTGGAAGTGATTTTTAAGCAGAATTCTTATAAAGGTACCATGGAACCGTTTTTTTCATATCCGATTTTCTCATAAACCACTTGACGGATTTCGATGACATTTTTAACGTAAAACCCCTATTTTAAATAGTATATTTTGTTACTTAAAATTTCTAAAAAAAAATTTAAAAAAAGTTAAGTTTTTGTTTTTGATTAATTCAAAAACAGTTTGATAATTTTTTTTTCCTGAAAAAAATAATAAAGTGTTGGAAATTTGCATTCTCGAAAAAAAAAAATTGAAAAAATGTCTTCGAAAAATTTTTCAAAAAAAACTGGTCGAAAAAATTTTTTCTAAGAAATTCAAAACTGTTTAAGAAAGCACATGGCTTACTTGCTCTATAGGGCAAGTATTGGTTTCGTGCAGAAAAAAAAATCGGTTTTAATCATGACATTACGATGATGCCCACAAAATAGGTTTACGATATACTGTAAGTCGGTCTGCCTGTGCGGATGTGCGTCTGAGTGCTTTTTCACGTGAAGCTACAGCCTTAATCGCTCACATATGTATATAGCAGTTTAAAGAAAAATTATTGTCGAGGTTTTCTTTATTTTGTTTTAGCCTAGCTCAAACTGGTACTTTTCACGTAACGGTATTTTCATTTTGGATTTGCCCGAAAATAGCTCCTACGATTTTGATTACACTTAAAACTTAACAAACCTAAAGCATTGTTGACAATACTGCGTTTTTTGTTTTTGGCTCGAATGAAAATATTGAAACAGCTTTTTTCAAACGGCAATAAGTTCCCAATGGCTTGATTGAATTGACTTAAACTTTGTTTGGCATAGTTTTTTTTGTAGTTTTATATAGAATGACATAATTTTTTCAGTAAAATCTTTCTAAGCGGTTTCTCCCATACCACGATCCGTTCAGTTTTAGCCAACATTTGTTCGTTATTTCTAATTTACTCAAAAAAGTTTTAAAATCAAAGTTTAGACAAATGTAGGTACACAATAAAATTTATATTCGAAACTAGTTTTTTTTTTTTTTTTTTTTTTTTTATAATGCACTCGCACTCAAAGGGATATTAATACCTTTATAATGAATTAACATGCGCGAGCGAGGAAAGAGAAGGAATAGAAAGATAGGAAAGAAAGGTGGTACAGTGGTTTGAGATTTTATGTGATAATTATCTCATGGAACATATCTTTAAGTCGACCAAGAGATAACTTTAAGTTACCTATATTTTAAGAAAAAAAAAATATACTGCTTTATAAATGCCTCAATAAATATATTTACTATACATAATATGCTGAAAAACGCCTCACGATTTATATTAAACTTTGTATGTATGTATGTATATACCTGCACATATGTAAGGCTGCATTTTTAGTTTTTGGCTACAAGTGATAATAACGGAAATAGGTTTTAACGGTTTTATTAAACTGGCGATAAGTGCACAACGACATTAACGAAATGGTTTAGACTTGCTATGGGACATAAAAACTTCTTAAAGAAAGAATTTTAACTTCTTGGCTTATTTTATTTAACAAAGAGTAGTTGTTGTTGCTCGAAAAATTTGGTATTGCCGTGTTATTGCATCCACAGAGCAAGTACGTGCGACCCAGTCATGCATTTTATTTCAAAAAACGTTTAAACTAGTGATTTTTAAGTGATAAATAAAATATTTCGATTTTATATCTTTGACGGACATAGCTATGCATATACAGTCAAACTTCTTTAAAACGAAACTTCAAGGCAACAAAAAACTACTTCGTTATAAAGAAGTTTTAAATAAAATTCGTTATATAAAGAAATGTGAGATGTGTTTTGACACATCGTGTTCTTTTTATTTTTATAGAAAATTGGTACAAAAAAGAAAGTCATATGTTTTGTTAAACAATTCAATTTTTGATTGCACATTTTACAATCTCGGTTTTTATACTATAAATCTTCCAATTCAGAAATTTTAAAATATGCATCATCTCTAGTTTCACCTGTATAAAACTTTAGAAATTCATAAATGCAGCTCTCTTGTCATTATATGACATTCAAAATCGATTCGTCTGAAGGAAAGTTCCAACATTATCATCAAATGTGTTAGTTGAATCATCGCTTCTTAAAACCCTTTCAGAATTGCTGTCGTTCTTTTTGTTTAGTTTATTTATTTTTCCAAACAAAATTATAAGATTAGGAGCTGACCCGGCGAACTCCGTACTGCCTTTTTTTATACATATTTTCGAGAATATTGAATTTTTGGTGTTACTGTTTATAAACGTCTCAGCTACACACGGGTGTACAAAAGCGGGCTAGGGAAATCTAACACTTCTTCTTAATTAAAATTATCAAAAATTACATTTATTGACACATTGATTTAATACCGAAAGTGTCGAACAGAAAGGTACCGTTAATGTAACACCTTACGTCGTGTATAGTTTAATGCTTCAAAATCTTAATGCAGTCTTTTTTCGTTAAAGCTAAACATACCCCCTATGCTATTATCCATGAATGGTACTTGCATCGAGGAGGCCGAAAAGCTATCAGTACTCGGTATGTGTATCAGTGACAACCTTTATTATAATAGACTACATACTTAAGAATGCCAAGAGTGATGCAAACTGTTTTGGCTTCCTTTATAGATGCAAGAATTTCTTTACCCCTTCTCATCTGTATAAAATTTATAAATCGTTAATACGCCTTAGACTGGAGTATAACTCCCATCTCTGGGCAGATACTGCTCAAACTTTTTTACACTTGTTCGATTAAAACTGATAGAAGAGAGAAGCATCATGGACACTTTTACATCACTTGAACATCTTCGAAATTCAAAATGTTAACTAAAAATGCATTTCTGTCAAATTACTGAACTTTATAAAATTTTGACCAAACTAAACCTTTGTAGACATCCTCAGATGACCCTACAATAATTTTACATAACGCACTAAAAATGCATAAGCAAATTTTCTTGGATTTTCTTATTCTATGTTGATCCTTGAACACGCGAATACTTATTCATCAAGCCCTAAATCGTCAAAATTGAACCATCTATTCTCGAGTTATAAACGAACACACGTACGACACTCTCTTTTATATATGTAGATAAACATACATATGTTCATATAAACAAAGCTAAAAAAAATTATGTAAAAAATAAATAAACAAATCAAAGTAATAATATTTGAACAATTATTATACATAATGTATCTAATAGCCTATTCACACCGCACTGGTTTTGGCTATTCATTTACCAAAACGAGTAGAGCGTTCACATCGAACATTTACTCGTTTTTGTGTTGACATTTCAATTGTTTGAAATTAAAAACAAAACAAAATTTCAATTATATTAAAGTGAAATCTGAGCTTTTGGTACGTGGTACAAAGATTGTTTTGTATTTCAAGGAGGACCAGGCCTAATGTTTGGAGGAGAGCAACTCTCAGTTCATTGGTTACCCAATGAAGCTGCTTGTTGAGAAAGAGCCCAACTAGGAAGTTCAAGTGACGAAGAAAGAAATAGACGACGAGCCTAAAATTGAAGCTGTCGGCGAGAATAATGACACCAACAAGGACGCCGATAAGAAAAAGACTGTTAATATAAAGTTGTTTATTTATTTCTAAATATAAAATAAATTTAGAACTTTGATTTGTCTTCTCCGCACTTCTTTTTCTCCCCTACGCCTTCAGGCGATTCCTATCCTTCCTTGGTCACAAATGGCTGGTATTTGTATTCCTTGATGTGCTAGGTGGCATATTCATGAGGCTAATAGGTGCAATCTGCCCATTAGTACAACTTTGTTCTGTTGGAGCATTCCCTGGGAGACGTTCAATGGGACATCTTTGGAATCAATAGCAACCTTTATAAAGAGAGATTCTGGAATAAGATATTCGCAGTTGTCGATGATAAACACATGATGCACTCAACATGATGATATGCTTCCTTTGGTTTTCAAAAGGTTCTTGAAGTGGTATAAAAAGCAGGACACGGAATTCCAGATGAACCTCCATAGAGAAGTGCTTTACAAACAAATGGTGCTTCCACTTATTTTTACCTAATTATAATAAAAAGCAGTGACAAACAAATATTTCTAAAAAATATTTCTTACCGCTGCCAGCCAAGAATTTCTTCAAGGCGAGGAAATATTGAATTTGTTTTGACAGCAAGCCGTCAGCTGTTCTTGTTTTTAGTGTATATTCACATTAACATCAAAAAAGAAATGCTCGTTTATGGTTTGGTGTGAATATGCTATAACAAAATTAAAATGGAATAAATAAGAATAGAAATAATAATAGAAAAAGAAAACGTCAAGATTAAACTTCATCTTCTATTCTTTGCATGATTTTTATCTTATTTCTTTTATCTGCTTATGCTTGGTGTAAACAAATCAGAATATTTATTGAACATTTTAGAACAACGATTAAAACATTCATATGGGTGTCATAATTTGTTCTTGAACTTCTTTCATTTAAAAATCTGGTATGCCTGAGAACTCTGACATTGAGATTTACATATATTTTAGAACACACATAAGACGAGTCAATATTTCCTTTAAAAATGTCAATCGCAAATAGAGCTTCAGATATTTCCCTACGTTTTACAAGACTAAACATGTTAATAAGCTTCAAACGATGAGAATATCGAGGCAACACAAAACTCTCGGAACTCCACCCAAGGCTCTCAAAGCAAACAACAAAAATTGGTTTTGGACAGATTCGAGCTTATTAACGTACACATCGTAAACGTAGACCAAATAACACTACAATAATCTAACAAGGACCGGACTAAAGAACAATAACTTGCTTTTGTTATTTATAAAGATCATCGAATTCACGGGACCATCGCTTATAAAACCCAAGCATACACAAATACACATGCTCCTAGAGTGTACTTTGTCAATTTGTATATAATGTTTAAAAGTCAGTTTATTGTCAGTTAAGATACCTAAATCTTTTATCACATCTTTTCGAACTAACTTTTTATCTTCAATGTTATAGTCTTATAATTTATTGTATTGCACTTTTTTTTCATAGGAAAGATACAATATTGCTCTTTGCAACATTAAGGTACATTCCGTTAGATTTATACCAGTTTACAAGAGTGTTTAAGGATTTTTGTAAGAATAAACCGTCAAGATCAAGTTTTGACCAATTGTCAAAAGTAACAAAGCCAGCGTTGTTAAATTACCGGAGGATTGAACTTGTTTTCATCGACTCACCACTTTGCAAACTTAAACTTGTTACCTGTAAATTATACATCCATACGGTAGTTGGTAGTATTACCACTTTTAGAAAATTCTTGCCAAAATGGGGAGTTCCTGTATTTTTATGATTTACAATTCCTTTTTAAGAAACAACTTTGCCTTCAGGCCAAAAAAGTTATTTCTTATTAAGGGAATTGCGCTATAGAGAATTTCGTTAAAAGGAACCTAAATAATACGGGATAGGAAGGAAAAGCGGGGAACGAAATGAAATTCGCTATAGAGATGAAAGTTCGTTATAAAGTTAGTTTTACTTTACCTACATATTTATGAGCATGAACTGGAAGGTAGAGAAAGATGGATATATTTCTGATGACGAATAAAATGTTTTCTGTTTTTCTTCGGTTACTTAAGAGTTGAGACTACTTACATATATTCAAGCTGTCCATACAATATAGCACACTTGTGTGCAAAAAATCAAAATTCTTTCTGATTTATATATTTTTCCCTTATTGTTAATAAGAATGAAAAAAAAAAGATTATGGAAATTCATAGGTAGCCATTGTACATTTTTATAGTTTTTTCATGAAACATGTTTTTTCAGTTCTGAACTTCGTCAATAGTGGCGCTAGTTGTCTTATCTACTTTACATCAAATGTCTTCTATTGTTGTTTTTGCTTCCCATGGCAATCTAGACAAAAACCACGTATGGGAAAAAATCGTATGGGAGGGGGTCTGTTCCATTTATTTATACGTTATTTTTTAATAATTTTTTCAATTTAAGTCATTTTTCCAGAAAATTGACCTTCCCAGTTGAACGAAGGGGAATACCCCTCCTCCCATACGATTTTTTTTCTTGTCTTAAAAGATCCTACCCGCTCTATTACAAAAGTACCCGAATGAATTAATTTTTTTAATTTTGTCATACTTTGTGTCGAATTTACCCCATGTTCGTCACACCAAAAAATTGCCAGACAAACTTTTTCTTGTCTAACTTTCCAAACGCTTTCTATTGATATGACTTACAACATTATATAAATGACTTGATTCATTATGTCGTTGGCTTTCGGTCTATTAGCTCCTATAAGTAAAACATCAAATGCTGCATACAAAGAAATTCTTTAGTTTTGTTTGTTTTATTTTGCACCAAAGTAACCTTGTTTTCCCGTTCCAACTTCCAAGTCCTTTTTATGGGTGTTTAATGTGTCTGCAAAAAAAAAAGATACCTGCTTTAATTCTAGTTTCCAATTAAGTTATTTCTATATAAATAGTTTTTTCCACTGACAAAATATAATACAAAACAGAATGATTTTCAAAGTAAAACGAACAAAGATATAAAATGTTTCTTTGTTGAAACAATTCAAATTTTGAATGCACCATTCCATGACATACAAGACATACCATGGAACGAAAACCCAATGAAAATTTTGTTAAGTTTTATTTTTAGGTATATAATGTAGGTTGATTTTGGAAACAAATAGTTGTAAATATTTATAATTGTACCTACTTATTAAATTACATTATGTTTATTATGTATTTTCAATCATATTATAATATTTAATCTGTGTTTGACATGGTCAATGCCCGTCATTTGTTTGTGCGATAACGCACTTGATGCATCACTTCTCTGGATAACAAAGAGCTGCATTAATTGCAACAAAAGTCCAATTGAGCGATATATTATTTAATACAAGTTTTTTTTTTGGGGTGGGGGAGGTGGCAACTAATTGTAATTATTGTACAATGCCCTGGGCAAGTGGCTTTTGAATATGCAAACTTTGGCTTGTATTATTGTTGCATTTTTATTCATGTGAAACTATTTACTTGTGAATATGAAATGCCGTTATCGCCATAATAACTAGGTCAATTTGTGTAAAATATATTAAATGCGATTCTTTTGTGTAACAATTTTTTGGGGGCCAACTTTCTGCAGACACTGTCAATCATACTTTGTAAAGAAACGGATCATCATTAGGGGTTTAAAAATTGACCTTATAACTACAAACTTCATTGAAAAATGTGCCTTGATACTTTTGATACTTATAAAAGTTTATGGACGGGAAGCAGATTACAATTCTAATAATTAAGAACAACAGTGTGAGAGATACCTGAACTAAAAAAATTAATATTTGTATAATTAGAGCAGAAGTATATGTTTCACAAGTTAACGACGCGTAATGCAATCTTTAATTGGAAACCAACTTATCTCATCAGTAGCAGGCATCACTCCTAATAAAATTCTAATAGCTAGATTTCAGAGCAGAATAGTGCACATTACAATGAAAAATTTAACAGTCAGCAGAGCTTTCTTCTTATTTCACGAAGAAGACCTACTAGATTTGACTGTATATTTTTTCATCAGGTTATTTCAAAATCTTATTGAGAAGGTAGAAACAACAGAGCTGTACATAGGCATATGCAGTATACAGGGTGTCCGCCGGGAAGGTATACTACTTTGTTTTGCCGCCATTTTGATAAATATTAGTCTTGACAGTTCATATTTGGCAGTCGTGAAGAAGACACGTGGCAAATTTATTATGGAAAAATATTCGATAAACCAACGTGTTTTAATTGTTAAAACATTTTATCAAAAGTTACAGTCTGGTGTGCAATTTAGTCAGGAGGAATCATTGAACCTTACTTCTTTGAAAATGAAAACGGCGTAACGGTAACTGTGAATGGAGAGCGATATCGTGATATGATTGAAAACTTTTTAACGCCGCAACTGCATGCTTTGGGCTTGATTAACATGTGATATCAACAAGACGGTGCCACATCGCATAAAGCCAGGATTACAATGGAATTACTGCGATACCTCTTTCCACAACAAGTTATTTCAAGAAATGGTGATGTTGATTGGCCTCCACGGTCGCCTGATTTGACTGCTCCGGTCTTCTTTTTATGGGGACATCTGAAAAGCAAAGGGTATGCAAACATACCAGAAACGCTTGAGCAACTCAAACAAAATATTCTTGATGAAATTAATGAAATACCGCGTGAAATGTGTGAGAATGTAATGAAAAAAGGGCTCGCATTTGTGAGACTAACAGAGGCGGATATTTATCTGATATTGTATTCTACACATAATTGCCGACATTAAACAACACATTTATCAATATAAGGTCAATTCTCTTTCATTTAATCAAAAATTATAAACACACAAAGTAGTATACCTTTCCGGCGGACATCCTTAAGGTTAGTTGTTAGAACTTGTTACGACATAGTTGGGAAAAACAGACAAGTGATTTCCAAACGAATTGAACACTTCACTACCCTTTAGTAGACTTAAAGTAGTGTTTTGAGTGTTGGAATAAAATACGATATTGGTTTAGCTCAAGACCACATTTTGAAGTTAGATACTGCGAACATACCCACTGCTCCAATCCGAAAATCTCCCGTAAACCATAGCGTGTAACTTGAAAACGCAACTCTACATCAACCTATCATCGGTGTGACAGCTTGGCCATCTATATTGGAT
Organism: Platycheirus albimanus; assembly: GCA_916050605.2. Lineage (NCBI taxonomy): Eukaryota > Metazoa > Arthropoda > Insecta > Diptera > Syrphidae > Platycheirus > Platycheirus albimanus. The sequence goes on from OU696698.1 coordinate 38,653,562, forward strand.
AACCAAGGACCTAGGTAAGGTTGGGTTATGTTGGCTAATGTTAGTGGGCAATAGTTTATCTTATATCCACCAAAACAGGAAGATCAATGCAGATCTGTGATAGCCTGGATGTTTTGGCCGTTTCATTTTTAAACCATTCTGAGGCGTTGATACATTTAAGACGTTTAAGCAGTTAGATTACATAGTTCTTCTAGGTTCTGGAACTTCTAGGTGTTTTTGTTTCTTAGGTACCAGTGTGCTGGGCAATGAGAGAGAAAGTGTGCTCGTGCATATTCCAGTTGCAAGTATAGAATCTTCTCGTTAATATGACTGTCAACGAAAAAAAAATATATCAGAATGTGGTAATGCCTACATTGCAACCTGTTTAGCAGCTGCTTTTTCTGCTAGGACCTCAGCCTGAAAAACGCTGCTGTAATCGGGTAGCTGAATTAAGGGTTGCCGAAATGAAGCCCCTTGTATCGTCTATGAAAACGTTGTTACACGTATACCTTTTGTAGAATCTGTACATTGTACAAAGTTTCCAGTTCGCCGATGAGCAGTATTTTAACTTCACTAGTAAGGAAGTTTATATAAATGTACCTACCAATCTCTGTAAATTGTGCAATAATGTTAACAGTTCCACTACAAAAAAAAAAAAAAAAAAAAAAAACAAAATAATAATCAATTTAATTTGTAAAGCCAAGATAACAGTTGGTTATAAACGTTTTTATAAGGGCCCACTTATAGTTAGTAGGTATACAAAATTCCAGATGGAAGATTTCGTATGTTATGAATCGATTTAAAACACAAATTGGACATACTTTTATTCTAAGTTCATTAAGATCAATTCCAAGTCACTCCGACTATACCATACCCCAACTGGCTTTTGATAACAATTTCAAAGTTTCAATCCATCAAGATCTGATAGGGTCGAGGGAAAATTCTTCGAGAGATGATTCGATTCATTTCTATACTGATGGCTCAAAAAACGAAGATGGGGTAGGAAGCGGTGTGTACTCAGAACAACTATACTCTGTTGCACATAAATCAGCGGTACAGGAAAGATAGGGATGTTTGTCGCTCATTCGCACTCTTTTGTTTTCCGTAAGTGCGTTTCATACAAAAGCTCTTGCAGGGTTTCCGCAGTAAGCATTTCAAATAAGCAACAATGTTAAAAAAATGTTAAAGCTTTAAAAACAAAAGCTCAAAAGCAGAAACCCAAGGAAAGAAAGCTGAACGAGTTACGAAAAGAACACTGGTAATTCTGAATGCACATCAATTAAAAAGGGGTTGAATTTTAAATAGCAGCAGCCACAGACAATCAGTGCACATTACACATTTAGATGTGCTCTGAATAAGACGTAGGATTCACGTCAGATGCAATTGGAAATTCAGTGTTGGGTGAACAATTTGTATAGATGTTTCCTTCAATTTAGTGTGGTGCAAAAATATGGCACGCTACTGATAAAAGAAAAGTTTCCTCATAAGACGTGTACTGCCGATTTATGTGTAACAGAGTATAGATCTTAGTCTCTCTTTTCGACATCCTAACCCTTGTAGCGGGTTCCAGTTCCAGGTGGAACTTCTGGCGATAAAAGAGGCCTTATTCTGGCTAAAAAAAAAACGTGATATCCACGTCAAATATCCGATATTATTATTAACAATATTAGTGAATTAACTCACACAGACAACCACTGTCTCCATCGCTTTATTAAAAGTTCCAAATGGTTTTCAAATTAGTGAGGTGCCTCATCTTCATATGTGGTATCACAATGGACCTAGTATTTGTTCTAAGTGGGTCAGTCAATGCCTGACAGCCACCTTAATCTAACCTAATCTAAGCACTTGGTATGTTTAAGTGTAAAAACTACAAATTTAATTGAATATTTTTAACAAGTAAAATATTTCCTTCGTTTATTTGTATACCTACCTATTAAAGAAGATACAAGTTCGAAGGCAGATTGATGCTACATGAGTTTTCTGTAAAATATTATTAATTATTTATTTATCCTGGTATTTATTTCTGGGAACAAAATGAAGGTACTCAAAAAATCAAAAAGTGACATCTTACAACAAAAAAAATCAAAAAAAAACGCACATTACAAGTGGACAAGATATCTTAATCTTCCAACATTATTAACTTGTAAAAATCAAAATTCACCCCTTTACAAAAAACCGATAAGTAATTTTAAAAGAGGTCAAATAGTTATTGACCTTCCACAATACTTATTTTACACACAGTGTAATGTGTGGTAACAAAAGTCTATGAACTATCTTCAAGATTTCGATACGAGTCTCAAATAAATTACTAATGTTTGCTTCTACCTAATTGTCTTAGCAGCAATTTCAAAGATGGAATATGAAAAGAAAAAACAACAAAACGTAATTAAACTAAAATGAGAATATCCCTTCAACGAAACACCCTTTATTTCCAATTCCAATCAAATTACTTATTCAAAGCAAACAAGGAAACCCACAGCAAAGATAAAAAAACAAAATGCTCTGTTAAACGTCCTCTCACCATTGTATTGATCTACTTTATCTAACTTTCTTTTCTCTACTTGCTATAGTGCTGTATGCCACTGCACAGCTTTGTTAGTTTACTGCGAAAGATCATACAATTGTTTTGGAAATAGTAAAACATTTAAATGAGTGTCGTAGCAAAACCAATAAAATGCACGACTGGGTCGCACGAACTTGCTCTTAGCTCGTAGTGGCTGCATATATGGATATTAAGAAAAAATTAAATAATTTCGAAAATTCTTTTATTTTTTAAATTAGTTTAAGAGTTTTCTCGGAAAAACTAAGTAGGCAATAAAATTTAAAAGCTATACGGCAACCTAGGAAAAAAAAATATTGAAAATCGTTGGACCAGTTTTTTTTTTTAAAAGGTTATTTTTGAAAAACTTTTTCAAAAAATATTTTGAAATTTATTTGAGTATGCAAATATATGGCAATCTGTGGTTAACATTTGAAAAATAATTTTAAAAAAAATCAATGTACCCGTTTCCAACATATTTCGAAAACCAAAAATTTTTTTGAAAAAATTATAAAAAATCAAAAAAAAAAGTTTTTGAAAATTTTGAAATGCCATATTAATAAAATTATGAATGACTTCCTGTGGCCAAAATTTTATTGAAATCGAATGTATAGTTTACGAGAAAATTTGATTTGAAAATATTGGTTCTATGAGAGGTACCGTTATTAGACAAATTTTGAAAAAAAATTTCAAACCAAAAGATAGATTTTCTTGCAAAAATAGCATTCTGAAAGTTTTATCAAAATCGTTAGAGCCGTTTTTGAGAAAATCAATTTTTGTCTTCAAGATTGTATGGCAGGTGCCGTTATTTTTGGACCTAGAGCAAAAATAAAAAACACGTTCCGAGGGACGGCCAAATAAATCCTAAATACCAAATTTGAAGCAAATCGGCCCACCCGTTCAGCCTCCAGAGGCGCGAACAGACAGACAGACAGACAGACAGACAGACAGACAGACGGACGGAATTCCCAGACCCACTTTTTTCGACTTCTCCATCATCGTAATGTCATGTGTGATTGTTATCTCAAATTTTTTTTTCTGCACGAATCCATAACTTGCCTTATAGTACCTATAATCGCAAGTAAAAATGAAGAGAAAAAACAACGCATTGAAAAACGCTTAGGTACATGAGGTAGACCCACCCTTAAGGGATCCTAGAGCAGTAGCCGATTTAGATTTGACGGTGCCCTAGGCCCAAGACGATATGGCGCGCTTTTTCTTTCGTAAAAGTAAATTATTATATGTAGGGTTTCTAGCTGACCCGACGGACCTCGTCCAAGTAAATATTAAGCGAAAATTTAATAAAATCAAGTATTCATTTAATTATATCATATTCGTTTTATTATAGGCGCTACAAGGCCCCAAGAAATTAGGCCCCAAAACCTTAAATGATATAAGCCCCCAAAATTGGGGTGATTTTTCGTAACGAAATGAAGCCCCATTTTCTTTTGTGAAATGATGCCCCAAAAAATAAATCAATAAGAATTAAAAATTCGCGCGAATTTTTAACTCTTATTGATAAAATAACTTCCTTGTACAGCCTAAGATAATAGCGATTACGTTATGATGAAAAAAAAAATACTTTATTTATTTGATGAAAAGAAATTAATGCACATTATAATTACCTCATCAAAGTACTCCTTCTAAAATTTTAAGAAAAAAACGAAAAATAAGAACAATGAAATAAGGCCCCAAAAATATTGTTTGCGGTTTTATTTCATTCTTTGATGTTAGGGATTTATTTCATAATGAAATAACACCCCAATTTTATAAATGAAATTAGACCCCAAAAAATTTATTGGGGCCTTATTTCATATTCCAATATTGGGGGTTAATTACATTATGAAATAACACCCCAATTTTTAAAATGATATTAGACCCCAAAATGCGAAATTATCCTTTAAAATGTGCAATTTTTTGTTGTTGTTGTATTGCTAGCGTACTTTTGGGGCCTCGTTTCATTTTTTTTTTTTGGGGCCTAATTTCCTGGGGCCTTGTTTCGCAGCGCCGTTTTATTAAACTCTATTAAAAAGAATGGAACAATTATGGTATTCAATTTAAGGTTGCATGATACACAACATTGTGCCCCAGAGCGTAAATGAAGAGTGAAGATGTTTTCCCAACTAAAGAGAACACTCTACATATAAAGCTGGCCATGTGAAAAGCATGACATTTCGACGTTTATGTCACACACATCCAGCGACTGCCGCAAATGATGAGGCGGTATGCCAGTCAAGTCCAAAGAGTTTACGAAATCCTATAAAATATTGACCACTTCGTGTTCGTTTCCTACGCGATCGATTGATCTCCCGGACTTTGATTTTGAATTGTCCAATTCAAGTCTTTGACATCAATATTTTTCGCTGCTAAAAACGAAACCAATCCTAGTCGTAGTAACGATAATTTTGACCAATTTTCGATTATACATTAGGGATGAATTCATCTTTCGTTGAAGTGAATTGTCAAATGGCAAGTGAAATCGATATTAAGTACGCCAAGTTTCTAAGAATAAGTATACTTATTATAAAATATTTTAAGTGCAGCGAGTTGATTCCATATTAATCAACTCTTGGTTATGAAAGAAATGTATTATTTAATACAAACTGGTTAAAATTGTATTGTTTTACGCAGTGTTTTGGTACATAGGAGAACTTTACTTTTTTTTTCATTTATTTTTACTTGCGATTATAGGTACTATAAGGCAAGTTATGCATTCGTAAAAAAAAAATTCTAACAATCAAACATGACATTACGATGATAGAGAAGTCGAAAAAAGTGGGTCCGACAATTCTGTCTGTCTGTCTGTCTGTCCGTGTGTCTGTCTGTCTGTATAGTTACCTACAGCCTAAATGGCTGGACCGATTTGCTTCAAACTTGGTACATAGTATTATTATGACGTCCTACAGAGGCGTTTTTGGAATTAGCATCCTAGCTCCAAAACTAACGGTACCTGCCATACGATTTTTTGTGAAAAATTAAATTTTCTCAAAAACGTCTCCTATGATTTTGATAAAAATTTCTGAATAATGTTTTCTGTGCAAACTTTATGTTTTGGTTGAAATAGATTTTTCAGGAAAAGTCTTATAACGGTACCTCCCATAGGACCGGTTTTTTGAAATCCGATTTTCTCGTAAGCCACTTGACGGATTTCGATAAAATTTTTAATGTAGAAGCCATTTTATAAATAAGATAAGAAATAAGATTAATTCTTAAATTTTCCAAAAAATGTTTTTTTGAGTTTTTAAAAATAGTTTCAACATTTTTTTTTAACTTTTGTTTTTTCCAAAAACGGTTTAATCCATATTTTTTTAATCTTATTTTTCTGATAAAAACTACAAAGTGCTAGAAGTTGGCATACTCAAAAAAAATTTGGAATATATTTCCGAAAAGTTTTTCAAAAAAAATTGTTTTTTGAAAAACTGGTCCAACGATTTTGAAAAAAATTTTCGTCAAAATTCAAAAACGTTAAAGAAACCTGATGGCTTACTTCATTTTCTCCAAAAAACGTTTTAGGTATTGATTTTAAAGTGATTTATAAAATTTCATATGATTTTTTCAACGCTTTTTTCCCAAAATCTCAAGCACCCAAAACCATTTTAACACATTAGAGCAAGTTCGTACAACCCAGTCGTGCACTTTATTTTTGTGTGATTTTATTACTTTTTGCAAAGTTTTTTTTTATGTACAATTTACTGTAATTAAATTAAAAATGGAGGTGGCAGCCACGCCTTCGTGTTAGACAATCTTATATTTTTAGTTTTTTCTTTGTATTCATCTAAAAGTCTTCTGCTTTTTCAAATCTAAAGATTCTACAAATATATGATAATATTTCCGACTCAATGAGCGGATACCACACCTCTTGAACGAAAAATACAACATTTTCAATTTTTTTATTTGTAGGCAATACAAACTCTACCACCCTCTCAAATTTGAAATTTTTACAAAGTTTAGAAGTGCTCCATACATTTGAGAAATATGTTTTTTAGTGTGTGGCTGCCACGCCCTCTGAACGGAAACTCTTAAACTTTATAATTATTTCTTTGTATGCACCACAAGGCTTACCACTATACCAAATTTCAGGATTCAAAGATGAGAAGAAGTGCTCTATAAATTTGAAACCATTTTCTTTTTAAATTATCCCACTCCACTTTCCCTCCCAGATACCGCTTGCGCTGGGGTCCATTTACATTTACACCGAGCACGACAGCAAATACTTTTGCAGGTCGTATCGGCACTTAATTAAAAAGAAAGAACGTAGGTTCTGCTTAATGCAAGCAGTAAAAATGTAAGGAAATAGAAAAAGTTAAAAAGTCGGAACTAAAAACATTCGTGCAAATAGCAGATGTCAAAATGTATGTATGCATCGCAAGGCCAACCGCTGTGCAATTTCAAGGTTCTGCGGTGACGGGGAGTGTTCCATAATTTTGATGATCTGTCAGTCAGTGAGTGAGTCAGTTACTATTTTTGCGAATTTTAAAGCAATGTATCTCAGAAACTAATCATGCTTCATGCTAAGCATCTTGGTTGCTTTTTCTTGCCATGATAATGCCATGTAGCGAATTTGTAGTTTCTGGGTTTGTTGGCTCAGAAGTTAGAGGGGGTCGAAAATGGCCTGAGATGGTTCCTGTAAATAAAGGTGTAGTGCCAAAGTTGCTAGAACTTGGCTGGGCACTACCGTGCCCCTTGATATGTGTATAGGGCAAATGAAATTTTGTTCTGTTTACTTTGGAGATCATTCAAAAAAGATTTGGCGTATTTGAGTCCTCTGTCTAAAACTTAGTATTTCTTTAAGTACCCCGTTTTCCCCTCCCTCCCGATAAAAATATATTTGCCTCAGAACAATTTTTTTTTCAAGTTTAATTTTTTTTTCGTTGCTGGATCGCTAGAGTAGTGGACTCTTTGGCAACGATCTTTTCTAGCCAAGCTGATTTAGCGGTATTCTTATAATTGCTGAAGAACCTATGAAATGTTTTAAAAAACGTTCATAAGATCTTGATGGCTCTGAATTAATTTAAGCAAAGTCATCTGCGATGTTTAACTATGTGGTAGATAAAGATACACACCTACATATGCTTTCAAACGAGTAATATTATCCAGTAAGGATGTGTCAATAAAGCACTGAAGAACAATAATTTTCACGGATTTGGCATGTTACCCTAGAGTGATTAAATCTATACATCACGAAGACACACTTGACGCTGACCAAGTACGTCTCCGCTTTGGATTTCCCTGCATATCTCACTTAAACACTAACACACTGTACAGCGTCATTATAGGTGAAAAATTGTATAAGAAGAAAATTTGCCTGAGTAGCAAAGTAATGACAAGTAATGAAAAGACCGACAACTTGATCGAACCATACAGGAGAATATTTTGAAGTAGGCTAGCTGAGGAATTGACTAATAAGATATTTCTACTAGTCGTAAAACTGGACGCAGTGTCAAAGCTTGATGCAAAATCAGGTTATCAAAATCGAGTTTAAAACTGGAGTATATCTATCTACCTACTTTTCTCATCAACCCTTCTGCATATTCAAATGTTCGACTTATTCGAAGGTCATTTTATCAATTAAAGAGTCAAACATTGTTCATATCTTCATATTATTAAAGGTTCGAGAGTCGACCATCAAAATATGAGGAATGTGAGATCATAACATTGTTGAAAAAAGAGAAGACAACTTCCCCAGTTAAAACTAAGTAAACGGCAAAGTTTACAATGAAGAAATCTCTTCCCAAGCCCTGGTTCTCTTTTTTTCGTGAGCTTTGATCGTATTTAAAAGCATTCGAACATTCGAAATTTTCCCGATCCTCAGACTAAAAGAGAAATCACTGTTATGAGTTTTAAATGAAGATTGAAGACCGAAGTGCGTCACAGATATCCAAAAAATATCAACGTAAACTTCAAACTACATTATCTTATTATACCTATCTACCTGGCTTGAAGCATTTGAGTGTGTGTATCTGTTGTTTTCAATCCTATCAACCTACCTACCTAGATATGTGAAAGAAGTCAACGATTTGTTTTTATTCAACTTTTTTGCCGCCCCTGGCGTCTGGCATTGCCCCATCACCATCATCATCGCCATCTCAGACTCAGTTCCAACTCCACGAGCTAAGATCCTCAACCCTTCTTCTTAGCATATCTCTAATCGCATCTTCCTTTCCTGCCGTGTTCTTCGTAAGTATTTTGTTCTTCTGAATGTATTTTTTGTTTGTTTGTTGTAGATACATTTTTGTTTTGTTTATCAGTACAAATCTTGACCTACATTTGAGTTTATTAACCGGTTCGGACCAATACACATGTTTTTTTTTGGTATTCTCTCTTTTTCGTATATACTCGTATGTATGCATCTTTAGAGATAGAGAAACCAACATACATATACACATATGTATATACATATATGGAAAAAGTGTTAACTTTTTATGTACCTATTATTATGCTATACGAATTACTTTTTTATTCAACTTCTATCATTTGGAATTATTGTTTTTTTTTTATAGAAAAATGTGCATTTACATCGGATGCACATTGGGAAAGTGTGTAAAACAGAATTGCTTCACAAAAAAAAAACAAACAAGAAAAAGAAAGAAAGACCGATAAGAGGAAAATGTTGAACCTAAAAAATAAAACACAGAGGTACGAATACAAAGATGAAATAATTTCCATTAAGAAAAAAAAAATCTACAGATCCATAACCCATAACCACACAATTTATTCCGATTTGCAAAATGGTCATTAAACTCGGACAGTAAATATATACTTCTTTTATCACTCTCTCGGATGTCTAGAGAAGCGAAAACGTTCGCTTGAAATAGGTATAAATATAACTGTGTAAACACGCTAAGGAAGAAAGCAAATATACTCGTAATTATACTAAAAAAGATGCGGAGCAGATGCAGCAGGAGAGGACAGTCGTTTTTTTTTGTATATACTTCTGAAGACCTACTACCCACCTATACATACGCAAGACGAAAATTTTAAGCGTCGGGCTAGGCAAATAAATATGTTTTTTGCACTGTTGCGTCTGGTTGTTGTAATTCTATGTGGATGAGTCTGTTTTGAATTAAATGCGAATTATCTTATAGCGCTACATTTGGTTCTACACTGCAAACAAAATTTAAGGAACACATAATATGTATGGAATTTTATGAAGGTGTAGGTACAACTGATTTCTTTTGCAACAGAACTGTTGCCAGAGCAGAAACAATGTACGAGGAATCCAAGCATCAAGTACCTACCCTTTTATAAGAAAGGTGATACCATAATATGGTTTACACTTTTTTTATCAAATTAAATTATTTTAAAACAGGTCTCCATGTTGGGTAGGTACCTATACGTATAATTTGGTACACTTGTGAAATAAGACTTTCATGTGCATGATACATGATTTATTCGTTTATTTTTTTTACAAACGTTTCAAAATGCTTATTATTATTCAATTGTTTAAAGAAAAACCATCAAACTATCATTTTGAACTGCAAATAGCTTAATTTCAAGCAATTCAATTAATGGTTTGTCATAATTGAATTTATTGAAAACTTTGCATGTTTTTGCTTTTCACTTTGCCCACTTTACTTTCATTGTTCACTGTTCACTTTCGAATACAAAACACGAATGACTTAGGTATGCATGCTTCACAATGTCGCTTTGAGCTTCGGCATTGTATAATATACATTTTTATAGTTATTTCATGGAACAAGTTTTTTTTAAGTTCTGAACTTCGTCAATGGCGGCGCTAGTTGTCTTGTCTACTTTACATCAAATTGGTTCTATTGTTGTTTTTTGCTTCCCATGGCAATCTAGACAAAAAACACTCCTAATCCTAACTCACCAATCAAGTGTTTATGAACTTCGTCCATAGATGGCGCATCAAACGTTCCTTATATTATATCCTATAGATTACAAATACAATGGCTTCGCTTTGACAGAACGCTAAAGTTCAGTACATAATAGGAATTCGTGTATAATGCTCACAAAGAGGCGTTGAACTGTTCCGTTACGTTTTAGCATCAAAAAGAAAGTATAGGTACATACACAAACCACTTAGCATGAAGCGAAGGTGAAGCAAAAGTCGAAATATTTGAACATTTGATCAAAGAGGAGCTGATCCTTAGTTTTCAGAAGAAGTCTCAGAGTTTTGAGCATCCAATACGAACAAACATATTTATTAATTTATTTATTTAACTCACGAGTTTCAAACTCAACAGATGCAAGATATAACGCTAATTTCATTGAACTCCCTAATTGACCTTGAAATTGGTTCATTCATACCGTAATTTGTCCTCCGTTTAGGCTGAACAAGAAGATGTCTCTCTCTCAATAGTCTCATTGGGGTATACAAACAAATTAAGGATACATAAGGTTGGGGCACTTAATATGGTAATATAATATCGTGAATAGTTCTACGTGATTTGAGAGATTTCAAACCTAAAAAAATATGTCGAGCTTGAGAATCTAGACAAAAATTCCAACGCATTTAAAAAAAAAACCTTGTAAATCGATTTTGAACCTTCTTCATTCAATCCGAAAACGTTTCTTGGTAAGGGTTCCAGATGACATCAGCATACTCAAGTGATGATCTTACTAATGTGGTATAAAGAGACACAAATGTGTAGGTATAGGGGTCCAAGAAGTCAAATGAATTTCTTTAAATGAAACCAAGCATTGTGTTGGCTTTTGCAACACTTTCATCAATATACGGAGTAAATAAAAACTTGTAGGCAAAGCAAACACCAAAGTCCTTTACATTTGTAGTTCTCTGTAGAAGGCAACTATTAAGAGAGCAAACTCATAAGTTGAGATTTTTGAAGATACAGAGATAGCATAGCATTTCTTAACATTAAGTTTTTAGCAGTTTAACTTACACCAGGAAGATAAATTATCAAGGTCCGATTGAAGTATAAAGCTGTCATAAATGGAAGTCACTTTTAAAAATAATTTAAGATCATCAGCGTAAATCAGACATTGGCTGAATTTTATAAATTTACCATAATCAATACAAATTATAAATAGAAGCGGACCAATATGACTACCCTGGGGAACTCCTGAAGTATATCTAATACATCTCGAGGTTTGATTATCTGTTATGACTTTTTGGACCCAATCAGTTAAGAAAAATGATATTCACTGAAGGAAATTGGAGTGAATCCCAAAACTTTCAAGTTTGCGAAGCAGTACCTATATTGTGGAAAACTGAGTCAAATGCCATATTAAAATCCGTGTAGATAACATCTACTTGATTTTGGCTTTCAATACAATTAGTTACGAAAGAGGAAAAACATACCAAATTAGTGATAGTTAGCAGTCTATCCCAAATAAATCCATGTTGGGTGTCATTCAAATTTTCTTTCACTAAAAAATCGAGTTTTTTCTTTACTAAACTTACGAGCAATTTAGAAATATACAATTCGTTTTTTGGAATGTATTCAGATTTACGAATCTGTATTGTATAAGCCCAAAAAGATGTATCGAATTTACAAATTCAGCAGAAATTCCGATTTTAAGGCAAACAAAGCTCATATTTGCATCAGATCAATTTTTCAGAAGCTTGTAGCATTTGAAATTATGTTGAGTTCGAATTTGATGGATTGAACTTGAACAAGTGAAACCATTTTCAATTCTTGAAGACTACGAATTCCCCATTTTGAATATTAGATCCAGAAACCACTCGAGTGCTCTTAGGACGTTTATCAATATAACATTGATCTCTAGATGCAACCTCAATCGGTCTAACAATCACATTAAATAAAATGCACGACTGGGTCGCACGTACTTGCTCTGTTGGTGCAATAGTACGATGAAAACAAACTTTTCGATCATTAAGAACAACTCATTTTTGAAAGATTTGGTAAAACCTAAAAAATGTTGACTGAAACTGGAAAACCCGATATACGGGAGCTAACGCTAAGAAAGCTTTTAATATTTTTTTTTTTTTTTTTTTTTTTTTTTTTTTTTTTGATATAAATGTCCGCTTATGTCCAAATTATTAAAATTGTTAAAACCAATTTCCGCTACTATCATGTGTAGCCAAAAACTAGCAATGTAGTTTTCTGTGAAATATTCTATATATGTTACATTCAAAGTTTCATAAAAATCGGTGGAGCCTTTTTTGAATAAATTAGAAAAAACGAAAAAACTGGCCAAAATCTAATGGCTCTTTGTATAGGAGCCACCATTTAAATGAAATGCACGACTGGGTCGCACGAACTTGCTCTTATGATAAGCAATTGCGTAGTGGCTGCATATATGGATATTAAAAAAAATGAAATAATTTCGAAAATTCTTTTATTTTTTAAATTAGTTTATGAGTTTTCTCGGAAAAACTAACTATGCAATAAAATTTCAAAGCTATACGTCAATCTAGGAAAAAATAAAGTGCACGACTGGGTCGTACGAACTTGCTCTAATGTGTTAAAATAGTTTTTTGGTGCTTGAGATTTTGGGAAAAAAGCGTTGAAAAAATCATATGAAATTTTATAAATCACTTTAAAATCAATACCTAAAACGTTTTTTGGAGAAAATGAAGTAAGCCATCAGGTTTCTTTTACGTTTTTGAATTTTGACGAAATTTTTTTTCAAAATCGTTGGACCAGTTTTTTTCAAAAAACAGTTTTTTTTGAAAAACTTTTCGAAATTATATTCCAAATTTTTTTTGAGTATGCCAACTTCTACCACTTTGTAGTTTTTATCAGAAAAATAAAATTAAAAAAATATAGATTAAAAGGTTTTTGGAAAAAACAAAAGTTAAAAAAAAATTTTGAAACTTTTTTTAAAAACTCAAAAAATATTTTTTTGGAAAAATTAAGAATTCATATTATTTCGTTTATAAAAGGGCTTCTACATTAAAAATTTCATCGAAATCCGTCCAGTGGCTTACGAGAAAATCGGATTTCAAAAAACCGGTCCTATGGGAGGTACCGTTATAAGACTTTTCCTGAAAAATCTATTCCAAGCAGAACATAAAGTTTGCACATAAAACATCATTCAGAAAGTTTTATCAAAATCGTAGGAGCCGTTTTTGAGAAAATTTAATTTTTCACAAAAAATCGTATGGCAGGTACCGTTAGTTTTGGAGCTAGGATGCTAATTCCAAAAACCCCTCTGTAGGACGTCATAATAATACTATGTACCAAGTTTGAAGCAAATCGGTCCAGCCGTTTAGACTGTAGGTAACTATACAGACAGACATACGGACAGACAGACAGACAGACAGACAGACAGACAGACAGAATTGTCGGACCCACTTTTTTCGACTTCTCTATCATCGTAATGTCATGTTTGATTGTTAGAATTTTTTTTTTTTTTTTTTACGAATGCATAACTTGCCTTATAGTACCTATAATCGCAAGTAAAAATATTAAAAATCGTTGGACCAGTTTTTTTTTAAAAGGTTATTTTTGAAAAACTTTTTCAAAAAATATTTTGAAATTTATTTGAGTATGCAAATATATTGCAATCTGTAGTTTACATTTGAAAAATAATTTAAAAAAAAATCGATGTTTTTTGAAAAAATTATAAAAAATCAAAAAAAAAAGTTTTTGAAAATTTTGAAATGCCATATTAATAAAATTATGAATGACTTCCTGTTGCCAAAACTTTATTGCAATCGAATGTATAGTTTACGAGAAAATTTGATTTGAAAATACTGGTTCTATGAGAGGTACCGTTATTAGACAAATTTTGAAAAAAAATTTTAAACCAAAACATAGATTGTCTTGCAAAAATAGCATTCTGAAAGTTTTATCGAAATCGTTAGAGCCGTTTTTGAGAAAATCAATTTTTGTCTTCAAGATTGTATGGCAGGTGCCGTTATTTTTGGACCTAGAGCAAAAATAAAAAAAATTTCCGAGGGACGGCCAAATAAATCCTAAATACCAAGTTTAAAGCAAATCGGCCCACCCGTTCAGCCTCCACAGGCGCGAACAGACATAAAGACAGACAGACAGACAGACGGACGGAATTTCCAGACCCACTTTTTTCGACTTCTCCATCATCGTAATGTCATGTGTGATTGTTATCTCACATTTTTTTCTGCACGAATCCATAACTTATAGTACCTATAATCGCAAGTAAAATAAAAAGAGACTGAAAAAAAAATCAATGCCATCTTTTAGGAAGCTGAAAGAAACTATAGCAAACAAAGTTTGAGTGAATTCGATGCAACCGTTGACAACTTATGGCCATTTGAAAAAAAGACGTTAAGACCAGATCTCCGTTATTAGCATTTTTTGCCAAAAACTAAAAACGCCGTTCTCTTAAGAACACTAAAAGAATATATCACACAAAGTTTAATCAAATTCGTTAGAGCCATTTTTGAGCAAATTAGAAAAAACTAAAAAAAGTTGGCTAAAACTGAACGGCTCGTTGTATGGGAGCCCCCATTTGGAAAGGCTTCACTGAAAAATGTATAAAGCCATCCTATAGAATACTACAAAGAACTATGCCAAACGAAGTTTGAGTCAATTCAATCAAGCCATTGCGAACTTATGGCCATTTAAAAAAAGCCGTTTAAACCTGATTTTCGCTACGACCATTTAAGCCAAAAACAAAAAACGCTATTTTATTAGAAATATCTTACGTAAGTTAAATTCTGAGTTTAATCAAAATCCTTAGAGCCGTTTTCGAGCAAATCCAAAATGAAAAAAACCGTTACTTGAAAGGTACCAGTTTGAGCCGTGCTAAAACAAAATAAAAAAAACCTCGACAATGGTTTTTTTTTCAAACTGCTACATACCAAGTTTGAAGAAAATCCGTCAAGCCGTTTAGGCTGTAGCATGACGTGAAAAAGCGCACATCCGCACAGACGCGCAGACAGACCGACGGACGGTATGGCGAAAACCACTTTTTTGGGCTTCTCTATCATCGTAATGTCATGTTTGATTAAAACCTCGATTTTTTTTTTCTGCAGGAAACCAATACATGCCCTATAGAGCAAGTAAAAATAGCCTGAGCTTTTGCGCAAAAGCACGTTTTTAAAAATATTTTCTTATGCTCAAGAACTCGAAATCTTAAAATGCAAAAGTATCCAGCTTCATATTTAGTGAGGGAAAAGTATCCAGCTGATGAAGTCAAAAATACGCCGTTTTCGATTGCATATATCCTTCGTAGCGTCCTTCACTGCACCAACAAGGCACTTTTTTTTCGTTTATGCTATTTTTTATACCCTATTCCATAGAATGGGTATATTGTATTTGGTGTGGAGTTTGTAACATAGAGAAATAATACCGTTAGGTATAGAAAAGTATATATATTCTGACTCAGAATCAAAAGCCTAGTCGATTTAGCCATGTCCGTCCGTCCGTCCGTATGTATACTCTCTAGAGGTCGCAATTTTTGAGCTAGAAAGCTGAAATTTGGTATATATAATCTTTGGTTCAAGAGTAAGGCTAAGTTCTCGAACCGGTAAAATCCGCCCACAAACACGCCCACAACCGCCATTTTTGTTGAACAACCTCAATTTAATAAAATTAAAATATGTTTTTTGTACAGTTACGATAAAAGCATAACGCTAAAATTTTGCACACGTAAGCTTTAGGTAAACTTTCTTCCAATCAAATAAAAATATTTCAGTTTGGGCGTGGCTTACGCCTATTTTTCATACAAAACCATCAATAGTGTTTTTATAAAATAACAATTGTTATATTAAAGCGAAAAACATTAAATTTTGTGGGTCTTACTGGCACATAAACATCTTGTGTATGAAATCAAAAAATTTTGGGCGTGGCTGACGCCCACTTTCCATTAGAAACTATAAAAATATTGTTTTTGTAAATAAACGGTATTTATAATGAATCCGCAAGCCAAAATTTTGCGTCTCTTAATAGAAACTAAAAGGTTTGTGCGTGAAAAGAAATTTTTGAATTTTGGGCGTGGCTTACGCCTACTTTTCATGAAAGAACGAAAAACGCAGCCTTAAGAATTTAAGGCATTTCCAATGTTTAATTTAAACCTTTTTCCTTCCGTTCGTTATTTGAGAAATATATCTCTACATTTTCTTTTGTAAATTTTTTCAATACGCCCACTTTTAAAGGCGTGATTTTGGTAAAATACCTTTGTTCAGGTAAGATTGTTTAAAAACTACTCGATTCAGCTGTAGTCTTACACATTTGTATAACTAAATACTGATCAAAGCGCAGTTAGTGCTTCAAATTTTTAAGACACGCCCACTTTTAAGGGGCGTTTCCGTCAAAAGTCGTATAATGCATTCATTTTTTTAACGTTTTTTAACTATCGGTCGCAGTTTTGAAGTAAACAGATGAACACTTGGATTTATATTCCTTGGTTACGTAGCATAGTGTGGTCCAAGAATTGTTAAAAAAACACACATAATCGCTATTTCCATTCCAAATCTAATTTTTAAAAATTTAAGTTTTGTCTTGTTTTGTTCAAATCGATCTGCAAGAATAAAATTGAATGTCACTGAGCTCATAACAATTGCCTTGGCAATAAAACGTTTTAACTTTGGGCGTGGCGCACTCCTTTTTTTTATTGCGCCAGCACTAATTGAACATCACACCGCATAAAATTAATGTTATTGAATTTTTTCTGTCTGCTAAAGAAGAATTTTGTTTCTGAAACATCGGCTGTTTGCGGGAGGCAGACGCATGCACATACAAAAATATGGGGAATAGGGTATCCAACAGTTCGTTGCAAACGTACTGTAGCTCTTGCTTATGTTTTTATTAATATCTTACGTGTTTCGGAGGCTGCCGCTGACACACCCCCCGGAAGTGTGCCAGCTGGAGGTCCATTCCATTCCATGTTATGGAAGCCAAGTAAAGCTTAGAAAACTTCAAAAAAGGTAGCTGGCTCCCGGACGATATGCCACACAAAAATTGGAGCCAAGTTGAAGCTGTTACCAATATATGACCTAATGACCATTTAAAAAGAACTTTGTTAAGCCTTTGATTAAAAACAAAACGCATCTTTTTTTTGGATAATCTAGGAAAACAAAAACCTTTCTCAAAGCTGATAAACATATATGTATGAAGTTTGCAGAAACCAATGAGGGTCGGGTCGTAACTCGTAAGTCATACTTCTTTTTATGAAAATGAAAATGTTTGAAGTCCATACAAATTTAACTTCTTGATTTTTTCTAAAAAAACGTTTTGACAAGTGATTTAAGTGATAAAGTTACAATTTTACTTGCATTTATAGGGCAAGTATTGGTTTCATGCAGAAAAAAATCGATGTTTTAATCAAACATGACGTTTCGATGATAGAGAAGCTCAAAAAAGTACATCCGTCTGTCGCTTTTTCACACCATGCTACAGCCTAAGCAACTTGTTAGATTTTCTTCAAACTTTATGTACATATATAGCAGTTTAAGTAGAAAGGTTGTCGAAGTTTTTGTATTTCGTTTTAGCCCGGCTCAAACTAGTACTTTCCAAATTACGATTTTTTTCATTTTGGTTTTGCTCGAGAACAGTTCTATCGATTTTGATTCAACTCCTAATTTAACAAACCTAGGGAATTTTTGACAATACTGCTCAAATGTTTATAACAAAAATAAGGTTTAAACGGCTTTTCTTTAAATCGTCATAATTTGGTCGACAAAAAAATGTCGACTGGATAAACATAAATTTCATCGACAGTCAAAATGTCTACTGCACTTGGATCGACAAAAAAGTTGAGAGTTTAAAATCAAGAACGGATAAATACAGCAACTGATAAAAAATAATATAGTGTCAATGATCAGACATTTAGTTAATTGCTATATACAAAAAAAAAATCCAAATAATAATTTATAAATTAATGTAACAAATTATTGAAACCTTTTAATCAATTTTATATACCTACTAGCTGTCCCGGCAGACGCTGCACTTCCGAGCAGATAGCGCGGTGATGTAAACGATGATAGATAGTTTGTCTTGAATATGAGAACATGAATGTTTTTTTTTAATTTAATAAACTGAGAAAAGTACGTATACGCCCCAGTGTATTATAAAAAAATTAAAAAAAAATTCAGTAGAAAACCTGTTTATAACAGCCTGTCAAAAAAGCATCCCTCAAGCATTGAAGTACGTTAAACCTATCAAACACAATAAGATAACGACTTGGAGAAGTGTGATGCTCTGCAGAGACGTCCCATACGAAGCAAAATATAATATTTTTAAGGCAACAGCCAAAGCTATAATGTTCTACGCTGCACAAGTTTGGGGACACAAAGAGTATGAAGAAGTAGAGCAGGTCCTGAGATACTTCTTAAAGCGAACGTTGAAGCTACCTAACAGTACGGCAAACCATATCCTCTTGCTGGAAACGGGTCTTTCTCCGCTGTTCATTTCAACTCTTAAAATACAGGTCGACTACATTCTAAGGACACTCAGAATGGATGATAGGCGATTACCCAAGAAAATAACATTACTGGTGATGCAAAAGAAAATATCATGGTTTGAGACTTGGAATAATCTAGCTGAGGACTGCGGACATTCACTCCCTCTTCCAGATGAATCGACTGACACGTGGAAAAACGAACTATACAACCTAATCAGCTTAGTAGATGAAAAAAAACGAGAACAATATATTTGGAAAGCTCAAAGCTCGCCTCACAGGAGCATTTATGCGCAGCTCGACTACAACTTAACAGTTAATAATTACTTTAGGGCAGAGTTTTCAACCGACCTCATGTCACTTGTTTTAAAAACACGAGGAGAGTTACTACCCTTAAATTATATACCCCACAGGAGCGACTTACAACAAACTTGCGACCTATGCAACCTAAGAGAAAGGGAGAACGTGTTTCACTTTCTTGGTAGATGTCCTATACTTGTTGAAACAAGAGAGAATATACTCGGAAAGAACTATCTTAGCGATGCTGAAATAATTGATATCCTTAACGGAAGAACTGATTGGGATAGATTACACAGATATGTCAAAATTGCACTCAGCTACAGGAAACGAATCTGTGACGAACTTTTCTGAAACAAAAATTCAAATATAATTATTATACTACAAAAAAAAAAAAAAAAAAAAAAAAAAAAAAAAAAAAAAATATTACTTTATTAACTTAAGTAGGTATAACTTGCCAACTGGCAGACGGCTAGCCCATGTCATTTAATGAAAGATAGACAAAACTTTTGTAAACTTTATGAAATAAAAATCATTTAAAAACTAAACTAACTAAACAATAAGATAAAACCGAATACCACTTTTTTTTCTTTCAGCCCATTTCACCCTATACAGCTATGTCTTGCAAAAGTCTTCGCTAAGAAGACATTAATATTAGAATGAAAAACACACTCGTATGTTTTGTATTTATTTTATTTAATCTTCTTTTTCTATTATGTTATGTTTTAACATAATCTATATCGCAGAGCCTTATCGTAAACAACATTTTTTGTTTTGCCCGGAGTTCTGGCATAAATAAACAGAACTGATCGCTTTCCTACACGTGAACATGATACATATAATTGTCCGTGAGAGAAGCATGGATATTCTAAGTCGATTCCGCACAATTCAAAAGACTGTCCTTGCGCCTTGTTTATTGTCATAGCAAAAGCAAGACGTATTGGAAATTGCAATCTTTTGAAGTTAAAAGGTAAATCTGGTGGAATCATTGGAATACGCGGAATCAATACATCTTAACCTTTAAATAGCAATAGCTTACGACTGCCATTGTGCTTTGTTCATGGTAATCGCAAAGGCAAAGACGTTAATGAAACTGAAGCCAAATTGCAAATCGTTGTTAATTAGCGGTATGCGTGGAATCAGCAGTCTGGTTCTGTTGCACAGTTTTAGCGCGTTTAAGTTTTGAATTATCATCTCCGGCGGCGGCTATCTAACTTTCAGTGTAAATATGTGTGGTGTCATTCCTGGTGGCTCTATCGAATTTAATAATTTGGTTGGATATTTGACTGCTTGTTCTTCATCCATCACTGTGTCACTTCATTAGAAAACGTTCAGCTCATCTGCGGGTGTGGATCGAGGTGTAATTAGTGAGGTTTGGAGAAAACACCTGCAAGAAAAAGTTTTGTTGGTTTTTTTCTTGGAAATCGCGCAGAGTCCGGTAAAACGTGTCCAGCAACTTCTTATGGGCCATGGTCCATTCATCTCAAATGATGATTTTGCACGTTTTAAGGACTGTTGGCCATTATTCAGGAATTTTTGCTGATGTTGAAAGTTGGGAAAGCTTGAGTGCTGAATGCCGAGTAGCGTTGATGCAATTCCCGATGATGCCACTGCGACTGCGATTCCATTCTGCACGCGAACTGTAGCCAATATCACTTCTTTATCCATCACTGTGTCACTTGATTTGCAAGGGTTCAGCTTAACTGCCAGCGTTAATTGAGGTATAACGGGCAAGGTTTGGAGAAAGTCACCTGCAAGAAGAATCAGAGCGCTATTCCCATCTATCATCGATCATCTAAAATTACTTAGTAATTTCAACTTTAAATAACTAAAAAGATTAGTGGATAAAATTGAGAACATTACGTCAGATAGTTAAAATTAAGAGTTTTAAGAATTTTTTTTTTCAAAATCGTTCGACCAGTTTTTTCAAGACAGTTTTTTTTGAAAAACTTTTCAAAAATATATTCCAATTTTTTTGAGTATGCCTATCTAGAACCTTGCAGTTTTTATCAGAAAAATAAAATAAAAAAAAAAAATTAACCGTTTTTGGAAAAAAACAAAATTTAATTTTATTTTAAAAAACCCAAAAAACTTTTTTTGAAAAATTTAAGAATTTATATTATTTCGTCGAAAAATGGGCATCTACATTACAAATTTCATCGAAATCCGTCAAATGGCTTACGAGAAAATCTGATTTAAAAAAACGGTCCTATAGGAGGTACCGTTATAAGACTTTTCCTGAAAAATCTATTCCAATTCACGAAAATCAACCGGATGCCACCCGTTGAAACAGGGGGAATAAATAAAAATTGCTGACCAGACTTGGTTTGAACGGCGCCGCATGCATGTGAACATCATTCACTTTGCCTTTGTCTAGTGGTTTTGCTACATTTTTACTTGCGATTATCGGTACTATAAGGCAAGTTATGCATTCGTAAAAAAAAAAGATTCTAACATATAATTCTAATACAACTTTCTGGATAGTGTTTTCTTTGCAAATTGTATAAAACATACAATTTGCAAAGAAAACACTATTCAGAAAGTTTTATCAAAATCGTAGGAGCCGTTTTTGAGAAAATTTAATTTCTATTCCTTCTCTTCTCGCTCGCACATGTTAAATCATTATAAGGGTAGGTATTCACATTCCCTTGAGTGTGAGCGCATTTGAAAAAAAGCTCTAGAATTTTTAATTATCAAACCAAAACTATTCAAATCAAAGAATTTTATATGAAAGAGGATTTTGGGCTTGAAAAAAATGCAGCATGCTTGTCAGCAAGCGTAGCGAGCCTAAAAATAGGAACTTTGATCAATTAATTTGATAATTTTATCATGAAAATTATTTGAATTTTTTTTTTTTGGTTTGATAACAAATAAAATGGGGTCGCACGAACTTGCTCTAATGAGTGACAGTGGTTTAGGGGCTTGAGATTTTGATAAAAATAAAATTCTTAAATAAATACTTAAACTAATTTGAGCTGAAAAAAAAAAGTACGCCATTTTATTTCTTGGATAAATTTGAATTTATGAGAATAAATTTATAAAAATCTGTCTAGCGGTTTTTGAGAAAAAAAGTTTTTTTTTAAAAACTTTTTGAAAAAAATTTTCAAAAAAAAATTCAAAAACGCTAGTTCATAGGTATTCAGCAAATACATTTATTTAAAATTTTTAGAAAAAAATTTAATAAGCAGTTTTCAAAATATTAATTTTTTAAATTTTTTTTTTTAAAATGCTTTTAAAATTACAAAAAAATATTTTTCAAAAATATTGGTATGCAATATAAATTGAGCTACCTACAGCTATATGTGTGTGAAATTTCGAAAGAATCGGTTAAGTCGTTTTCGAGATAGTCGAAAGCAAAAAAAACGGTCCTATGGAAAGTACCGTTCTTAGCCATTTTTTGAAATTTTTTTTCAGCCATATGATTGATCGTACCTAAAAAGCAACACTGATTTTTTTAAATCGAAATCGTTAGAGCCGTTTTTGAGAAAAATAAGCTTTAACGTAACGGCTGTATGGCAGGTACCGTTATTTTTTGAGCTAAAAAAAAAAATTCAATTTCCCCTCTGTACAATACCTAAGAAAGTCTATATACCAAGTTTGAAGCGATTCGGCCCACCCGTTTGGGCTGTAGGTCTACATACAGACAGACAGACAGACAGACAGACATACAGACGGACAGAATTTTTAGACTATCTTTTTTCGTCTTCGCTATCATCGTAATGTCATGTTTGATTGTTATCTCAAAACTTTTTTTTCGACGAATGCATAACTTGCCTTATATGTAGTACCTATAATCGCAAGTAAAAATCTGGAGCTTAAGATTTTGTTGTTGTATGCCTACAAATTTAAATTTAGTACAATATTACATTCTGATGCCATGATATATGGACAAGAGGACTTATATGACAGCGTTGAAAGCTTACGATGGATTTGATTTCTTTCAATTTCTTAGCACTCTATTTTTACTTGCGATTATAGGTACTATAAGGCAAGTTATGCATTCGTCGAAAAAAAAAGTTTTGAGATAACAATCAAACATGACATTACGATGATAGCGAAGACGAAAAAAGATGGTCTAAAAATTCTGTCCGTCTGTATGTCTGTCTGTCTGTCTGTCTGTATGAAGACCTACAGCCCAAACGGGTGGGCCGAATTGCTTCAAACTTGGTATATAGACTTTTTTAGGTATTGTGCAAAAAGGAAATTGAATTTTTATTTAGCTCAAAAAATAACGGTACCTGCCATACAACCGTTATTTTAAAGCTTATTTTTCTCAAAAACGGCTCTAACGATTTTTATTTAAAAAAATCAGTGTTGCTTTTTAGGTACGACCAATCATATGGCTGAAAAAAAAGTTTTAAAAAAATGGCTAAGAACGGTACTTTCCATAGGACCGTTTTTTTTGCTTTCGACTAACTCGAAAACGACTTAACCGATTCTTTCGAAATTTCACACACATATAGCTGTAGGTAGCTCAATTTGTATTGCATACCAATATTTTTGAAAAATATTTTTTTGTATTTTTAAAAGCATTTTTTTTTTTAAATTTAAAAAATTAATATTTTGAAAACTGCTTATTAAATTTTTTTCTAAAAATTTTAAATAAATGTATTTGCTGAATACCTATGAACTGGCGCTTTTGAATTTTTTTTGAAAAATTTTTTCAAAAAGTTTTTCAAAAAAAACTTTTTTTCTCAAAAACCGCTCCACAGATTTTTATAAATTTATTCTCATAAATTCAAATTTATAAAAGAAATTAAATGGCGTACTTTTTTTTCAGCTCAAATTAGTTTAAGTATTTATTTGAGAATTTTGAAAAATTTATTTTTATCAAAATCTCAAGCCCCAATACCACTGTCACACATTAGAGCAAGTTCGTGCGACCCAGTCGTGCATTTTATTTTTTATAGTAACGAAAGCAAAAACCATGAAACCTTTACCAGGTGGGTCAAAAGACATGAATTAAGTTCTTGAGACTAATAACCTATTCCAAATTCAGATTAGGGGCTCATGAGTCATGACCAACAATAATGGGCCATTAGTCCCGAAAGTGAAATTCGGGACTTTTGACTTCGGGACCAGTTGTCCTTCGCACAACATAAAAATACTAGTAACTGACTTCTTTTCTTTATACAAACAAAAAATTGAAAGGGAGGTTTTAGTATCACGAAACAAGAAGAAAAACTTATAAAACATGCAATATGCTCAAAATGCGGGACAAAACCACTTCTTCAACACAAAAAAAAAATAAAATGCACGACTGGGTCGCACGAACTTGCTCTAATGAGCGACAGTGGTTTAGGGGCTTGAGATTTTGATACAAATAAAATTTTCAAAACTCCTAAATAAATACTTAAACTAATTTGAGCTGAAAAAAAGGACGCCATTTTATTTCTTGGATAAATTTAAATTGATGAGAATAAATTTATAAAAATCTGTGGAGCGGTTTTTGAGAAAAAAAGTTTTTTTTGAAAAACTTTTTGAAAAAAATTTTCAAAAAAAATTAAAAAACGCCAGTTCATAGGTATTCAACAAATACATTTATTTAAAATTTTTAGAAAAAATTTAATAAGCAGTTTTCAAAATATTAACTTTTTAAATTTTTTTTTTTAAATGCTTTTAAAAATACAAAAAATTTTTTTTCAAAAATATTGGTATGCAATACAAATTGAGCTACCTACAGGTATATGTGTGTGAAATTTCGAAAGAATCGGTTGAGTCGTTTTCGAGATAGTCCAAAGCAAAAAAAACGGTCCTATGGAAAGTACCGTTCTTATCCATTTTTTAAAACTTTTTTTTCAGCCATATGATTGGTCGTATTTAAAAAGCAACACTGATTTTTTTAAATAGAAATCGTTAGAGCAGTTTTTGAGCAAAATAAGCTTTAACGTAACGGTTGTATGACAGGTACCGTTAATTTTTGAGCTAAAAAAAAAATTTCAATTTCCCCTCTGTACAATACCTAAAAAAGTCTATATACCAAGTTTGAAGCAATTCGGCCTACCCGTTTGGGCTGTAGGTGTCTATACATACAGACAGACAGACAGACAGACAGACAGACAGACAGACAGACATACAGACGGACAGAATTTTTAGACCATCTTTTTTCGTCTTCGCTATCATCGTAATGTCATGTTTGATTGTTATCTCAAAACTTTTTTTTTCGACGAATGCATAACTTGCCTTATAGTACCTATAATCGCAAGTAAAAATTAAATTCATTACTTAAAAAAATTGGTATCATTGTGCTTTTGCACCAACAGATCAAGTATACGGCAGCCTAAATCTGAATTTTGAAAGCACGCACTAAAATGAATCTTACTCAGCATTACTCTTCAGTTCAATTAAGTTGTTTAAATCAAAAATGACCACTTTTAGTCTGAAGTACATCTTGAGGCAAGGTGCGAAAAATGAAGATTAGTATTTGAAGTTGCTAGTTAAAAACTTGTAGGTAAATGACATAGCTTTGACTTTGGAAATTGGTTTTCGAATATATATTGTTCAGGTTTTGTGGCTAGTGCATCTTGAAAGATGTTATTTTTTTGAGCAATGCAAATTCAACTTCTTCATTATGCAAATTTTCTCACTGTCATTGTGCAAAGAAAAAACAAATAATGGAAACCAAGAGTTTGATTGACATGTGGCACCTTAAATCCAAGCCATTTTTAAAGTAACAGCCCGATATATAGGTGTGACATTAAACCATGGCTGTATGAGTGATTAATAAAGCGTGAAATTCAATAGATCTGTGGAAGCATTTCCCATCTGTATAACATCTGCATGATGATAAAACAGACGACGTCTTAAATTTTGTGTTCATATTGGTACTGACAGTTCTGGTTAAAAAATAAATAAAAATCTGTATAAAAATAAATAGTGTGACTTACAACGTTTTCATAAATCATTCTTACTGACAGCATAAGCCACAGACCGCCACAATGGCTGCACATTCAGATTACATGTACCTGCCTATCACCTATCAGTATTACACAAAATATAAATAAAAGAACACTTTTTAAACTTATTACCTTACACAATTTGTATCTATCTGCAATGCGTTTTATTATGGCTGTGAATTGCTTTTAATTTGACTTTCTTCAAAGCATTTGTTACAGAAAAATTTGATTATTTAGCTCGAGATTGTTTTGTTTTAAAGGAAAGATTATTTTGCTTGAAAAAAGTTGATTTCTGAGTAGCAGTTTGGCAGCAACGATTTCAAAGAAAAGTAAAGTTAAAAGTCAAAATATTACTTTATTGATAAATTATTTCAAATTAAAATATATTCAAACAAAAAAACAAGAGCGAAGTTCTACGTTTACTTTAATCAATTCTTTTACACGAAAATTTAATCGGAATGGAAGGCACAGTTTAAATGCACAGATTATTTGGGTGCCGTGAAATAAGGCCGTACGAAATAAGGCCATATTTCAAAATTTGGCCTTATTTCACTTTGTAATTGTGAAGGAGGGCCATATTCCAACATATGGCCTCATTTCACTTTGACGAAGTGAAATAAAGCCAAAATGGCCTTATTGCGCTTTAAGTTTAGTTGGCCTTATTTCACTTTCAGTAAGTGAAACAAAGTCTAATGTGCGGGTGGATTTTGCTGATATTTCCAATTAAAATATATCTAAAACGAAATTTTTCCCATTACACCTTATAGTTTTAATTACCTGATTACACATTTCTTCATTATTATAGTCCAGTTGAGAAAACAGCCTTCATTTTAAGTGACAGTTAAATGAAACAAGAAATTTAATGAGCAGTTTTTTTACTTGTATTTGATTTAAATAAGTAAATAAAGTATTTGGAATTGAAGTCAGTTTTAATTTTGGAGAGTCGTTGAAAGTGATAGCCTAAAATTGTCGCAAATTATAATATTAAAAGCGAAATGTTTCAGTTTTAAATTTGGAGAGTTTTTGAAAAGAATAGCTATAATACGAAAACAAATAGTTTTGTTTTTGTTTGGGAGAGTTTTTGAAAAGAATAGCTATAATATGAAAAGAAATAGTTTTGTTTTTGTTTTGGAGAGTTTTTGAAAATAATAGCCCAAAATTCACGTGAATTTTGTTCTATTATTTTCAAAAACTCTCCAAAACAAAACTATTTCTTTTCATATTATAGCTATTCTTTTCAAAAACTCTCCAAATTTAAAACTGAAACATTTCGTTTTTAATATTATAATTTGCGACAATTTTAGGCTATCACTTTCAACGACTCTCCAAAATTAAAACTGAAACATTTTAAAAGCTTCGGTTTAATTTTGGATAGCCTAGCTGGCAGTGTTAATTTTGGAGATTTTGTCAAAAATAATAGATAGTCGCACATCGCCCAAATTTTCTTTAAAAAAAAACTGCAGCTTTTAAAATGTTTCATTTGTTATTGTACAGCTTTTAAAGTTTTTTCAATATTACATTAAAATATATGAGTTAAGAGTTTTCTTGGAAAAACTAAGTATGCAATACAATTTCAAAACTATATACTCGTACATATATATTTTGGAAAACAAAATATTGAAAATCGTTCGACCAGTTCTTTTTTAAAAAAAGGTTTTTTAAAAAAATCCAAAAAATATTTTGCAATTTATTTGAGTAAAATATACGGCAATCTTACATCTGAAAAAAATAATGTTAAAAAGATCAATATACCCGTTTCCAACATACATTTGGAAAACCAAATTTTTTTTGCAAAAATTATTAAAAATCTAATAAAAACTTTATGAGAATTTTTGAATATTAATATTAATAAAGTTATGAATGACAGCGAAATCAAGCATCATTGCGCGTGGTTAGTAGTAAGATGGAGGACCGTCAAACTAATAACTGTGAGCTGTTGGCATTCGTTTGTGTGTTCTTCTATCTTCTGTTCTGTCTGTCTCTCTCTGTCGTATTACTGTGTGTTGTCTTGAGCCGAAGGCCTAAGTTGCCAGTGCTTGTAAGTGTGTCTACTCCGTTCGATTCATCGACGGAGTTGTTGTAATAATAATAATAATTATTTTGACTTTGATTTGGTTCACTTATTTTTACAATACTTTTACAATTCTAAGAGCTTGCAAGATCGGGAGGTTCATATTGATATAGTGATATGACTTTTTCTGTACTTGAGATAGTAAATGGTTTTATGGCACCAATCTTGGGGAAAATTTCCTGAAAAACGGAAACATTTTAAAGACCGGCAGTACAGTTTTTGTAGCAATAGGTCCGCTCTGGTGAAATGATCTCTTGTCAAAGTGGATTGTATTGCTGATGACAGTAGGTACTCTCCGATTTGCTCTTCGGATTTGGTACGGCAACGGTAGCGTTTGATAAACTCATTTTGATCTCGAAAGCTTTGCCCAATGGAGAATTATAAACCGTGTGGAGTTCAACGCTTCAAAAACAAAATATAAATATGTAAAATGTTAAATTATAACCTGCCTCTATGCCACCATCCATGAACCGCTCTTGCATCGTAGGAATCGAACAACTTCGCTTTCTAGGTATGTGTATTACGGTTACGGATCACCTTTTGTGGATCGAACACATATTTGACGTAGCCAAAAATGCCTCAAAGTTCTTAGGTTTCCTAAATCGACAAGGCATATATTCGCCCGTAGTATGTGTATTATTCTCATATCCACCGGGCAGAACAATTACTGAAACGTTTGTTTCTCTTAAACATCGTCGTAATGTTATTATTTGTCTAACCTTGTTTTATCTATAAACAGTGCTCCAGCGAAGTAGCCGGATGCATTTCTCGTCTTAAAAAATTTCCCCGTAACATTCATTACAAGAATCTAGAATGGTGTGGTTTATAGGCTGGTGAAATTCCATAATTTCTTCAAAAATGAAGCAAATCAGAATGTCACCGTCAATGGTAACCGTTATGTGCTTCCTGAAAGTCTAGCCTATGGGCTCGGTGAGGTCGGGTTTCAACAAGTCGGCTCGCGCTACGAGCCATACAGCTCGTGAAATAATGTACTTGTGGAGGAATCATTTTGGCGAGCACTTAGTTTCACGTTTTGCTACAGTAAATTGGCCGTTTAGATCGTGCGGTATCACACCTTTGGACTAAAGTGCCATATCACACTATTGGTCCTGAAGAACAAGCCAGCTACGATTGACGCTTTGGGCCCCAACATTTCTCGTGTTATTCGAGAGGTACAAGTCGCTATAATCGAACGATCCGCCCAAAATTGGACCTTCCGAATTGACCACCTCATTCATAGTCGTGCCCAACATGATAGCTTTTCAAAAAGTAAATGCCATGAATTGTTCTTTTAAACGATTATACAAATTTTAAGTTCACTTTCAAATTTGTGTGTTTTATTTAACATTATAAATCAAACCTCACGATAGATCACCCATCATGTATAAGATAAACCCAAATGTTTTATTTGTTGTTATATCAATAGAAAGAGATGAATAAAAATATTTCATATATAAATTTTTTTGAAAAACTTTTTCAAAAAATTTCAAATACGCCGATTCATATACCTATGAATTTTTCTTATCTTAAAAAAAAAAATAATGGGCTGTTTTCAAAATTTAAATTATTAAAAAACAAGTTTTAAAAAATAAGCATAAATTGAGCTACCTAAAGCTATAGCTATATGTGTAAAATTTCGGAAGAATCCGTTAAGCCGTTGATCACAAATTTTTCGAGCACTAACAAATACCCTTTGTGATATAAGATAAGCAAAGAAGTTTAAATTCTTTGTTTAAGAAGTGTTTTTGCCCCGCATTTTGAGCATATTGACATACAAATTAAAACAGATGTCTGTTACTTGTATTTTAAGCCAAAACTTAAGAACGCAATGAAATGAAATACTACTGAAATACTGTTACTCATTTTTGATAAATTTGCTTAGAACTAAAAAAATTCGACTAAAACTGGAAACCCCGTCAAGGAACCTTTCATATTCATAATCTAGATGCCGTCTTATGAGTGCTATGAAAGATATGTGTATATATATATATAATCTCTCTGCTCTGCTCTAAAAGTGAAAAGTTGAACTTAATTATAGCTCTTGTAATATTAATTAAAAAGTTAGCTTAAGTCAAATTTTTTTTTTATAAGAAAGAAGAAAATGACTGACAATAAACGTAGACTCGGCGACACCTCACCTGAAGAAAACATATATCTTTCAAAAAACAACGAAAGTACACATAAAGTTTTTAAACACGAAAATATGTCGATATCCTCAACAGACCTACTACAAAAAATCAAAGCGATTATTGATTCCTCACTCCATACAAAGCTTGCATTGGCTACTGCAAACTTAGCCACAAAAGAAGACTTGAGCAAGCTGAACTTAGAAATGAATTCTCTCCGAAAACAAAACGAAGGGTTAACAAAAAAAGTTCACCACTTTGAGGAAAGATGTAATTTGCTAGAAGAAGAACTTGAATACCAAAGTCGAGAATTGAAAGGCAAAAACATCATCATTTCTATACCGAACGAAGATGCTCGGGAAAACTCAGAGGAAAAAATTCGTTCTGTCACCCGCCTTCTTCTTGGAAATAATTGTTTACAAAGCATCCCACCGCCAACAAAAATAAGTGTAAACAACACTACAACTAAATTTAAAATTAACACCGGCGGCAACGAAATCGACTTGCAGATGCTGAAAAATGCTTCAAAGTTTAAAGATACAGGTGTTTTTCTACAACGTGATTTATCCAAACGCATGCAACAGCAACAAAGAATACTCCTTCAATATAGAAAAATAATCAAGACTAACAAATCAAACACAATAATTAAAATAAAAAATAACACACTTTTAATCGAAAACAAATTATTTTATTTAGATAATAATAGTAATCTTAAATTTGATGAACATGATGGAGAGTATGAACTTCAACAAATGTTTGGAAACATCAACTTCGAAGCTATCAAAAACTTCAGTGTTATCATTGTATATGAAATCTATAGAAGTCTGGGGAACGAGTAAGAGATAACGGGGTTTGGAGACACATAGATGTCGCTGATAATTATCACATATTTAAACCTTTCCACCTACATTTTCTCTCCAAAACGAGAAATTTGAAAAAAAGGTTTGGAGGCTCACGGTGTCGCCACAGTCGATCCTGCTATCTATATTACTATAGATTTCATATACAATGGTGTTATGTCAAATGGAAGTCAAATTCGAAATGAACGTAATAGATCAATAACATTTGATGGCAGTCCAGGGATGCCACTTCACCAAGAAAATAGTAGTGTGGTTAGACATTGAGATTTAGGCGCGTATCTGGTCTGAATAATAAGATCATGTTTTTAGATTTTTTAATCTTATCAAAACTTACAATTTTTTTTTCTTTTCGAAACTTATATCACCATAGAAAATTTAAGCAAATTTAACAAATACTTTATTGGATTTAAACTATTTTGGATCCCCGCAATCAAAACATCTTTAAGAGGACGCGCTGGTGGTGGATGTTTGTATGGGATACAATCATCGAAACTTATACACTTCGATTTTGTAGAATATGAAGATACTGTTGTACTGAAACTCTTGGAAAGAAATGATATGTTTATTGTACCTTTTTATGTCAATTGTAATAAATGGTCCGATGATTTTAAATTGAGTAACGTTATGTCTACCCTTGCCAGTAAAAGTGTTATGTTGATCGGAGACCTGAACGCAAGAATTAGCTGCAATCAAGTAAAAACATTAATAAATATAAACAACAACAGAACGTTGATATTGTTTGCAACCAGAATGGAAAACAACTACTCGAAATGTTGCAACTCTTCGACAGTATTATTTTAAATGGCTGTATGAAAGGAGATCTTGAGAGCCCAATACACGTTTATCGGAGGCCAAGGAAATTCTGTGAACAATTACTGCGCCATTAACAATGATTGGATTAATCTCATTTCTAAATTCCAAGCTTTGACCAAACATTTTTCTGATCATATGCCATTGGTGGTTGAATGGAAATCCGAATTTGAACCGCAAAACAGACGCATTAATTTACTTCCAAGACTCAAATGGGGAAACACAAACATGGAAACCTTTCATCACTCTATGGACAGTATAATTTCAAGATTTCCTTTTTCGCCGGACGAGACAGCTGATGGTCTTTCAAATCAAATAACGGAGTGCATAAGAAAATGTGCGAAAAATCCTAATTCGAAAATAACAAAAACATTTAAACAGAAATGGTTTGACAGAGAGTGTCTCAATGCTAGTAATAAATCATTTGCTCTCTTAAATGCATTTCGTAACTCTCCTAGTGCAGAATTTCGAAAATGGTACGTCGAATAACATGGAAATTATAAAAACCTTTGTTTCACTAAGAAAGTAAACTATGAAACAATGCAAGCTCAAGCTTTTGGTCAAACTAAAAACACGAAACAATTTTGGATTATGCTAAAGGAAATAAATGTCTCAAACCACATGATTGGCTCAAGTGTATCTGCAGATGACCTCTCTATTTACTTCAAAAATCTTCTGCAAAATAATCTAATCTCAAACTTTTCATATGCTGAACCATTTATCTTTGTAATGACATATTGGACTCCGAAATATATGTATGTTGAGGAAATTCGCTCTGTTTTAAGTAACGCAAAAGACGAGAAAGCTCCAGGAGTAGATGGCATACCATATGAATTTTTTAAATATGCTTCTCCAACTTGTACTTTTTAACAAGATCCTCATGAATGCTGAAGTTCCCTCTTCGTTTAAAAGGTCTGTTATTTTTCCAATCCATAAAAAAGGTTCCTTAAATGCAGTAGAAAACTATAGAGGTATATCTTTTATGAATGTTATAGCAAAAATATTTTGTGGAGTGCTTGCTGGCAGACTAGAAAGGTGGGTGGAGTCGAACAACATTCTCACGGACCTCTAAGCTGGATTTAGAACAAAATACTCAACAGGTGACCACATATTTACTCTTGCGTCAGCAGTACAAGCGTTTCGTGCTAGAAATAAGAAGGTTTATGCTTTATTTGTAGACTTTAAATCCGCATTTGATCTAGTGAATAGGAATGCATTGCTATACAAACTTTCGCAACTTGGAGTTTCCACGAGATTTCTCAAAATAATTAGAATTATGTATATGGATACAGAAGCTGCAGTGTGGGATGATGCACTTTATTCTGAAGCTTTCAAAACTGATACTGGAGTTAAACAAGGATGTCCTCTCAGCGCTTTGCTATTTTCCCTTTTCATAAACGACATCGTGAATCATCTACCTGGCGGAATCCGAATTGCAAACACCATTATCAACGTGTTGTTATATGCCGATGATCTGTTGATTCTATCTGAGTCTCCAGAAAATCTGCAACTAATGATTAATAGACTTGCAGAGTATTGTACAAAATGGGGTCTAGTCATAAACACAGAAAAGTCGAAAGTTATGGTTTTCTCACGAACAACTCGAGGTGAAGTATAGTATAACTGGATGTTTAATGAAAGGCGTTTGGAAGTAGCGAAGGAATATAAGTTTCTAGGAATAAAGCTGAACCCAACACTGAATTTCGGAAAACACCTAGCAGGAAAAGCCAATACTTCACAAAGCCTTATAAATTTTACATGGAGGAAAATTTTTGCAAACCAACACATAAACCTCTCATCAAAATAGGTACACTATTTTCAACTCAGTTGTAAAGTCTACACTATGTTATGCTGCGCAAGTCTGGGGTATGGATGAATACGAAGAAAATGAAAAACTGCAGAGAAATTTCGTCAAAAAAATATTCAGCCTTCCTAACACTGTACCATCTTATGCTATCTATCTGGAAATTGGTTTACCGAAATTATACACTAGTACTCTAAAGTTGCAAGCTAACTACATAATTAAAGTTTGCGGACAAAGGGAAAATCGTTTGAGTAAAATTATGTTGCTTTATGAAATAAGGAACAAAGACTGGTGGTTGGGTAAATGGGAAACTATTAGTGCGGCCTGTGGAGAAAATTTGCAGATAAACCCGAATAATATTCTTTTCTTAAAGGAGCAGCTTTACAAAATTATTCAAAAAACGGAAGATAATGTTCGAAACCAGCTGATTGAAAAAGCCTGTCGATTGACAGCAGAATTAGAAAGCAGAATTTTATACAGCCAACTTAATTTTAATTTATGTGACAAAAACTACTTTCGAGATTATCTGCACTTCAAAGATATTTCGTTAATATTTAAAGCAAGAAGTGAGGTCCTTTATTTCAATGGTAGTCCATATAATGGAGTAGTGTGTTTTGTTCCAAATGTCACTATTTTGCTCTTAAATTGCTTATTCCGGAGTAGTAAAAAAAATTCCTTTTTTTTGGTTTTGTAGAGGTTTTTTAATCCATCGACATCGTAGCCATCCTTCAATGGAATTTGACAGTTCATATCTTGACAGATAGAGAACGAACTATATTTTTTTTGTTTTGTAGAGGTTTTTTAATCCATCGACATCGTAGCCATCCATCAATGGAATTTGACAGTTCCTAGCTTGACAGATTGACAACGAACTATATTTTGGGGGGAGTAGTGTAATTCGAAAACTACTTTTTCCCAAGCAATAAAAAAAAATCTGAAAATTGTAGTATATCATTTATATTACCACTTTAACTAAAAAATTATGTCATGCATCGCTTGACACTTTCGCCATCCCGACGCACAGGCAAGAGGCAACCAGCTGAAGACAACTCGGTTCAGATTGTAAAATTTTAATTCGATTTCAATTATTTAGTTTTTGGTTTACAGCAGAGCAAAGACGACGCGACGTACGAGTCGATGTTAAACCGAAACCAAAAACCGAGTGGACATACCGATACCGAACCGAACCATTTATGCTTTGTCAACTCGAACCGAATCGTTTTTCGGCTTTGGTTCTTGAACAATCTAACTCGGTTTGAAATAAAATAAAACCGGTTGAACTCGGTTCGTACCTAACTCGGTTTGACTCGGTTTAATAAACCGAGTTGACACATAACTAAATTCGATTAAGCCGTTGCCAACTTATGGCCATTTGAAAAAATGCCTTAGGTTGGTTCAATTGTGAGTTTAAACAAAATCTTTAAAGGCATTTTAGAGCAAATGCAAAATGAAAAAATCCGGTACTTGAAAGGCTAAAACGAAAGTTTGAAGAAAAATCGTCAAGCGGTTTAGGCTGTAGCATGACCCGAAAAAGCGCAAAGGCGCACAGACACACATTTGCACAGAGAGACCGATGGCATTGTATATATAAACTATAGTACTATAAACTATAGTATTTCCACTTTAGGTGCGCCATCTATCGACCAAAAACTAAGATCTAGAATACCATGGGAAGCAACAACAACAATTTCCACCATTTTAATTGTTGTTGTTGCTTCCCATGGTATTCTAGAGCTTAGTTTTTCGTCGATAGATGGCGCACCTCATGTGGTAGTACTATAGTTTATATACATATACAATGACTATAGTTTATATATGCAATGCCGATGGACGTGGACGGTATGGCGAAAACCATTTTTTTGGGCTTTCCATCATCCCAGCAGGAAATTCGGCGTCAATGAAAATTTTTGCTGAATTCCTCAATGAATTCAGTAGCAGAATAAGTAGAAAAATTAAATGCAATGATAAAGTCAGTGAAAAGTAATGCAACGTTTCCTCAGTTCATGACTCGAAACCCATTATCTGCTTTGTGATTGGGACACATAAGAAAACAACTGTCTTTTGTACGGAATTGAAATAGTTATTTTATTAAAGAAAAGTATGCGGTGATTTACTCACATAAGGAAAAGTCATGCATAAGTTCATCAGTTCGTTGCCTTAATCCACTTTTCTGTTTGCAAAGATGATTCTTGAGCGAGAGAAGTTTTTCATCACCCAAGCTGATGAATAACCAACTTCTGAGGAAGTAGTGATTTCATTAATGAATGTTCATCGAGAATGTAAGCATGTGTTTCTTGGCCTAGGACACCCCCATGTTAAATTCCTCAAAGGAATCAGCAGAAAAGAAGCTGTTGCAACTCCCATTTCCTCAAGGAAAAAGCAGGTTATTCCTCAATGAATTTTATGAAATTTCCCACTGGGATCTTAAGGTCATACATACATGCTCTATAGAGCTAGGAAAAAGTATTAGACCTACTATTGTGCATCAAAAATTGATAAGATCAACTGTTATGCTCCTATCTTTGTTTGAAATGAAAGAAAAATTGTTGCTATGCTCTTTCTCAAATTTTGTTTCGATTGGCAAATATATCGGTCTACTCTCAGAAAACTAGCTACTCCAATATAGAAATCAAATATATTAAAACTTTAGTATGGTCAAAAGTTTAATGATTTAATTGATGAATATAGCTACCAACTTTTTTTGCATTTGTGTCATTATATTAAGATTAATTACCTTTCCTTACTATTAATTTCTTTTCTCACTTCTCACGATTCCTTTTTTCAACATTGGTGTAAGTGTTTTCGTGAGGTGTTGTTATGTTATGTTTATTTAATTTAACCGAGATTGCGGCAGGGGCTACTTTATGCAAGCAGAGGCAGCCTATTAAAAAGCTAAGTGTATTGGTTCATTGAACTTGAAGTTTTATTGAACTCGTGCTGCCTTAACAACATACACATCAAGCGCACGCACGAGGAAATTAAATGAATTGATACCACGGCAAATCGGCTTTCGTCTCAGTCTTTTAACCCCTCTATCCCTACTTCTCCCTTTCAAAATTGCTCCAAAGTTCCAAGCAAATCAGATAACAGTATGGTCGGCGCGGAGCATCGGCGCGGCGGCGGCAGAAGGGGTCTGGGTTCTATGCTGTATGCTAACTATATTTGATTTGATTTTATTCATAGTAACTTAATATAAAAAAAACTAAAAAAAATTATATATGTATACATGTATGTATAATGTATGTATAAATAAAAGTATTTTGCTGTCACATCCCAATGATTCTTGTTAGCTTGTATAGAGGAGCTGTTGTTGCTTTGTACAGAGCTAGCCTATGCAAAAAGGTGCTGGTGCTGCTGCTGGCTGGCCTGGCTCTTTGCTTCACTTCGCGGTTTCATTGCTTCGTGCATTATTGTATAGTTTGATTGATATCCAGAGCGCAAAGAAACGATGCAGCAGCAAGCAGTGAGGAGCCAGCAACACGTAAATATTCTACATGCGGTTGGTTGCAGAGTTCAAGAGCGTTGACGACAAGTGAATTGAATTTGCGAGGTTATGTGTTTATCCAGCGAGGCTTGTTTTTATTTTACTTTTGGAAAGTTGAGTGACTGTTTCATACAGTCGGTCAAAAAAAAAATACTCATATCTAATATGAATCTTGACATGAGGTTGAAAAGAGTTTCAAGTATTTTTTTTAACTGAGTTAAGCGCCAAACTTGAGTTTTTAGAAGTCTTGAACATAACAAAAATGATTAGAGTTTTTAAGTTAATATGCTGGGAGATGGTTCCATGAAGTTACTAAAATAGAAATAAAAAAAAAAATTTAATTATATGAAATATATCTCCAAATTTGGAGCCTTATTTCATACTTCAATTTTACAGCTTCAATTTCGATTCGGGGGGTTATTTCTTAAGGCAGTTTTTTCACGGAGCCCTTGGAATTCCTTAAGAGTTCCGCCTCCATCCGGTTTATTCCTTGGATAAAATTGGGCCTTTTTCATTTATTTAAATGTTTTTTTTTTGGCAGGACAATGATATACTTGTTAATTAGAGAATTGGGTCAAGCCCCAATCTGGTTTCACATATGGCCTTAGGTCTGTTACAAAGAGATACATACTAGGTATATTCTACGGATCTTGACAATCAGAAGAGCAGGAAAGAAAAGAACTGGATTCTCAACAAAAAAGAAAGGTCACCAGAAATGCAAATTTTGAAGAAAAAGGAGGTGTTTTAGAGTTACGGTTAATTTTGTGAGTTAATTTTGTGAAAAAAGAACATCTTGGGGACACAAATCCCATACGGATCACTGTAAAGATGAAAATTGCAACTAACTAACTCTAATAACATTGAGCAGCTTAGAACATGAATTAAAAGCTAAAAGACAAAACAGCTACTAGAGCTGATGACTTGGCAGCAGATTTGTTCAAAGAGGAGATGAAACAGGCGAAATTATAAGAACAATGCAAAATTTTGGATGCGGTCGCCAATAGACCAGCGGAAGCCTCAATTTCAGTTGCATCTAGGGAATCTGGTACAGCAAACTTTGCAATGCTGCTCGTTAGTGAAATCCGCCTCCAAATTTAAGGATTTAAGTACAGTTTCGAGGTGGTCATGGCCCGCTCTGATGTTACTTGAGAAAACAACAACAGATCTCAAATCAAAGAAAGCATTTTTCTAGCCAATCGCTGTATCTTTGGCTTAAGAAGCAATTGAAATTCATCAAGAACTCATCCTGATTTATCAGGATTATGGGAACGATATTGAAATATACTAAGTACTTTAATGTTTTACACGAAAATTTAAACTGAGCTGTAGCAAATGTAATTTCAATTTCTTCTCCAATCGAAACTGTGTAAGCAAATCAACGTCAACAGAGCGGTAAGATCCTGACTCTCTTCATCCTTCAGCCCTCGAGAAGTGGACTAATTTCAAATGAATAGTGAGAATTTAATTCCAAGAAAATCGTGTGGATTTAATTCCCCTTTAATGTGAAATACGTCCTAACTTCCCTATAAGTCTTGATACATTTTCAAAAACGAAATA
The DNA here is from genome assembly GCA_916050605.2 of Platycheirus albimanus. Classification (NCBI taxonomy): domain Eukaryota; kingdom Metazoa; phylum Arthropoda; class Insecta; order Diptera; family Syrphidae; genus Platycheirus; species Platycheirus albimanus. The sequence goes on from OU696698.1 coordinate 38,692,257, forward strand.
ATTCCAAATATAGATTTCGGATTTATTTCATAAACTATTTCGTTTATCGACAGTGTGATTGGACCAATTTGATGTTATATCACTTCTTTCTGTTTTCTACTTACGTAGAGTTATTTTCCAAAACAAAAAAAGAGTAAGAAATATGCAAAAAAGGCATATGAAGCCTTCAGCGAAAAAATTGAAAGTGGGTAAGTTTGGCATGTTGCCCCCCTGCAACCCCCTGCCTGAGCTCACTGTTAGATTTCACTTTTTATACACAGTAAGATTTGTAAGATTCATTTAACTATTGTTGTTGGAAGTTGGTTCCCTCATCATGGTTCGAAGCGTGTACTAATTTCCCACAAGAAAGTGGAGTACGTTCCCACTTTCCATGGGAAATAAGTCCACTACTTTTAAGTGGGCTAAATTCCCTGTAAGTGGAAATGAAGTCCCGCGTTGGAGTTAGTACCCGGGGATTTATTTTCCTGCACCGGTGGTTTGGTCTCCTTTCTATGATATTCATAAGTCTAGGATAGATGCAGTTCAGCGTTATTTTATTTAATTTGCTTTAAAAGGCCTCTTTTGGGCAGATCCTTACAACATCCCACCTTACGAACACCGGATTCAACTTCTACAGATTCAAACTTTGTCACAAAGGCGTATTAACAATGATGTTATTTTTATTCACCAACTTTTAACGAGATCTTTGGACTCACCCGATCTTCTATCATGTGTAGGTTTTAACTATCGCGGAGGGGCTCATCATCTTCGTAGATTAGAGCTATTACATTATCCCAAACTCCGTATACTAATTATGGCATGAATGCACCTCTTACCCGCAATCTTTAACTCAAATAAAAATATTGTTGGTTTTAAAATTAGTAAAACTTGTCTAAAAAACTATTGAAACCAGTGCACCACGCTCATAATTTGTGTTTTGTATGTTCTCAATGTTTTTGTATCTATATTTCGTATGTATTTGTTTATTTATCTATTTATTTTGTGTGCTTATGTTATGCTATTTGTATATTTTGCTTACCTACTAACAACTAACACCTGCACTAAATGATGTAGCCAGTGATCACATAATATGTGTTGGCTAATCTCTGATTGTAAGTTAATGCTTGATATAAGCTTCTTCCTTTCGAGAACTGATAGAGCAAAACAAAACGATATGTAAAAATTGTCATCATAGGAAGAAGAACTAATTGCTCACTTTGAGGGAAATATTCTTTGACTGGTTGTCGCAAATGTATGTGTAAACGACATGTGGCGAAGAAGATTTAGCGATGTACGGTTGGACGGTTATATATGGATCTATAGTTGGTTGGGGCATGCAGATTGACCGTTAGTATCTTGGACCAAGCAGATGAGCATCTCAAAAAGCTTGCGCATCTCCAGCGGAGGCCTGGGTCAAATTCTGCATGCCGATATTCTGTTTTGCATAATTCTGGTTGTACAAAATTCTGTATTTCAAATGGTGAAATAAAGAATTCAAATTACTGATTTCAAAATTCTGTTAGCTAAATTCTGTTTTCAAAAATTCCGCAAATACACAGCTGCAAAAAAAAAAATAGGTGTGATTAATTTTTATATCTTAGCCGTAGAATTTGGAGCAGAAGGAGCAACAAATGGCGCAATATCCGCGTCATTTCAGACCACCAAAAAGAAAGGACTATCACCCTCGCTATACCTCGAAGACGATTAAACACGGAGGAGGAAATATTATGGTCTGGGGCTGTTTGTGCTGATATGGTGTGGGTCCTATTTCCTATATTCCGTATTAGTAACATCTGGACTAAATTGTCTTCCATTTGCCGAAGAAAACTTGCCTCGCCGATGGAACTTTCAGCATTATATAACGATCCGAAACATACGGAAAATCTTGTGAAACATTGGTTTTAAGAGAAAGAAATTTCAGTTGTTTTATGGCCAAGTCAATCCCCAGATCTCAACCCGATTGAGAACTTGTGGAATGAGCTTAAGCGAAAACTAGGAGGCCAATACTTTCCAAACTGGAACAGATTGTGGGATGCTGTTCAGAGGGAATGCTATTCGATACCCCAACCCCCAAGAAATATGCCAAAAGCTTCTAGAGTCAATGCCACGCTGACTTCAAAAAGTTTTGGATAACAATGGCGGATACTCGGGTTATTAGAGAAAGGTAAACGAAAACTATAATAAAATACAACAAAATTTACATACAAACTATCATTATTGATGATTTAGGAAGACGCACCTAATTTTTTATCCTAGCGCAAATGTCTACACCGAAGGTTTAATTGTATAAAATTTATAATTATTTAATTTAAAAGCCTTAAATGTTAATATTTCACTAAGTATTGATATCCTAGTGAAAACTAATGTTAAAATAATATATTAATGAACAAAACATACTTATCAAAAAATTAAGTTTATGTGAAAAAACAATAATTGCACCTACTTTTTTGACCAGCTGTGTATGTTGTAAAAGAGAAATCGTTTTGATATTGTTAAAAAGTGGATTCGTAAAAAAATAGAAATGACAATCACACACACATTTCATTTCGATGATGGAGAAGTCGAAAAAAGTTGGTTGGTTGGTTGGAAATTTGTCTGTCTGTCTGTCTGCCTGTCTGTATGTCTATCTGTTCCCACCTCTAGAGCCTAAACGGAAGGGGCGATTTGCTTCGAATTTGGTATTTAGTATTTATTTGGACGTCCCTCGGAATGTATTTTCAATTTCTGCTCTAGGCCCAAAAATAACGGTACCTGGCAATACGATCGTGAAGAAGAAAATTGATTACCCCGAAAACGGCTCCAACGATTAAACGTTCTGAAAGCTATTTTTGAAAACAGTATATATCTTTTGGTTAGAAAAGATTTTTCGTAATTTGTCTTATAACGGTATACCTCTTATAGAACCGTTTTTTCCATATCGAGTTTTCAATAATATTTTGGAAACAGTGATACGGCATTTTAAAATAATCAAATAATAATAATAATAATAATTTTAACTATATGCCTGAAAGAGTCAAGGTCTTTTGAAAAATGTTGGAAACGGGCATCTACTCGTATATTGAATTTCTTTAACATAATTTTGCCCATAGCAAACTACGAATTGCCATATATATTTACATAATCGACCGAATTTCAAAATATTGTTTGCATACTTAGCTTTTCCAAGAAAACTCTTAAACTCTTGAAAAAATACATACATAGGTACAGATTCATAATTTCGTGCAACCCACTCGTGCATTCTTTTATTAAAACGATTTCTCTTTTACAACGTATATAATAACAGAATTTTGAAAAACAGAATAGGTATTTGTGATGAAAAATACATAATTTAAACAGAATAAGAACATACATTGTACATACTTATAATATGTAAACAATTGAAACGATTTCAATTTAAGTACATGTTGATAGAACTATAAAATGTACTACAACATTTTAATATTGCAAAAGAGGTACGGATATTCATCAAGCTGAGAATGATATAAATCATATCTTTTAGATATAAATTTGTTCTGTTGAAATAGTTGTGCAAATTCTATTCTTCGTTTTTATTAAACAAATCTTTAATAAACTCACAACAAATTGTTTACGGAAATGGTTATTTTTTAAGTGGTTATTTATCTTATACAGAATTTCAGTGTTCAGAAGTAGAATTTTGTACACAAAGAATTTTGCAAATATACAGAATATTCCATTTACAGATTTTTGGGCAAACAGAATTTTGACCATATTAACTAAAAAAAAACAGAATTTTGACCAAACGCAATTTTGAAAACAAGAATTACAACCCGCTCATTGGAAAATATTTTTACTTTGGTTTCTTAATATTCAGTTCGTCACTCACTACGCCAAATGTCCTGGGTTTAATCTCTGACTCCACCTAACTGCCTCTTGCGAGAAAGTGAGAAAGACAACAATTTGCCAAAAAAGTGCATCGCTGCTAGCCTTTCGGATTCGGTGCTTATATTATTCTCTCCCATTCTTGAAGAGTATAAACGCTCATGCAGAAATGGTTGAGGTTGAGGATGTTAGTCACTTCGTGAGCCTTGGCTCCACATACCACAGAGATGTTCGTCCCATAATATTATTTTTAAAGTTAACTGCTACTACCAAAACAATTGACGTTCAAAAGATACAGTTTGTGGAAAAGCTTCACGCTACGGCTAGGACGCAAACATTAGTTTACCGGTCTCAAATAAATTGTAAAACAAAATATGATTGAAAAAAAAAAAACAAATTATCTATCTACATAGATAGATAGATACTATCTATCAGTTTCAAATGCAGTTTAACCACAATTGAAGTCAAGTCAAATTCTACGAAAAATTCAAGTAGAATCCCGCTTAAACTAAGAAAATTCTCATCACAATGATATACCAGACTGATTTCTTCTAAGGAATTGTGGTTTTAAAATGAAATTGTTCGTAAGATCAAGTAACGAATTGTACCCTACGTTTGTAAATTCCTTTAACTTCCAATAGAAAGCATCTTCTTATATTTGTCGACAAAATACCTCACGGATATCATCTGGCAAAGAATTTCAATGGAATAATGCTCTCTGTCAAAATGTCTACATTTAAAATGTTCGTATATCCACATAACTTAACCCAGCATCAGCAGATACCACCAGCGACTTTCAAAATGAAACCTGAAAATGGTAAAATGTATGAGTAGTAAAAGTGTCATTTGTATATCATCTGAATTATTAAATATGTTTGTCCAGTCCAGCTCATATTTGCATTATCTTCGCTTCGAAATGAGCATCATCACCCTTTTTTCAAAGTTCAATAACCATTTAAATGCCTGATCTTAACTCAAGAATACATTTTGGCTTTTGTTTTATTTTTCTTGTTCTTGTTGTTTTCAACGTCGCGTCATCGTCGTCGTCGCTGACTTCGTGATGTAATCACCCAATAACTTTTCACAATCTCATACGTATAGGTCGTCGTCTTGCCTCTTCGCCAGTCAGTAGCAGTTGCAGTCGCTGAGATTCGGTGTTCGGTGTTGCCTTACTCTGAAATTCTTCATTTGATTCAATTTAAAATGAATCCAATCCAGCGGCAAACTTATAAAAAACGATATTTAATAAAATGCATGACTGGGTCGCACGTACTTGCTTTTTGGGTGCAATAGCATGATGATAACAATTTTTTCGAGCAATACTAACTACTCTCTAGATACGTTAATTTTGCCAGTTACTTTGTTATACTAAGACTTCAAATTGAATTAAGTCGTTCATAAACAGATGTCCGTTACTTGTATTTTGAGGAGGGGGGAGGGGGCATGTAGTGCTAAACCTAGGGTTGTGAGTTCACCCTACCCGGGGGGGAAATTTTTTATTTATTCTCCCAGTTTCACCAAGAGAAAAAAAAATCCAAAATTTACGATCGCAGATATCAATGAAATACTAAAAAAAAAAAACTCACAAACTTCACATTTGTGAAAAATTTGGTAAAAACTAAAATATGTAGTTGGCTAAATCTGGAAAACTCGATATACGGGAGCTACAGGTAAGAATCCTTTCGTATTTAAAATGTAGATTTTTTGGGTGCTATGAAAGATAAAGTAGTTTCTATACCCCGTGCTTAGTACACTAAAGGACTATTCACATGAACCTTCGGCGTGGCAATCCGACACAATGCGGTTAAGGACTATTCACATGAGAGCGACCAACGAATAAACGAACATTCGTCCATTTTGACGTTTCATTCACATGCAATTTATTTTATTCGTTGCGAACAACGAACGTAATGTCCGTATATCACAATTGAACAGTGAGATTTTGAGGTTAGTCGCGCACGAATAATTTATTCGTTGCAATGTGGATGGTATGTGGAACGCGAATAGGGTTTGACAATTCGTAACAGTCAGATTGAAATTAGCGACGAACAACTTGTTTTCATTAAATTTTCTTTTTTCTTCAATTAAAATGAAAATTTTAGCATCTCAACATTACATTTAATGAGTTTCTATCATTTTGAAATAGTTTTTGTTGCAAAATATTGCTTGGAAGTGTGAAAAATCTCATTTATTTGTTCATTCGTTCATTCGTTGGTCGCTCTCATGTGAATAGTCCTTAACCGCATTGTGTCGGATTGCCACGCCGAAGGTTCTGGGCTCGATCCCTGACTCCACTCCACCCAAAGATATTTTCCGTAATATTGCCTCTTGCGAGGAAGTGACAAATCCTCCAAGAGTAATTTATGTCATAGAAAATGCTTCTCTGTTAGCCGTTCGGAATATCAACGCACAGACAGGAATGGCCGAGAGTGTAGGTCACATGTCCAGCCCCGTTTATAGCTGTTGTGCCAACAATTCATTTATTTACTTTTTATGAAAGATATATACCTATATACCTGTCTAAAACGTTTCATTTATGTCGTTGTCCACTTATGGTTGGTTTAATCAAACTGTTAAAACCAATTTCCGTTTGAAACCAAAAACTAAAAATGCAGTTTTCTTCGAAACTTTCTATGATACCTACATATAAAGTTATTTATTATGACTATTTCAAAAAAAGCAATTAAGACCAGATCTCCGTTAATTGCATCTTTAGCGAAAAACTAAAAACGCAGTTTTACTTTAAAATAAAGTTTGATCGAGGTCTGAAGAATTATGCCAGACAAAGTTTGAGTGAACTCGATTAAGCGCTTTCCAACTAAAGCCATTTGGAAAAAAAGCCGTTTAAACCTGATTGTCGTTATCATTATTAAGGCCAAAAACAAAAAAACCAGTTTTATCAAAAAAGCTCTATTTTTGTTAAAATTTAGTTTAATCAAAATCGTTAGCAAATCCAAAATGAAAAAAACTGGTACTTGAAAGGTATCAGTTCTAGCCAAGTTTAAACGAAATGAAAAAACCTCTTCAACCGTTTTTCTTTGAACTGCTGCACATGAAGTTTGAAGAAAATCCGTGTAGCCGTTTAGACTTTAAACTGTAGCATGGCGTGAAAAAGAGCACACCCGAACAGGCACGGACGGTATGGAGAAAACCACTTTTTTGGGCTTATTTATCATCGTAATGCCATGTTTGATTATTTTTTTTCTGCACGAAACCAATACTTACCCTACAGAGCAAGTATAAACCTCAATACTCAACTGAATTCATTCTCAAAATTATTCAAAGACATTATTATGCTTCTTTTTATGTATTTTTTTTTTTTTTGAGAAACGAAGATGAAGACAAAGTAAAATAAAAAAATATATTTTTGTATGCTACATCTAATGAATGTGACTCCAAAAAATCCAAATTCAAATGTTTCAACTTGGATGGATTATGGATTAGGGGGGAAATGATCGTAAGAGGTGGCAGCGGCAGCGCTGGCGGCAGTGGGCCAACATCTAAAAAAGCTCGTTTGTTGCTTGTATATTTTTATGGCCGTGTACAGTTGAAAAACCTACATACCTACATTTTAAACAAATAGCGCTTTTTTCAGAACGGTGGGACGTATACGTATACACGACGACAATGCGACATGCGAATGAACATGGTGATAGAGCACAGCGCGCTTATCATACTGATGCCTGCGCGCTCTGATGGCTGGCTGGATTATGGCTGGGAGCTGAAGCTGGTGCTTTGTACTTCCATTTCCATCACTTTCCCCAGCAGTTGAGTGATCCGTGGGGATGATGGTTCAGCGTACGGAAGGTGGCGATAGTGATGGCGGCGCGGCGGCGTCGTCGCGTCGTGGCGTGTGGTTCAATGCACTCAGTGGAACTTGTGTGTTTTGTTTTAGACTATTTTGAGTTTACTTACGTGAGCATGAGCAGCTAGGGTATATGATTATGATAATTATTATTGTTTGCTTTAGGGTTGCCAAATTAATTTTCCTGATTTATTTTTTTACAACAAGTATACGCTATTGTCAATGAAAGTTTTTGATTTGGAAATTTCAGTTAGTGAAACGAATTGATCGACGAAGTTGATTTTCACAAAATGTATCGGTATAATTGCTTGAGTTTTTCGACTATCTCAATTCAAGGGAGCCACCATCTTTAAAAAACCTTCTCGCGGTTTTTCAAAATATCTACGAAAATATTGATTACAAAAAAAAAAAAAAAAAAACAATGCAATGAACAAGAATGATTCGTCCATAATTTGGGAATAAAATAATTATTCCGATTAAAAGCTCTTTGAATTTTTTGGCCGTTTTTCCCAAAAGCAAGCAAATGGGACTCAATATTTGCTTTCTTGTTTATCCGTTAACTTTTTCTAAGCCACGAAACGAATTCTCTCAGGATTTCCTCATCGCCCCAAGTGGAAGAGTTACACCAAATGATGGAGTATTTAGCTGTGAAATTTTAGTTTTCCAAACCAGATTTGGGTGCTTATTGGATTTATAAAAAGCAGATACAAAATTTGAAAATACATTGCCGATACCACAAGTCGTCAGCGTATGAAACCATTTCGAATGCTAAGGAGGTTTTTGTATGAAATTTTATACTCGCAGTTTAAGGCATCTGCTTGCCGAATCTACAATTGAAAATTTAGAATGAAACAACAACAACTTGTGTGTGCTACCACCAAGTTCATAGGCTGGAGCTATAGCTATTTCACGGGGACCAACCCGATCATCAGACTCCTTTAGTGGTGCTTAATCGTTTCATGTTCAATTTAATTTTTGAAGAACTTTTGCCCCAGCTGGGCTTGAATGCTTCTAGGCTAACTGGAATTTCGTTGACGACTATCTTTAATAAAAGTTGGGATAGGACTCCACCCGGCGGTGTGTCTTTACTGACAGTTTTTCTGAAACAGATTTTCCTAAGGACGAGTTGGTTATAATATTTTCTTACAATTGGATTTACCAACTTGCCTAAGATCTTCAGCGCCCGCTGCGCCGTTGTGATTGGAAGGTTTCTGATGTTTTTTAATGTCCCTTTACAGATAGCGTGATTTTGTGTAGATACAAGATTAGGGCCTTTTACACGGTAATGTCAATGCAAGATTTCAATGCCATACTTTAGGAACTATTAAATGTTTACATACATAAGTTAGCAAGTTTTAATTTATTTGTAATTTCAAACACAAACGGAAAATACTGGTTCCTTGAAATTGCTTTTTTGTATCGCACACAAAGATTAATTAAAATCATAAGAATCTATTCGAGAAAATGGACAAAACCAACAAAAGGTTGGCTAAAACAAAACGCTATATGGAAAGGGTTAAAAAGGTAACCGCTAGAAAAGCATGAATTAGTATTAAATGAATTCGATCAAGTCCTGGTCGGCTTTTGACCGTTTGCAAAAAAAAGTTAAGACTAGATTTCCTTTCCAAAAATTTGAGCCACAGAAAATAAACGCTGTTATGCCAAAATCTCTCAAAATACTTTAAGAACTTGATAAAAGTCTAATCAACATTTCAGAGCAAATCTAAGTATGGCGAAAAATGTTTTGAGTTTTGCTTTATTCGCAACCAGCTTGTGCACTGTACATTTGGCTTACTGAGCAAGTCAAAATTGCGATCAGAATCAAGCAAGATAGTATGATAAAAGGGAAATCAGAAAAGTAGAGCAGACAATGTATTCGGGTCTGTCTCTCTGTATCGGTTCTTACTTTGAACTTATTAGGTACTCAACTAATGTTTCTGTCGTTTTTTCAAATAACTGTTTGCATTGAAAACGCTTGTAACGGTTACAATGAAACTTTCTATAAGTATTGTATTCTAAAATCTATTTTTTTGTTGGGATGAGTTCCACAGTATCCAGAAAAGCGTTTTGGCTAAATGAAACTTTTCGACAATAATTGGATGAACAAAGTAATTCTTATTATGAGATTTAACCCTCATAACTCATATCATTTATAAAAAAAAGATTAACAAAATTTCAATAAAATACTTTTGAAACCTGTATTTTTAAACGACACAAAAGCATTTTCGTGCAACCGAATTGCGCACTGTGTTTTTCACACAAAACCAATACTAACCTTTCAAGGCAAACGAAGTTCATTGAACAGCCTAGGGATCACCACAGCTCCAAACAAGAGATTAGATAAAAGACTCCAATACAACAATTATAGCAAACCAAGACAGCTTCTCTTGATATATACTTATAAGTTATGAAATTAAACAAATATTTTGCGATGGTTATTAAACCCACTTATTATCTCGGTGAAAGCGTCTTCTCGTGAATGTGCGGACTATCTAAAAGATTATTCGCTGTCTTTGGTTACCAAACTTTTAATAAACAAAGTAGAAGATTATAAGTATTTCTGTATCTGTCGGTAAACACAGTGGTGGTCACCGTGTTGTTTCTCTGCTTGTCTTTATTGCAATGCATGTACATACTGTAAATACCTAGTAAAATCGTTCAAAGTGTTGTGTCATATGAGACTTGAAGTAATTTGAAAAATATTTCCGCACTTTTGACAGTCTTGCGTTTCTTGTGTATAAATGTCATTGTCTGTTTTCTGATTATTGTTTAAATATTTAAAACTTCAAAGTGATTCCAGTCTTTTCCGACAAACAAGAACCAATCTTTGTTAGCAGGGTTGTGTCCCTGCCATCGCATCGGAGCATATAGCTTTCTTTGTTCACAGTTCACCATATAGTCATCTGAAAATATCTGTATAGTGGGTTTCCCTCCCTACCAAACAGTTATGATCTTAAGTACTTGCATCTGCTTTTATTTTTTAAAAGGTCAGTTGTTGGTTTTATGAAAAAAAATTCGAGATTTTAGTCAACCAGGATCATAACTGAGCAAGGCACAAAAGGATTCCTTCCATTTCCGTAGTTGATTGAAAGCAAATTGGGTTTCATGTTTGTTGTAAAGGAAATATCCGAAATAAAATATATTTAGAGTTATTTGTATGTAATTTCAGCTGCTTTTCAGTCCACAGAGCAAGCAGGCAAATTGAACTTTTTGTTTGATGAGGGGGCTGAAGCAATTCTACAGCCTTCCGGCTGGACGGATATTTTTCAAACTTTATGTGCAGCAGTTTAAAGAAAAACAGCTGTCGAGGTTTTTTTATTTTGATTAAACTTGGCTAAAACTGGTACCTTCCTTTCAAGCAAGGGTTTTTTCATTTTGGATTTGCTGGAAAACGGCTCTTACGATTTTGATTAAACTAAAAATTTAACAAACCTAAGGCATGTTCGATAAAACTGCGTTTCTTGATTTTGGCTTAAATGGTCGTAACGAAAATGCCAACACTGAAAACCGTATGGCTCTACGACTTTTTCTTGCCAAGGTATTCAAAAATAACCGAACCTACTTCTTCACAAAAACAAGAAAACCTAGCCTTACGGGATGGCACAAGTGACCATTTAGCCAATTTTTTCGTGTTTTTGTGAAGAAGTAGGTTCGGTTATTTTTGAATACCTTGGCAACAAAAAGTCGTAGAGCCATACGGTTTTCAGTGTTGGATTAAAGATTAATGGAAGCGTTGAATTCTGAGAACAAAAATTATACTTAATTACGTAAAATTTTGAAAAAAATTAGTTTTAAAATTATTTTTTCAAATTTTTTTTTCAAAATTTTGAGTTTGAAAATTTATATTTTTTAAACTATTCGTTAAAACAATTTAATTTAAAAACAAAATAAAAGGAGAAGTTTTTGGCTTTTTAAAAAGGTATAACACGGTGTTGTAAACGAACCCGTTGATTTTAAATATTTTTTTTTACAAAATAAGTCAATTTTTTAGAAAATTGCCCCTCCCGGCTAAACGGAGGGGAATAGACCCCCCCTCCCATACGATTTTTTTCTTGTCTCAACTTAACCTACACGCTCTAGCTTTTTGGCACAACGCTGGTGAATCACCCTGTATAATGCATTTGCACTCAAAGGGATATTAATACATACCTGTATAATGAATTAACATGAGTGCGAGCGAGGAGAGAGAAGGAATAGAAAGATAGAAAAGAAAGTTGGTGTTGCATTTTTTTAGTTACCGCTTTTTACTTGCAATTATTAATATAAGGCAAGTTATGCATTCGTAAAAATTTTTTTTTTTGGACAATCCATGTCATTGCGATGATAGAGAAGTCTAAAAGAGTGTGTCCGACTATTCTGTCTGTATGTCTGTCTGTATAGTTACCTACAGCTTAAACGGCTGGGCCGATTTTCTTCAAACTTGGCACATAGTATTATTATGACGTCTTACAGAGGTATTTTTGGAATAATGGTATTGGTATCATCGTGCTATTGTACCCACCGAGCACGTACGTGCGACCCAGTCGTGAATTTTACAGTCGTCCATTTTGCATTAGCTGTTGACAGGGTTATACCCATAACTTTGCTTTCGAGACCACAAATAAGAGTTTGGATTTTGTCCATGTTCAGGTCCAATTGCCGAACTTTCTTACCATTTCATCAGCTTTTTCGTGTGACTCAATTTCCCTTTGTTCGTGGAGTCATCATAGTTTAAAATTGTACTTCAAGGCAAGAGCCGTAGCTCATTGTGACACACATTTTACAAGCTTATATTTTATTTCTACAGTTCAAATAGCTTTCACTACTGCCTGGCTGTCATTAAAAATTTTTATATGTATGGCCTACAGGTATTTTCAAAATCAATGCCTCTGACTACATTGGTCACTGCTAGAACCTCTGCTCGAAATACACTGCTTATAAATCTAATCGAGTCGCTTATTTCTAAGGCTTCCAGGTAGAGGCCAACTTCAGCTCCTATCCAATATCTATAATTTCGGATAGTCAAACACCTCCTGAATACATCTGATTCCTCTATATTGCTTTCCAATAAATCAAAACCTTTTAAAGCCCAAGTAATTATGTTTGCATGTTATTTACCAAAAGATCGGAGCACACAAAATTCGATCAATACATTTTGTGACCGACATTAAATTGACATACTCCGTTTTATTTTTAAACTAAATTAAAATAAAATCAAGTTCCAAAAAGATTCTTAGTTTCAAGTTTTTTTTTCTTTTTTGTCATTTTTCTTCAATGAGTTTATTAAAACATAATTTTAACTCAAATTCGACACAGTTTCCACGAAAAAATTGTATCGAATCGAAGCATCAAGTTTGACCTGACGATGAGTTTTGGTTTCATAATTTGTATTTTTTTGCCTTCAGTTATAGTTGCAAATATTGGTTTTATTTTTCTGTGAATTTGCTTTGATGTTTTGATATTTTTTTTATTTTCGCACATACATGTTGCCATATTGAAATGGAGTTCAATTCTCAGAAGAAGTCATTTAAAATAGTTGTTAGATTTTTGCGAACGAAGCAACAAATTAAACCTTTTTTCTTTAAAGATTGGTATTTGCTAGAGAAATCTAATAAACATGACACGGATAGAATTAATTGGATTTAGCATATCTTAGAATTCTTTTTTTCTGACTGTCTTATAGAAAAAAAATTTTATTTGTGTATTAGAGATTCTTTTTTCCTTTTAGCTTACTTACTCTTCTTCTATCTCAGCATCATCATATACAAATTGCTTTTAGATTATTCTACCTGTATCTGTTGCTATGGGAAAAAGGCTCTTTTTGTTAATAGAATACTGAAAAGGACTGATTGTCTATTATGCAGGGTGTTTCCTAATTTGTAGGCATTGAATTGGGAAATGAAGAAGAAAAAAATTAATAGACAGCAAGAGTCTATCTCCATTTTTGATATTACTAACATACTTTTGAAGAAAAGGCTTACTTTAGCATATCCTGGCCCAGGAATACATACACGTTATCTCTAAAAAGCAATATCTCAATCAGACGAATTCCCAATGTAAATGTAAGATAATACGACAAAATCTCCATGGGAAGGGCGTCCAAACGACAAAATCCCCAATAATTAATTTCTATTGCCGCTATCTTAAAATTTAGAATAATCCCTCATATATTTCTTTAAGGTATCATTTGATGCAGTTAAATTACAGTTAAAAATCATTGTACTCGTCATAATTTTATTTGCGAGAGATTCCAGTCCATCATTGTGGCTCTTCGGTACTAAACGATTGGCGCGATTTAAAATGGTTGCTCTTATTTTTATTAAATTAAACTAATAATGTATTATGAAATATGTGAATTTTTGTTTCTATTACTTAAAATATAGGTAAAACGTATAACTATGTATTTATATTTCTTCAAATATGTCCATAAACCATTTCCAAAATTATTGTCTACGAACTAAGAAGCACCCTGAATTTAAACAAGCAAGCCAGAAAAAGTGTGTGTTGATAGAAACAGACATTCAAGCAAGAGGATTGATCGATAAATGTTAAATTAGGTGAATTCCTGAAAATGGTTATCGTAATACCATAAAATTTCAAAAAAGGATTTCTGCTGAATTTGCAAAATTTCGACTCCAAATCGATACGGGTAGGTATGATATATGATTGTGTGTTCTATTTACCATTTGATTTGCAATAATATACCTACATATACAACAAATACAAAACAATGACTTGTATTTCGAAAGTATTGTTTCCATTTTCTTGGAAACTGGTACTGCAAATTTATTAAAAAAAAATTGGAAAGGAAATTAACAACCGCACTTTTGTGTGCCGACATCGCTCGAATTATTTTCCGATAAATATTTTTCAGCGGCCCATACCTTGCCACTACCCTGGCTACATCGCGCAGATAGTTACTGCAGAGGCAGACTAAATTCCGGAAACAGAAATATGTTTTAATATGGTCGAAAATAATTAAGGTTTCCAAAATTGTTCTTTCCAAACTTTCTCTTTTTGTTTCAAATTTCTATTAACGATACTTTGCGAAAAATCGAAGGAGGGTTGATTAAGATAAAAGTTTTCTATCAGCTAGAAAAGGGGGATTACTTAGTTCAAAGGAGAACAGTTGTGATATTCTCCCGTGATTTTTGAACTAATTTGAGTTTCTTGAGAAATTGGTAAGAAGTTAAGAGAGAATTATTTTCTAAACTTATAGGTTCCTTAATATCAATGAAGAAAAATTTTTAAAAAGAGTCTGGTTTCCGTCTTTTAAACAAGTATAACAGGCAATGTTCTACACCTCTTCTTCGTCCATACTGCTTTTCCAAAAGTCGTTTGCGAGCACTCCGAGTCTAAGCATGTCGACATACGAGGCAGTATCTTGTCATGTTATCTTCATTTGAGCCTAAGTGCCGTCTGCTTGGGAAGACGGAAATATAGATACTGAAATTAAGCCTGTTACAGTAAACACTTTTTCCCATATCAATGATTTGTTTTTGAATCATCGATGAAACATTTAATTTTATTCGTCTTCCCAATGCGGCATTTTTATCCTAGTGTATACCCTATCCCTTTTACAAGTACTTTTTTGCATGCTGAAAGTCTTCAGTATTTTGGCGTCTTACACAGATAGCTTTCAGAAAAATTACTGAGCCAGCTGCAATCTTCTTGCTGAAAATATCAGCGGAAGGGGTAGTAACTAGTATAACGCTCCACTTTTGAACATACAAGCAGAAAGTACCCTAAATTTTTCTAAGCTTATCATTTTCTGTCGCTGTGGTTAAGGCAATATACCTTACACCAGTAAGTGAGCATTGGTCTAATATTTGAGTGTATAATGAGATGATGCGGCAAAGAGAATGCTTCGCAGTTCCATCCAATTTTCGTCTACAGCAAGCATGTCGAAACGAAAAAAGAAGTCTTGTATTACCTAATGTTATTGTGAAGGAGGGTATAAACGAGGCGCTCCAAGATTTTCAGAAGGAATAATGAGAGGCTGTACGTGACATTTGGCTGGTTTTTTTGCTTTATTACGCTTCCAAACAGTTCAATTTTAATACATATAAATGTTATTGAAATGTAGCAGTATCACTGCATGAGAAACTATATTGCATTGCCTTTTTTATGGGAGGAAGTTAATAACCCCCGTTTAGTACGAAGGAAGTTGCTTAAAATTGAAAATTGTTATATTTTCAAGCAACCGTTATTGAGCATTTGGAGTTTTAAATTGTTTTAATGGCGGAGTCAAATAAGGCCCGCGGAACTTAGACCCGCGTGTCTTAATTCCCACTTTGAAAGGAAATAACACCCGCTGACATGAATTCCTTTTCAAAGTGGCAGTAAGACCCGCCACAAAAAAGCATTAAGACCCGCTGGTCTTAATGTCTTATACTGATTCATATTTGGCTTCTTCGAAATAATTTTTATTGAAAGATCACAAAAGTTTGCAGTTATAATAGATATTGCGATGAATGGTTCAATAAGGTGACTAAAAATTCTACCGTAATTTGATATTTTTTTTTTTTTAAATTTTCTGTTTAAATAATCCTCCTTAAATAACATTAAACAAAACTACCATCAAACAAATAAACCAAACATTTAGGATTGTGAAATTTCAAAATTAGCGCTAAAATATAATCCCAAATTTTTGGTGTATCTAATTGTTTAAAGGTATATGTAAAATTTGTGGCCAAAACGATAGAGATATTATTTTAAGTCCGTGTATTAATTTCAAATTTTGCGGACCTTGTTTTGCAATCCACAGAGATCGCGCTTTAAAAGATGGGAATTTCAAAATACAATGCCCATATACACCATATTGCACGCAAGAAGTTAAAAAACCAAGCAAAGTCTTTGCGTTATTTATTATAAACTAGCCTTTACCCGCGGCTTTGCTCGCGTTTCAGCCGATCATGAAGTAGAGCTTGAGGAGTATAGTCTATCGTAATCTAGCTTCTTCTTCTTTTATAGCTTTATAATTTAATACCTACATTTAACCATGATAAAAAGTAGTCAATATTCTATTTGAGACTAAGATCTATCTCTGTGCTAAATTTCATTCAGATCCGTTCATCCGTTCTGGTGTGATTTCAAAAATTAAAACAAATCTATCCCACAGGAACCATACATTTTACCGGGATAAAAAGTAGCCAATATGCTATTCCAGACTATAATCTATCTCTGTGCTAAATTTCATTCAGATGAGTTCAGCCATTCTTGTGTAATTTCAAAAACTAAAACAAATCTATCCGACAGGAACCATACATTTTACCGGGATAAAAAGTAGCCAATATGCTATTCCAGACTATAATCTATCTCTGTGCTGAATTTCATTCAGATCCGTTCAGCCATTCTGGTGTGGTTTCAAAAATTAAAAAAAATCTATCCTACGGGAACCATACATTTTACCGCGATAAAAAGTAGCCAATATGCTATTCCAGACTATAATATATCTCTGTGCTAAATTTCATTCAGATGAGTTCAGCCATTCTTGTGTAATTTCAAAAACTAAAACAAATCTATCCGACAGGAACCATACATTTTACCGGGATAAAAAGTAGCCAATATGCTATTCCAGACTATAATCTATCTCTGTGCTAAATTTCATTCAGATCCGTTCATCCGTTCTGGTGTGATTTCAAAAATTAAAACAAATCCATCCCACAGGAACCATACATTTTACCGGGATAAAAAGTAGCCAATATGCTATTCCAGACTATAATCTATCTCTGTGCTAAATTTCATTCAGATCCGTTCAGCCATTCTGGTGTGGTTTCAAAAATTAAAAAAAATCTATCCTACGGGAACCATACATTTTACCGGGATAAAAAGTAGCCAATATTCTATTCCAGACTATAATCTATCTCTGTGCTGAATTTCATTCAGATCCGTTCAGCCATTCTGGTGTGGTTTCAAAAATTAAAAAAAAATCTATCCTACGGGAACCATACATTTTACCGGGATAAAAAGTAGCCAATATGCTATTCCAGACTATAATCTATCTCTGTGCTAAATTTCATTCAGATCCGTTCAGCCATTCTGGTGTGGTTTCAAAAAATAAAAAAAATCTATCCTACGGGAACCATACATTTTACCGGGATAAAAAGTAGCAAATATTCTATTCCAGACTATAATCTATCTCTGTGCTGAATTTCATTCAGATCCGTTCAGCCATTCTGGTGTGGTTTCAAAAATTAAAAAAAATCTATCCTACGGGAACCATACATTTTACCGGGATAAAAAGTAGCCAATATGCTATTCCAGACTATAATATATCTCTGTGCTAAATTTCATTCAGATGAGTTCAGCCATTCTTGTGTAATTTCAAAAACTAAAACAAATCTATCCGACAGGAACCATACATTTTACCGGGATAAAAAGTAGCCAATATGCTATTCCAGACTATAATCTATCTCTGTGCTAAATTTCATTCAGATCCGTTCAGCCATTCTGGTGTGGTTTCAAAAATTAAAAAAAATCTATCCTACGGGAACCATACATTTTACCGGGATAAAAAGTAGCCAATATTCTATTCCAGACTATAATCTATCTCTGTGCTGAATTTCATTCAGATCCGTTCAGCCATTCTGGTGTGGTTTCAAAAATTAAAAAAAATCTATCCTACGGGAACCATACATTTTACCGGGATAAAAAGTAGCCAATATGCTATTCCAGACTATAATATATCTCTGTGCTAAATTTCATTCAGATGAGTTCAGCCATTCTTGTGTAATTTCAAAAACTAAAACAAATCTATCCGACAAGAACCATACATTTTACCGGGATAAAAAGTAGCCAATATGCTATTCCAGACTATAATCTATCTCTGTGCTAACTTTCATTCAGATCCGTTCATCCATTCTGGTGTAATTTCAAAAATTAAAACAAATCTATCCCACGGGAACCATTCATTTTACCGGGATAAAAATAGCCTATCTGCTATTCCAGACTATAAGCTATCCCTGTGCCAAATTTTATCTAGATCCGTTTAGCCGTTCTGTCGTTAGTTAGCAACAAACATCCAAACATCGTAACTTTCACATTTATAATATTAGTAGGAGTAATTTCAAAAACTAAAACAAATCTATCCGACAGGAACCATACATTTTACCGGGATAAAAAGTAGCCAATATGCTATTCCAGACTATAATCTATCTCTGTGCTAAATTTCATTCAGATCCGTTCAGCCATTCTGGTGTGGTTTCAAAAATTAAAAAAAATCTATCCTACGGGAACCATACATTTTACCGGGATAAAAAGTAGCCAATATTCTATTCCAGACTATAATCTATCTCTGTGCTGAATTTCATTCAGATCCGTTCAGCCATTCTGGTGTGGTTTCAAAAATTAAAAAAAAATCTATCCTACGGGAACCATACATTTTACCGGGATAAAAAGTAG
Organism: Platycheirus albimanus; assembly: GCA_916050605.2. Classification (NCBI taxonomy): domain Eukaryota; kingdom Metazoa; phylum Arthropoda; class Insecta; order Diptera; family Syrphidae; genus Platycheirus; species Platycheirus albimanus. The sequence continues at coordinate 38,711,263 of OU696698.1, forward strand.
CCAATATGCTATTCCAGACTATAATATATCTCTGTGCTAAATTTCATTCAGATGAGTTCAGCCATTCTTGTGTAATTTCAAAAACTAAAACAAATCTATCCGACAGGAACCATACATTTTACCGGGATAAAAAGTAGCCAATATGCTATTCCAGACTATAATCTATCTCTGTGCTAACTTTCATTCAGATCCGTTCATCCATTCTGGTGTAATTTCAAAAATTAAAACAAATCTATCCCACGGGAACCATTCATTTTACCGGGATAAAAATAGCCTATCTGCTATTCCAGACTATAAGCTATCCCTGTGCCAAATTTTATCTAGATCCGTTTAGCCGTTCTGTCGTTAGTTAGCAACAAACATCCAAACATCGTAACTTTCACATTTATAATATTAGTAGGAGTAATTTCAAAAACTAAAACAAATCTATCCGACAGGAACCATACATTTTACCGGGATAAAAAGTAGCCAATATGCTATTCCAGACTATAATCTATCTCTGTGCTAAATTTCATTCAGATCCGTTCAGCCATTCTGGTGTGGTTTCAAAAATTAAAAAAAATCTATCCTACGGGAACCATACATTTTACCGGGATAAAAAGTAGCCAATATTCTATTCCAGACTATAATCTATCTCTGTGCTGAATTTCATTCAGATCCGTTCAGCCATTCTGGTGTGGTTTCAAAAATTAAAAAAAAATCTATCCTACGGGAACCATACATTTTACCGGGATAAAAAGTAGCCAATATGCTATTCCAGACTATAATATATCTCTGTGCTAAATTTCATTCAGATGAGTTCAGCCATTCTTGTGTAATTTCAAAAACTAAAACAAATCTATCCGACAGGAACCATACATTTTACCGGGATAAAAAGTAGCCAATATGCTATTCCAGACTATAATCTATCTCTGTGCTAACTTTCATTCAGATCCGTTCATCCATTCTGGTGTAATTTCAAAAATTAAAACAAATCTATCCCACGGGAACCATTCATTTTACCGGGATAAAAATAGCCTATCTGCTATTCCAGACTATAAGCTATCCCTGTGCCAAATTTTATCTAGATCCGTTTAGCCGTTCTGTCGTTAGTTAGCAACAAACATCCAAACATCGTAACTTTCACATTTATAATATTAGTAGGAGTAATTTCAAAAACTAAAACAAATCTATCCGACAGGAACCATACATTTTACCGGGATAAAAAGTAGCCAATATGCTATTCCAGACTATAATCTATCTCTGTGCTAAATTTCATTCAGATCCGTTCAGCCATTCTGGTGTGGTTTCAAAAATTAAAAAAAATCTATCCTACGGGAACCATACATTTTACCGGGATAAAAAGTAGCCAATATTCTATTCCAGACTATAATCTATCTCTGTGCTGAATTTCATTCAGATCCGTTCAGCCATTCTGGTGTGGTTTCAAAAATTAAAAAAAAATCTATCCTACGGGAACCATACATTTTACCGGGATAAAAAGTAGCCAATATGCTATTCCAGACTATAATATATCTCTGTGCTAAATTTCATTCAGATGAGTTCAGCCATTCTTGTGTAATTTCAAAAACTAAAACAAATCTATCCGACAGGAACCATACATTTTACCGGGATAAAAAGTAGCCAATATGCTATTCCAGACTATAATCTATCTCTGTGCTAACTTTCATTCAGATCCGTTCATCCATTCTGGTGTAATTTCAAAAATTAAAACAAATCTATCCCACGGGAACCATTCATTTTACCGGGATAAAAATAGCCTATCTGCTATTCCAGACTATAAGCTATCCCTGTGCCAAATTTTATCTAGATCCGTTTAGCCGTTCTGTCGTTAGTTAGCAACAAACATCCAAACATCGTAACTTTCACATTTATAATATTAGTAGGATAATATTTAAATGTTATTTTGTATTATTATTACGAATAGATTTTCGTTGTTATTTAATTGAAAGATTTTTTTTGTACACAAAGGAAGGAAAAAGATTTTTTTTAATTTGTTTTATTTCCTTTTGCAATTATGGAATAAATTTCAAAGTGGGAATTAAGGCCCGCGGGCCTTATTTCACTCCACCTGTTTTAATATGTTTTGTTGTATTTCCAACAATAGTGTTAAAAAAAAAAAAACAATTCAAAATTGAAAACAAAATACCTACGGATTTTTCAAAAAATTGTGAAGTTCGATACTGAACCGGCTTTTTAGTTTTCCATCAAATACTTGGAACTAAAAACTACGAAAACTTTAAATAAAAAAATTGGGGTTTTGATTCAATGCGACCTTCCTTCGATGTGGATGAAGTTTTTTAAACTGTAAGTCAGAATCAGTGTCTTGGAAAACAAAAAAACAGTTGGTAACCTTTTTTTTTCTCAAGTATGTATGTATTCGCATAAAATTAAAAAAATGTGGTTTACATTTTTGAAACCACTTACTACCTAAGTTACAAAATGTTATTTTCAAAGCAATGATTGTTTGACAATGAAAAACTTCGAGGGAGTCTGTTACGTTATGGACGTACCGTGAAATATAGAGATTCTTTCTTTAGCCGTACAACACGAATGTGGAATGGATTGCCTGGCACAATTTTTCCTTGCCATTTTGATCTTCAAACATTCAAGATCAATGTTCATCGACACCTCCTTTGCCTTCCTTCCTAACTTCCTATCGCTTGCGATGTGACTCATCATTAAAAGGGCTATAACAAACCCCTTGAGCGCGTGTGCATTATAAAAAAAAAGAATACCTTTAATATGTTTTCATCAAAAAAGGTTGGTTTTCCGCCTCATACGGTTATTAATTTGAACTAAATTCTCACTTTCATTAACAATACCTTTCTTTGTATTTATAAATTAACCTTTCAAGCTCTTTGCTTTTGTTTTACATGTTGCTTGTCACGTTCATCACTTTCCAAAGTTTCAACCTCTTTACCATAACAAAAATTAAATACACGATTGGATTGGACGAACTTGTAAGCAAAGAACTTAGGGGCAATGTTTTTTGAAAAAAAAGAAAAAATATTTTGAAAAATCTTTAATTTTTTTTCTTAAGGTTTAATAGTTTTTTTGAGAAAACTAGGGATGTAGTTATATTTTTATTCACGATTATAGGTATTAACTTTAAGGCAAGTTATGCGTAAGAAGTTCTAATTTTCTTATTTCTTTTTGCCTGCCCTTCTGGCAGTTGCAACATCGATTTAAACCTATCGGACGTGTATATTGTATATTATATACAATGCCAGTGCTTATAAATGTGTCTACTTCGTTGTTTAATCGACGATTCATATACTGTTGTAAGTGTAGAATAAGTTTGGATCTTAACTATTCGCTTCTCGAATCGGAGTGGATATGCACCTCCACGGATTTCAGTAATGATAATGATGATATCCAGAATCGCAACTCAACAATGCACCTCAAGAATTGATTTTAGCATACGATGAAATCTTCAAGAAGACCGGGTAGCAAGTGTTCTTAAGAAAGCATGCAAAAATATGTTACACAACGCTCTTAAGCAGATTCAGACACCCCAGGGAGAAATGATCTGTCTGAATTTGAGATTCAGGAAGTTATACAGATATCAGCGGTGATTCATGTTGAGAAATCATTCATCATTAGATAATATCAGCAGATTAAAACACTGGAGTTTGAGCACTATTTTTATTTAATTGGATTTCAAAAAAAATATTACGTATGTCCCGTACAACATAAAGTCCTTAACTCAATATTTAAAATCTTTGCTTTTACCAACTTTTTACTTGCTTTAAGGGCAAGTATTGGTTTCGTGCGGAGTCCAAAAAAGTGGTTTCTAGAAAAATGTTTTAATTTCGTTTTAGCTCATCTCAAACTGGTACCAATCACTTTACGATTTTTTACTTGCTCTATAGGGCAAGTATTGGTTTCGTGCAGAAAAAAAAATCGAGGTTTTAATCAAACATGACATTACGATGATAGTGAAGCCCAAAAAAGTGGTTTTCGCTATACCGTCAGTCGGTCTGTCTGTGCGCCTGTGCGTCTGTGCGGATGTGCGGATGTGCACTTTTTCGCGTCATGCTACAGCCTAAACGGCTTGACGGATTTTCTTAAAACTTGGTATATAGCAGTTTGAAGAAAAACCATTGTCGAGGTTTTTTTGTTTCGCTTTAGCCCGGCTCAAACTGGTACCTTTCATGTAACGGTTTTTTTCATTTTGAATTTGCTCGAAAACGGCTCTAACGATTTTGATTAAACTTAGAATTTAACTTACCTAAGATATTTCTAACTAAATAGCGTTTTTTGTTTTTTTCTTAAATGGTCCTAACGAAAATCAGGTTTAAACGGCTTTATTTCAAATGGCCATAAGTTCGCAACGGCTTGATTGAATTGACTCATTTTATAGCGTTCTATAGGATGGCTTTGTAAATTTTTCAGTGAAGCCTTTCTAAATGGTAGCTCCCATACAACGAGCTTTTCAGTTTTAGCCAACTTTTTTAGGGTTTTTTCTAATTTGCTCAAAAATGGTCCTAACGATTTTGATTAAATTTGGTGTAATATATTCTTTTAGTGTTCTTAAGAGAACTGCGTTTTTAGTTTTTGGCAAAAAATGCTAATAACGGAGATCTGATCTTAACGTCTTTTTTTCCAATGGCCATAAGTTGTCAACGGTTGTATCGAATTCATACAAACTTTGTTTGGTATAGTTTCATACAACTCTCTATCAGATGGCATTGCATTTTTGTCAGTTACTCTTTTTTAAATGGTGGCTCCCATACAAAAAGCCACTAGGTTTTGGCCAAATAATGTATTTTTTTTTTAATTTACCTACTCAAAAAAGATTCTACCTATTTTTATTATACTTTGTATGTAATATATATAAAATGTTTTGAAAAAAACTGCATTTGAGTTTTTGGCTACAAATGATAATAACGGAAATTTGTTTTAACAATTTTATTAATTTGGCCATAAGCGGACATTTATATCATTTATGGCACCCGAAAGATGACATTTAAATTTGATATACTAAAGGTTTCTTAACGTAAACTTCTGTATATCGGGTTTTCCAGTTTTAGCCAAACTGTTTTGGTTTTTCCCAATTTTTCCAAACATGAGTCCTTCATATTGCTCGAAAACTTTGTTTTCATCGTACTATTGCACCCTCAGAGCAAGTACGTGCGACCCAGTCGTGCATTTTATTTCATTTTGGATTTGCTTGTAAACGGCTTAAACTATTTTAATTAAATTCAAAATTTAATTAACCTGGATCATTTTTCATAATACCTAATTCGTTTTTTGTTTGTTTTTGGATTAAATGGTGGTAGCGAAAACCATTTTCAAACAGTTTTTTTTAAATGGCCGTAAGTTTGAAACGGCTTGATTAAATTGACTCAATCTTTTTTCGGCATAATTCTTCATAGTTTTCCATAGGATGACATTGCAATTTTTTCAGGAAAATGTTTTTAAACGGTGGCTCCCATACAATGAACTGTTCAGTTTTTGCCAACTTTTTTTGTTTTTTTTTTTTATAATTTGTTCTAAAATGGCACCAATGATTTTGATTAAAATTTGTGTGTTGAATTTTTTTGTATGTTCTCAAGAAAACTGCGATTTTTTTTTCAAAAACGACAAACAATTTTGATTTACTTTGTTCGTATTCTTGAAAGTATTTCATTGATAATTGCGTTCTCAAGCTGTGACAAAAACAAGTAAAGGACATCTTTTTATAAACGACTTAATTTATTTCTAGCTAGTATACATACAAATAACGCAATAACTGACAACCGTATCTTATAACACAGTCAATATACTCAAAATGTGGGACAGAAACACTTTTTTAACAAAGAATTTGAACTTTTTTTTTTGCTTATTTTACATAAGAAAGAGTAGTTGTTATTGTCCAAAAATGTGTAATCATCGTGCTATTGCACCCACAGATTTTCTTTTTCAACCAAAGCACACCAGCCTCTTGTCATCCGTTTATGTCAGTGCTTTCTGTGTTCTTATAAAGTGTTTAGTTGGGCTTAGCTACTAAGATGCCTTCTAAGCCCGAAGAAACAGCGATTGGCAAGAGTGATTCTTCGAATGATCTCTTCCCTGTTATTGTTCTGAGACATGACTAAAGATATGGCATTGCGCATGATACAATGAGAAACGTCAAACTTCATTGTGTGTCCTTGACTCAGAGCTTAGAACGAAACAAAAATGAGAATTGGAAGGTGCTATCTTGTTTAGTTGTATCATGGTTCTGAGAGGTTATAGTGGAACCCAAACAGACAAAGTCCTTGACAACTTCGAAGTTAATATGTAGTGTCAATATCATGAGCATAGCTAAGTAATTGAGAAGGATTAAAAAAAATTGTACCGATGCTGGTGTTGACATCCGAGTTGCGTACGATTGCCTCAAGAATACTGTTGAATAGGTTACATAATACCACGTCACCTTGTCTTAAGCCTTTCTCGACATGAAAAGAGTCGGTATTGCTCTTACCAACCTCGACTGAGCAGCGCGAGTTCTGCATAGTCATCCTGCACAATCAAACGAGTTAAGCAGGAATGCCAAAAAGTGACATTACTCTGTAAAGCTCGTTCCTATTGACGCTGTCATAGGCGACTTTAAAATCGATAAAGAGGTGTTGAGTATCGATTTGGAATTCTTGGGTTTTTTTTCTTAAATCTGTTGAAGTGTGAAAATTTGGTCGACGGTGGACTTACCGGGCCTGAAAGGGTTCATCATTCGTTCAGACATAATGGCCGACAAGACTTTATAGGCGACATTAAGAAGACTTAGGCATCTCTAGTTAAGAGTATCTCCTTTCTTTTGGATAGGGCATAATTTCAACTGACCAGATTGTACAGATGAGTTGGTGAATGCTCCGCACCAAGTCATCTCCCGCTGCTTTTAAGAGTTCAGCCGTAAGGCCATCCACTCCAGCAGCCTTGTTGTATTTCAGCTAAGATATTGCAACCCGAACTACTTCTTGGTCCGGTTAACGGAAGTTTTGTTCATCATCGCCCAAATCAAATGAATCATTCTGCTTCACAGTGACTAGTCGGTTGTATTCGCCGTTTAACAGTCTGCAGAAATGTTATTTCCAAATTCTCAGCACCGAATCCATATCACATTCCCATCCTCGTCTGAAGAGGTTTCCGCTCGGACGAATTATTGATGAATGTTTTGCCCTTTGGTAGCACTCCACAATGGATTTAATCAGTTCTTTTACTTTCATTCTGAAAAGCACTCATCATCGAACCAGGTGTTTCGTTGTGGTCGCCTCATGAAACCCAAAACATCAGTCGCTCCGTTTTTGATGTCCAGTTTGCAAATTTTCTCCCAGTGAATACCAGTAGTGGATTAAAGATTGACGGCGATCTAAGCCCAAGACGATACGGTGCCCTTTTTCATTCGTACACAAAAATTTGGCGTATTAGAGTCCTCAAAAACTTAACATTTCTTTAGCAACAATTTGTGAATCTACCTCCTTTATGCGGATAAAAATATATTTGATACAGAGCAAGTTTTTTTATTCTTATAACTTTTCAAATTCATTCTGCGAGCTTTTAAAACTGCTCAATCATGCTGATCGTTGGGGGCTCTACATTAGGAGCTAGTTAAAGCTATCATTGAAATGCATCATTGAAACACAAAACAGTGGTAAGTTTTATATTTTCACTGAATATTCGGTTATAGCAATCATTGAAAAAGTCAGTATTAAGGAACAATTCATTCATACAAAAATTAATCTTAAGGTTAGAGTTAATCACAGAAAGCAAAACTGACAGATGAGATCAAAATGAGAATCGAACACATCCAGTGAAACGATTTTCTTCCATATACCAGGAAAGAAAATCAGCTGTACCTACTTTGAAATCAATTTCTGTCATTTAAATAATATAATTGAATTTTAAGAGAAGTATACCTACTACCTACATACTTATAAAGTATTTTTTGCTTTAAAAAAACTCTTAAATTTGGTATCTTTATTTTGATTCCAAATAAACACAGTTCTGTTTTTTAAATCGTCTTAAAATCACAATTATTTTATGAGTCAACTGACACTTGTATATTTTATCTTGGTGAATTAATGTTTTGAAGATTTTTTAATTAAAGAAGAACAACTTTTTCATAGTTCATAGGCTGGAGTTATAGCTTTTTCAAAATTTAATTTTTGAAGAACTTGTTCCGAAGCTGAGCTTGAAAAAGCGACTTAGCATCTGATGAGCTAGTACACTACATACTATTCCACCGGACCCACATGAAAATTGCTTGCCAATTATTGTACAGGGTTCTTCGTTCTATCGAATTACACTGAACTGAACCGATCAGCATTTTTATAAGCTCCCACAAGTTTTTGTTGTTGTTTATTCAGGATTTGTTTCTATTTTCTCCGTCCCATGAAATATCTTTAACTCGAGCCTATGAACTTGGTAGTAGCACACTCAAGTTGTTGTTCTTTAATTAAAATATCTTCATAAGAATTCTAATTTAGGGTATTAGCCTAACTGCGAGTATAATAATGCATACAAAAGCTGCATTAATGTTTTGCTTTATAAAATAGAGCAAACAAATATAACAATTACATTTTGAATACAAAATATAAAAAAGCTAATTTCGTAAATTGATAATATGCTAGCAATGAGAAAATTATTTCTGATTTTAGTGCTTTCCTAATTAATTATTTTAACAAAGGAATTCTAAGTGAGGTCTTACCGTTTACGAAAAACCTAATCGATTTTTAATTTTAGCGCCCCTCGAAATTTGCCGTCCTTCAGCCCTAAGCCCAAATCCGCTACTGTTGGACGCACGATCCTGTCTGGTAGAAATTCAAATTCGCATTTTAGCTACTACTAGGTAGTGGTCCGGGTCTATGTTGGCCCCTCGGGAAGGGCGGACATATACGATATTGGTTTTCGTTTTTGCCAGACCGCCAGGTTCCCTTGTGTATATTAAGACTGTGTTCGTTACTGGAAGTGTTGTTTTGCAGGCTATGCTTTCCGACTGTCGAGCCAAAGCACTTTCCTTACCGATCTTTGCGTTAAAGTCACCATCAAGAATAATCTTAGTGTTGTACTTCAGGCATTCATCATACATTTTCTCGAGAAGATCATAGAACTCTTCTTTGGCTGTCACCTTTTTCCTCAAAGGACACAGATCAGCGAGATGTTCC